>CM045762.1:87027553-87627553 GCA_025200525.1 Camellia lanceoleosa | reverse complement strand
AAAGAGGAGAAAGCTTTGAAAACAAGAGGGTTGTCTTGTCAAAATAGTAAAGTTACCTAGCCTTTATACATCTCATCTTCCCTTGCAAAAACCACTCAAGAACCAAGTCCTAAAGTTTTGATCAAAGAGAGAGTGATTCTTGCCAAATTGAAGAAGATTAAAGGGTGATCATACACTTGTTCAAAACCATCATTCTAGTTCAAATTCCAAGCTCTTGAATTAAGGCTTGAGAACATAATTCACAACCTTGAGAATGATCAAGAGGAAATTTGGAAATCAAGAAATTCAATCTTTCTTTAGAAGGTGAATTTTCAATTTGTTCATTTTCTTGCATTTTCTATCTTATATTCATTTTCTTGATTTAGTTTCATATTAATTTTATTGTAACCTAACCGGGAGTGGTTAGTTGAGTCACCTATATATTCCTTATTTGTTCTTTACTTGTTTTCCTTATTTGTACAGAAGTATCTTATTTTGTTTTCCATCCAGGTTTCATGCATCTTAATTTGGCTAAGTTTGCATTATTGAGTTCAATCAATTCCTATGTGATTATGTGCGCTACATCATGTTCTTCAGATGATTCACATGTCATATATTAGAAGTCGAATCTTTAGTTACATCTCATGAGTGAATTGCAATAGGATTTTTGATATAAAATCATGCATATTTTACTAACTTTGTTTTGTAGCTGTTTGCGGGACTTCGGTAAACATGTAAGTTTTTATACTTTGACATCCTACTTGTGTGTGTTTTTCTTAATACGTTTAACATCCTACCATGAGGCTACTTGGTTACTTGATATAACTATATGAATGCCGGTGGATAAAGGTTGTATCGCTTAATTTAGAATGATATTGATGTTTCATGTTTGTAAACTCAATCTCTTTGAGTTGTATATCTTCAAAACTCTTTCAAAATACATGAAATCAAGTTGTTCCAAAATGAATGACATAGTCTATACTTGTATGCTTCATATAGTAACTTTTAGGATCTATTAATAATTGGAACATGAACATATAAAGAAAATAAAACTCAAATAATAGTTTAGTAGAGGCCGATTTTTCAATCAAGTGAGCAAGTGTGCTCAATTAATGACCTTCTCCTTTTATACCTAAGGTTCCGAGCCAAGCATCCATAGTTACGACGAATAGTGACCTTGGCACGAATCATTAGTTTCCTAATTTTTTTTCAAAATATTAAGTGGCGACTCTAAGATTTGGTGATGTAGTCCATTTCTGGCAAAAGGTTTTATAAACAAACAGATTTTCTATAAAAGTTATCAAATTTAAACTCTTATCTATGTTTCACATTACACTCGTAAGACTAGATCGCAAAAATCGAAAGTCCGAATTGTTTAACGCGCACTGATACCCTCAGACATGTTACAGTGAAGTGTAATTTTCTCAAAAACAAATAAATAATTAAATTATGCTTTTCACGTTTAAAACTAAATAAAGAATGATAACAATACTACCCCCATGTATGGGTCATGGTTTTATGGTGACATTTATAGAGCACAAAGAATGAAAAAAAAAAAAAAAAAAAAAAAAGCGCCCAAACAAATTAGTTTCAAAGTTATATATTTTTTCCTTCTCTTTTATTTTTCTTGCATAAATTCTTTCATAAACTCAACATCCAAATACAACTTGAATGTTCTGTTTTTATCTTTAACTTATGCATAATAAATATATATATATATATATATAAAGAAGAAGAAGAAAAAGAAAGTAAAATAAACAATATTCTACTTTATGAGCTTTTTCCTTCCATTTATTTTATCCGAACAAATTCCTCATAAATAAAAATGCAAACAGAACCCAAACAAATTTAAATTTGAAACTTGAAGGAATATACTTTGCTTTTGAAGTTGTAGAAAGAATGTACTTTGGTTTACATATGTTTCTCAAGGTTTTTATTCATATAATACTTAGATCATTTTTTATCCGTAATTCATAAATTATATAATGGTTGAAAAGATATGAGTTCTACTAAAATATATATTTTAATTTGTTTATTTTAATGTCTATCAACCATTTGTATTAGTTTTGATTGTTTTAACCTTATTAACTGACAGAGCAGTTTAATTACGTCAAATTTGTATAACTAACAATATTTTTTTAAACCTTAAGAGAGGTGAATATAATTTACCCAATTTAATACTGTTACCATCCAAGCATCTCCATTGAAGATGCCAATTTTGGAAGCCATTTCTGGTTGGGGTAGGGGTGATCGCAAATCGAGTTGGGTTGGGTAGTATCACATCCGCCATCTGTTCAAAATTAGGCAGATCGAAAAAAATCAATCCGCATATGTCCACCGGTTTAGCGGATGCAGATTGAGCAGGTCTTGCGGGTTGGTAGATACATGCGATCGGCTTGACAGTTTGAACTTTACAAACTTTGAACATTTTTTTTGAATTATAATTCATAACTTTTACAACATCCAATAATTAATAATCTGAAAAAAAAAATATGTATTATTTGTCTATAATAGGCCATGGCACCACCCATGTATAATTTTAAGGTATTATTTTTCATTTTCACGAAAAAATATATTTTGTTATTTTTACTCTATGTTATTACTTGTTAACCGTTGTTGTTGTTGTTTTTTTTTTTTTTTTTAACTTCATCTACGGTCGGATCGAATTCATGAGGGTGTGGAATGGTTGATCCACTATTTAAACCGTATTCGCGGATTTTGAAATATTTCATCCGCATCTATCTACCAAAAAATACGCATCCACCCAAAATTAATCGGACTAAATCGTTTCAGTCAAATTAAATGAAGGGCAAATTACACTAATAGTCCCTATAGTTTGGGGCTCGTGTCACTTTGGTCCTTAACTTTTCAATTGTGACACATTTGACCCTGAATTTTGAATCTTGTTCCAAATAAAGACAATCGAAAATATTATTACTTAATTTCTCGCGAACATGGAGACTGGAAGCTGGAGCCCAATGCTGAGAAGAAGGCGTGTGGGTAACCAAGGTAGTAGATCAGTGGAAAATGGATTATTTACTATCTTTGTTGATGAGATTCCAAACTCAATGAGTCCAAAAGCTTGTTTACTATGTTCAAAAAGTTTGGAGTTGTAAATGATGCTTTCATCCCTGCAAAAAAAAGGAAAGCAACGGGATCAAGGTTCGGTTTCGTGAGATATGATTGCAAGGTTGCCGCTGAAATGGCGGTGGTGAAGGCTGATGGTTTGTGGTGTGACAATAAGGCACTAAAAGTGAAGAAAGCAGAGTTCAAAAAAGGCTAATATAAGCAACATGTAGAGGCAACCAAAGGAGATGATAGGATGTTGCAGCATTAACAAAAGAGCTTCGTGCAACGAAGGGTAGACGATGTAGGTAGAAGATCTTTCGCAGAAGTAGTAAAGAATGGAGGCAGTTATGACAGGGCGCAATTGACTATTAAGGCCTATGAAAGTGGAAATGTGTGGCTTTATGACAGTCTAATAGTGCAACTTAAATCTTTTCGTCCAGTTAATGAGCTTAAGGAGGAGGTTGATCAAAGAGGTGTGAAAGATATTAGAGTCAAAGTTGGAGGAGGAAGGCCAGAAGTGCTAACCTTCAAATCACAGCAGCATAAAAAAGAGGAAAGATTAAAGCTAGAAGAGTGGATGTTAGAATGGTGTGATTCTGTTACAAATTGGGAGCAAGGAAAATGCTTTGCACAAGAAAGATGTGTGTGGATTTCATGTGTAGGTGTCCCGTTCAACTTGTGGAGTGTTAGTACATTCAGAGACATTAGCAATTTGTGGGAAGAAGTTGTTCAACAAGATAAAAACATCACCAACCAGAATGGAATTCATTAATAAGGTGATTAATGTTGAATGTAATGGACGTAGCTTTCCGGTTAGAGTGTGTGAAGAGCTACCAGCAGCAGTAAAGACATGTCATTGCAAAAGCCTTTGCCTGGAGAATGAGGCCACTGAATCTATTGCTCAACATGAAGTAGATAGCTGTCAAAAAATAGTGGGAGAGGTGAAAAGGAAGATGAAGATGGAAATATAGGGAATGAGAAGGAGTTGGGCAGAAAGGGTGATATGGCAAGGGTTGAAAAGGGTACGGTGGGTAGAGATTCAAGGGAAAAAGATAAAAGCAATGAGTGTTTATCTACATCAGTCGTAAAAGAAACAGTAAGTGTCATGGGAAATACAAAAGTCAGAGGAGAAGGTTTGGAGGTCAGTCTGGTGCCTACGGAAACTCCAAGAAATGGAATTGAAATAGTTGAAGGGCATATTTGCACTGCTGGGCTTATCAGGAGCCTTAGTGGGCCTAAGAGTACAAGGCCTAAGTTAAACTTAGAGGTGGTATTGCAAGGATCTCAGGCTGGCGTACTGGCAAATGGGCCCATCAATGAACCTTCAAACCTGAGTGATTGTGTAGCCCCAACTCAGCAAAGGCCCCTTGCTATACAACCAACCCAAGAAAAAGTGTTAGAAAAAGGAAATACATCACGAAGAGGGCAGACTGCTAAACTAGAGATGAGCAGATATAAACAGAAATGAGTTGATCTGCATAATATGACAAAGCTTGGTCGAAAATAGTTTAAACAAAAAGGTGCTCTATTCAGCAACGGTTTTCAAAATGGAGCTATTTTTAGAGCAACAACAGCTGCAATATCATTGTCAGTTGAGCAGAGTCATAACTTAAG
Organism: Camellia lanceoleosa; assembly: GCA_025200525.1. NCBI lineage: Eukaryota > Viridiplantae > Streptophyta > Magnoliopsida > Ericales > Theaceae > Camellia > Camellia lanceoleosa. The sequence continues at coordinate 87,622,891 of CM045762.1, read as the reverse complement.
AAGAAGGAACAAGTTACTAAGTGAAGCTCAAGCTACTATTGAAGTTGGAAAAATTCTAAGTTTGAACTGTGAAGAAAAGGAGAATGAGGTGGTTAGCAAATTAATTGATCTTGAAGAAAAGGATCTGGAGAGAATTGAAGGGAATGGTGTTGCTCCTTAGGCCAGTTCAGGGCAAAGAATAGGGGACTCTGGGATATGTGCACAGCTTCTTTATGATTATCTTATCATGGAATGTTAGAGGCCTGCGAAGAACTGAAAACAGAAGGAAAATTAATAATTTAGTCAAGGAGAGGAAGATAAATATCTTACTGCTACAGGAGACAAAGCGAAGCAAAGTAGATGATATTTTTGTAAAGTCACTATGGCCATGGGAGGAGTTGGAGTACATGGAAGTGGGTGTCGAGGGACTGCTAGCGGTATGTTATGCTTATGGAATCCACAAATTTTTGAGCTTGAGTGTTGCAGCAACAGAAACTTCATTCTATTATCTGGTACGGTACATCATTCTTTTAGTTGTTGTATGCACCTAATGATATGTTGAGAAAAAGAAATTATGGAAGTCCTTAGCTAACCTTAAACCATCATTTTCAAGGCCCTGGTGTATAGGTGGTGACTTTAATGAAATAAGATTCATGAGTGAAAGAAAAGGATGTTCTAGAAGGAACAGAGGAATGAAGGACTTTAATGAATTGCTTGAACAGCTGGAGTTGTTAGATATGCCAATGTTAGGTAGAAATTTCACTTGGTGTAATGCGTTGGATGGGGATAGATAGAGTACGATTGATAGATTCCTGATCGATCCTAGGTGGTTGGAAGTTTTCAAGTTTAAACAATGGGGGCTGCCTAGAAGAATTTCTAACCATTGCCAATACTCCTTATGGAAGATGAGAGGGATTGGGGCCCAAAACCATTTCGGTTCATCAATGCATGGTGTTTGCAGCCTAAATTCAAAGAATAAGTAAAGAATTGTTGGGACGAATCACAGGTTAGTGGTTGGGCCAGTTATAGGTTGTTGAAAAAGCTAGGAAATCTACGAGCACGTCTGAAAAGGTGGAACTCTGAAATGTTTGGTAACATTGATGAGCAGTTGAAAAAAGCAGAGAAAGAACTTCATGATTGGGATTTAAAAGCTGAAGAAAGGATTCTCCAGGATTCTGAGATTAAGAGAAGGGCAAAAGTTAGAAGTTTAGCATAGGATCTAAACAAGAAGAAGGATTAGTTGTGGCATCAAAAATCTAGAATGGTATGGGCTAAAAATAGGGATAAAAATACCATATTTTTTCATATAATGGCAAGTAAAAAGCAAAGGAAAAACTTGTTGAACTCAATTAATGAGAATGGAGTACTTCATGATCAACCTGGGTTGATTAAGAAAGCCGTGGTAAATCATTTCAATCAACTGTTTACGGAAGGATAGAGGTGTAGACCAAAGTTGTTAGGTGTTTTTGCATCAATTAGGCAAATAGATTCAACTAACTTGTTGGAGGCAAACTTTTTGGAGAATGAAGCAATTAAAGATTGCGACGGAAACAAAAGCTCCGGGGCCAGATTGTCACGACCCAAACCTGCCCCTAAAAGTTTGGTCCATGACCACCTTGTGATTAGGCCTCAAAACAAAATTTCATAATAATATTTATTCAATTACGGGGCCTTAAGCGGAAACAAATACCAACATAGATAAAATGCCCATTGAGCTTGTGCATACATAAAGATTTAGATTAACTTAAGCAATTAAATACGCTTCCCAAATTTACAATAATCACAGAATTATACCGATTTCACACACACACACACTTACATAAGACTCAATAAATTACATAATTCCCAATACAAAAATTAAGGCCTCAACGCGGAAGCGTAACCCAGTTGGTTTGACAGAGAGGCGGACCTCGATACAATTCTAGTGTTAATCCCCGATGGCTCACCTACATATATAAAATAAAAGGGTGAGCTAATGCCCAGTGAGTAATATTAAAGTAAAGAGGTTAATGAATGATTTCCTTAACATTAGGAAAACATATTTCATAATTTAGAAACGTATCATAAATCTTTTCAAAACAAACATTTATCAAAACAAACATTTATCGTATCATAATCCATGCCTTTTCGAATGGAATACATAATTGAACAGTTACAAAACATTTTACGTGGTACGTGGTACGCCCACTTATACAAAAGGGGAGAAACATATTTTAAAATAGGACATCCATTCATGCATATAAAATAACATTTCGTAAACAGGAGTCATATAACGATGTAAAACCATTCATGTTTATATCATAGTTTCGGAACGACCTCGGGTCCACATATAACAAAACGACCTCGGGCCCAATCATATATCAAACGACCTTAGGTCGAAACATGTCATATCGTATCACCGTATCTGGTCATGGAGTAGGTGGAACATCGACATGTCACCACTTCTCCTTAGGCCTAATTCATGTATGTATGGACTCAAGACGTGTCTCGTACGGACTCTAGAGGTGACTTACACTGTAACACTTAGTTCCGTACAGCACTTTGTTCCATACCAAAATGTTTAGGTCTTGAAGATCGAACAATTCATACCATGTCATAGCATAAGCGAAACAGATAGACAGAACGGCCTTGGGCCCACCATATGATATGATAAACAATTCACAGTTCTTATTCATGACTCATTTTACTTTTCTTGGAACTTGTATATTTTAACAAAATACGACATTGAGAGAATCACGTCACACATTATCAAAATATGATATTTAGAGAATCCTGTCATACATTAATCAAAATAGATAATGAAAACATATCTTTACTATACTATTACTCATAGTGCTGGGCCTCTGGTAGCAAAAGGGACAATGTCCTCATTGACCTACAAACACAATGCACATAGCAAAAATGAGAATAAAACCAAATCCCTTTCTTGTTCTTTAATCAATTAGCCATGGTGGTTCTAAACTCATTACTCCTTAATAGGTCATAATCCGCGTCTAGGAAAATAGGAGGAATCGAAAGGAAAACGGTTTAGAAGAATAAATGGTATAAAACCGGTAGACAGAAAGTGAACAATCCTCACTAATTTAGGCATAACTATTTATGTCCTTAGAATTTGGGAGCGAGACACCACCATTACAAACTAGACTTCCAGGGCTTGAATTTAGGCTCAAGAATCACTTAAAACGGAGTCTGGATGCAAGAGATATCCGTTTTTAAAGTTGGCTGAACAGGGTTGTCCCGCACATGCGAGAAACCTGGCCGTACGTGCGGGAACTGGGCCGCACGTGCGGGACCACATGCTTTTTTAGCAGAATCAAATTTGGGGCTGGAAATGGACTGTCGCACGTGTGGGAAGACCCACCGCACATACGGCTCTGGGCCAATTCTGCTGTCCGAAATTCTAGTTTGTTGTAACAATTGTTTCTTCCATATTCAAAGCTTGGTTCCAACTTAAATCATTCAAAAACCTGTAAAATTAATAGAAAACATGAGATTATGGTTGTTTTCTAAATCAAAATACCAAAAATGCCATGAATCTTTAAGCAAGGAAGATCAAAGTCTTTATTTATCAAAATTTTCCCAAACTTCCTCTTCTAAACTCATGTAGATCTTCATCTCATATACGGTTAACCATACAAGCCCTCAAGATTAAGGTTCAATATCTCATAATGAACTTTAAGATAAGCAAATGTAAGGAAATTGACTCTTAAATCAAGCAAATCTATAGAATCAAAGTTCAATTCCATGAAAAGATCCCATTTAAACTTATATTTCTTAACCCCAACTCAATTAGGTGTTTACTCTTCATCTTAGATCATAAATTTAAACAAATAATAGGTCAATCTCAAGAGGTTAAGTTGATTACACATACCTTGAGCCAATCTCTTAAATTCTACTTTAATTCCATCAATTTCCCCATCTTTCTTCTTCATTCTCAAGTTTTCTCTTCTTCTCTTGCTTCTCTCTTCCTCTCTCCAGATTTTTCTTTCCCTTCTCTCTTTTGTTGAGTCTCTCTCTTAACTTCAGATATTTTTTGCTCCAATATGTTGAGTTCACTCATATTATATATATATATATAAGCTTATCACAGATAGGGATAGCCAAACGCACCCTTGCGAATCGTACAAAATCAAATTTCAATTAAACTTCTCAGATGACACTAAAAATTATGCTGCTCATAAATATATACTCCGTTCTAGTTTCTGAAGCCTCTAAGGCCTTCAATTTGCAATGTAAAGTTAACCACTCAAACATACCTTAACGAATCTAACGAAATAGATTTCCAATTAATTTTTCCAAGTAGCTCTAAAAATTTCCCTTAACATATCTGTGTACTCAATTCCGATTTCTGAACCCATAAAGGTCGTCAATTCCAGTTTTAAAGTCGTAACTCAACAGATATATCTTCAATTCAAACAGATATAATTAAATTGAAGCACATTAAACCATAGGTAAATAAAGATAATTCCTTATACGCATTTTGGGATCGTTACACGGATGGTTTTAATCTAAAGTGTATTCAACAATGTTGGGACATCATGAAAGGGGAGATTGTTCAGATGATGAATGAGTTCCACTCTAATGGTAAGTTGGCAAGGAGTAAATAGTTCATTTATTACCTTAATTCCAAAGAAGGAAAATCATGTGGGATTGGGTGACTATAGGCCAATCAATTTGGTTAGCTCCATGTACAAAATAATAGCTAAAGTCTTATTAAGAAAGTTGCAGCAGGTTTTACCCAAGATCATCAGTGAAGTTCAAACAGCATTTCTTAGTGGAAGATTTATTTTAGATGGGGGTCCTAATTGCCAATGAAGTGGTGGATTGGTGGAGAAGGTCAAAAAAAGAAAGGAATCATCCTAAAGTTGGACTTTGAGAAGGCATACGACTTAGTAAATTGAGAGTTCTTGTATTCGATGATAACTAATTTCGGTTTTGGTGAGAAATAGGTGGAGTGGATGAAGACTTGTTTATCTACAACTAGAATATCAGTACTAGTAAATGGATCACCTACGTCGGAGTTTTCCCCCATGAAAGGCCTCTGGCAAGGTGACCCACTTTTACCGTTCCTCTTTAACATTGTAGCAGAGGGCCTTAATATTCTTATGGAAAGAGCAAAAGAAGAGGGTTTGATTAGAGGAGTAATAGGAAGGCCAAATGAGTTGAAACTATCACACTTGCAATTCGCTAATGACGCTATTATATTTTGTGAAGCTGATTGGGAGGAAATTGTGGCTGTAAAAAGAATCTTAAGATGCTTCGAGTTGATATCAGGTCTCAAAATAAATTTTCATAAAAGTACAATGTGTGGGGTAGGTGTGCAGGATGATTTTGTGAAGGTTTTAGCAACAAAACTTAACTGCCTTAGCCAAAAGTTGCCAATGAACTATCTGGGGCTACCGTTAGGAGCAAATCCAAGGAGGTTGAGCACATGGAAACCAATGGTGGATAAGTTCAAGAGGAAGTTAGCTTCATGGAAGAGGAGGTATTTGTCTTTTGCAGGAAGATTAACTCTCTTAAAGTCCGTTTTGTCCAGCTTGCCAATCTATTTCCTATCCATCTTCAAGATGCCAGTGGGTATTGCAAAATCATTAGATAAAATTTAAGCCAATTTTTGGTGGGGAGGATCTGAAATCAGGAAAAACGTGCACTTAGTCAATTAGAATGAGGTTTGTCTAAGCAAAAATCAAGGTAGGTTAGGTGTGAGAAATCTAAGTCAGGTTAATGAATGCCTACTAACTAAGTGGTGGTGGAGGTATGGCAAAGAAGGGTCAGCTTTGCGGAAACAAGTGGTTTGTAGTAAGTATGGAGGTGTGGATGGCAGATGGAACCCACTAGTAGTAGATTCAGATTCAGTGTTGATGTCTAATCTCTGGCAGGACGTACTATCAGTGGCTTCAGCAAATCTTGCCTTACAAGATTGCTTTTTGCAAAATTTCAAGCTAGTTGTTGGTAATGGTAGAAGATTAAAATTATGGGTTGACAAGTGGTTTAACAATCAAAGTCTGAGTATGGAATTCCCCAGATTATTCACTTTGTCAGTTGAAAATGATGGCATTCTATTTGATTTTTTCCATAGAAGAGGAGTGGATAGTGACTGGAAACTTGACTTTAGAAGGCCTCTTTTTGCTTGGGAAGAGGATGAGGTGCTGAAACTTAATGATCTGTTACAGAATACACCTAGGCTGAATGAAGGGGTTGAAGACTCTTGTTATTGGTTAGCTTATTCCTTTGGAATTTTTACTGTGGCATCAATCTGGAAGTGGGTGGAAGCATGTAAAGGGCTAGCTATTATAGTTACTAAAAGTATTTGGAATAATGTAGCTCCTCCCAAAGTAAAATTTTTGAGCTGGTTAGCTTGGAGAGGTAGGATTAAATCCAAAGAGTTTTTGCAAATGATTGGTGTGTTAATTCAAATGTCAGTACACTATATGTGTTTTGTAAATCTGAGGTAGAGTCTCTGAACCATGTTCTACTACACTGTCCTATAATCTGGAGAATATGGGCCAATATTGTATGTTGGAGGAATTTGTGTTGCGTTATTCTTGGTTCTGTGGAGTCATTATTGCATTGGTGGTCAGGTACAAACATGAAGAGAAAGGTGAAGGAGATTTGGAAGATAATTCCATTAGCTGTTATGTGGTAAGTATGGAAAATTAGGAACGAGTGCTTATTTAATGAGGCACAACCAGTCTTGTCTGATTTAGAAGAGTTGGTAAAGGTTAGAGTTACTATGTGGGCTTATTTATTTTTGAAAGAGTTTAAATACTCAGTGCAAGATGTTATCAATAATCCATAGCAGGTCTGCTACTGTTTGTAGAAAGTCTGTCACAGTGATTCTGTTCTGCTATTTCTGTTTCTACTGGTGTGTTGGTTGCTGATTGTTTCTGGGTTGAAGTGTTGGCTTTTGTAGATGTTGAGATGCTTGTTGCTGATTGTTTGCTGGATGGAGTTCATAATTGAAAGGGCTGATTTGTCATTGGTTGACCCTAAAGGAATGGTGGCTTCTCCAACCTCTGTGGTGTATTGTGCTGCTTGTTCTTGCTCTACTACTACTGCTGTAGTGTTGTTCTTGCTGTAAAATAAAAATAAAAATAAAAATAAAAATTTAGTAATTTTGATTAATAAATTGTTGGGGAATGATAAGAAATTAAATTGCTTTCAACTGGCCGCATCAGCAAAATGATAAGTAAAATAGTGGTGATTATATTAGGCAGGGGAGTTGAGTCTAGCCCTGTCTTGCTGCCTTCACTGGAATCTAGCCAATTGGATGTTGGGGATCTACTGTGTTTTTGTGATATGTGGTGTGTAATTTGTCTGTTGCTAGTTGTGTAAGCTCTGCTACGAAGGTCTGTGATGGTGGAGCTATTGAAAGTTAGATTTGCTATGGGTAATTCCAAATGTTAAGGGAGTAACTTTCTTAGTGCTGTATGTTGTCTTTCTCTGTGGTTTCTTGTATTTTAAGATCTGTTGTTGCTGTTGTTTTTTCATGTTTACATTAGGGTGTGAGGCATTGCTGATCTTGTGCTTCTGGTATGGTGATTGAGTTTTGTGGCTGCATAGTCTTGAAGTTTGTTAAAAGTGGGTTGATATGCTGGTATGCTCAGCAGTGGGGTGATATGTTGTTTTGTTGGTTTAGCAGTGGGCTGGTATGCTGCTATGCTAAGCAGTGGGCTGTTATGCTGTTTTTTGGACTTTGTTTGGTGTTTTGTGTGTGCTTTGCATGTTGGTTTCTCACTAACTTGGAGCTTGGAGCTTGTGCCAGCTGATGATTTTGTGTTCATCTTGGTGCCAACCTAGTTGGAATCTTGATGAGTCACTGTAATACTTTTTGCACTCTCCTCTTTATTGATGTATTTTATCATACTCTATATGTTTTTTATCAATAAAGTTTTCTTTTGCTAATCAAAAAAAAATTATTATTACTTAATTTCAAGGGCACAATCGTCAATTTGATAAAAAAAATATAAACTAATTTGATAAAAATAAATGTCAAAAAAATATTTTTAAATTTTTTAAAATTATTTCTACGCACAAAAGATAAAATTTTGTAAAATTGATAAATCTTTTAAACATTTATTTATTTATTGTTTTTACCGAATTAATTTTTATTATGTGTTTGGATGATGATTATGTAATGGGTGATTGTTAGAATTTTAAAGCGTAATCGATATATTTAATACATGAAATATTTTTAGTTTTGGATTTTTTGATTTAATGGATCGATTTAACAATGATATCAAAACTGTCACCATATTTGACTTTTGAAAAAATAAAAACTAATTTAATAAAAATAAAAACAAGGATTAATTACCTAAAAGTCATATCTACATATTTGGTGGTAGCTTAGGTCCTATTAAAATTTTTTTGAACCAATAAGTCCCATTTAGAGGTAAAAAAACGTTTTGCCCTTTAATCCCCAAATTGAGAATGTTCTCAATTTCAAAACTGAGAATGTTCTGAATTTATAATTATCAAAACTAAGATATTTTTTAATTTTTTTCTAGTATGAACTAAGAATATTATCAAAACTAAGAAATTTATAATTATCAATTTTGAGAAATTTCTCAATTTTTTTCATGATTAAAATTGAGAATATTATAAACTTAGAAGGTTCTCAATTTTAAAAAATCCTAGATCTCTCTCTCTCTTTCTTTCTCTCTAATGGCAGTGGCGTGGCATCTGTGATGGAAAGCAGATCAGGTTGAAGCCCAGTGATTATGCGATCGGTAAATCGAAGAAGAAGGTTGATGGGTCAATAAGGGAGAGAAGAAGCCCGCTGAGAAGAAGGTGGCAGAGGAGAAGAAGAGCACCGTCGCCGAGAAAGCTCCGGCGGAGAAGAAGCCGAAGGCGGGGAAGAAGCTGCCCAAAGAAGGCGGAGCAGCTGCCGAAGACAAGAAGAAGAAGAGGTCGAAGAAGAGCGTCGAGGCCTACAAGATCTACATCTTCAAGGTGTTGAAGCAGGTTCATATGGACATCGGGATCTTGAGCAAGGCCATGGGGATCAGAGACAGTTTGCCTGAAGTTTGTTGGAAGGGTAAATTAGTTTATTAAAAATTAATGGGATCTGAAGGAGCAAATAATTTTATCTAGGACTTAATGGATCATAAGTTCACAAAATGAGACTTGTATGTAAATGGCCCTAAAAACAACCACTCATTATGTGATCATCATCCAAACACAAAATAAAAATTAATTTGGTAAAATAAATAAATAAATGTCTAAAGGATATATTAATTTTACATAATTTTATCTTTAATGTGTAGAAATAATTTTTAAAAATTCAAAAATATTTTTTTGACATTTATTTTTGTCAAATTAGTTTATATTTTATCAAATTGAAAATTTTGCCCCTAAAATAAGGTAATGGTATCTTCAATTGTCGTTATTTGAAACAAGATTCAAAATTTAGAATCAAGTATGTCACAATTAAAAAGTTAGGAATGAAAGTGATACAAGTCCCAAACAATAAGAACAATTACTGTAATTTGCCCTTAATTAGATAGATCCATAATCACCCTTAATGTGAGGTCATCCAAATGATGTAAGCCATGGTACCACATGACCCCATATTATAGTTTGGGGTTGGTCCCCTTGGGTTAAATACCATGTTGCAAGATGGGTTTTCAATTGAATTACATGCAGTGGCCCCTTTTGTGATAATTTTTTGGGTCTGCCTCTGGATAGCCCTTTCTCTCAAGTTAAAAATAAGCATAGCTTGAGCCCCATTCCATTTATAAGTTCTACTTCAAAATTTCTTTATCTTGTAGTTTTTGTTTTATAATTAAGTGCATTTCGGGTTTAGAGGTGATGATCATTGTTCAACATTGTCTATCATAATAATAAATCGAGGATTGTTATTGAGATCCAAAAACTAAATTTATTTTTTAGATCTAGTGATGTGTTAAGAATATGATTAGTTGATGATTAAATATTTTCTAAATATCGATCAATTATTTTCTTGACACATCAATAAATCTATAAATTGGGTTTAAAAAAGTAAACTTACATGTATTATTTTCCTACTAAATATAAATATGAAAAATTCCAACGCACCCTTTATGGACATGCATGAATAATGCATGACTCTCGTTCTTTTTAACTAAAACTGGTAAGTGTCATCTATAAGAATTTATTTAGTAAGTTCGGTCTATAAAACCGGTGGTGTAGTTGTAGGCTATCCATCAGAAACCTCTCCTTATTGGTCTTTCTCCATCCATTCCCTTATCAGCTTCACGTTCATTTACTAATAATTTTATTAAAAATATAAAAGAATAATATAATTAATTATCAAAAAAATAATAATATTTAAACCACTAATGATATTTGGATTTGAATGTTTTTGAAAAGACTCCATTGCGAGTTCAGATAGCTAGTTTGTTTTATTGTTGCTTTGTCTATTTTTTCTACATATATGGAATGACAAAATAAAATTAAAAAAAATACAAGTAACTTTATGTTATATTATCACCCTTTTCTTAATGATAATAAGTTACATAATCTGCGGGCGGACCTTGACTTCTTGCAACCACTTACTTTTTTAAAAGCAAAATTAGCCAAGAATCTATCCTTAAACACTTCTGTTCCCGCACTAAAAATAAAAAATAATAATAAAATTTCTAGATATTTTTAAAATCTCGATTGTGAGGAATAACTCTACAATATTCCTTCGTTTCAAAAAATCCTTCACTTGATTCTCGCTCTAATTTCTAAAAAAAGAAACACTCCAGTCAGGGTATCAGAATTAGCATTCTGACGGACAAATCTATATATATAAGGAAAATAATCTTTTTAAGAATAATGATTGTGGAAGCTTCAAACGCTCAAACTAATTTTATTAATTTGTTAATTTTTAAATAAATAAATAAATAATTTATTAGTTAGTTCCTTAAGTCAAAAATTCAAAAACAAAAGTTCTAATTATCTACAATTTTGAATTTTAAAATTCAAAACAATATGATAAGCCACCCTCACTCTTTTCAAAAATAATGTTAATCAAAACAATTCAAATAAAAAAAAAATAAAGACACTAATTATCTATGATTTATTTAAAATAATATGGTAAGTTACCTTCATTCCACACTCACCTTTTTTTGAAAATAATATAAATTTAAAATTTTAAAAACCCATTTAAATTAAAAATTCAATACAATTCTACAATTCTCTCTTTAAAATATTCAATATTTGATCTTTTTTTCAGCCTGGCCAACTCCTCCCCAAATATAATGATGCAATGGTTATTCTCTCTCTTTGCCAATCGTCCAAACTTATTTCAAGTTTGTTTGTTTGTAATTTTTTTTTTCATGTAAATTTATATTTTCATGTGAGTATTTTTTTTTTCCTCTATGTGACTTTTTTTTTTACCAACATATTTTTTTCTAACTAAATTGATAATAAATATATATTTGTTAATTATCTTTGTTTTGAGAGTTAATTTGAAGATTTTTTTTTTTTGGTGGATGTTTGTGTATCTTTTATATTATTGTTATTATTTCTTTTGATATATGTGAATTGATAATATAGTAATGAGTTTTTTTTTTTTTTTTTTTTTTTTTTTTTTTTTTTTTGTATATATAGATTAAGGTGTCATATATTGTTCTTTATGGTTTGGCCATTTTTTAAATTTCTTAGACAAAATTTTTAAATTTTTTATTTGTAAAAAATTAAAAATATTTAATTGACTTGCCAACCAATAAATAAAATTTGAAATAATGATCACTATACCAAAATTTATGGATTTTTTTTTTAAAAAAAATAAAAATTTAACACCCCATATATGAAATAAGAAAGCCTAAAATCAATTTTTATTTTATTTTTCATTTTTAACTCTTTAAAACTCTAACAATACCTTTTTATTTCCACAACAATGTCTTTTTATAAAAAAAAAAAACAAAAAACAAAAATAAAATAAAATAAAATAAAATAAAAAACTAGACGAGAGTTGCATAATGGTTAGTGGAGGTGGTGAGTATGTCAACAACAAAGGTGATGATGAGCTCGGCCAGAGCATTGTTTGGGTGGGTTTTGAAAAGATGAATATTGAAAGAATAGTAGATAGTTTGGGTGATGAATTGATTTAGAAAACTAATTTGTGGTTGAAATTAAGTGTGAAACCATATAAAAATTGAATATGGATCTTAATTATATTAAAAATTGAATATGAAACCAACTAATTTGTGGTTGAGATTGAAAAGGAAATTTCAAAAGAAATTATAATTATATATAATTTTAAAATATCTTTTAAAAAATACAAGCAAAAATTAGAACTATAAATTAAAATTATCAAACAACCTAATTCTATAAAAAAAAAATTAATGAAAAATTGATCAAATTTGAATTTATAATTATTAAATATTTTTAATATGTCATTAATTTTTTATTCAGGTTCTAACCTGATTTGGTCTTAAACAGTTTTTCAAATATAAACATATCGTAATATTGATAAAATCAATATTTGACATGTTTTAAAAAGGGTAAATTATATCGATAGTCCTCGCATTTTGTCTCTTGTATCAATTTGGTCTCTATAATTTCAATTAGTTTGATTTTTACCTCTAATTTTAGATTTTGTATTAATTTTATCCAATTGATAATGTCGGTTAAGATTTTTGAAAGAAAATAGTTATTGAGTTAGTTGAGATTAACTTACTGAGTTGAACAAGCTTATAACTTTGTCTATAAAAGTATAACAAATGCTACTCATGTGTGTATTTTCAATAAATTTAAAAAAAAAAATAGCAATTATAACAATTGGACTAAATTGAGACAAAATTATAAATTTAAAATCAAAATCGAGCAAATTAAAATTGCAAGGACAAAAATAACACGAGTTAAAATATAGGGATTACCAGTGTAATTTATCCTTTTAAAAATAAGTACATAATTTCTTAATTAATTTTGAAATTGTTAATAAATATGCCAAACATATAACGCCCCGAAATAAAAGCAACATATATCATCCAAAACGATAAGTAAATAACATTATAAATCAGAGTATAATGTCCTACATTACATGAGATTCGATTGCATAAAAGGGTGACATATGTGATATTCATTCATAAATAGTACATCTCGAATCTACAGCATATGTTACCAAATAGTAATAATGCTATGAAAACTAAACGAGTAATAATATGCCCTAAAGACTTACATCTTTCAAAGTCTAGGTTTGGGTACATCAAAAGTGAGTCATAAGCTCAATACAAATATAACCCTAGGCTTGTACAAACGTTAGATACAAAATAACAAAATAACAAAACTGAGCATTCAACTTCACAGTCCTCCTAAGCTAAGTCCTTGGTGGAAGCATATTGCTAGCACCTGAAAATGATTTTCTCCAAATAGGGTGAGCCAAAGCCAGTAGAAATTATATAACACAATATATAAATCTCGACGAAGATATAAGTGTGATATGCACCTACAATGCCCATGATAAAATCATTTATAACTCTTTTGCAAAACCATAGGTAGCGTTTGGTAGAATTTCTAAATATGATTTGAGAATAGAGTTATATTTTGAGTTTGTGAGTTTTGGAATTATGATTTGAGTGTGAAAATTTTGTTTGGTTATGAGTTTTGAAAAGAGTTTTGAATTGAGTTTTGGAGGAAATTTTGAGTCTTTGAAATTAGAAAAGTTATTTAATTCAAAAACTTACAACTCATAACCAAACACAACCCAAAATTCTATTCAAAGCTCACATAAAAATTAAAAAAATCCCTAAAATATTTTTTATTTACAATATAAAAATAACAAGTCTCAAAAAAAAAAAAAAAAAAAAAAAAGAACATTGTTCTAGTCAACCAGCTGGATGTCCAACCAAGTTAGCCAAATTTTCCCACCTGAAAAGGAGTTTTCAAAAGTGGGTGTGGAATTATAATTTTAAAGTTCAAAACAAACACAGGACTCAAATCAGTGAGTGAAAATGTGTTTGGAACACATAACCAAACACAACCATACTATGTCGAATTTTATATCTCGATCCATTTTATCTCAAGTCATGAGTTATTCCCATTTTATTTAGACAATCCAAACTGAGGATACAACTCAGTGGGTCTCTAACCAACACAGTCATCATACAAACGCTTCTATTTGCCATTTTAAAGGTATTCCGTCCGCGGAAATCGACACCCATGTATACTCGTGGTTTTCAGAACTTTCACCATGGACACTCTGTCCAACTTAATTCAATGATATACATCCCCTTTCTTCTCACAAACACAATTTTCAATTTGAAACTTGAAGGAATATACTTTGCTTTTGAAGTTGTAGAAAGAATGTACTTTCGTCTACATATGTTTCTCAAGATTTTCATTTATATAACATTTAGATCATTTTTTATCCGTAATTCATAAATTATATAATGGTTAAAAAGATACGAGTTCTACTAAAATGTATATTTTAATTTGTTTATTTTAATGTCTATCAACTATTTGTATTAGTTTTGATTGTTTTAACTTTATTAAGTGACAAACCAGTCTAATTATGTCAAGTTTGTACAACTAATTGTATTTTCTTAAACCTTAAGAGAAGTGAATGTAATTTACCAATTTAATACTATTACCCTCCAAGCATCTCCATTGAAGATGCTAATTTTGGAACCATTCTTGTTTGGTGTAAGGGTGATCGCAGATCGAGTTCGGTCGGGTGGTATCACATCCACCATCCATCCAAAATTAGGTAGCTTGAAAAAAATCAATCCGTATATGTCCACCGGTTTAGCTGATGCGGATTGAGTAGGCTGTGCGAGTTGGTAGATAGATGCGATCAGTATGACAGTTTAAACTTTACAAGCTTCGAACATTTTTTTTGAATTATAATTCATAACTTTTATAATCTCCAATAATTAGTAATTTGAAAAAATATGTATTATTTGTCTATAATAGGCCATGGCACCACCCATGTATATTTTTAAGGTATTATTTCGTATTTTCACAAAAATATATATTTTGTCATTTCTATTATATGTTATTACTAGTTAACAATCTTTTCTTCTTCTTTTTTAACTTCATCTACGGGCAAATCGGATTTATGCGGGTCTGAGATGGTTGATCCGCCATTTAAACCGTATTCGCGGATTTTGAAATATTTCATCCGCATCTATCTACCAAAAAATACACATCTGCCCAAAATTAATCAAACTGAATCGTTTTAGTCAAATTAAATGAATGGCGAATTATACTAATAGTCCATATAGTTTGGGGCTCGTGTCACTTTGGTCTCTGACTTTTCAATTGTGACACATTTGATCATAAATTTTGAATCTTATTCCAAATAAGAACAATTAAAATATTATTACTTAATTTCAAGGGAAAAATCACTAATTTGATAAAAATATAAACTAATTTGATAAAAATAAATGTCAAAAAAATATTTTTAAATTTTTAAAAATTATTTATACGCACAAAACATAAAATTATGTAAAATTAATAAATCTTTTAAACATTTATTTATTTTACCAAATTAATATTTATTATGTGTTTGGATAATGATTATGTAATGGGTGGTTGTTAGAATTTTAATGCATAATCGATATATTTAATATATGAAATGTTTTTAGTTTTGGATTTTTTAATTTAATGGATTTGTTTAATAATGATATCAAAATTATCGCCATATTTGACTTTTGAAAAAAGAGAAACTAATTTAATGAAAATAAAAACGACCACTCATTACGTGATCATCATTCAAACACATAATAAAAACTCATTTGGTAAAATAAATAAATAAATAAATGTCTAAAAGATATATTGATTTTACATAATTTTATCTTTAGTGTGTAAAAATAATTTTAAAAAATTCAAAAATATTTTTTTGACATTTATTTTTGTAAAATTAGTTTACATTTTATCAAATTGACAATTTTGTCCATGAAATTAAGCAAAGGTATTTTCAATTGTCCTTATTTGAAACAAGATTTAAAATTTAGGATCAAATATGTCACAATTAAAAAATCAGAAACTAAAATGACACAAAGAACAGTTAATATGATTTGCCCTTAAATGAATTAGATAGATCCATGATCACCCTAATGGAGGTCATCCAGACGATGTAAGCCATGGCACCACATGACCCCTATATTATAGTTTGGGGTTGGTCCCCTTGGGTTTGAAAAATCCCATTAAATACCATGTTGCAAGATGGGTTTTTAATAGAATTACATGCAGTGGCCCCTTTTGTGATAATTTTCTGGGTCCGCCTCTGGATAGCCCTTCCCTCAAGTTAAAAATAAGCATAGCTTGAGCCCCATTCCATTTTATAAGTTCTACTTCAAAATTTCTTTATCTTGTAGTTTTTGTTTTATAATTAAGTGCATCTCAGGTTTAGAGGTGATGATCATTGTTCAACATTGTCTATCCTAATAACAAATCGAGTATTGTTATTCAGGTCCAAAAATTAAATCTATTTTTAAGATTTAGTGATATGTTAAGAAGATTATTAGTTAATAATCAAATATTTTCTAATTACCAACTAACCATTTTTTTTACACATCAATAAATCTACAAAATAGGTCTAAAAAAAGTAAACTTATATATATTATTTTCCTAATAAATATGAAAAATTCCAACGCATCCTTTATGGACATGCATGAGTAATGCATGGCTCTCGTTCCTTTAAGTAAAACGGATAAGTGTCATCAGAAAGCTCTCTCCTTATTGGTCTTTCTCCATCCATTCCTTATCAGCTTCAGGTTCATTTGTAGCACGTTGTCCATGAATAATTCTACACATACTAATAATTTTATCAAAAATATAAAAGGATAATATAATTAATTGTCAAAATAATAATAATAATTAAACCTCTAATGATATTTGGATATGAATGTTTTTGAAAAGACTCCATTGGGAATTCAAATAGCTCGTTTGTTTTATTGCTGCTTTGTCTATTTTTTCTAAATGTATGAAATGACAAAATAAAAAAAATAAAAATACAAGCAACTTTATTTTATATTATCACCCTTTTCTTAATGATAATAAGTTACATAATCTGCGGGCGGACCTTGACTTCCTGTAACCACTTCGTTTTTTAAAAGCAAAATTAGCCACGAATATATCCTTAAACACTTCTGTTCCCGCACTAAAAATAAAAAACAATGATAAAAATTCTAGGTATTTTTAAAATCTCGATTGTGAGGAATAATTCTATAGTATTCCTTCATTCCAAACAGTTCTTCACTTAATTCTCGCTCCAATGCTTGAAATAGGAAACACTCTGGTCGAGGGTATCGAAATTAACACTCTGACGGACAAATTAGATTATATATAAGAAGGGATGGGTATATTCTTTGAGAGAGAGAGTTAGTGGGTTGATAGTGTATACCATTCTTCTTCAACCCACTCCAGTTATATAGCCATTTGGTATAGATATTTCTTATATAATTTGATCAGTCTGTCATCATTATTTAAATGTCAAGGCCTAGTTTCCTACTACACCTCTGGAAAGGAACAACCTAGGCCCACTTTAGTCCTCAGCATAGGTGTCGGCAGTTTCTACTAGCACCTCTTATTCGGCATACTGCTTGGTCGGCGAACATGCTATTCAGCATTGAGTTCTCGGCAAACCCAATGGGCCTAATTCAATTTGGGCATTATGACGGATGGGTGTAGGCGTCTTGTTTGCCATTTGTTCGAAAAAGTACTTAGCTCACACAATTGCTCCTCGAGCTCTTGTCCACTTTCATACGTCAAGTGGTCTGTGTGCTCAGCTCATGTGGGATCATTTGCCTTGAAACTTGGGCGCGTGGCTACTATGATGCTTCAACTCTGACATGATTGATGGGACCTTACAAGAAGATATATATAGCTCCCACCTCTTCATCCTTCCTTCACATGCCTCATTTATTGTTTTTTCAAACCTAAGCCTCTCAACGCCTTTTCACTTTTGAAAGTCCTTCCTCTTTCTATAACTCTTCACGCCTTTCTTCTTCACTTGAAGTATATATTTTGCATCCTCCTCTTTTGAGCATTCGAACATTTTGTTATAAGTCTTTTATTTCCTTCTCTCTTTGTATTTTCTTTTGTTCTTCTACCCTTTTTCTTTTTTTCTTTTTTTTTTTGACTTCTGCCTACTAGTTCTCCATGGCGACCTACTTGAAAGATCTTCTGAAGTGAAAGTCTCTGCCTTCCACCGTCACTTCGAAATCCCAGATGATGTTCAGTTAAACTGGGAGGTGGTGAATGCGAGAAGCATTCCTCTGCCATTATTGGCCATCACTAAGAGGGTGGTTTGATTCCCTCTTCATCCTCTTCTATGAAATGCACTACGTTATTGGGGTTTAATCCCATCACAACCAAATGTCAACTTTTTTCGAGTAATAATGGGGATTGTCAAACTAAATGAACTTTTACGCTTCAACTTGGGCATCTCTGCTATTCAACACTGCTACTCTTTGAGCAAATCTTATGGTCGACTAAGAAGGTTTTTCCTAAAAGCCAAGGACAATAATACGACAGATCTAGGACATGGAAGTCTACTGAATACCTCAAAAAAAATGCAAATAACAGCTATTTAAAAGGATGCATGCCTTCTTACGACACAGCGGTAGTGTTTGTTCAATTTTTGGAGCGGAAGAGTGAAGAGGTCTAGTAGAACCATAATCAACTACCTCCACAAACTTGCGGTTTGCATACCGGAAAAAAATGAGAAGAACGTCAAAGGTTCTCTAGAGATGGCTGAAAGGGTGTTTGTGACCAACATGCTTGAAATGATAGGAGGAGAGCATACGATAGTCACCACGTCAACCGCACGGGAGCTCTGGATGAAGAGAACTGTGGAAGAGATTGCCTAGGGGAACGGTCTTGATAAAAGAATGAGTAGGACTGCCGGTGTACCATCGTTAGAGCCGAGTAGACCACCTCGACCTGTAAGCTTTGCAGTCTTCATTGGAAATAGGCCAATGACGGAGGTGGACTCATTGGTCAATGATCCCAATGTGGCCGTTGATTTTGCACCGCAAATATTCTCAGAAGAAGTAAAAGAGTCATTAACCAGCCTAATTGACTACGAAGCTTTTCAGGAAGGCATTCATGCGATCATGAGAGGGCTCTACAGTTCATACAAGATCGGCATGTGCCTTTGTGCCACCCAAGTTGAGATAATGCGAAAAGACGACTTAATTCAGAACTTAGAGCACCGACTAGTCAAATCAGAAAATATGGCTGAAGTGGAAGCCCAAAAAGCGAGAGTGGCCGAAGAGGAAGCAGCGGGGGCTGTTGATTTGGCAACGACTCAAAAAAAGAAGTCCAACACCAAATGGATTGTGCCGTAGCTAATGTCAAAACAGCATAATTCTTCATAATGGCCCACCACCAAAGCCAAGCCTATAACCGTAGGTTTTTAGAGGGTAAAACACTCAGTATAAAAATAACCACTAAGAAGCTCGTCAATAACGTTTGTCAATGTAAGAATCATGGATTCAAGCATGGATAAACGAAGGCCCTTCAATTGGCAAGGGTAGCGGTTGAGTCCCTACTGTACAAGGACATCTCCATGCCGTTTGAGGCATATGATGCCGAGAAGACAGACGACGAAGAAGAAGGCCCGGTTTGATTCTTGGGTTCAAACGGGCAAGACTGGTTACTTGCCCTAATTGATGTAAACTCATAATGTATCCGTTGTGTATGCCAATTAGTTTGTACCCGTATTTGTTGTTTTATGAAATGAATTCAAATTTTCCTTGCTTTGTAAATAGTATTTATAGTTCAAATTTCTCCAAATGTGGAAACTTATGGCGCTTCGTGCCGAACATGGAGATTGCTTCGAATTTGGAGACTTTTATTGATAGTGCTCCGTGCAGAGCACAGAAATTGCTTCGAATTTGGAGACTTTTGTTGACTTTTATGCAGCGATCAATTTCAAACATTGGAAGGATTATGAGTAATACAACCCATGTCATTGATTGCCTGTACAAAGTAATGAAAGGTTGTTAATTACAAAATAACTGGAAAACGAAAGTATTTACGTTAGTGGTAAAATTATGCAAATGCGTAGAGTTCCATGGCTAGGGTAATTTCTTGTAGCTCATATCCGAAAGGCGATATGCTCTTGCCTTGGAAATAGGCTTTACTTGATAAAGGTCATCCCAATTTGGACTGAGCTTGTCGTCGGTGGGATTTTTGCTAGTAGGCAAGATTTTCTTCTAAACCAACTCTCCTAGGACATAATAGCAGATTTGAACCCTTTGATTATATGACGTAACCAGCTGCTGTTGATATCGGGCCATTGTGACAAGTTGTCGCACCCCCAAAATATTATAATAAGATAATCCTACAATAGATATTAATTACTAATAGATGACAGAATATAATGTTCTTCCATTCATAAGATTTTATCTCTTTACAAAAGTGTAACACATGCAATAATAAATTCATAAGTCTTAACCCTAAATCTATAGTCTTTGTCACCAGTACAAGATAAGAAATAAGAGTAAACAGATACGGTAGTGCCCTATTGGCTACATCTTTCCAAGATAGAGCTTGGTTACAACAAAAATGAGTTTATACTCAATATAAATAAAGCCCTAGGCTTTTACAAAATAAATACAACAATAAACAAAAATAGAAGCTCTTTGCTCCAAGTCCTCCTAAGCTATTGCCTTCGCGGAGGCATGTTATCAGGATCTAAAAATGGTTTCCCACATTAGGTGAGCCAAAACCCAGTAAAGATACTCTAACACAATGTATGAATATTAACAGAATTATATGGTGAATGCATATGCAATTCTCGTGTCAAAAAATTTTATATCTCTTTTCAAACCATGCTATGCCAAGTTTATATCGAAATTTATGAAGTCAATTACAGTTCAGTAGAAAACAGGATAGTGGATACAACACTGAAAATCTCTAGGACGTGTCTGCAAATAGGATACAATCACTATCAATTTGTCATTTTTATTGATATTAACAAGAAAGCTCGACACCTAACCGCGCGAATTTCTGGACTTTCACCATGGACACACAGGCTAACATAATGCCACAACTACATTCTTACTCAGATTCACTAAGGTATTCACCATTTTTTCTCAAAACAACAACATTATCAATGTGTTAAATATATTACGATACTCAATGTAAATGGATGAGAAAATAGTTTCAATTCGCCTAATTCTCATGCAATTTCCATAACAACCATAGTTATCATCCACCGAGAGCCCAAAACAAATATTTCTAAACGGATAAATAAATTTCGACACAAATTTACTTTCCAACATTTCCGAATAGGAGTGATAATTCATATTGAACTCCACCATCATTATTATCATTGTTCCAATTCCATAAAACCAACATCAATTTCCATGTTCTCTTTACAAATCAAATTTTCACAATGTAGGGCAATTTAAAAATCAATCTCCGTGAATAAAATCCATCATTTATCACAACCCAACCATTTTTACAAAGCCATAATCATGTACAAAGCACAATTTGAAAACCCCTCTTTTGATTTCAAAACCAAACCCTAGGTTTTATCCAAAAATTCCCAAATCACTATCTTATTTAGAAAAACAAATAACTAAGTTAAAAATCATAAAAAGAATCAAACTAATCCTTACCTCAAAGACAAGAACCAAGAAGAACAAGAGTTGAAACTTGACGAAGCCGAAAAAGAACTTTGCTCCAATCAAAATGAAGCCCTAAGTTAGCTCTACCTTTTTATCAAAGGATCTAGGGTGTAGAAATTGATGAATCAAGGTATACTTGGCGTTTAGAGATGGTTTCTAGCGAGAGATAGTGTAGATCTGAGATTTAGAGAGAGAGAGAGAGAGAGAGAGAGAGAGAAGTGAAAAGGTGATCTAAAAAGTGATCTCCATGGACTGATATACGCACAGATCGCTAGAGCGCATGAATGGTCGCTCGAGCCAGACATAATGAAGACACTGCTCGAGTGCACAATACACTCCTCCCAATAGTTCAAACCTGTAAAAGTTTGCTCAAGCGTAAGAATGACCACTCGAACAAAGAACTCAAACTCCCAGTAGTTTTGCAGACTGCAAAAGATTGCTCGAGCACATATATGGTCGCTCGAGCGAATATGCAAATTTCTGGGCAACAACACTTTGAAAAGCTAACCTCCAAACCTATTTCGAACTCAACCAAAACTCCTAATAATCAAACCCAACAAAAAATAAGATGAAAATAAGTTGAACAAACTAATAAGACGAGGAAATTCTGGATCCAAAACAATAAATCGACCGGGCCCAAACTAGAGTCGCTATAACTTCCCCCTTAAGGAATTTCATCCCTGAAATTTTAAATCAAATAACAACACCGTGTTTAAATCAAGTACAACCATGATTCAACCATTCTCATAACTATGACCTATCCACCGATTATCTAATCTCATAGCAGCAATGAACAAGGTTTTCAACATTGAATATATAATTCACTTTCCCCCCCCCCCCCAAAATATGTGCAATGTTTTACATTCAACCAACATAACAAAATCTTCATTACAAATTTCAAACATCAACAAAAAGGTCTGGATACTTCTCACGGGCATCCGCTTCACGTTCCCAAGTCGTCTCCTTAAGCTTCTTCTGTCTCCACAACACCTTTACCAATGGAATTGTCTTCCTTCGCAAGACTCGGTCTCGTGTATCTAGGACCCTAACCGATCTCTCCTCAAATGAGGCATCCTCATCTACCTCTAACTCGGTCCAGTCTAATACATGTGATGGATGTGGCTCATACTTTTGAAACATATAAATATGGAACACGTCATGGACCACGAAAAGCTGTGGCGGCAAGGCCAAATGATAAGCTACCTCATCAATATGCTCTAGGATCTCAAAAGGCATAATAAATCTAGAAGATAACTTTCCACTCTTGCCAAACCTCATCAAACCTCATCTAGGTGATATTTTTAAGAAAATGTGATCGCCTACCTCAAATGATAACGGTCTCCTCATACAGTCGACATAGCTCTTCTGACAACACTGAGCCAAAACCAATCTCTTATGGATAAGTGCAACATTCTTTGTCATTTTTTGGACTAACTTAGGACCTAATATAGGTACATCACCCACCTTGGCCTAACATATAGGGAATCTACACGATCGGCCATATGAGGCCGCAAACAGTGCCATGCCAATACTCGCCTGAAAACTATTATTGTAGGCAAACTCCACTAAAGGCAAGTGCCTCTCCCACGACCACTTAAAGTCAAGAACACAACCCTGAAGCATATCCTCTAGGATTTGAATTCTACACTCTGATTGCTCGTCAGTTTAAGGATGATAAGCGATACTAAATGTCAATCTACTACCTAAGGCATTTTGTAGGCTCTGCCATAACCGAGCTTTGAAACGCGGATCTCTATCTGAAACAATAGTTATAGGGACCCCATGAAATCACACTATGCCTCTAACATAAAGATTAGCAAGGTAATCTACCAAGTCACTTATGCGCATAGGTGCAAAGTGTGCTAACTTGGTTAACCGATCAACTATCACCCATACGGCATCATTACCCGATTGAGTCCTCAAAAGACCCACAAAAAAATCCATCATGACATGGTTCCACTTCCACTCGGCTATAAGCAAGGGTTGCAACAAACCCGCTGGCCTCTGATGCTCGACCTTTACTTGTTGACAAGTAAGGCACCTCGAAACAAACAAGGCTACGTCTCTCTTCATCCCCCTCCACCAAAACTAGCAACTAAGGTCGTGATATATCTTGGTACCTTCCAGATGTACCGCAAGATAAGAATGGTGGAACTCTCAGAGTACCTACTCTCTACAAGATTATAGAATCAAAAGACGGCCAAGATATCTAACACTAAAGTCGGAATACATATTCAAGCCCTTCTCTACCTTCCCACTAGATATCTTTCCTCATATGGACTCTACCTTGTGGCCACCCCATTGTGATTCCATAACTCGACTCATAAGTGTAGGTTGTGCAACTATAGTAAATAAAGCTGCTAACTCAACAGACTTGTCAAGATGCAAGTCAAACTCACCAATAGCACCCAACATTTCTCATTCCCGATGGCAATACTAGCCACATTGCTAATGGATTTCCTACTCAAGGTATCAGCCACTACGTTGGCCTTCCCTGGATGATAGTTCAACTCAAAGTCATAACCCTTCATAAATTCCATCTACCTTCTCTGCCTCAGATTTAAATCTTTATGTGAAAATAGATATTTCAAACTCTTGTGATCGGAGAATACCTCAAACCTCTCACCATGCAAATAATGTCTCCAAATCTTCAAGGTAAATTATCACAACTGCTAGCTCTAAGTCATGAGTAGGGTAGTTTCTCTCGTGTGTTTTCAGCTGTCGTGAGACATAAGCTACTACATTTTCCTTTTGCATCAAAACACAACCCAAACCTTCCCGAGAAGCATCATAATACAAAGAATAGCCCAAACCCCTCTCTGGAATAATCAACACTAGAGCAGTGGTAAGTCTAACTTTAAGCTCTTGATATGACTTCTCACAAGTCTCATTCCACACAAACTTAATTCCCTTCCTCGTCAGTCTAGTCAACGGTAAGGTTAATTTAGAGAAATCCTTCACAAAACGATGGTAATACCCAACTAATCTCAAGAAACTCTGGATTTCAAAGGCATTCTTAGGTTGTTCCCAATCTTGCACTACTACATGGCCTAAGAATTTCACCTCCTTCAACTAAAACTCACACTTCCCGAACTTACCATAAAATTTATGGGCTCTAAGGAACTCAAGTATAGTCCGTAGATGTTCCTCGTTTTCCTTCTCAAAGGGTGAGTAGATTAGAATGTCATCCACAAAGATGACTACAAAACGGTCTAAAAACTCACGAAAGATCCTATTCATCAAATCCATAAATAAGGCCAGTGCGTTGGTTAGCCCAAATGGTATCACTAGGAATTCATAATGGCCATACTGCGTACGGAGTGCCATATTTTGGATATCCTCGTCTTTCACTCTCAATTAGTGATAGCCCAATCTCAAGTCTATTTTAGAAAAGCAACAAGGCCCCTTCAACTAGTCAAACAAGTCATATATACGAGGCAATGGGTACTTGTTCTTAACAGTTACCCGGTTTAACTTCCAATAATCAATACAAAGTCGCAAAGTGTCATTCTTTGTCTTGGCAAAAAGAGTCGGTGCTCCCCAAGGCGAAGTACTAGGGCGGATAAAGCCCCTATCTAGCAATTCCTGGAGTTGAATCTTCAACTCACTCAACTTAGCTGCTACAAATCTATACGGTGCCATAGAAATTAGTGTCACGCCAGGTACTAAGTCAATAGATAACTCAATCTCACGGTGAGGTGGTAAACTAGTACGATCCTCGGGAAAGACATCCGAGTATTCGTAAACTACCCTTGGTAACTCTACTCAAGCTGCATCACTTTCAACACCCAAAAAGGTAGAAAGAAGTTGACTAAGCTCGCCCCGACCACGTGGATCACATACTGGCAACAAGGCCCTATCAACTCGATCCCCCAGGAAATGAAAACAATTACCACTCAAGGTGCACACCATAACTCTATAATAGTAACAGTTTATAATGGCCCGATAGAATGGCAACCAATCTGTGCCCAAAATAACATCAAAACTCGTAATATAAATCAACACAAAAGGAAAAAGAAGTCGGCGACCGGCGACCTCTATCTTACAACTCTGACACCCCTAGTCCAACAAAACATCACTACCAATAGGTGAATCTATGGAGATGCTAACCGAGCCACTTCTAACTCCAGTGTTGATACAAATGCAGACAAAATGAAAGAATGTGATGCACCAGTATCAATCAATGCATTGGCAATAGAATTACACAACAATAAGTTACCTCTCACTACCGAAGGTGCTGGCAACATATCTGGCGTAGTAATAGCATACATACACCCTAAAGGTCTCTACTCCACCTGCTCACCCCTCGAAGCATGAGTTTGATACACTAACTAAGCCAAAAAGGCTCTTTGATTGGCCCTCGAGGCCTAGCCTGATGATATAGGCTGATGGCTCTATGGCTGCCTCACACAAGATGCACCAGATGTGCCACCTGCTTGAGGGCAAAATCTCATCAAGTGCCCTGACAGCCTACACTGATAACAAGTAGGCGGCTGCCCTCTCTCCTAACTCTGGTTCTGAGAACAATCCAAAGATGGTGTAGACTATTGCCTTCCTCTCTTCTGCGGGCAAACTACAGACTTGTGGCCCAGCTGACCACACTTGAAGCAAGTGATCCTTTCCTGACCACATCTCCCTGACCCAAAACTTGGTACAGGAAAAGTGGATCTAGGCTGAGCTCCCTAAGACTACTGTGGGTTAGAACCCCTATGTCTCTTACTGTCCCACGTCTCTCTCTGAACCTCCTGACTCCTCTACCTAGAGCCCCTCATCCTTTCATCCTCAGTCTAAATCATGGTCCCTAAGTGAGCCACCGTCTCCACAAGACAACTGTAATCCCTAATCATGGATGCGACCACATTGAAAAGGAGTCTGATCCCCAATCTTTTCTTAAATTTCAAACAATGATGTTCCTCTATCATTGCTAGCTTAGGTACAAACCTTAATAGACCAGTGAAGGCAACCTCAAACTCAACCACTGGTCTGCTAAGCTACTTGAGCTTCAAGAACTGCTCTTTCAACTTCTCCCCAACAGCAGGAGGCAAAAACTTGTCTTGGAAGACATTGACAAAAGCCTCGCAAGTCCCCCCAATGCGTCCTCGCACAAACTTCCCCCACTGACTCGCATCTCCCTTTAGCTGGAATGATGCCAAGGTCACTCTCAACTCATCATCCTAGATCCCAAGCATCTCGAACGTCTTCACTATCTACTCAAACCACTCATCTGCCTTTAGTGGCTCCTTCGGATCCCCCAAAAACTCATCCGGATTCTATCGGAATAACTTCATCTTCAGAAATGATGGCTCTATCTCAGCAACATAGGCTTGGACTTGATTCTCAACCTTGAGAATCTCTATAGACTCCCGCAAAGTTTCAGCTATTTCACAGGCCAAGGTGCCCATGGCCTGCTGACCAATCGGTTTGGCTACATTAGCCTGACTAACCCATTCTTCCTACGCCAGAATACCATCCGGTAGCAGCACCTTTTACCATCTAGGCTTGTCATATCTATCACTACTACATCCACATCCTGACATCCTAATGAAGGTAACACCAAAAATTAGTACATTTACAAATGTGTCGAAGCTAATTCACTCATATCCTAAAGCGGTGGATAATAATTAATTCACTCCACATAAGCACATAGACACATAAACACATATGAATTTCTTTTCTAGATAATGATCATCCTGCGACGTTGCCAAAGTTTCAGTTAGAAATAGCAGTGATCAAGTGCTCTTCTAACAGGACTTCTAGAAACTCATAGACCCAATCAATATCTTAGAAATTAAATCATATACCCACTTAGTCACATAAGCATGTTATCACATAGCATACCAGGTTTATTCCTAATATCATCTAGCAAATGAACCCATTGTAGTAATAACTACTCCCCATGATTCCAAAGTATTCAAACCCGATAGTTTTGATTCCAAGTTATCACGCCCCCAAAATATTACAATAAGATAATCCCACAATAGATATTAATTACTAACAGATAACATAATATAATGTTCTTCCATTTATAAGGTTTCATCTCTTTACAAAAGTGTAACACATGCAGTAATAGATTCATAAGTCTTAATCCTGAATTTATAGCATGTGTCACCAGTACAAGATAAGAAATAAGAGTAAACAAATATGGTAATGCCCTATTAGCTTTATCTTTCCAAGACAGAGCTTGATTACAACAAAAATGGGTTTATACTCAATACAAATAAAGCCCTAGGCTTGTACAAAATAAATACAATAATAAACAAAAATAGAAGCTCTTTGCTCCAAGTCTTACCAAGCCATTGCCTTGGCGGAAGCATGTCATCAGCACCTGATAATGGTTTCCCACATAGGGTGAGCCAAAGCCCAGTAAAGATACTCTAACATAGTGTATGAATCTTAACAGAATTATAAAGTGAATGCATATGTAATGCTGGTGTCAAAACATTTATATCTTTTTTCAAACCATGTTATACCAGGTTTATATCACAATTCATGAAGTCAATTCCAATTTAGTAGAAAACAGGGCAATGGATACAACACTAAGAATCTCTATGACATGTCTGCAAGTAGAATACAAGCACTACCAATTTGTCATTTTTATCAGTAACCGGAAAGCTCGACACCTAACCGCGTAGGTTTCTAGACTTTCACTATGGGCACACAGGCTAACATAATACCACAACTACATTTTTACCCAGATTCACCAAGTATTCACCTATTTTTCTCAAAACAACAACATTATCAATGTGTTAAATATGTTATGATGCTCAATGTAAATGGATGATAAAATAGTTTCAATTTACCTAATTCTCATGCAATTTCCATAACAATCATAACTATCCTCTACCGAGAGCCCAAAACAAATATTTCTAAACGGATAAATAAATTTCAACACAAATATACTTTCCAACATTCTCTATATGAGTGATAATTCATATCCAACTCCACCACCACCACCACCACCACCACCACCACCACCATCATCATCATTATTCCAATTCCATAAAACCAACATCAATTTCCATATTCTCTTTACAAATCAAATTTTCACAACTTAAGGCAAAAAAAAAAAAAAAAACCCTTTCTTTAAAAATCAATCTCCATGGATAAAATCCACCATTTATCATAACCCAACCATTTTTACAAAGCCCCAATCATATACAAAGCCCAATTTGAAAACCCCTCTTTTAATTTCAAAACCAAATCCTATGTTTTATCCAAAAATCCCAAATCACTATCTTGTTTAAAAAAACAAATAACTAAGTTAAAAATCATAAAAAAAGTCAAAGTAATCCCTACCTCAAAGACAAGAACTAAGAAGAACAAGAGCTGAAACTTGACGAAGCCGAAAACGAACTTTGCTCCAATCAAAACAAAGCCCTAAGTGAGCTCTACCTTTTTATCAAAGGATCTAGGGTTTAAAAATTGAGGAATCAAGGTGTATTTGGTGTTTAGAGATGGTTTCTAGAGAAAGAGATAGTGTACATCTAAGAATTAGACACAGAGAAGTGAAAAAGTGATCTCCTCGGACTACTATAAGCACAGATTGCTCAAGCGCAGGAATGGTCGCTCGAGCGACTAGACACAACGAAGACACCGCTTGAGCGCACAATGCACCTTTCCCAGTAGTTCAGACCTACAAAAGTTCGCTTGAGTGCAAAAATGACCGCTGGAGTGAAGAACTCAAACTCCTAGTAGTTTTGCAGACTGTAAAAGACCGCTCGAGCACAAGTATAGTCGCTCGGGCAAACAAGTAAATTTCTAGACAATAACACTTTGAAAAGCTAACCTCCAAACCAGTTTCGAACTCAACCAAAACTTCCAATAGCCAAACCCAGCAAACCGTAAGATGAAAAGACATTGAACAACCAATAAGACAAGGAAATTTCAGATCCAAAACAATAAACAGACCGGGTCAAAACTAGAGTTATTATACCAATGCCCTATCACGGAGCATTTCGATTAAATCAAAATCTAATGCTAGGCTCAAGTTCGAAGGGTGGGTTGGCCAATTTCCAAAGGGATAATGGCCTCATTGTTAATAGACCTGGCAAACGGAGTTTCACCAGTGGATCTTCTCAGTATTGTCCGATGAGTCCAAAACACACTTGGCAACTCTTCCACCCACTTCCCCTAGGCTTTCTCCAAGCATTTCTTGATGCCGTCCAGAATGATTTTGTTAGAGGCCTTTACTTGGCTATTGCTTTTGCGGATAAACTGGTGAGGAAAAGTAAGGCTGAATCCCATAGATATCACACAACTCACGATAGACCTCGCAATCAAACTGAGTCCCATTATCAGAAATAAGTGCCCTGGGAATGCCGAATCAAGTTATGATATTCTTCCACACAAAACGCCTGACATCAGTATCCCTTATGTTGGCCAGCGGCTTTGCCTCCATCCACTTGGTAAAATTATCGATTACAACAATCAAAAATCATTTGTTCCCTGGTGCTCTCGACAGTGGTCTCACGATATCAAATCCCCATTGAGCAAACAACCAAGGACTAGTTAAAGAAGTGAGTTTTTCAGCGGGTAAGTACTTAAGGGGAGAAAACTTTGACATTGTTCGCACTTTTTTACATATTCTTCGACATCAGTCCGAATGGTCGGCCACCAATACTCTTGAGTTACCACCAAATAAGCCAATGATTAGCATCCCTAATGAGCACCACAGCTGGCATCATGAATTTTTGTCAGGAAGTCTTCCACCCTGTCCGGATGAACACATTCAAGATAGGGCCCCGAAACAGATTTTTTGTACAATTTCTCGTCAGGATCTAGATAATATCTTAGGGCCATGTTATGCAATTTGTAAGCCTTTTTCTTATCCTCTGATAGTTGCTCAGAAGTCAAGAATTTAGTGATGGGATCCATCTAACTCATACCCCTTTGGATAACAAGTACTGTTGGCTCTTGCGGTAAGTCAAAACTAGGGTTTGAGACAAAGCTCATTTCAATGGTATGCTTGACCTTTGAATTCATAGCCGAGGCTAAACATGCCAGGGTGTAGACCGCCCGAACTTCCTCTGCGCGCACCCCTTTTGGAGAGGGCGCGGATTTGGGTTCATAGCTACTACAGTTCAGACTCCTGTCACGGTTCTGTATCTAATCTCACAAAGTGCAATGTAAGATTGGTAAATTACCAAAGAGTCCAAATCCGACAAATCGTTTGAGAAAATCGATTCTGAATCAAAAAGCGCCAAACATGGACTGCTTTGCCAGATTACAGAGTCACCACCTAAATATTTTATTTTTGAAAAATTTAGAAAACCCTGACTCGTGCCTAAGGCCACATGTCCATCATCACCAAAGTTGCCTCGGCTCGGGAACTTGGGTACGAGGGGGGGAGGTAATGAAATAAGCACCTCCGCTCGCCCGATCAAAAGATCGGCCTCTACTAATCATGATATGTTGTTTTGAAAACACATGTGTTCTTATTCCGGTTATTTAGCTAACTTACTACGTGATTCACACAGTATACAAGTATAGACTCGATCACGAGAATTGGAACAAAACAACTCATGTTTGTTTTTGAAAATGGTTTGAAAGTGTTACTCGTGAGTAGGCTAAAGCGCGGATTTGCCACCCTCAAGTGGGCTTAAAAACATGATAATTTGCCACTTCGCAAAGTGGGCTTAAAACTCACAATCATCGAGTTGTTCCAATTCAGGCAATCAAGCCTCCACCCACAGGCATTCAAGTAGTTAAGCACGTAAGTAAATAGCCTCGTGGAAAGCATGCTATCATGGCAACACTCACACTCATGCAAGGATGCTAAAGCGTAAACACTTACAGTATACTCCAAGCCAAAACAAAAACTAGTTAGAAATCAATGCATGATCCTAACTATACAAAATACCTAATGCAAAACATGCAATAATGCAACTAAATAGGCTCGGCTATCTAAGATAGCATATGAATGCAACTTGATAACATGCTTTGAAACACGTATTCAAGTAAGTATTGAAGTACAATGCGGTTTGAATGATGCGTCGAGCCCGGTGCATGAAATACAAATGAATGATGCATGCATGAAAGCATAAGGATGCTAATTGAAACATGCCCTAAAACTAACCATCGAAAGCTGATAAGTAAAAAGGAGAAAACTTGAGGTTAGAAGACATGCACCCACACACGCACATTTATTACAACATTTGCCCTCTCGACGGAGGGTCCAAATAACTAGCTAAGCTAAGCTACTTACTAAAAATCCACTAATTAACTATTCTAGCTAATTAATTATTACAAAACCCAAATTGAGTAACTAGCTACACTAAACTAATTAATTACAAAACAATTAAACTACTGAACTAAGCAGCTAAACAATTCAGATGAACAGCCTCGGGAAATGAGGGGCGGAAATGCATGCTCGGTTGGCTTCGCCCCGAAAATCCACTACCTTGCCTCTAAGTGCCTCTGTGTGCACATCTTTGAACCTCTGAAAATTGTGCCAACCTCCATATTACTTCTGTTTGATCCCAGGAACATGCTGATAAACTGATCGGCTAGAAGTGATGGCCATCGGCCAGTATGGGTGGCTGGTCGACTGGCTTGGATGGCCGGTCGGCTAGGGCATGTGGCCGGTCGGCCACTGATTCCTGAAATTTCTCCTTTTGTTGCAACAGAGCACAAACAGAGGCATGGCAGTGTATTTGCAAGGAAATGTGTGTGCAACTACTCTCATTATCATATCTTAAGCTCAAAGGAGTGTAGTACTCGACTCTCAAGCCACCAACCACGCATCTCAATGCATGGTGGCCAAAGAGTCCAGCTTGCACAATGTTAGTGGATGCACACATAAGACTCTAAGTGTCGTCACCCTATCATGCATAATTAAGGGTGACAACGACGAAGAAACGCAACATGATTCATCACTTTGAGTATGAAACGTGCCACATTTCTAGTGTTTGGATTAACGTCCGATCCAAACACATGCAATGCAGCATACATACGTTATCTTGACATGTTTTACTTTGTTTGATTCTTGTTTACACATTTGCATTACCGAACCATTTCTTAATTGATTCAGTCCAATGTGCAAGTCCTCTAAGGAGAGGAGGTCAACCAAAAGAATGGTTTAAGACATGAGAGGGATTATGCCCTTTGACTAGGAGGAACCCTCAAAAGAGGGTTAAAGCCATTTGGCCACAAACCCTACTTCATGCTTAAACACAAGCTTGAGGCCAAACAACCCTCAAATCAAATTGAAAAAATGAAGAAATGGGGGAGGTTGCAGCTGCTTTAGTGCTGAGATGGCATGCTAAAGACCTTAAAGCATGCAAGCAATATAAGCATAACATATTGAGGGCCAAAAACATCAAAGCTAGTAAAAAGCATCACACAAGAGGCATGCAATACATAGCGTAAACAAACAAACTGGCTCTAGACAGAGCTCAATCATGCCAAAATAATGGCCTAAACATGCTGAAATGGTAGCCCAAAAGCTTAGACAAACATGCATACAAATTGGCTTTCGAGCAAGGCACAAGGCACAATTCCCAAAAGCATTGAAAGAGTAGAACATGTGAGAGTATGACTATACTATATACACTGAAAACATGTGAGAAACGAGGCTAAGGCATACAAACAACTCGAGCAAAGCATGCTAGAGACTTTGAAACTCAAAACTAGTCAAGGGCCTTTACATTATAGCTATACAAAGCAATCCTCATATGATCAAGACCACACAAAATAGTCCTCAAGCATGCTAAAATATGAGAAAAAAACATGCTGGAGTGTAGCCAAAATAAGCTAGAATAATGGGCTAAAGTAGCAAGCATGCAAAGCTAGTGAGCAAGGTTACACTACAAGCATAAGAAGTATGCAAGAGGTGACTCAACCAAGCCAAAACAGAGTTACAACATGCTAAAATAAGACCAAAAATGGGCTGAGATTAAGCCAACACATGCTAGAATAACAAGCTAACTCATTAGGCATGCAAGGCAAGTGAGCAAGATTACACTACAAGTGTAAAGAGCAAGCAACCAATGATCAAATAAGCCAAAAACAGAGTTATAACACAGCAAATTAGTGGCAAAAACATGCTTAAACCAAGCTTCAAAAGGGTAGGAAAGCATGCTCACTTTGTAGGCCATCAACACACGTAAACAAGAGATGAAGAGGGGGGACTACCCCCTCCTATTTTGGATCTCAAAACCACCTTTCCACCACTGAAATTCCTTTGGAATTTAGTGGTTTAAAGGCCAAGAAAAGATTGTTTCAAAAGCTTTAAAGGATGGCACAAAGCTTAGCAAATAAGCTATGAAAGAGGGTGGACCACCCCTAACTCCAACAAGGACTCAAACCAACATTTTTAACACTTAAAAAATAGAGGTTTTTGTAGCTGACAACTAGGCCAAAAACAGAATGCATAGGTGGCCAAGATGGTGTACAAAAACAAAGCTTAAAGAAGTAGATTCTCACCCTTGAAGCACAACTTTAAAACAGTAAGCAAACAGCCAACTTCTAAGCCAAAATCACTCCAAGGAGCTCCAACAAAGCCTCCAAGAACCTTAAGTCTAAGGCTAAGGTGTTTGACTAGGTGTCTTAGTGCAAATATGTGAAGGAAATACACTTTCAAGCTCAATATAGCACAATATATATATATATATATAGAGAGAGAGAGAGAGAGAGAGAGAGAGAGAATTCTAAAGAGATAGGGAAATTTTAGCTCTGAAATTTTGTAACCCTCAAATAGGGGGAGGGAGCTCCCCTTATATAACAAATGCAAGCAAAAAGCTTGCTTCATCTCTCCATACACGTGTATGGAGGATGAGCTCAGTGCTCAATAGCTGGAACAGCTGGCACCAAAAATATCTGCAAAAGCAGAAAAAAAAAAAAAAAAAAAAAAAAAAAAAAAAGGCCTCTGCTAAAATTTATGGTTGACCGGCCATTAACGAGGCCGACCGGCCACCACTGATGGCCGATGGAAGCAAGGCCTAGCCGATGGGTTATAGGGCTGGCCAACAGACCACCCTCTTCCCCCAGAAGCAAAGATACAAGTTCTTGGTGCACAACTAAGCACAAAACAGACAAGTCGAGAGGTCCGAACACTACAAGAATTTTCACTTTTGGCAACTAAATTTTTAGTCGCCAAAAGTCATTTTTTAGTCGCCTATAGTCTTTAGCGACTAAATTTTTTGGTCGGAAAATTAGTAGCCGAAGAGTAGTCGGCAAAGCTAATTGATGACTAAACTTCATTCAGTCACCAAATGTTTTCATTTGCCAACTAAATATTTAGTCGCCAATAGGTTGGAAAATTAATTAAATAATACATTTTTGCCGACCAATTTTTTTGTTGCCAAAAGCCAATAATTTAGTCGCAGAAAAATTTTTAGCTACTAAAATTTTTAGTTTCCTAAAGCAAATATTTAGTGTTTTGGCTACTAAAATTTTAGTCGCCTAAAGTCAATCTTTTTTGGCTACTAAAATTTTAGTCGGCAAATAGTATTTCTTTTGGCTACTAAAAATTTAGTCGCCTAAACTTCCACATTTTTGGCTACTAAAAATTTAGTCACCAAAACTCCCACATTTCTTGCTACTAAATTTTTAGTCGGCAAAAGTATTTTTTTATTCTTCAGCTTTTGTTTTTAGCTACAAAAGATTTTAGTCGCCAAATGTTTGATTTTCTTTTGGCTACAAAACTTTTAGTAGCCAAAGGTTTGATTTTCTTTTGGCACAAAACATTTAGTAGCCAAATGGTTGTTTTTCTTTTGGCTACAAAAAATTTAGTAGCCAAATGTTTGATTTTCTTTTGACTACAAAACTTTTAGTAGCCAAAGATTTTTTTTTTCCCCCCTTTTTTTGGCTACAAAACGTTTAGTCGGCAAAAACATGATATTATGTTTTATTGCAAATATTTTAATGTGTCCATAACCTGTCTGTATTCCATGCAATTTGTAATACGTATATAAATAAAATGATACATAAACTATCAATCATTCCACAATCTGCATCCATATACAAAAAATAAATTACTTTAACTGTCCAAGTACATACAAACCAACTATTGTCCAAACTAAAATAATAATTTCATACAAAATATAGAATCATACAAAAAGTAAAGCCTTCCATATACAAAAATTACATTTACTATACCATGTGAAATGACCATTTGGCATGGTACAAATTCCCATCGTAATCTGTACCATGACAAAAGGTGATGTATGTACCAAGCCAAAAGTACATCTATGTACCACGACAAAAAATCATATATCTGTACGGCGACAAAAGGTGATCTATCTACCATGCTAGTAATTATCTGTTGGCTGCCAAAAGTTTTCTGTATCAGTCATAGTTAACTACACAAAAGTCGGAGACGACAAAAGTATTATATTACTTCTATATAAAAGTACAATTTCTTCTCCATACACCAAAATATCTCTGGAAGTCCACGCATCAAAGTCATCTACAAAAAATTTTTTAAAAAAAATTAAAATTGGATCAAAAAATGCCCAACTTCATGAATGAATTTGGCAACAAGTGACAAATAAAAATAAGTGAGAAGTAACCTTCGATGAAGAATCAATTATCAGTCATTCTACAGTCTTTTGTTATAAGGGACATTGTTAAATGCAGAACAATCATTACTAAATCTTTCATTAGTAACATAAAGCTAATGTAACAATCTTCTATTTGTATGCAACATATATCCAAATTCTATGGCTAAACCAATATCAAAGCCCAATGTGAATAGAAAGTATTCTTTTTACCAACTTCCTCATTATTTGTTTGCAAAAGGCACTTGAATCATTACATTGGATATAAAACCATCGCTACTTATTAATGTATGTCAGTGCCATTTCAGAAAGGATATTAGAACATGTGATAAAAATAATAACAAAAACAAGTCCCAATCATAAAGGGAAATATGTAGAAATGTATGTTGAGACACCGAAACGCCCTTTTTCGACTAAGTTTTGGGCGTATTCGTCTCTAAATCCCAACCTATAGGTCCGAATAACATTTCGTTAGTTGTCACAAGTCCTATTTGGCAAGAAGAAACTGTTCGTATCGGCCACACGGTGGTTCAAGGGCTGTTTTCAAGTTTCGCCACCGAAACGCCCTTTTTCGACTAAGTTTTGGGCGTATTTGTCTCTAAATCCCAACCTACGGGTTCGAATAACATTCTGTCAGTTGTCACAAGTCCTATTGGGCATGGGAAAGGTGTTCGTGTCGGCCACACGACGGTTCGGGGGCTGTTTTGAAGTTTCGCCCCCGAAACGCCCTTTTTCGACTAAGTTTAGGGCGTATTCGGCTCTAAATCCCAACCTACGGGTCCGAATAACATTCTGTCAACTGTCACAAGTCATATTTGGCATGCGGAAGGTGTTCGTGTTGGCCACACGGCGGTTCGAGGGCTGTTTTCAATTTTCGACCCCAAAATGCCATTTTTTGACTAAGTTTTGGGCGTATTCGGCTCTAAATCCCAACATATGGGTCCGAATAACATTCCATCAGTTGTAACAAGTCATATTTGGCATGGGAAAGCTGTTCGTGTTGGCCACACAGCGGTTCAAGGGCTGTTTTGAAGTTTCACTCCCCGAAATACCTTTTTCGACTAAGTTTTGAGTGTATTCGGTTCTAAATCCCAACCTACAGGTCCGAATAACATTCCGTCAGTTTTCACAAGTCATATTTCCCATGGGGAAGGTGTTCGTGTTATCCACAAAGCGGTTCAATGGCTGTTTTCAAGTTTCGCCCCTGAAACGCCTTTTTTCGACTAAGTTTTGGGCATATTTGTCTCTAAATCCCAACCTACGGGTCCGAATAACATTTTGTTAGTTGTCACAAGTCCTATTTGGCACGGGAAAGGTATTCGTGTTGCCCACATGGTGGTTCAAAGGCTATTTTGAAGTTTCGCCCCCGAAACACCCTTTTTTGACTAAGTTTTGGGCGTACTCGTCTCTAAATCCCAACCTATGGGTCCGAATAACATTCCATCAATTGTCACAAGTCCTATTTGGCATGGGGAAGGTATTCGTGTTCACCACACGGTGGTTCGGGGCTGTTTTGAAGTTTGACCCCGGAAACGCCCTTTTTCGACTAAGTTTTGGGCGTATTCGGCTCTAAATCCCAACAAACGGGTCTGAATAACATTCCGTCAGTTTTCACAAGTCCTATTTGGCATAGGGAAGCTGTTCGTGTTAGCCACAAGGTGGTTTGGGCGTTGTTTTGAAGTTTTGCCCCCGAAACACCCTTTTTCGACTAAGTTTTGGGCGTATTCGGCTCTAAATCCCAACCTACGGGTCCGAATAACATTCTGTCAGTTGTCACATGTCATATTTGGCATGGGGAAGGTGTTCGTGTCAGCCACACAGCGATTCGGTGGTTGTTTTGAAGTTTCACCCCCGAAACGCCCTTTTCCGACTAAGTTTTAGGCGTATTTGGCTTTAAATCCCAACCTACGGGTCCGAATAACATTCCGTCAGTTGTCACAAGACATATTTGGCATGGGGAAGGTGTTCGTGTCAGCCACACAGCGGTTTGGGGGCTGTTTTCAATTTTCGCCCTTGAAACGCCCTTTTTCAACTAAGTTTTGGCCGTATTCGGCTCTAAATCCCAACATATGGGTCCGAATAACATTCTGTCAGTTGTAACAAGTCATATTTGGCATGGAGAAACTATTCGTGTCGGCCACATGGTGGTTCGGGGGCTGTTTTGAAGTTTCACCCCTGAAATGTCCTTTTTGACTAAATTTTGGGCGTATTCGTCTCTAAATCCCAACCTATGGGTGTAGACACCCCATTTTTGACCGATCTTAAGACTCAGACGTCATTGATTAAGCACTCAGTGATTGTGCATGTTGTGCTCATTTCGAGTTTCTAGAATTTTCGGCTGAGTGCCTTGCTTTCGGGCCTCTGAACTCGTTGTGCTTTGGCTCGGTTTGTGGACCGAACCTTGTTTTCTTTCCCATGGAGGGAGGGAGAGGTCTTATAGACCATTCTTTTGTGTTTGTAGATCACTTTTCCCGCTTGGAGACTAGTTTTCGATTTTCGAAGCCTTCGGTCGCGCGCCTTGTCTCGAGACCACTTAATGTTCTCCGTTTGGCTTGGTTTTCGAACCATGCCTTGTTGCCTTGGCCTAGAGGGCCACTGTGGTCTGGGAGACCACTTTTGGTGCCCGTAGACTAGTTTTCGAGGCTCCCGGCCGCGCGCCTTGCCTCCCAGACTCTTGTCTTG
Organism: Camellia lanceoleosa; assembly: GCA_025200525.1. NCBI lineage: Eukaryota > Viridiplantae > Streptophyta > Magnoliopsida > Ericales > Theaceae > Camellia > Camellia lanceoleosa. The sequence goes on along the minus strand of CM045762.1, from coordinate 87,584,178 downwards.
CATCCCTTTTGGTTTGTTTTTGGTACAAACCTTGTTTTCCTTGTTTGGAAGGTGGTATAAGGGTGGGAGACCAGTTTTTCCCCTTGGAGACCACTTTCCTTCCTGCCAGCTAGTTTTCTGGTTAGCCAACTGATTTTCTTGATCTTTGGACCACCTTTTCTGGTCGGCCGCCACACCGCTGCCTTGCTTTCATGCTGCAAACCATCTCCCCCCATGGCTGACCACTTTCTTCCCTGGCCAACCACTTCCACTGGTCGGCCGACTAGTGTAAGTAGCTGGCCGACCACTTCAAGTGGTCGGCAGCTTTCCATCACCTTTTTGGAGATATTTTTAGGCCAACTGTAACAGTTGGAGGGCATAGAAGTGATCCTCCATACACGTGTATGGAGGGATGGCTTTAGGCCTAAGCTTGTCCAACAAGCTTAACCTTTGGTTCTCTATAAAAAAGAACCTCCCCCCTTCTCCTCCAGGTTTAGAAAAAAAAGGGCTGAGAAATATACATACATCTTTGTATCTATCTTGTATCTTTTCTTCATATTTGTGCTTGAAAGTGCATTTTCATCATACTATTGCACACAAACACACTCAAACACCACCCTTTTGTTTGCTGAGGCTCTTTGAGGTTGATTTTGGAGTTCTTGGACTAGTTTTGATCCAAAAGAGTTGCTGGATTTGTTGCTCTAAAGTGATTCTACAAAGGTGAGCTTATAACCTTTTAATCCCTTGTTTTGGTTTAAGCTTTCGAACCTATTTGCATGGTGTTTTAGGCTTAGCTTCCTACTGAAAAAAGTTCTGATTTTTAAGTCTTAACATGTTTGTTTAAGGTCTCTTTTGTGTTGGGGGTAGTCTACCCCCTCTTAGGCCTTATTTGGCTTTGTTTTATACCATCCTTTTAAGCTATTGGGACCACCTTGTTTTGGCCTTCTCACCACTAAAACTCAGAGGAATTTCAGTGGTGGAAATGGTGTTTTGAGGTCCCAAATAGGAGAGGGTCATCCCCTCTCCTTGTGTTTTGTATGTTTGCTTCATTTGCCTCATGTTTGAGCATGTTTGTTAAGCATATGTTGGCTCTATCTCAGGCCATTTTAGGCCTTATTTTAGCATGGCATACCACTGTTTTGGTTTGGTTTTGTCACCTCATGCATGCTTTGTACACTTGTAGTGTAAATTTTGCAAACTAGTCTTGTATGCTTCATGAAGTAGCATGCCTTTCTAGCATGATTTGATTCTATTTCAGCATTTTCTTGGTGTTGTTTTTCCATGATATACCTCTGTTAAGGTTTGGTTTGATGGCCCCATGCATGCTCCATGCACTTGTAGTGCAATTCCATGAACTAGCCTAATGTGTATCATGCTTTAGACTGTGATTCTAGCATGATTTTGGCTTAACTTTAAGAAGCTTTTGTCCATGTTTTACCATGCTTAAGCTCTTATTTGTGTTGTCTTGGTCATGCATGCCATGCTTTGTATAGCTATAATGCATTCTACCTTGTTAGCTTTGTGTATCAAGTCCACTAGCATGCATTACCTGGACTATTTTCATGATTTGGAATCATTTGAAATGTGATTTCAGTACATGTAGTGTGATCATACACTTGCATTTGTCACCCTTTCCATGCTTTGGAGAGTTTGTGTTTTATGCCTTAACATGAGTCATTGTGTATGCCTTCATGCCTAAGCTTGCGAGCTATCATTTTAGTATGTTTTTGGGGTTATTTTGCCATGATATAACTCTAATTTTTGTTGGCAAAGCCATCTCATGCTTGGTCTTAATAGGTGTAGTGTAATCCTCCCCTTTGGCCTTGTATGCATCATGCCTTATGCCCTTCATGCTAGCTTGTTTTGGCTTCCTTCCATGCATGTTTTAGACTCATTTTGATATGTTCTAAGACTATTTTGGGTTGCCTCAACCATATGCTTCATGTTTTTTATAGCTATAGTGCAAGTGCCTATGCTAGCTTTGAGCTTTGAGAACCATAGCATGCTTCATTTGCATTGTGTGCATGATTCGGCATCATTTATCATGACATTTCAAAGCATATAGGACTGCCATGTTCCTATTTCTTTCACTCTTTAAGTGCCTTTGAGTGTCATGCATTGTTGCCTAGCTTATGGCCTAGCTTGTATGCTTGCATGCCTAGACTTTTGAGCTCCCATTTTAGCATGTTTTGTTCTTTGTTTTGACCTACTTGAGCTCTGTTTGTGGCTGGTTCATGCATTTGTGCCATGTATTACATGCCTCCTTTGTAGTCCTCTTTACTAACTTCATGCTTTAAGGACCCTAGCATGCTATACTTGTGTTGATTAAATGATTTGGCATCATTTCATACCTAATTTCAGAGCATTTAGTGTTGTTATACTTCCACATTTGTCACTCCTTGAGCACGCTTGAGAGTTGTGCTCTTATGCCTAGTTGATGGGCCATTGCATTGAGCATCCTTGTCTTGATCTTCATGCCATCTTTCGCAGCATTATGGCCACTATTTTGGGCATGGCTGAGGTCTGTCCACATTCGGTGTAAGTCCATTTAGCATGTTTATTTGCATGTTGCTTGCATGCTTATGTTACATTGCATTGAGTATGCCATGTTGTTCTTAGCATTTAGCATTGTTTATGCCATGTTGTTTGCATGCTTATGTCACATTGCATTGAGTATGCCATGTTGTTCTTAGCATTGTGTATGCCATATCGTTTGCATGCTTATGTTACATTGCATTGCGTATGCCATGTTGTTCTTTGCATTGTGTATGCCATGTTATTCTTTGCATTGTGTATACCATGTTGTTAATTGCATTGTGTTATGCATGTTGTTGCTTGCATTGTGTTTGGATTTAGTCCAAACACAAGAAACGAGGGACGTTTCACACTTGAAGTGATGAAACGTGCCTCAATTCTCGGCCGCCGATGCTTTTGATCAAGCATGATAGAGTTCAAGGCTTTATGTGTTTATGTGTGCATTCATTTCACATTGAATTGTGCAATTTGGCTTCTCGGCCATCATGCATCGAGATGCGTGATTGGTGGCCTGAGGGTCGAGAACTACACTCCCTTGAGATCATGAAATGATATGGAGGGTGGTTGTGCACACATACCTTGCAAATACATTGCCATACCCTCTTTTGCTCTCTGTTGCAGCAAACTCGAGAAATGCAACAACAACTGGTCGGCCGACCAGAAAAACTAGCTGGCCGACCACTTTTTCTGGTCTGCAGCAAAGAAAAGTGGTCGACAGATAGTTGGCAACATCAACAACTGGTCGGCAATGTTCCTACAGGTCCCCAAGGTGAGTTAGAAGCTTTCTGGAGCTTGGTGCAAGGTTTTGAGAACAGTTGCAAACAGAGGTAAATCGGGGCATCGCGACGGATTTCTGAATGAGGCGACCAAGCATGCATACACTCCTCATCCCGAGGACCTTTCTTTACTGCTTTCCTTAGCTAGTTTATGTTTTGGTTCTGTATTTAAGTAGTTAATACGTTTAGTTGTTTTTTATGTTGTAATAACTAGTTAGTTAATTAACTTAGTTTTGTACTTAATTAGTTAACTTGTTAGTTAATTAGTTTTGTGATGTAATAATTAGTTTAATTAGCTTAGATTAGCTAGTTAGCTTCTTATTCAGACCCTCTGTTGAGAGGGCCAACTGTTGTAATAAGCGTGCATGTGTGTGATACATGTCTTCCAACCCTCATTTCTTTCTCCCTTTTACTTAACCGGTTACGATGGTTAGTTTTAGGGCATATTTCGGTTAGCATACCTTATGCTTGCATACGTGCATTCATTTATCTGTTTTGCATGCACCGAGCTCGGCGCATCATACTAACCGCATTGTATTTCAATACCAATTTGAATACATGTATCAAGTTGCATTCACATGACATCTTAGAATAGCCGAGTCTATTTTAGTTGCATTTTTGCATTTGTTGCATTAGCCATTTTAACATGAACTAGGATCATGCATGATTTCTAACTAATTCTCTGTTTTGACTCGGAGTACACTGTGAGTGTTTATGCTTTAGCATCCCTACATGAGATGTGTATGTTGCCATGTTAGCATGCTTTCCATGAGGCTAATTGCTTAACTGATATAACTACATGAATGCCTGTGAATGAAGGTTGGATTGCTTGAATTGGAACAATTCATCGAAATGCGAGTTTTAAGCCCACTTGAGGGTGGCAAAATCTTTGACTTAGCCTACTTGCGGGTAGCAAACTTCAAATCATTTTCACAAACGAACATGCGATGTTTTGTTCCAACTTAGGCGATCTAGTCTATACTTGTATGCTGTGCGCATCACATAATAATTCTAGATTAATAATCGGAATAAGAACACATGTGTTTTCAAAAACAAAATATCATGCTAGTAAAGGCCGATCTTTGATCAGGCGAGGGGGGTGCTCATTGCATGACCTTCCCCTCTCGTACCCAAGTTCCCGAGCGGAGGCAACTTTGGTGATGACACGTGGCCTTAGGCACGAGTAAGGGTTTCCTAAATTTCCCCCAAGATAAAATATTTAGGTGGCGACTCTGTATCTAGCAAAGCAGTCCATGTTTGACACTTCTTTATTAAAATCGATTTTCTGAAACGATTTGCCGAATTTGGACTCTTTGGTGATTTATCGGTCTCACATTGCACCTTGTGAGATTAGATTCAGAACCGTGACACGAGTCCAAACTGTAGTAGCTAAGAACAAGTGATTTGCGCTCTCGTGCGCGGAGCGAAGTTCCGGGCGGTCTACAACGGGTCCGAGTAACATTCCGTTAGTTGTCACAAGTCCTATTTAGAAAGGGGTCATACATGACATAGGAAATAGTTCATATTTTACTTGATAAAATAAAGGACAGGGTGACCAATAGTAGCAATCTTCGTTGGGCATGGCCAAAGGGGCCCTAACCCACTGAGAGGCCAGATAGGAGGGACCTAAACAGAATCGACAAAGAGGGGGTATCACGCACACAAGGGGAATATGCAGGCACTTCCTCAAGACAAGCTTGACCCATAGCTTGACCCCAGCCCCATCAGTGTCCTAGTGAAGAAAAGTCAGAAGCACAGGTGGATGGAAACCACGTTGCCCCCATAGAGACTCAAACCCAGAGCCACTTGCTCACCAAACCCATTGGGCGTGAGCTCCCACCCTCACTGGTAGGAAAGAGTTTATATGATCCATGCATAATAAGTTATTAACCAAATGCAAATGGATTTTGGTTCCTCCTTTTAGCAAAAATATTAATTATTTTACCTATGATTTTAAGCAAATTATGAAGAATAAAACGGTTGATTCTTGTTTTGCCTTATGAATTGAAATCCAAGTTACTATATAATAATAACATGGATGTTAACTGAAGAAGAGGATGAAATTGACATCAAGCATAGTGCGGGAGATACAACACTTTAATTAAAGTTCACAGATTTGTTGAGCCAAGCCCAAGAGGTTTTCCATCAAGATCATTTAATCATAAAATTGCTATTACAAAAAAAAAAAAAAAAAAAAAAAAAAAAAAAAAAAAAAAAAACTCTTATGGGTTACTATTCTAAAACAGACACATAGTTTTAGGGAATAAGATTCGATAAATATTTTACAAAGGAGGATGACATTAAATAATGTCAGCATAGCTACTTTTTGCAACAAACATCACCTTATATTTTCTCTCTCTCATATTTTGAAAAAATCCTACAACATGTGTGAGGGAGCCTAGTATAATACATTAAGCCACTCAAGAATGTAGTTTTTCGCTGAAGAAAATTCTTTTTAGCCAATTTAATACAAAGTTCATCAGCACCAATGTCAACATAAGATGAAATTTTGACAGAAAGAAAAGAAAAAATATTTTCGAAATGAACATAAAAAATGAATAAATAGAAGTAAACACCAATATAAAAGTTTTGACAGCTTTAATTGGAAAAGAAAAAAAAAAAGCACGAAATCAAAAAGGCCATACTTACCCTTGTGTCTTTTAGCCATCCTTTGAAGACTTGGGTCTGCATACATGATGCATGATAAAGATAATAGTAAATAACTTAAATATGACATCTATAAAGATCAAGTGATAACACATTAGGCTGCTTGTGCCATTACAAAAATCTCAGTGACCAACTAAAAGGATGAGAAATTTCAATTGCAGCATAGGGTGTTAACACACATAGAAACAAGCTTTTCCAAATTTAAATAATAAAATAAAATAAAAAACTCAGCCAGCCCATCGATAATGGAAAGTCTAGAATTACAGTTAGTAAGTTACAATTATGAGAATAAGCTCATTTTCGTTTTCTCTTCCAGTCTTCCACAAAGGAAATGAAGGCAATTTTTTGTATTTTATGTCTCATTTTTTTGACATTTTTGTTTATTTTGAGGCTTATATAATGGTGTTAACAAGAAGAAATATAAGTTTTGCAAAATAAACAATAGGGGAGTTACATTTTTTAAGAGCAACAGGAAAGGTAGAATTTAACCCGAAGCCCACCCCCCCACCTCCCTTACAAGTAATAAAATTTTACTAGTAAAATGGGGCAATCCAATAGATAGGAAGAATACAGGATAATCATATAACGTCTGATAAGGAATTACAAAATGAAATTCATACAATTAAGAAAAGGGAAAATTGCTGTGACCTCTCCTAAAATTTTAACATACTCGTTACCCCCTTGTTTTTCTTTGAAAAACATAAACCTCCCTTAAAGTCTAATAGATATTACATTGGTTGTCCTTGGACACCAACATCATTTGGTTAATTAACAAAATGTGATATAAATAAGTGGTTATAAAAACTATAATTTTGGGAATACCCTAACAAAAATGAAATGGCTTGTGTTCCCTACTTGTATATATTGACTCTGTAAGTACAAATATTAAATAAATAAATAAACTCGTACCATAACACTAGAACAGTTTGTATACCAACCACAATCAAATAAAATTTCAGCAACTAAACGAATTTATTTGTTCTCGCATTCTTTTACTAAACAAATGGTGTAAGTGCCAGAGGGTAGTAACCAATATAGGTTGGATTCTAAAGGATGTTTGTGTCTAAAACGAATCAAGGGGTTAGTGCATTAATTGCACCAAATCTCAAGATAGGGTCATCGTAATTTTCCATTAAACAAATCATAAAACAAGGGGACATGGAACCATTACACTCCAAAAGGGACTACTATGTTCCTTCAAACATGCAAGGGACCATTGTTGTCAAAACTTGAATCATTTTGTTAAAATAATGAATCGTGAATCGTAAGATTTTTTTTTTATTTAATATGATATATAACTTATTTTAAATCTCCCCTAACCACATCCCATCAATCTTGAATACATTGTCTCAAAGAACTTACGTTTATAGACTACAATGCCTCCCAAAAAATCAAAAATAAAATGAATTTAACAAATCCAACAAATTGGAAAGTCTATAACCATCTAATGACATCCCAAAAAAATAGTGATCGGGCAAATACGGACTTCATCCTTCAAAATATGCTACTCCCAAAAACAACCCCCAAAAAAACCAAAACCTTAGAACATGATATTTTGCATTTTGATGGATCAAAAATCATATTAGACTAGATTAAGACATCTGGAAACACAATCTTTTACTAGGATTGAACCTTCTTAGTTTTCCTTCTAAATTTGATATGTAAATCTTGTATACTTAAGTCTAGGTTTGTAGGAAATACGATATAAATTTTCTTCAATAAATAAAACAAAGCCCCATCTTAAAAACACCAAGGAATCATCATTTTATTCTTTTCTAATGGCAAAAGTGGCACCTAAGAGAAAACAAGAAAGTTCCTAGATATGCATACAAACCCCTCTTAATTTCACTACAAGATGCCTTCATTTCGCGATATTTATCACAGCGTTCAGCACTATAATCAATTGGAGTTCTACTCATGCACTGCATAATGAGAAAGGAGAAAATATTGTTATTACTCCGTGCTTTCAAATAAAATTCAAGAGGAGAACATAAAACAAATAAACCAGATAACACAAACATAAAAATAAAAAGGAAGAAAGCCAGAGATGTTGCAGAAAACCGATCGCCACTTCCCTTGTTACATGGTAACATCTGAACACCACTTTCTTAAAGGTCTATCACATATAGCATATAAGTATATTTACCAAAGAAAAGAAATAAAAAATAGAAAAGAAAAGCAGGGAAGTCACTAGGAGCGATTGGGCAACTTCGTTTATTAAGAGAAAAATGCTTCACACTAAACTGTTTGAACCGGAAGAAGATGCTCCTGCCAAATAGAAGAGGGAACAAATTTGAGCAGAAAATATCAGAAAGAGAAAATCAAAAACAATTAACCCAAAGCATGCATTAGTTACACTAAAGCATAAAAACATCAATTTGTAACATAGGTTAAAGTTGTTAAAACAAAAACAATTAGACCATAGCAAACATTAGTTAAACTAAAGCATAAAAACATCAATTGCAACATAGGCTGAGATTGTTGACTTCAGCTACACAAAGAGCCTTTATCAAAATATATCCACACAAATGAAGAGACTGAGAGAACTGTCAACAATGAAAGCTTTTTAGTGCTAAATCAAGCATGAAAAAGTAAGTAACAATTTTTGTTTTCCCAAAATAAATACATAATGATGGCATTGGAATTACCAATATCCAAACGGCAAATACCACATAATTGAACAAATTTTCACATGAGCACAAGTGCAATATATTTATAAACCCAAGAATAATATAATAACATCCAACAATCCATCCTCAATAAATAATAAATGACAATAAAAAATTGAACCTTTATAATGAATAGTTATAAACTTTATTACATGGACTGGGGTAGGGGTGTCAGGTGTGAATATGTATTTAGAGGTCTGACACAATGATGTGTTGTGTCAAATATGTGAAGCCCAAGTGAGTTGATGACATCCGTAGTGTGAAGGTTCACCATATCAATGTACGATACCCATCTATACTTCTAATATGTAAAAAACCAAAAAAAAAAAAAAAAACTATTGTAGTATCTATTGAATATGATGTGTTGTCAAGCCAAGTGAGTTGATGACATCCTATTAGTGTTGTGGTTCACCATATCAATAGATGTGGACATATCTATTCTTCTGATATGTTAAAAACTAGTAAATATTGGGTGTTGAGTTGGAGCATACATGACCAGGTTTGAAACAAATTTGGGAGAAAATAATAACCGTGTCGCTATACATAAGTAAATGCCAGCTGGAATTGAGCATTTCTTTCAATAAAACCATCAAGACTGCATTGCCACCACCAGCACCATACTTGCAATTAATGCCAGCACAACCACTACACAACGCCACTACTAATATGTTACTGTGGCTATTAATGCTATGCCTATACAATCTCCACCACCACAATCACACTACCTCATGGCACTCGGGCACAATCATCTCCACCACGACTATTGGCTTCAAATCAACTCGCTTCACCAACTAAACCTTTTTGACAATCACCACCTCCATTGTAATTTGGCTAATAAATAACAGATTTAATTCACATCTAACCATCACAATGTCAATAGTTCAAAAGCCACAATAACAAGGATAAGCTTAATTTGGCATAGCCTTAGAGATGAGGATTATGAACACAACAATTCCTGTTAGTTGAGCAGCGTCTTAATCCAATCAAACAAGAAAAACAAGTCCTTAGACGATTCATCTTAGCAAGGCTCAATCATATACGATTTGATAGAAACATTTTATTAAGTAATGATCTCTAGAGTTTTATATCTTCTCTGATTTAACAAATTAATGCAATCCATCCCCAATTTCAGAGCCTGCCACTTCTCTTTGTTGGTGTTTATTATTCATAGAAGATATTATTTGCATATGGAGGCAAGGCGATAAAAAGTGTATATAAGCACAATGTATGTTGATCAAAGTTAGTATAACATGATATAGCCGTCATATGGAGAGTGAAAATGAGAACTCCTCCCACTATAAAAATTAAAATCTAACACTAAAACATTTAATTAAAACTTCGATCTGAGAGACTTGAATCGGTTTCTTCTTCATATTTGATAATGTTCACTGAACCATAATAGCCTCTCAATTGTTTATCCATGACCACCTATTTTACAAGAATTAGCCAAATTGATTATACCCAAAACCTTAGAAAAGTACAACTCCAACACCAGATTCTCTTTGCCCCATATATATATATATATATATATCTTACCCAATCTATCTGCTAGTTTACAAAATAAGATAATCAAAGGCACAATGTATCAAATACCCAGAAATTGAAACCCTAAAACAAGTAAGGTGCATCAAAGTGACTCTAAAAATAGGTCAAAAGAAGTGAAGAGTTTGGAACAAGAATACAGGTATATTGGGCAGAGCAGCAATCAAAGGAAATGAACACAAAGTGATAAAAGTTAAAGACCCACAGATATTCACCAAATATGTGCTATACTTCAATTACTTTGAGAGCATATTTGCATCAACTATGAAATAAGAAGAGGCTTCAAGTAGGGCTTTTCTTTGAAAACCTATCATCAATAACTCTGCAATTTTTCAAATATATATAATAAAAAAACAAAAACAAAAACTGCACATACATATATATATATATATATATATGAATACAGAACAAGTATAGATTGTGAGAGATAGACACATAGACTCTAGGAGAGAGCTTGAGCGAGAAAGCGAGAGACAGACACACAGACAGAGAGAGAGAGAGAGAGAGAGAGAACCTATGATGTGCGGTTGCAACGGTGGTGCTTTGCGCCGATGGCGGTGGCTGTCTCAATGTCGCCCATACAGTAGGCTACGGTGAGGGGGGCTGATTTCTGTGAGATTTGGTGAGGTGTGTGTGCGATACACTGTTGTGAAGTTGTGAATGATACAATACTGTTGCCTAGCAGAGCAACGCGCGCGCACCAATAAACGAGGCGCAGGTTGAAATTTCAACCTTTTAGCGACTAATTTAATTTTTAGTCGAGAAAGGAATAAATAATGCCAACTATAATGTTTTGGTAGCCAAATAGCAGTCAATAGCAACTAAAAAACTGTTCGCTAAAAGTCATCTTTGGCGACTAAATTATATTTTAGTCAGGAAAAAGCTGTCTTACAGATTAAATTTATTTTTTTCAGCCTAAAATGTAGGAAAATGACGACTAACATCCTATTTAGCCGCAAAAAAATTGAATTTTGCCGACTAAATCAAAATTTAGTCTCCAATTATAAATATTTACCGACTAAAATATTTTAGTAGCTACATATTTGAACCAATGCCGACAAATTAATTTTTAGTCGCCAAATATTATACTTTTGGCGACTTAAAATGTTTTAGTCACCAAAATTAGTCGGCAAAGGTGCATTTTCTTGTAGTGGAAGGCAAGGCACTCCGCCAAGAACTTCAAGCGCTCTAAACGAACACGAACATGGATGATCATCGAGTGTTCAAACAATGACGTCTAAGTCTTGAGGACGGTCAAAAATGGGGTGTCTACACCGGGCATCAGCATGAGTGTTCTAATCCTAGGTTATTTGATTCAATTTGTGGCTATCAAACTTCCCCAACAAGGCACTAGCCGTTCTCATGTATGCCGCCATGCGATCATTTCTTGTGGCGTAATCTCCTTTTAATTAGTTAATGACCAACTTGGAGTCACAGTATACTTAAAGATGCTTAGCCCCTATTTGGAGTGAATTCCATAGTCCAACTAGGAGAGCTTCGTACTCGGCTTCATTATTTGAGGCATCAAAGCCAAGCTTAACCGATTGCTCAATCACTGCTCCCTCTAGGGTCATAATAACTACTCATGCCCTAGTGCCCCTCTGGTTTAACGAGCTACCACAATACAATTGCCAGATGTCTTCCATGTACATTCGTCATTCCTGAGGTCGAGCGACCGGTTGGCTTAGTGCACTTAACTCGGCATCAAGTGTCGTTGGTCTTGTGAATTTAGCAATAAAATCGGCAACAACCTGACCTTTAACGGCTGACCCAGGTAAAAACTTCAGGTCATACTGTCCAAGTTCTAATGCCCATTTGGACACTCATCCAAAAGATTCAGCTCGGCAAAACACTGAGCGAAGAGGGTGATCTATTAACACCTTAATGGTATAAGCCTAGAAATAATGCATCAATTTCCTGGTAGCTATCACAAGGGCTAAAATCAACTTTTTTAGAGGTAGATAGCGAGTTTCCGCATCGACCATTATTTTACCAACTTAGAAAATAGATCTCTACGCGCCAAGCTTTTCTTGGAGAAGGATAACACTAACTGCATGATTTGACACCGCCAACTACAAAACAAGCTCATTATCTGGCTCTGAAGTTTACAACAATGAAACGGAGCCGAGGTAGGTTTTTAGCCCTTCCAAAGCTTCTTAACATTCTAGAGTCCACTTAAACAACTTTCCATGCTGAAGAGTTTGAAAAAATAGCCTACATCAATCGAAAGATCGGCTGATGAATCAATCCAATGTAGCGACCATCCTCATCAATTTTTGCACCTCTTTCACACTTCTGGGAGAGCTGAGTTCCCTTATGGCCTTAATTTACTTTGGATTGGCTTCTATTCTGTGGTGATTCACAATGTAGACAAGAAATTTGCTTGAGCCAATACCGAACACACACTTTAAGGCGTTAAGCTTCATCTTATACTTCCAGAATATATCAAGAGTGGTTGCAAGATCAGCTAAATAAGCACTCTTCTCATTGGACTTCACCACCATATGTATACTTCTATAGTTTTGTCGAGTTTATCTTTAAGTGGTGACCAGCCTCTGGTAAGTTGCCCCAACGTTTCCAATCTGAAGGGCTAACCTTGTAATAATAAGGTCCCCTTGGGGTGAGAAACTCTGTTTTTTCCTGGTCGGCGGGGTCCATGGCAAATTGATGATAGCCTGGATAAGCATCTAAGAAACCCATTCTTTGATAAAACATAGTTGCATCCGCTAGTTGGTCAATTCGGAGGAGTGGAAAACAGTCTTTTAGATAGGCCTTATTCAAATTTGTGAAGTCAACACAAACCCTCCATGTCCCGTTTTCTTCTTCACCACCACAGCATTGGATAATCAAGTGGGATAAGTCACCTCTTGTATTGCCCCCACCGGCTAGTAATTTATTGACCTCCTTAACAACCGTGGCGACATATTCAGCTGACAATCAACGACTTCTCTGGATAATAGGTTGGATCTTCAGATCCACGTTCAAGCGATTCACTGTGACTAATGGGTCGACTTCGGACATTTCATACAAAATCCATGAGAAAATGTCAATGCTACCGAGTAGAAAAGCGACCAGCTCTTGTCGTTTGGCAACATGAAGGCATGCCCCAATGAAAAAGAACATCTTTAGATCCTCAGAAATCACAATACACTCCAAGTCCTCCGTTACTTTATCTACCAGTCTTTTGCCTACGTCCTCAAGAATTTCTTTATTCAACACCTCTACAGAGTTAACTTCCTGCTCTTTTGCCTTTGTGGTAAGAGCTGTAAGGTAACATTCCTTCATCGACTTTTGAGACCCCTGAATTTGCTCAATGCCGAACTCGATAGGGAATCGTAGGAGCTTATGGGAGCTTGACAACTAGAAATTCCACATCTAGTGTCATAGTGTTGGCACAGACAAGCAATACAATCTTTACAAAAGGATACTCAGGATTGGCATTGAAGCCGAAAAAGGGGTAATCTGCTGGATTGAGATCCTCATCCTTTAGACCGAGCTTGCGGAAGGTTTTGTAATACATTATTTCAGAGGTGCTCTCTTAGTCAATAAGGATTCTTTCAAGGGTGTATCTATTTACCCTCAAATCTATAATTAGGGCATCATTATGTAGAAGAGAAAGCCCTGCGAGATCACTGCCAGAAAAGCTAATTCCATTGATTCGCACACCACGCAACCTCTTCAATGGGGGTTAGAACTCTACATAGGACGGTGTAAACCTCTCGGCTGGACGCACTTGAACTAAGTTAACATTATTCAAAGGTGGGATGCTATAGATCATCTAGATTACGCTGAGCGGAGGAAAATCTGACTGAATGGCCAGAGCATTGGTTGGCGCAGTCCTCTTTGGGAGATAATCGAACAAATGGCAATCCTTTAACAAATTCTTAAGATGGTCTTTCAAGGTGTAGCACATGTCTATCAAGTGGTCGTGAACTTGGTGATAGTTACACCTCTAATCTCTTCATCACATATTAAGAGGTCCAGACATCTTGGTCGATCACTTGAAATAAGTACGATGTTTGATCTTTGGAAGGATTTAACCGATTGGCTCAATAAATTATGTGTACTTTTTGTCAAACCACCATGGATGCCTAGTATCATCTTGGTACTGCTCATTACATTAGCATAATCCTCGCCGACTATCCCTTCTTGACTTTCCTCTCGGCTCTGGCCTTCACCTTGGTGGTGTAGCCTCCCTAATCAGAGGTACAACTGTTAATGGTTGGGCCACTACTAGTGCCGCCGATTCTGAGACTGTAAGCCTTGCATTTATTCGGAGGGCACTATCTTCCACATTATAATATTCCTCTACCTTCTTCATCAAAGCTCAAACTAACTTTGGTAGTTTTCAGGTCAAAGAACATCAAAGGGGGTTGTCTCGGTAGAGTCCCATTTTAAAGGTAGTAATGGTCATGAAGTTGTTGCAATCATCATTAACAAGATTGAAACATTCCCAGTACAGTGTCGAGTACTCCCTTAAGGTCTTATTGGTGTCAATCTTCATTGCCCATACAGAATCTGCTTGTTTGGGCTACGTCTCATTAGTAATGAACCTAGCTCAAAAGGATTTTTGAAGCTGATGAAAGTTCTTAATAGAAGTTGGTTCACATTTGTAATACCATTTGACAGTTGGAAGGCCTAAACTACTTGGAAAGATACGACACATGAGTGCTTCATCGTTGGCATGCAATATCATAGCTTGTTTATAATGACGTACATGATTAGTAGGGTCCAACTTGCCATCGTATAAAGTAAATGTTGATGCCTTGAACTTATTGGGCAAGATAGCCTTGGCTATCCACTGAATAAATGGATTGTGCCTATCCTCCGAGCCGGAATCATCGTCCTTTTGTTTTGGTGCTCGTTGTCATGCTCACGAAGAGTTATTTTCATTAGACAAACTCGAGCCTCCAACTAGGTTACATTTCCTGGATTTTCTTTGCGATGAACCCATAGAGCTGCTGCCTTCATCATATTTTTGGAAATGTTGCTGGTTGGTTCTTCTAACCGGAAATCGGTCACGTTCGTGGTGTGAAACTTTCTGAGATTTCACCAATTCCTGGCATAGGCGCTCATTTTCTACAGTCATGACCTCAAAACGTTGTTCATTGCATTTAACCTCGTCTAGGAGAGTTTGCATGGTATCTTCAGCTGACGCTAGTGGTATAGATAGAGTTAATGGATCAAAATTCAAGACTCGTCGCATGGGAATTCCATCCAGGTTAGTAGAATCTCCTGCTACAACAATATCAGCTTCATTGGTTAGAGGATCAATCACAGGGTTTGCCATGGATGAATTTGAATATTCGCATAGACAACGCCAATTGTGAGGGGTTGTTCTACAATATTTCTTCGTTCCAAACAGTCCTTCACTTCATCCTCACTCCAATGCTTGAAACAAGAAACACTCCAGTCGGGGTGTTTGAATTAGCACTCTGACAGGCAAATTAGATTATATATAAGAAGGGATGAGTATATTCTTTGAGAGAGAGAGAGAGAGAGAGAGTTTAGTGGGTTGATAGTGCATTCCAATCTTCTTCAGCTCACCTCCTTTATATTGCCATTTGGTATAGATATTTCTTACCTAATTTGATCTGTCTGTCATCATTACTTGAATGTCAAGGCCCAGTTTCCTACTACACCTCTAAAAAGGAACAACATGGGCTCACTTTAGTCATCGGCATAGGTGTCAGTCATTTATACTAGCACCTCTTATTCGGCGTACTGCTTTTCCGAAAAATATGTTGTTCGGCTTTGAGTACTCAACAAATCCAATGGGCCTGATCCAATTTGGGCTTTATGATGGATGGGCCTACGTGTTTTGTTTGCCGTTTGTTTAAAAAATGTACTCGGCTTACACACCGATAAAAGTTTAATAAACGGTGGCAAAACCCTTCCCGCATTTTTGCCGGCTTTTTGTCAAAAATCTTGCTAAAATTAACATCGTGAATGTTCTCAGCATTTGATAAATGTTAGATAAAGTGTCGGCGTTTTATTCTCAACGTTTGTAAACTCTGTCAATTGGTTCACTGTATCATTGTGAAATTAACTTCATTTACTTTTTCTTTTTTGTATCTTTTCTCTTTCTTTTACTTTTTTTTCCCAAATATAAAATGTTAACAAAATATAAAGATGTCGTTTGACAACGTTTACAGTTTATTTTTTTTTAGTTTACAGAAAAACATTAATATGTTTATGTTTATTTTGGATAAAAATGAAAACACAAAGACTTGTTTGGTACATAAGTATTTTAAAATTTTGTTTTGTGAACAAGTGAAAATAGATGGTTGTGAGGGATTATTTTTTTTTTTTTTGGAGATGATGACCATATGTGGTTGTCGGTCATTAAAGGTCGTAGTCAAAGGTGGTTGCTACCGGTGGGAGACGTTTAGTAGTGGCCAGAGGTGGTTGATGACGGCCATGGAAAGTGATAGCTGAAAGTAATTGTTGGTGGCCAGAGATGGTAGTAGTCCGACCGCTTGAGATGATATTTAAAGGAAGTGACCCAAGGTGGTTACAATTGGTGGAGGTAGTTGGTAGCGATGGGAGATGGTTGGCGATTAAAGGTGGTGGTATCCAAAGATGGTTGGCAATGGTAGCTTATAGTGATAAGCAATGGATGGTGGTTGAAAAAGAGCAAGAGAAAGAAGAAAAAATGAAAGAAGAAAATTAAAAATAAAAAATGAAAC
Organism: Camellia lanceoleosa; assembly: GCA_025200525.1. Classification (NCBI taxonomy): domain Eukaryota; kingdom Viridiplantae; phylum Streptophyta; class Magnoliopsida; order Ericales; family Theaceae; genus Camellia; species Camellia lanceoleosa. The sequence goes on along the minus strand of CM045762.1, from coordinate 87,567,321 downwards.
CAACTTTTTTGTATTTACAAAAATGTATAAAATTTAAAACTTTTTGAAAATAAAAATTAAAATAAATGAATTTTTATTTATAATTTTTATTAAAATTAAAAATATAAATATAAATATAAAGGATATCAAACAAATCCTTTCACTCCTACGGTAAAAATGAAAACTCGGATTCTCACAGACATGGGGGATTGTGGAAACCGTTATCATAATTGCTGAAGGCGGTATCTTCCATTCAATTAGTATCAATTAAATTATTTTTAGCCATAATAAATCTTCATTCACGATGTGTTTGCTTTATAAATTTAGGTAAGAATTTAAAAATAACAAACAAAAAAAGAGAAAAAAAATAAGTTAAATATAAATAAAATATAATTACATTTCATATAATTTTTCTCTTTTACTTTTTAAATTCTTACTTATTTTATGAACTTTAAAAAAAAATAATAAATAAATAATGTTTGGCAATTAAGTTAAAATTTTGGGTAAATTATAGTCACCCCTAAGTTTTCAATAAATAAATAAACTTTGTCTTACACTTTTGACATAATTATATTAATTTTTTTCAAAATTTTAATTAATTTAACTTTACTAAAACGAAGGTGAATATAATTATGCCATTGTAAGATTAACTATATTTATTTTAACTCTCAAAGATGGTAAGTGTAATTTATTCTAAAATTCTAAAGTCTCTACTAAAATAATGTAATGATTAATAAATAAATAAACAAACAAATTATTTTTTAACAGTATTCAGTCAACTTCAAAAATAAATAAATAACTTTTTAACATTTAATTTTTCAACCAACAACTTTATTCTAGAAGGTAAAAATAAAAAGAAAAAAATTATTAAAATAGTAATTGTCAAAACAAACTCTTAAGAGTTCTCTTCTACCATGGTTAGTATAAGGCCCCGTTTGTTTTGAGATATAGAGAGTGAGATGGGATTAGAATGGAGGTGGGGTCCATTTAGTATTGTATTTGTTTATAGAGTTGGGGAAGGGATTAAGATGGAGAAGGGGATTAAAATGGAGGTTGGAAAATAGATTGAGATGGAGGAGATGGAGGTGGTATTAGAAAAATAGTGAGGGAATTAGAAATTTTTTTATTTTCTTTATTTTTTACATGTTGGGTATTTTTTATTTTTTTTTTAACATTAATGTTTATTTTTTGTATTTTTTTATTATCTTATATAAAAATAATTTAACAATTCCTACACTAACAACTATCATCGAAACAAACACAATTTTACTTAATCTCCTCACTATCAATCCCCTCACTATAAATTCTCTTCATTCTACCTCTGAAAACAAACGAGACCTAAGAGCATTTATGTGATGTGCTAAAATACTGATTAAAGTCAAAATTTGACCCCATCTAAATAAAATAAAGTCAAAATTTGACAAGTTTTTTTTATCTTATTTTAAATCATCTTTGATGGTTTGTCAAAATTCTTTTATAGAATTAGCAAACCTTCTGTTAAATTTGATTTTGACAATTATCAAAATTTGATGAAAAAATTCTCTCTACCTCTCTAATCATGGGACTCACAAATAATATTTCATTTGCATTTTGTGAAAAGAATAAAATAAAATACATCTACTTTGTTGGAGCATATTTGCCAAACTATAGTATTTGAGCATTATAGCATGTTAAAATTTGTCTTTGATATTACCATTTTGATAACAACATGGAGATGCTCCAATAGTATGATTATACCATTCATTTTGGCTTATCCAGGCTAGAGCTGGAATAGGACAGGTTAATTTGGATTAGAATTAAATTTGAAACCGAAACAATCTTGATCGATTTTAATTTTTAGACTCAATTCACTCAGAATTGAGCCAAACAACCAACTGTGGTTTGGTTCCATACATTAATTTAAATTTTTTATAAAAGCTAATTATAAAACTAAATTTTAGAAAAATAACTTGTAGAGTGAAATTGTCGAAGATCCAACCCTACGTATTTGGGAAGCGGCTATTTTAGAGACTTTTTAGCTTTTTGGTTATATTAATAGGCTATTTTAGTTTTTGTGTTTGGGAAGATGGGATGGATTTTTATTTGAGTTGTTGTATTGAAAAATGTGCTGAAATGATATTTGAAGTTAAAATGACAAATTTGTCCCCTAAAATCACATTTTTTCAAAATTGATGTAAAGAGGCAAAATCGTAATTTATCAAGTGATGGAACAACTTGTCAATATGACAGTATAGGCTGTGTCTACACTATCCCATGGCTGCAGCTTTTTTTTTTCTTTTTTTTTTTTAATAAAAAAGTTGGATTAGGGGCTTTTTGGCTTTTTTTAAATTTGAGGCTATTTTAACCTCAAATCCATCTTCTCAAACACCCCCTATATAAGTACAAGATAACACTGGAAGAAAATGAGAAATAATTATAGTGAAATTATTTAATATAATTTTTTTTGGCAATAAATGTATGTAGTTGATTTTCGAGTTAGTTTAGGGCCACCTCAAAATTGAACTAACTTATGGTCGAGTTTGACTTTTTTTTTTTTTTTTTTTAGGTACAGAGTTTGACATTTTTAAATTCAGGACCAACTCATGCCTTTCAAAAGGCAAACTAACCCAACTCATAAAAATTGAATTAATTTGGTTTATGAGTTTTTTGGATTGTTTGCACACCCAAATGTAGATCTAGAGAAATTTTGAAAACAATAAAATTATGAACCATGGAATAAAGTAACAAGTTAAATTTTATGTGTTCCTAAATTTTATTTTATTTTATTTTATTTTTTTCAGATACTGCATAGGATACACCACCTAATATATTTTCAGAAGTTGGCAAAAAACGGCCCACAAGTTCTATTATTACCTATATAGTACATAATCAAAAATTAGTTTCTAAATTAAAATAATAATATAAAGTCTATTTAGAATATGTAGTAAAAATAATTTATGATCAATTAAATTTTATTTATTTTTATGAGGTACACATAAGAGAAGATTTTTGTTATGATATTATTAATTGTGTTATAAGTTCTTAATAAAAAAAAAATTTCATATCATAATTTAATTGGTAAATTTTTTTTAAAAAATTACAAAAATTATATTTACAATAAAAAATAAATACATTTCATTTTATAAATTTCACAATTTTAATTTAGCATATAATAGTAGTAAATTACATTTGTTAATATACTAATTTTTTCTTATTTTGTAAAGTCTAAAAATTTGTCTATTTAAAATTATAAATTGTTTTATATCATAACTTTTTCCGTGAAAATAAATTAAGATTGACTTGTATTATTCGACTAAACATTAGAAGTGAGTTAGAAACTAGACGACTCAATATTTATACCAATGTGACATTCACCTAATCATTGAAAATTGTATTTATCGATTCATGACCGATATGATCTAGTTTGGGGGTTTCAATATTGGATTAAATATTAAAAATGAGCCTAGAAAGTATAATTCAAGTCATTTTTTTCCGACAATTTTTTGTTTAAAACTATAATACATCATATTTTAATAACTTAATAGCATAAAAAAACAATCTTAATATTTATGGTGCTTTTTATTAATTAATAAAAAATATTTATAAATATTAAGAGAATTACATTTGAACAAATTTTAACATAAAATCTTTACTTTAAAACTTTAAAACCTACACATTTTATTTGATCTCTATCACTAATATTTGAGATAGCAACTAAAATAAATTTCAATAATTATTATATGGAGAGATATGTGTGATAAAAGTTTGTAATACAGAACTTTAAAAAATAATTTTAATTCAAAATTTTCAGAAAAAATATAAAGAAATTTGACAAAGTAATGTATCCAACTTTATGTTATGTTTGACTCGTGGATTTAGACAAGAATTTGAAAAGATTTACACACACACACAAAATATACATATATATATAGTAAGTGAAATGTGAATGAAAAAAAATTCTATTTCACTTAATTTCACAAACATTTTCAATTTTTTTTTTCAAAATTTCTACCCAAAACCATAAACCAAACACATTATTAATATTTGAAAGGAGTTTTGAATCCTTTATTAAATTGATATACACTATCCTAAAAAAATTACAAAATCATACCTTAGGCTATGGAAGCATAGCTTGGGGGTTTAAGGAAACAAAATTATCCGTCTAAAAATATATTAAAAAAAGATACAAAATTATAAGGATTACCGGTCAATAATCTTGTAAAAATGTTTTGGTGAGATAGGTTAATTGGTTATAGAATTTTTTAGGATAGGACAACAACCAATAATTTTTTTTTAAATATTTTTATTTAATTACTAAAATTTAAAAGTTTTGAATGGAACTTTGGAGGTCCATTGCCTTTATTAATGAAATGATCTTTGCTACAATATAGATATACATATTAGAATGTCAATGCATATAAAACTATTAAACATTAATAAATTTTTTTTTTATGAATAATGTGAATTGATTCTTATATTTTAATGGTATAAAATTTAAAATTGATTAGTTAAAACTTTCTTTTTTAAATTTCTAAATTTTAAATGGATTAATTAACTTTTCTTTTGAAATGTGTAAATCAAGGCATAATAAGATTTTTTTATAAAATAATTTAATAAAAGTTAGCCGATAGAAGATTTTTTAATTATTTTAAAAATAAGAAATCTAGAAAAATAATATAAGAGTTTTGAGTTTCAGGAGACTCTTCTTATTAAAAATCATATTTTCTTTAATATACATATATATATAGATTACACCTAAAGTTTAGAAGAAAAAAAAAATCTAATGTTTTGATATAATTACAGTGACTTCTCTTTTAATAAGTTTAAAATGATCAAAACTAATGTAAATAGTGTGAAAATATAATGTGGGTGTTTGGGAAGTGGGTTTTTATGTAGGTTTTTTTAGTTGTAGGATTTTAATGGAAAAAAAATTTTGGTGTTTGGAAAGATAGTTAGATTTTTTTTTTTTTTTGATTTTGCAAAAAGTTTGTTTTTAGTGGAACTTCCCAAACACCACAAGACAAATAAGAAAATACATAATAATGTTATGTTTTTTTATGTATATAGTTAATGAATTATTAATAAAAAAAATTAATATTATATAAATTAAAATTTAAAAAAAGGAATCTAATGTAATTATAAATTTACCCTTTCGATTTTCTCTAATAAACCAGCCTTTTGTGTTATAAAATTCTATCATGTGAAGGCCATTTATCCTATCACGTGCCAAATTCTATCATCCAACATGATGTTTGGAAAGATAGTTAAGTTTTTTTGTGATTGAATGTGATGTTTATGCTAAAAAAAATGAAATGTTTATGGAATTGGATGTGATATTTTGTTTGAATTTTTTATTTTTTATTTTTTTTGATTTTGCAAAAAGTTTATTTTTTAGTGAAAAAAATCAAAAAAAAACCCAACACACAAACTTCCGAAACACCACAAGACAAATAAGAAAATACATAATAATGATATATTTTTTTATGTATATAGTTAACGAATTATTAATAACAAAAATTAATATTATATAAATTAAAATAAAAAAAAAAAAGGCATCTAATGTAATTATAAATTTACCCTTTCGATTTTCTTTAATAAACCAGCCTTTTGTGTTATAAAATTCTATCATGTGAAGACCATTTATCCTATCACGTGCCAATGCCATGGTCCTCTTCAACAAGGTTTTCCAAAAGCGACCTCAATCAATGGCGTGTTTTTTTGTGTTTATATGAAAAAAAAATCCAGATTGCCTAGCTCCAAGAAACATCAAACCTATGATTGGTTTAAAAATAAAAAAACAAAAATGTTATATGTACTAAATAAATTACTAAATATTCCTCATGTGAGTATGGGACTCACATAAAAAATGTTAGAATTTTTGACAGTTCTCTTCTTTTTTTTTTCTTTTTCTTTTTTTTCTAGATCCTACAAAAATGTGAGTATTATATAAAATACTTGATAATTTATTTGAGATTCCTCGCATTACTCAACAAAAACAAAAAGAGAAAAACCTTATTTCTCAAAAAAATAATTATCTTTACACTCAGTTTATATTTTAAAAAATGTTAGGTTTATTTCAAATTCAAAATTGTTTGGAATTCATGGGGGCATGAGTTCCTTTTCGATGATCCAAATCAATTATTTTATAAGCTCTTTGTATATATTATTTATGAAAAAAATTAGGTCAATCTAATAATCGTAACATTTTCATTTCATATCATTTGTCCAACAAGTGTGTTCTTAAAAAAAAAAAAATCCATTTTCTGGAAAACAAACGTAACAAAATTAAAACTCTAAGATTATCGGATCAATCTAATTTTTTTTTTTCCATAGATAATATATACGGTGATCTTTACAAAAATAAATAATTTTGATCATCAAAATATGACTCATGATGGGTCTTATCAAAGCCTAACCCTTTCAAAAATCTAATAAAATTTTATTTTTTCGTATCTTAAATAATGATTATGTGATAACTTTAAATGAGGATCTCTCTAATTTTCTCCTCATATACTGCACCTAATGATGTGGTAATCAATTTTGAAAAGAAAGAGAAGGATTTGAAGAGAATTGATTAGTTGGTATTATTTGCCACAATATTTAGGGAATGTCTGAAGGAAAAATTTAGAGGATAGAGCATTTTTCATTTTAAATTACAAAAATCTTTGAGTCATAATTTTATTATTATAAGTAGTTTGAAATAATTGAACAGAAAAATTTAATCACAAGATCTTTGTCAGTCTATACAGACCATCCAAATTGAAAAAGTATTTAAGTAATTCCATAATATTATATGATATTTTTTACTATTTAGACAAATGAATTATTACAAAAGACACTGAGATGAGTCATTCTTTAACTTTACCTACTGAACAAATGTGAATAAGTGTTGTTTCATTTAATAAATTCTTTTACAATATTATTAGTAAAAATACCACATCAAAATATCACAAAATATTCTTAAATATCTAAATAATTTCTCATCCAAATTACCGGTTTACAAAGAGACTCGCATTGGTGAAATGTGAAACCGTTATTGAAAAGAAAGATATACAGCCAGCTTAGTGGTGGAAATGCTTGACCTTTAGTTTGAGGGGAAGTTGAATGGCCCTTGCTTATAGATTAGTATGACCCAACTTACATGCTGAACACTGATCATACCATTATTGAAGGGGGCACAATTACTTAAGCCTATTTGTATGGAACCTCGTGGGATTGGACGAAGGTCCTTACTCCGCACTGACGAAGGTCCGTACTTCATACTTAAGCCTATTTGTATGGAACCTCGTGGGATTGGACGAAGGTCCCTACTCCGTATTGACGAAGGTTCCTACTCCGTACTTAAGCCTATTTGTATGGAACCTCATGGGATTGGACGAAGGTCCCTACTCCGTACTGACGAAGGTCCCTACTCCGTACTTAAGCCCATTTGTATGGAGCCTCGTTGGACCTGGACGAAAGTCCCCACTTCGAAGTGGGCTCTCTCTCTCCACTCTATGATGGGCCCAGCTAAGGGATCAGTCTTGGCCCACTCCCCACTCCGAAGAAGGGAAGACCATGGACCTGGCCTTAGCACCACTCCCCACTCCGAAGTGGGTAAGTCCGTAACATGGAATCCAAGGCTTCCACTCAACGACAACATGAGTGCTAACAGATCAATCAATACCCTGTAAAGTAAAGGGCACATGGTGCCCGCGAATGACGGATCTTGCTCCCCTCTATTGAGGGATGTGCTACAATCACGGCTGAAGATGAGGCGTAGAATGAGGGAGCTTGATGAATAAGTCATACGATCTTTATAAAAGGTAACCTTACTCTCCTTGAAAGGGGCGAGCTCTTAACTCTAGAAACACACTGGTCTTCTCTATCTTGTCTCTACCAAACTCGATCTTGACTCGATCGGAGGGTTTCCGACCACCCCCCGGTCGGGCAGCCTAACTATTTGTTCCTTGTGCAGACCTCCACCATCGGTGCACCAGGGTTCGTCCACAAAGTTCCATCTTACTCTATTGCGAAAATCGGTCCGCACATTTGGCGCCGTCTGTGGGAATCGTTCTCTGATTGCTTTGTGACGAACTCCGACGATGGATGTTGAAGGAACCTCGCAACCAGGGATTGGAGAGAAGACTCCAGGAACGGAGAGAACCAAAGATAAGGGTCTGGCCTTCCCTACCGGGAACGACAACCAGATGGACCACGACAGTCCGACCCTCCATACGGCGGAGCGACGTCATGCCGTCACCTATCGATCATCTCAACGGCTATTTGTTGAGAAGGACCACCGTGATCGTGTTATCGACTCGATGAGTCTGGAGATTGAGGAGTTACGTGCTCAACTGAGGAAGCAGATGGTACCTCAGGGGGAGCCAAGGAAGTCCGGAGGGGGACCGTCGCAGTAGCGGAGGCATGCTTCTCCGCCGCCCCACGACGTGAACGGTCAAACTACGATCTGCTGCGTGGTGAGCATCCGATAGAATCCCCAGAAGACTCTCGCAAGAGACAAAAGTCCATCATTATTCGCCAATCTCTCCTCTTCCGCGCCCGTCATGACTTGAGGGCATGGTTGAACGACAACCAAGGGGATGATCGACGGTCGAACAAAGTAGCAGAACGGCGATTAGAAAGGGAAAAGGAGCATCTAGATCGGTCTGTTCATCAGATAGAGCGTCGTGCTCTGGACTGACTAGTCTCTTCCCCCATTTGCACTGAGATTGAAGCGGTGGAAGCTCCTCATAATACAGTCCACCGAAGTTCATCCTAGCAGTCACACTGGAGGTCGGTCCTTGGCACACCGAGCCCTCACTCATGGGTACTGGTGGCCGCATATGCAGAAAGATGCCCAACAGTATGTCCAGAAATGCGACAAGTGCCAAAGGTTTGCCCCACTCATTCATCAACCAGCCAAGAAACTAACTCCCTTCACCAGTCCATGGCCATTTGCACAATGGGGTCTGGACATCGTTGGACCTCTAACAAGGGGTACTGCTAACAAAAGGTTCTTCGTTGCTGCCACTGACTATTTCACTAAGTGGGTGGAGATTGAAGCCTTAGCAAGAATAAAGGAAGTTGACATGAAGAGGTTCGTTTGGAGGAACATCATTACTCGGTTCGGCATCCCAAGGGCCCTACTATCTGACAACGGCACCCAGTTTGATGGGAAGGTTTTCTGGAAGTTCTGTTCTGACTTAAAAATTGAGTTCCGAAATTCTACTCCAGTCTACCCTCAAGGCAAAGGTCAAGCTGAAACGTCTAACAAGACGGTCATCAATGGGATGAAGAAGCAGTTGGAGAAGGCCAAAGGCAAATGGGTGGAAGAACTGCCAAACGTTCTATGGGCGTACAGAACAACACCACGGTGATCGACAGGGGAGACGCCTTACTCTCTCACTTATGGGATAGAGGCCATTATCCCCTTAGAGGTTGGCCTTCCCACTATTCGGTCTGAAATCTTTGAACCAGCAAACAATGATGAGGCCATTGCCCAGGCTCTTAACCTGACAGAGGAGTGTAGAGAAGCCGTGCTCATTCGTCTGGCAGCATACCAGCAACAACTTACTAGAAGTTTCAATAAAAATGTGCTAATTCGCCAATTTCTACCTGGAGATCTCGTGCCAAGGAAGGTCATGGATCATAAAAAGGTCCCTAGTGAAGGAAAGCTCGGCCCTAACTGGGAAGGGCCTTACAGAGTTACCTCTGCCTTAAGCAACGGAGCTTACTACCTAACTGACCTAGCAGGCAAGTCCATTCCTCGTCCTTGGAATGTTGCCAACTTGAAGAAATACTATCAGCGATGTAATGATCTAAGCAGCTTTTGAATGTAATCGCAATTCTCTAAGTATTATTGAAATCATCTTTTCCTTATGAATTGAGTTCTTTTTCATATGTGTCGTACATATTTTCGCTCGACAATTGAGCAAGAACGGGTTACAGGTCTTAACCTACGCCCCAGCCTGCAAACTCGGCCTTTCGGTTGGAGTGGGGTGCCAAGTGGTATAGCTTGGTGGAATTTGTGCCAAGTATCGTTACTTGAAAGCATGGTCCATGGTAACAACTCGCACTCAACAAAGAGCCGAGTTACGCTCTACGATGAGTTAAGCTTGACCGAATCAAGTAAAAGCCGAACAATGAAATACTCGGCCGAATCCAACTAGACATTTCTAAGGTTGACGTAAAGTTTGAGCAAATTGGACTGAATACAAATAATGGCTTCCACTCAATAATTTTTAGTGCAAGCCAGGAGGCAAATGAAGAGGGCACAATTACTTAAGCCTATTTGTATGGAACCTCGTGGGATTGGACGAAGGTCCTTACTCCGCACTGACGAAGGTCCGTACTTCATACTTAAGCCTATTTGTATGGAACCTCGTGGGATTGGACGAAGGTCCCTACTCCGTACTTAAGCCTATTTGTATGGAACCTCGTGGGATTGGACGAAGGTCCCTACTCCGTACTGACGAAGGTCCCTACTCCGTACTTAAGCCCATTTGTATGGAGCCTCGTTGGACCTGGACGAAGGTCCCCACTTCGAAGTGGGCTCTCTCTCTCCATTCTATGATGGGCCCAGCTAAGGGATCAGTCTTGGCCCACTCCCCACTCCGAAAAGGGGATGACCATGGGCCTGGCCTTAGCACCACTCCCCACTCCGAAGTGGGTAAGTCCGTAACATGGAATCCAAGGCTTCCACTCAACGACAACATGAGTGCTAACAGATCAATCAATACCCTGTAAAGTAAAGGGCACATGGTGCCCGCGAATGACGGATCTTGCTCCCCTCTATTGAGGGATGTGCTACAATCACGGCTGAAGATGAGGCGTAGAATGAGGGAGCTTGATAAATAAGTCATACGATCTTTATAAAAGGTAACCTTACTCTCCTTGAAAGGGGCGAGCTTTTAACTCTAGAAACACACTGGTCTTCTCTATCTTGTCTCTACCAAACTCCCAGATTGACTCGGAGGGTTTCCGACCAACCCCCGGTCGGACAGCCTAACTATTTGTTCCTTGTGCAGGCCTCCACCATCGGTGCACCAAGGTTCGTCCACAAAGTTTCATCTTACTCTATTGCGGAAATCGGTCCGCACACTTATTATTATTCTTATCTTAGCTTATCTTATCTTATCTTATTACAAATTGGTAAAAATTACCATGGCAAATGACCATTGCAGGTCACACACCAACTACACGTGGCAGATTTGGACTACATCATTATTGAACTCTTTGACCCCGATGAATCAGCTCTCCTCCATGCAGAAATTTTCATATCAACGTGGAGTCTACACATATACGAGTCTCAAGCCGAAATGTTTTAGAGTGATTTTTTTGTTGCTGCAAAATTTTCATTATCCTGTAAAATTTTAAAATTATGACATTGTGTTTGAAAATGTAGAAATAAATTATTTATAATAAATTAAATAGTTTCGCACTTTTGATCTCATATTCTTCAAATAAGATGGTTGACATCGCAAGATAAACTCTACTCATTTATCTTGAGTAATAAGATTTATTGAACTAGTATTGTCTTTGATCACAATGTTAACATTGTATCTAAAAAAAAAAAAAAATTGTATTTTATAAAAAAATTAAAACACTTGTTAAGTTTGAATTATTATTGTACATAGTAATTATTTACTTAAAGAAAATTACCTCGTTATAATATCAATATCATCATGCATGCAGTAACAACAAACAATGTAACCATAATGATATTCAACTTTTTGATAGCAACTTTTGCACAAATCAATGTAAAAGTTGTAAACATCAATTTGTTCGATGTACCAAAATATTCGAAAATATGAAACCTACAAAATATTTGAAAAAACATTAATTAATATCTCTTTACAAACGAATATATATACATATCGTTTAATTTTCATTACTTAAGATGATAACAATTATTACCTTTGGCATAGGTGTAAAATCACGTATTTGAATTATTTTGGTATTTGATATTACCAATGATTGTGAAATTAAGAATCCATTTTTTCGATTCCAAGATATCAATTTTTGTGATATAGAATTCATAACAAGCCTAGATAGATATCAATATATATAATTGTGAGAATTATATTGTCATATGTAATTGGTTAATATCATATAATCATAACATACTACACTTGAATATGATTTGTATAACGGAATGAATGATTAATATATAACTTGCTGTATTTGCATATAGCGAGACATGAACTTAGAAGTTAAAAAAAGATAATTTATCAATATCAATATTTGTATATGCATCTATATATTATAAAAGTCAATGAAAAATAATCTTACTATAATAATCTTTAACTGTTAATCCAATGGCAAAAAAAAATATTATTATTTTCTATCGTATGATATAGTTGCATACCACCAGTTGTTGCAAACACGTCCTATAGAGTTAGTTTTACTTATGTGAAACTGTTTTTACAATTAAAAAAAGATTAAATCATTCGTAGAGTATTTCAAATTTGATAAAGACACAAAAATATGTTATGGTATTATACCTTGTATCAAGTAATAGAATCTCTTTTTTGTAATTATCACAATTTGTAAATTTAATATACATATATATAGATTACAACGTTTTAATATAATTACAGACTTTCCTTTTAATAAGTTTAAAATGATTAAAATTAATGTAGATAGTGTGAAAATACAATGATAAATAAAAAAATATATAATAACATAAATTTTTTTTTTTTTTATGTATATAACTAACGAATTTTTAATGAAAAAAATTAATATTATATAAATTAAAATTTAAAAAAGGAATTTAATGTAATTATAAATTTACCCTTTCGTTTTGCTTTAATAAACCATCCTTTTGTGTTATAAAATTCTACCATGTGAAGACGATTTATCCTATCACGTGCCACAGCGGAATTCAGATCCTCCCTTGGACACCTACTTGGCTTCTTACTTTGTGAGTTGTTGGCTCACTTTTGGGTTAAATTTCGATAATTCAGATTGTTCATATTTTAAAATTTATCGAGTATATTATACCTGTAAAAAATTAAATTGATCGAATATTGAAAACCATGTGTTCAGATCATCGAACTAAAAATCATTTATTAAAAAAAAAATTAATAAACAATTTTATTTTTTAATAAATTTTTTATTTGATTAACTTGATTTTTTACAGGTATGATGTACTCGACAAATCTTAAAATGTGAACAGTTTGAATTATCAAAATTGAACCCCAAAATGGATCCAATGACCTACCAAATAAGGAGTCAAATAGAGAGTCCAAGAGAGGATGTGAACTCGCCAATGCCATAGTCCTCATCTTCAACAAGGTTTTCCACAAGCGACCTCAATCAATGGCGTGTTTTTTATCTTTATATGAAAAAAAATCCGGATTGCCTAACTCCAGGAAACATCAGACCTATGATTGGTTTAAAAATAAAAATAAAAATAAAAAACAAAAATGTTATATGTACTAAATAAATTACTAAATATTCTATATATTACTCATGTGAGTGTGGGACTCACATCAAAAACACTAGAATTTTTGGCAATTTCTCCTTTTTTTTCTTTTTTTTTCTAGATCCTACAAAAATGTGAGTATTGTATAAAATGTTTGATAATTTATTTGAGATTCGTCGCATTACTCAACAAAAACAAAAACAAAAAAAAAAGAAAAGAAAGACCTTGTTTCTCAAAAAATAATTATCATTACACTCGGTTTATATTTCAAAAAATGTTAAGTTTATTTCAAATTCAAAATTGTTTGGAATTTATGGTGGCATGAGTTCCTTTCGATGATCCAAATCGATTATTTTATAAGCTCTTTATAAATATTATTTATGAAAAAAATTAGGTTAATTTGATAAACATAACATTTTCATTTCATCTCGTTTGTCTCTACAAGTGTGTTCTTTAAAATAAAATTTAATAAAAAAAATTCATTTTCTTGAAAACAAACGAAACAAAATTAAAACTCTAAAAATATCGGATCGGTCTAATTTTTTTTTTTTTTTCATAGATGATATATATAGTGATCCTTACAAAAATGAATAATTTTGATCATCAAAATATGACTCATGATGGATCTTACGGTCCTAAACAGTTCAAACCCTAACCCTTTCAAGAATCCTCTCTAAATTTTATTTTTTCATATCTTAAAATAAGCAGACAATGATTATATGATAATTTCAAATGAGGATCTACCTAATTTTCTCCTCATATACTACCCCTAATGATGTGACAATCAATTTTGAAAAGAAATAGAAGAATTTGAAGAGAATTGGTTGGTATTATTTGCCACAGAGGAAAAATTTAAGCGATGGAGCATTTTTCATTTTAAATTATGAAAATCCATCTTTGTCGGTCTGTACACACCAGCCAAATTGAAAAAGTATTTAAGTAATTCCATAATACTATATGATATTTTTTACTATTTAGACAAATGAATTATTACAAAACACACTTAGATGAGTCATTCTTTAACTTTAACAACTTAAATTAGTGTTGTTTCATTTAATAAATTCTTTTACAATATTATTAGTTAAAAGAGTAAACTATCAATAGGTCCTACTTTTGAAATTTATTATCCATTAAGTCCTATTGATAAATTTATTAAGTGATAAAGATAAATTTATCAGTCTTTTATTTTTATGAATAAATTTATAGTGATAAATTTATCAGTTTCTTTGTTTTTATGAATAAATTTATAGTGATAAATTTATCAATCTCTTATTTTTATAGTGTTAAATTTATTAGTTATGACCTGTAGATAAATAAATCTAGTTAATAGGACTGATTGGTAAGTACCCTAGTTAAAATACCCCATCAAAATATCACATAATATTCTTAAATATCTAAATAATTTCTCATCCAAATTACCGGTTTACAAAGCGACTCGTATTGGTGAAATGTGAAACCGTTATTTAAAAGAAAGATATACAACCAGCTAGTGGTGGAAATGCTTGACCTTTAGTTCGAGGGGAAGTTGAATGGCACTTGCTTATAGATTAGTATGACCCAACTTACATGCTGAACGCTTATCATACGCTTATTATTATTCTATTCTTATCTTATCTTACCTTATCTTAAACTGGTAAAAATTACCATGACAAATGAACGTCGCAGACCGACTACAGGTGACAGATTTGGACTACATTATTCAACTCCTTATGCAGAAATTTTCAGTGGAGTCCACATACACGAGTCTCGAGTCGGAATGTTTTAGAGTGATTTTTCTTATAGTAATTATAAAGTGAAGAAGATAGGCTTCAATAATTGAAATATGAAATGATTATTGTACTTTAAATTTTGTTAGAATTCAATTTTAGTCATCTAAAAAATCACTCTAAGAAAATTTATTTTAGAAGATCCACTCTCATGTGAGAGCTTCTACACATTTTGTATACAAATTTTTTGTGCAAGTAGTATTGCTCCTGATGAATTGAGTAAAATTTAAATGTCACGGTAATAATAATAATGACGTGATATCACTAATCAACAATAAATTTATATATCGTATGTGAACATCTTTTTAGTTTGACTCTACTAGCTCAGAAATTGATGATCAACAATGATAACTCGAACTAATGCCTCTCTCAATTTCAATGAATAACTAACTTGTCACAATACATAATAAGGTAAATCATAAGAAGTAATTAAATGATAATAATATCATCGTTCCACTCAACTTTTTCTTGGATAAATTAGCCTCGAATTAGAATTTCTTGGGCCTAAATCATTAAGTACATACAATTTCTCAATACACTCTAATAAATTATTTAAGGTTATAATTTACTTTCAATACTCCCTAAGTTTTTTTTTCCAAATCACCCTTCAAGGTATACCCAAATAATTAATCAAAAATCTTAAATTACACCACTTTAAAAAATTCCTTCAAAAATCTTTGATAATTTGATATTTATTACTCTTTATTGTTTCAATTAAGATTCTCCCCCCCCCCCCCCCAACAAAAAAAAAAAAAAGAATTGCTGTGTATTCAACATGTATAAATTGCTATGATATGTTCATTGATGCTTTGAAAGTAGTCTCAAAATTAAGTAATTGATAAATAGTACATTCAAATTGATATTATTTCTTGATATTAATTATTTTCTGTTAGAAATGGACGCCCACGTGGCATGACCATTTGAATTTGAATTTGAACCTTATCCAAATAGGTTTTGAAATTGAATTCAAACCTATTTAGGATAACCACTCAGGATACCGATATTATCTCCATTAACTGATATGGATAGATAATAATAAACAACGTATGATTTGAGTTTCTCCCATATACTGACTCTTTCCCAAAAATAACAATCAAAGCCATTTGTACTGTGGTTTGTGTAGGTAATATCACCCTATTGCTGGGTTGATTGACCAGATTCAGGAAGCACGTGATTTACCCATGAGATCCTTCAATTCAGACTCTGTTTGAAAGGTATCACCATGATTTTTTATTCCGTTGCGTTATACTTTCTTTGCATTTTCTATGTTTGAATCTATTCGATAATCATCTCAATGAAAATTAAAGGATGAAAAATAATAGATTTATAATAATTTTTTTATGATTATATCCACAATTTTATATCTTTTGTTGATGATTATGGCAGTTGTAAACGATCATCCTATTAGCCTGTAAATTGCACAACAAAGGGCTTTTCACCAAAACCCTCCGAACACGAATCCAATCATGTCAATGTCTCTCCAAAACCCACCAGAGCGAAGCTTTATGTACCACATCCATCTTCAAGTTGTCTCGAGTATACTTTCTTAGAAAACAAGCAAGGAGGAATTATGAAAAAATTTTGGAACCCTCAATTTTGGAGACTCTACAATTCCAAAGTGATCCACACTACTTATGTATGTGTGGGACTCACATCATAAGTGGTATAAATTATTTTGAGAGTTGTGGGGTCCCTAAAATTTGGGTCTCTATCATTGTTCAGGAATTATATACTAGTGAGACAAAAATAAAAATTAAAATTAAAATTTACGCAAATATGAAAAGGTGCAAATTGCACCCCAGAATCACTTATACCTCGTATGTTTTTATATATTTTTTTTTTTGTCTATGGTACTCTGCTGTAATTCTCCTCACAAACGACCACCTTTCCAAAATTAGATTCTTTTTCCATTCTCTTGCCTCATTTTCAACAAAAAAAAAAAATGAAAAATACAGGAATAAAAAATTGTACATTAATATTTATGGGAATAGTTACCTCCTTTTAATGGATTGTTTCAAAAATATACTTTTAATTATTATTCTCATATTGTTTGATTTTGTTTAAAAAAATTTCTATTTACAAATAACAATACAATAAGAAACAATAATGTTAATGTTAATGATCATGATCATGATCATGATGAGTTTTGGTAGGGTCGATTGGAGTTTTAGAGAGAGAAAATAAAAAATAAAAATTGATATTTGAAAAAGAAGATGAAAAGAGTTGAATATGAACGATAAGTGGTTTGGGTATATCTAGGACTGCAAATGAACAGAACTATTCGTAAACAAGCTTGAGCTCGGCTCAGCTCGATAAGAGTTCGTTCGAATTCGATTTGTTAAATTTTTTTTGCATTTGAGCTCGAGGTCGAACTCGTTAAATTTTTAATAAATAAGCCCAAACATTCTAAAGCTCAGTTCGTAAACTCGGCTCATTAACTGACTCGTTTAATATTTGTTATTTATATATTAAATAATATAAAAATATGTATAAAAAATAAGATAAATATGTGATTTATATATTTAAAAAATATAAATGTAAATAATAGTTAACTATAAATAATACATTTATATAATAGTGGTAGTAGATATTATTATTTTGATAAAATATTAACTTTTTATATATATAATTGCATAATCAAAGTTTTAATTATAACTTTAGTCTCATATGCAAGTATGAATTTATAAATTTTTTGACTCATTAAGGCTCGTGGACAGGCTCGAGTTCGAGTCAAGCCTAAGCCAACTCGGCTCGAGCTTGGTTCGTTAAATTTTTATTGAGTTCGAGTTCGAACTTGATTTCGTTAAAATCTTAATAAATAAGTCGAAACATACTAAAACTCAGCTCGCATCGACTCGTTTGCAACCTTAGGTATATCATAACAAAAAAAAATATTTTATTTTAAAATTTAATGTGTATTATCTTTATTAATAAATTTACATTAAAATATAATAAAAACTAAAATTTTAAAATTTTAATTAAGCATACTGATTATTATTTAAGTATAAATAGAATCACCCCACACTTTCCTCCCACAAATTTTTAAAAATATAATTATTTTGGGCCTCAGAATGGGCCTGAACTTGGTCCTAGGCCAGCGTAATTATCAGATTTTTCTGTAGGGGTGGACATGGTCTTAGACCCACCCAATTTGTTCAGATCAGTCCATTTTTTTGGAGTTTAAAATAAATATGTGGACCATGAATCTAGGTTGTGCTGAGGTTTTAATCTCTTTAATTTTTGGACTGGGCTTGGGTTGAGAAATTGTAAATTGTAGCTTGAATCAACCCACCCACTTAATAATTTTAATTTTTATATTATCTAGTTACATAATAAATTAAATTAAAACTAATAAAAGATAATATATGTGAGTTTAACACGTTCTTGATCTTATCCATTTCATAGTTGTGATGGAAGATTTTTCATTACATATTCAATGGTGTTAAAACAAACACGTAAATTTATCATTATTTACACTAATTGAGATAGTATTTTTACAACCGTTCGTTGATATAATTGAAATAAACATATGCGCCTTCTATGACTTAAATTCAAATATTTGTTAATAATCGAAATCAAATAATTATTAAAAGGGTCCAATTTATTTAATAATCCTTTTAAAAAATAGCACATATATATTATATAAATGGGTGGGCTTGAAATGACCACATTAGACTAGATGTCGGGTTCACCATTACATCGAATTTTTACTGTAATTTTAGGTGATATTATATATTTGTATGTCAAACATATCTATATGGAACTTCTTAGGTGCAAACAATTTTTTTGAGTCAGTCCATACAGAATAAATCCTTGGCTTTAATTGGGACACCTGCAAATGGACGGTAGGTTTGGTCCTCTAGATTAATTAGTCCACTAAGCCGGATACGGAGTTATAAAATATATATATTCATATGAAAAAAAAAAAAAACTTTGCATTATTAGTTCAAGTAATTAACGGCAAATAATGTCAATTCAAAGTGAATAAAATCACAACTGATAAGAATGTCTCATGTCCAAAAGGATAGTTTATTTTTTTATTTTTACTCATCGGAATTTCAAAATCTCTAAACTATTTCTTGCCTTTTCTTTTATATAGGTGCATACATTACAGTTGTATTTGAATTATAAATTTGGAT
Organism: Camellia lanceoleosa; assembly: GCA_025200525.1. NCBI lineage: Eukaryota > Viridiplantae > Streptophyta > Magnoliopsida > Ericales > Theaceae > Camellia > Camellia lanceoleosa. The sequence goes on along the minus strand of CM045762.1, from coordinate 87,548,050 downwards.
AAAAATTTTAAAAAAAGAAAGCAAATATGTAAGGAAAATGTGAATGATATATAACTATATTTGTTCCTTTTCATTTTTTTTTTTCAAATCTCTACCTAAATTCATGATCTAAACACAACCTAATTCTAGTCATTTCGAAAGTAATTATTTTTTTGAATAACTCTATACGTATTGACAATCTTACTAAAAATGTTACTAAGAGTACAAAAGGTTTATATACCCAATGATGTTTGGACACGTATATTTTAGTAAGAGTTTGTAGCATTGTTCCATTTATTTTTTTTTAAATGTTATATATAATCTTATTTCTTACCTCATTTTCTTTTTCTTAAATACAAAGCAGTGGGACACACATTCATAAATGTATATGAGACTCACTCACTTCTGTCTTAAAATGAGAAAAAAATGTAGTAGACACGATTATACATAGCATTTTTTTTTCTTTTATGTTTTTTATACGAAAGACTACATTGATTATCCACTCTCATGTGAGAGCTTCTACACATCTTGGTGGTGTTTGTTTTGAGGGATTGAGGTGTGAGATTGGATTATTAATATTCCGTTGTTTGGTTCAAAATTTTTGCACTGGACTATTAGTCTCAAATCCATTGGACTATTGTGTCCCCATGGGCAGAGGTGGGACACAAATGGAGGGATGAAGGGGATATGGAATTAGGTGGTGAAATGATCATTTTGACTCTCTATTATTTAATTATGTATTATATTTAGTAAAATTCAATAAATTTTAAATGTCTCAATTTAAAAATAAAATAATTTTATTTAATTTTTATTTTTGTTTTATTTATTTAATTTTTTAAAATAATTTTTTATAGATATTTTATTAATGTTTTATTTTAAAATTTTGTTTATATTTTATTTAATTTCATTATTTAAATTTTAATAGATGTTTTATTTAATTTCTATATTTAATTATTATTATTTTTTTAAATAAATTTATTTAAAGTTTTAATTAAAAAATAACATATATTTTTATTGATATTTTATTTATTTAATTTATTTATTTTTAAAAAAATAAATTTATTTAATTGTGTAAAAAATAAAATAAAATAAATTTTTATTTAATCTAGTTAAAAATAATTCACATATTAAAGATATGTTTAATATTGCTATTACTTAGTAAATAATTGAAAAGGCTAAAATAGTCATTTGAATATTTATTCTTTTCCATAATATCCCAAACAAACATAGGATTCATATCCTATCTGGCCAACTAGTCCTGAGTCTTGACATCTAATTCCATGACTAAACAAACATGGGATACAAACCCAATCTAACCAAATAGTCCGGAGACAATGTATGCCAAGACTAACACTCCGATAGATTTTGATCCCCCTTATTCAATCTGTCCAAACAAACACACCCTTTGTATACAATTTTCTTGTCCAAGTAGTACTCCTCCTGATGAATTGAGTAAAATTTAAATGTTACGGTAATACTAATAATGACATAACATCACCAATCAACAATAAATTTATATATGGTATGTGATCACCTTTTTAGCTTGACTCTACTAGCTTAGAAGCTGATAGATCAACAATAATAACTCAAGCTATCGCCTCTCCCAATTTCAATGAGTAACTAACTTGTCACAACACATAATAAGGTAAATCATAAGAAGTAATTAAATGATAATAACATCACTGTTTCACTCAACTTTTTCTTGGTAAATTAGCCTCAAATTAGAATTTTTTGGGCCTAGCTAACACACCTCCGGGGGATTCTATTTGCATTCAAAAAATCATTAAGTACGTCAAATTTCTCAATACACTATTAAATTATTTAAAGTTATAATTTACTTTCAATGCTCCGTAAATTTTTTTTCCCAAATTACCCTTCAAGAAACACTTAAATAATAAATCAAAAATCTTAAATTACACCACTTTAAAAAATTCTTTAGAAATTCTTTGATAATTTCATATTTATTACTCTCTATTGTTTCAATTAGGATTTTCCCCAAAAAGAAAAGAAAAGAAAGAAAAAGTGTTGCCTATATATATAAAATCCTATGATATGCTCATTGATGCTTCAAAATTAAGTACTTGATAAATAGTATATTCAAATAGACCCTCTTTCTTGATATTAATTATTTTCTGCGTGAATCTATTTAAATGAAAATTAAAGAATGAAAATAATAGATTTTTATTAATTTTTTAGTGATTACATCCACAATTTTATATCTTTTGTTGATGATTATGGTAGTTTATAAACGATCATCCACTATTAGTCTGTAAATTTCACAACAAAGGGCTTTTCACCAAACGAATCCAATCATGTCAATGTCTCTCCAAAACCCACCAGAGCGAAGCTTCATGTACCACATCCATGTTCAAGTTCTACCTCAAGCATACTTTCTTGGAAAACAAACAAGGAGGAATTTATACACTCGTGAGACATAGAAAAGAAAAAAAAAAAAAAAGAAACAAAAATAGGAAAAATTATGCAAATATTCTATGTACTTTACACGATGTGTCAATTTAGTCCATATAGTTTCAATTTACTCGTTTTTGCCCCTTAATTTAACGAATTGTGTCATTTTAATCCAATAAATAATAGTTGTTAAGTTAATTTAATGAAAAGTCAATAATGTGTCAATTTGGTCCCTGTATTTTTCACAATGTGTCAATTTAATCCCTATCAAAATCGAGAAAATTGAAACTACATTGATCAAATTGACACATCGTGTAAAGTACAAGGACCAAATTGACACATCGTGTAAAGTACAGGAACCAAATTGACACATTATTCGACATTCCGTTAAATTAATTTAATAACCATTATTTGTTGGACTAAAATGACACAATCCATTAAATTAAGGGGCAAAATCGAGCAAATTGAAACTACAAGGATTAAATTGACACATCATGTAAAGTACATGGACTATTTGCATAATTTACCAAAAAAAAAGTTTACACAAATATAAAAGGTTATAAGTCATACTTGCATCTCACAGTTTTTCACTTGTATTCCATTATAGAATCGCTTACAACTCACCCACCCCCTTGGTGGCCCAGTGGTAAGGGCGAAGACGTGATTGTGTGGGTTAAGCACATGGTCACGGGTTCGATTCCCCCCTATGACATTTTGGGATTTAAGTGGAGAGCCGCGGCGGTGGGATGCTGTGATTGCTCCCCCTGAGGATTAGTCGGTGGACGCAGCCCAGCGATAGAAGCCGGACACCTCAGTTTCAAAAAAAAAATAGAATCGCTTACAACTCATATGTTTTTATAATTTTTTTTTTAATCTATTGCATTGTGCTCACTACAACATATAAGAGTTTTAGAGACCAAATGTTTTGGCCTGTAAAAGTGAAAAATTTGTTGCAAAAGATATTTAGGAACCAATTTCTATCATCATCAGGATAGTCGCTAAAAGGTGGTCTCGAAAAGTCAAGGCTTTTAGCGATAAAAATTTGAATATGTCACTAATAAATAAACTTTTAGAGACAAAATAATTTGGTCTCAAAATGGTTTATTTTTTGAGACAAAAAATTTGATCATAAAAGGATAATAATCTATCACTAATGTCTAATTTTCGTTGCTAAAAATATAATAGTGATTGCAACAAAAATATTTTATCCCTAAAAAATAATTTTATCTCCAAATTTTAATTTTTAAAACCTTAATTTTTTGCAATGGTTGCAATTCTCTTAACAAACGACCACCTTTCCAAAATTAGGTTCTTTTTTCATTCTCTTGCCCATTTGCATATTCAACAAAAAAAAAAAAATGAAAAATACAGGAATAAAAAAATTATGCTTTGATATTTATGGAAATATTCACCTCTTCTTTGATGAATTATTTCAAAAAAACACTTTTGATTATTATTCTCATCTATTGTTTAATTTTGTTTAAATTTTATTCTATTTGTAAATAACAACACAATAAGAAACAATAATATTAATGATAATGATGAGTTTTGATAGCGTTGGTTGGAGCTTTGGAATAAACAAAAAGATGAAGAGAAAATAATTAAAATTTAAAAAAAAAAAACACGAAAATAGTTGAATATAAAAAAATATCTATACGTGGTTGGGTGAATTATAACAAGAAAGAATATTTTATTTTAAAATTTAAGATGTATTAGCTTTATTAATAAATTTATATTAAAATATAAGAAGAATTAAAATTTTAAAATTTCAATTAAGTTATTATTTAAGTATAGAATCACCCCACACTTCCTCCCACAAACTTTTAAAAATGTAATTATTTTGGGCCTCAGCATGGGCCTGAACTTGGTCCTTGGCCAGCGCAATTGTCAGGCTTTTCTGTAGGGGTGGACATAGGCTTAGACCCACCCAATTTGTTCAGATCAGTCCAATTTTTTGGAGTTTAAAATAAATATTTGGACCATGAATCTAGGTTGTGCTGAGGTTTCAAATCTGTTTAATTTTTGGACTGGGTTTGGGTTAAGAAATTGTAGCTTGAATCAACCCACCCACTTATTAATTTTAATTTTTATATTATCTAGTTACATAATAAATTAAAAATAATAAAAGATAATATATATGGGATTAACACGATCTTGATCTTATCCATTTCATTGATTAATGGAAAATTTTTCATTACATATTCAATGGTTTTTTTTTTGGGAGAATAAATTCAATGGTTTTAAAATAAACATGTAAATTTATCATTATTCACACTAATTGAGATAGTATTTTTACAACCATTAGATGATATAATTGAAATAAAAATTTGCTCCTTCTATGACTTAAATTCAAATATTTGTTAATAATTGAAATCAAATAATTATTAAAAGGGTCCAATTTATTTAATAAACCTTTTAAAAAAAAAATAGCACGCATATATTAAATTAAATGAGCGGGCTTGATATGACTACATTAGACTGGTTGTCGGGTTCACCATTACATTGAATTTTTATTCTAATCTTGGGTGGTGTTATATTTTTGTATGTCAAACATATCTATAAGATGCAAACAAATTTTTTAAGTTAGTCCATACAGAGTAAATCTCTGGCTTTAATTGGAACCCTTGCAAGTAAACGGTAGGATTTTATCCTCTAGATTAATTGGTCCGCTAAGCCGGATACGGAGTTATAAAATATATATATATATATTCATAAGCAAAAAAAACAGAAAAAAATAATAAATAAAAATTTGCATCATTAGTTCAAGTAATTAACGGTAAATAATGTCAATTCAAAGTGAATAAATCACAACTGATAAGAATGTCTCATGTCCAAAAGGATAGTTTCATTTTTTTTATTTTTACTCATCGGAATTTCAAAATCTCTAAACAATTTCTTACCTTCTCTTTTATATAAGTGCATACATTAAGGTTATATTTGAATCATAAATTTGGAAAAAGATTTTAAAAAAGAAAACAAATATGTAAGTAAAATGTGAATGAAACATAATTACATTTAACGTTCCTTTTCATTTTATTTTTTTAAATATCTACCCAAATTCATGATCCAAATACAGTATAATTCTAGTCATTTCGAAAGTAATTATGTTTTTTGAATACCTCTATACATATTGACAATCTTATTAAAAATACAAAAGGTTTATATATCCAATGATGTTGGACATGTATATTTTTAATAACAGTTTGTAGCATTGTTCTATTTTTTTTTTTTTTTAAATGTTATATATAATTTCATTTCTTGTCTCATTTTCCTTTTCATAAATACAAAGTAGTGGGGCACACATATGAGACTCACTCACTTGTATCTTAAAATGAGAAAAAAAATGAAGTAGATACGATTATACATAGCATTTTTTTTTTCTTTTTTGCTTTTTATACGAAAGAATACATTGATTATATATCTGTACAATAAAAAAGATTATGTATTTATATGTTAAAAAAATAAGAATAAAGCATACATTACAAAACGTCATTGGTTGAGCTCACAATCATCCAATATTTTAAAATGTATGATAATTTCTACAAGTTGAGAAAAATAAAATAAAAAAATAATTGAAAATAATATCTACAACCAAATTGTTGTATCCATAAATATTCATATATATTAGAATAGAACAACCATGCTATTAAATTGCATACTTTAAATTTCTACCTCAAATTTCAAAAACTGAATCTCATCTGTTTAATCTCAAATTAGGCAAAATAAAATCCAAACACCAAAATATTATACAAATATTAAAAAATTGCTACCATTTCAAAAGTAGCTAGCTCTCATTTCCTTCATCTATCTTCCTCTAGATAGAGCCTTCTCAGCAGTGTCCATCTCTTCAAGTATTCTAGCCTTCCTCTTGGCCGGAATCGGGGCTGTTGGTCCAAAACTAATATAATGGCCTGAAACTGCATTGAGTGCCGAGTAGATATCCCGGAACGAAGGCCGGCCAAGCAGAGCTTTCTCTTTCCTGTACTTAGATACCCATGTGTTTGAGGTCTCTCTTAGCTCGGCCACTGCAGCTGCCACGTTTGGATCAGTTTTGTCCATGTTGATGGTGGTTCTGACCTTGTTGATCACCTCTTCTGTCTCCTTCACGTACTCGTCGTCCGAAGCAGCCCATGCGGTGGTGACTGGGAGGAGCAATGCGGTGGAGAGGATTCCGGCAGTGGTGAGGGAGACGAACTGGCGGCGGAGGGGTTGTGATGGGGTGGTGGTTGTGGCATTTGGGGTGGAGGTGGTGGTGGTGAGTTTTGACTTGATGGGTAGTGGGAGAAGTTTTGGTTTGGTGGCTGTGGGAGTGATTAGGGTTGGAGAAGCCATTGTTGTGGGAGGAGGAGGTGGAGGAGGAGGAGGAGGGAAGGGGTGGAAAGAGAGAGTGTTTTTTAGTAATAGGGTTTGGTTTTTGCCACGTGGGCTTATCACCTTATCACCATTTTCTAGTTTATGGATGAGAAAAGGTCCAATGAGATTTTTGTGCGATATTGTTCACATGAGGTAGACGAATCATGATACTCCCTTTCCTCTCTCCCCTTAACTTCTTCCTTATTAAGTCATTGGGTTTTGACTTTAATTTTGATGATTTGAATCATTCATATTTTTAAATTTATTGAGTATATCATACTTGTAAAAAATTAAATTGATCAGATATCAGAAAACATGTGTTCAGAAAATTATTTATTAAATTTTTTTTAAAAATGGTTTGTAGTTCGATGATCCGAACACGTAATTTCTGATGGCCGATCAATTCGATTTTTTACAGATATGATATATCCAACAAATTTTAAAATGTGAATGATTCGGATCATTAAAATTAGATTAAAAAATAAGCCCAATAACCTAACAAAGAGGGAGATAAAGAGAAATGAAAGAAAAGATTTTGATTCGAGGTAGACACCACCTATAGGGTCCTTCAACTCTAATTTCACATGAATATTTTTTCTGTGGATAAACTATAAATAAAATTAAAATTCTCCCCAGTTTTCATTTATACTAGATGGGTTCAGTCTAGCCATATGAGCCCATGGCATGGCTCATTTTAATAATAGAATCTTTTAATTTTCAAGATTTTGTTTGTTAATTATTAATAATAAAAAAAATAAATTGATTTAATAAATTAGTTACATGATTTTGTTATATTTGTGTTTAAAAAATAAATAATAAATACAATTTTAAAAATATACTGTTAATTTCTTTAAAAAAATTATGATAAATACGATGAATAATATTCTCTGATAAATCTAATTTTTTTTTCTTATATAATATGTACTGAGAATTAAAACATGAACATATTGGATAATTAAAATGGGCCTTGTGATCGGTCCGTGGGTTTGCTGAAGTACGGAAATTTTGGTGTGATTACAATTATTGCTTATATTTCTTTGATTCCATAATTATATATTTATTTCGTTATTATACCAACATGGCCCATGTTTTTTTTCCATTTACTGGATGTATCCACCTGGTAGGAGAGTAGCCAATGAATCGAGGGATGCCATCCTTCGTCCTAAATCCATTTGTTCTCCAGCTCCCAAACCCTGGCCCAGGTCTAGGCCCATTTTTGAAAATATGAACAGGACAACATTGGAGAAATTGTATTTCAGTAGAGTTGTGAAAAAATAATTACATTTTTATGATAATTCAAATTTTCTATACGCATGGTGCAAGTCCATTTATGTGCTTAGTGCAAGTCTTTTTATGTGTCAGAGTTGCATCAAAAAAAATTCTCATCTATAATGCAATTAATTTGTTACTATTAGGCCAGCTTGGGGTGAGGCAAGCAAGGCTTGTGTATTGGGCCTTCAGAATTTGGCCAAATAGGACTCCAAAAATTTCTTACTATGTTTAAAATTCAAATATAGACATTGAGGTGTACTTTCTTGGAGGATTTACTGGCCAGTCCCATTAACTAGACTTATTTATTTGTAAGTTCTGCTCATTTTTTCACCTATTAATATTTCCAAAATGCCTTTCCGACACTTCCTTTGACAACTCAATCATTAGATCACTAACATGACCCACCACTACACACTTCTAGCCATCGGCGATCACTTCCAACCACGAGTGATAACCGCTGACGATATCTAGCGATCACATCTGGCAACCTCTTCTAGTGACAGTTTTCTGACGCCATCTCTTAGCAAAAATAACATCATCTTCACCATATTACTACCATCACTACCTCCTTAGATTTGATAGCAACAAAAAAAATAGAAAAAAAAGAAGAATGAAAAGGAGAGAGAGAGAGAGAGAGAGAGAGAGAGAGAGAGAGAGAGAGAGATGATGAAGATGAAGAGGAAAAGAAAGGCCTTAGCAGAAAATAATTGTCCTTAGTGTCATAGATTAACATAATCATGCCTTTACCATTTGTTCTCTATCCTCTTTCTAGTGATAAATTCATCAATGATAGATTGACCCATCTAGCATATTTATCTCTACAATGAAAATTCAGTGCTCTATCATCTTTCTAGTGATAAACTTCTCACGGACAGATTGACCCATCCAACAAATTCATCTCTACAATGACAAATCAGTGATAAATTCATCACTGTATAAGTATGAAAATTCATCAACAATATACAATATATTCAACAAACTAATGATAAATTTATCACTGATAGATTGACCATACTGCATATTCATCTCTCTCTAATAACACTAATGATAAATTTATCACTGTTTAAAAAATCATCAGAAATAAGTTTTATCTCAAAAGAAATAGCATAACTTAAAAACTCACAAAAATGACATAACTTTCATAAAATAATAGTGATAAACTAATCAACACAACAAGCAACACGAGTATTATTGACAACGAAAGAGAAGGACGGTGGCTGATGCGAGTGATGTCGACAGTGATGAAAACAAAAAAGAAGGACAGTGGTGTAAGGTGAACAACGGGAACGGTGACAGTGAAAGAGAAAGGCAACGACGAAGAGTAGATCTACAATGGTGGAGCGTAGATTTGTGATTGTGGAGGTGGATCTGAGATGGTGTCAGTGGTGCATACATTGGAAGTGGTAATAGTTGATAAACAATGGTGGCAGGCGAATGATGATGGTGGTAATGGTGGAAGCCGACGTAGTGGTGGCACTAGATCATGATGATGGCAATGGTGGTAGACAACGGTACCAGTGGCCAGCCAGTGGCTATGTGAAGTTTCTAGAAACATGGTAGAAAAAGAGAGGGGGAAAAAAAGAACGAAAGAGATAGATGAAAAAGGAATATGAAAAGATTTCATATATTAATATTTAAGGACAATATAGGTAATGGAGGATTAATTGGTGCATTTAATTAGTCAACAGGACCTAATGGTATTTAAGTCCCAAAAGTAAGACTTGTCAGTAATAAACCCTAATTGGGCTTTATCTTATTAATTGAAATTAGGGCTGCAAACGAGCCGAGCCGACCCAAGCTCAAGTTCGGCTTGATAAGTAACTAGGGTCGAGCTTAGTTTGGCTCTTTAATATTAATGAAAATCAAGTTCGGTTCGGTTTGGCTCGATAAAATTTTTTTAATATTATTTATATTATTTAATATATAAATAATATATATATATATATATATTTATATATTATTTAAATAAAGATAAACGAGTCGAACTTGATGAGCTGAGCTTATTCGAGCTCAAACTCGACTTGTTTACTAAAAAAACTTAATATTCGAGCTCGAACTCAACTCGTTTATTAAATGAACCAAACCGAGCTAAGCCTGTTCGTAAACAACTCAGCGCAGCCTTAATTGAGACCTAGTCCATCAAATAGGTCCACTTAACATTAAGGCCCAATTTTTTTAAAAAAATTTTTATAACTAATTAAGGCCCAGTTTAAAGGGCCCTCAAAAAATATCTAAAGCCCTCGATCTATAAATTTAATTATGAATTTTATTTACCTTATCCATAAGAACAGCTTTTGTAAAATGACCCAACTATCCATTAATAAATAAATATATATATATATATATTTTAACCAATGAAAACTGTAAAACAAAGGGTATGTTTGGTTTGTGTTTGAGAGATGTGTTTTAGAGATAAAAAGTACGAAAATATGTTTGGTTTTGTTTTTTTCAAAAGATGTTTTGAAAAATGATTTTGAGAGAGAGTTTTGGAAAAAGTGATTGATTTGATATGTGTGAGAGAGAGATTTGTTTGGAAAATTTGTTTGGTTTACAAGTTTTGAGAAATTTTTTTGGAAAAATTTGTTTGGTTTATTTACTTTTGAAACCTTATTTGTAGAGAAAATTTTTCAAAATTTTTTCAGAAAATCAAACCAAACAAACCCAAAATCCCTCTCTTTCTCTCTCTCTCCCTCTGCCTCTCCGTCGTCTCATCCGACGCCTCCCACGACGACGCCTACTCTACCACCGTGACTGCGCGACTACCACTGCCACCACCACCGCCACCACCTCCACCTCCATCGCCGCCATCTCTCTCTCTCTCTCTCTCTCTCTCTCTCTCTCTCTTGTTGTCGATCTTCACCGGTCGTAGATCTGAACGAATCTGTGTGGATCTGTGTCCCAGGCGAGCAAGACAGTAGAGAAATGGCCGCAACATCAATTGAGTCATCGTCATCGCCGAAGAGTAGTACCGCTGCCATTATTGGGCAATCGCCGCTGCAGTAGCGCCATTCACAAGTTACAGATCTGAGCTATTACCATCTATTTGGCTAAAGAAAATATAAAACAAGATGTGTAATGTGCGATTAAGAATGTAGAATCGGTTACTATGTGAGATTTGGTAAACCCTTCTTTAAAGAGACCTTTATTCTGTAGAAAATTTCAATTGGCGTCAGTAGTCAAAACAAATTAACGAGGATTTGGCTCTTATGGTATAAACCCTATTTTTTTTCCATTTGTTCTTCTCATAAAAAATCAAATCTGATTTGAAAAGGAAAAAAAAAATTGAACAAATAGGAAAAAATTATAGACATATAGTAGATTTGAGTATGGTTGTTTGTTGATTGGAACATGGGGATCTGTATGATCACGAGAGTTTCCACTTCCTCTCTCTCTCTCTCTCTCTCATCTCTATCTCTAGGGTTTTTGGTTTTTTTTTTTTATAAAAAATGATTTGGAGCCCTAAAAAAAGCCCCTTAATTCTCCTAATACCTGTTTTGACAACTGTTTCTTTTTTTTTTTTCTTTTTTTTCCTTACTTATATGGAAATTAGGGAATTAAGGGGGACTCTTTTTAGGGGATGTAGCAAGGTTGTTTTTTGTTTTTGGGGAGTTGTTATTGTTTTTGATGATGAAATACATCTATAATAGCTCAAATCTATATAGATTTGTTGTTGAATAGATCGTTCAACGACCACAAAAATGAAATTTGGACATATATTTGAACATATAAAAAATTTAGATAAATATTTGAATAGATAAGAGGAAAAATTGAATAGATAGTTAATAAATTTTAATAGATAGTCAAAATATTTGAATAAGTAGATATAAATTTGAACAAATGATCAAAAAATTTGAACAGGTGGAAAATAATTTCAATAGATAGCGTAAAAAATTGAACAAATAGTTAAAAAAAAAGTTAAACAGATAAAAAAAAAGTCAACATATAAATTAAAAGAAAAATTTTAAAACAAAATGTTCTTCAAAAATAAACAAAAAGACTTCTCACTAAATAATTTCATAGGGCTTTGGTTGGTAGCTTAAAAATTAGTGGCCCTAATGGCCCTAATTTCCATATCAGGTAAAAAAAAAAGAAAAAAAAAACAAACTTACCCAAACAGGAAATTAGAGCCATTAGGGCCACAGTTTTTAGGGCCACAAAACATTTTTCAATTTCATAAAAGATAGACCTTTCATCAACAAAAAAATCCACTGGACCTCAAGTGGACATTCGTCAGGCTGGGGCAACACTACATAATAATGGACTTTATATTTGTCTAAGCCCAGTCTGACCCTAACATCGGGCTTCTACATTTGCCCAAGCCCATCCAAAAAAAAAATTATAAATTTCAAACCCATCCTTCGGGCTATATGTTAATTTTTTTTACACATTTCATAATTACATTCATTCACATATTATATTCCTCAAATAAATATACTAAGAACATTATAAATTAAAAGATTTTGTGTATAAATTGAAATAAATAAATTATAAAATGAAAAAATTGTTAAATAAATTCAATCAAATATCACCACAAAGGTGAATTTTAATAAAATTAACAAAAATAAAATCTAGATTCTAACAAAAATATATATATTTTAATATAATTAATTAATTAATTTAATAGCGGGCTAAGCCGGATTGAAAATATAAATCTCAAACCTAATCCATTAATATATCGGGCCGAAAATATTGGTTCAGTCTGGCTCAATGGGCTAAAATAGTCTTCCCAAGCCCTAAAAGAATAGGATCAAATTGGGCGGGTTAGGCGGGCCAATAGGCCAATAGTCACCCTAACTCGATCTAATACCTTATACCCTCTTTAACTTGAACTTTTCAACAATTATCTCATAAATCTATACCAGATGCAAACAGTGTACGACTCAATTTTTAAATTTTATTTATTTGTATATTTATTTTATGCAAGCGTTGTTGGACCAAATTGAACAAATATATATATTGATCAAATCTTAAGTTTGGTCCATAACATCACCAAAAAAAGAAAAATTTTTGAATGGATTAATTATATTATCTATTGAAAAGACTTTGGTAGATAAATTAGATTATGCAAACTTTATTTTATTGTTAAAAATACAAAAAGAGTAATGTTTCAGTGATAATTAATTCAATTGCAAACTAAATATCACTAAACTGTAAAACGACAAAATCGGATTTTTTTTATTTTATTTTTAATTTTTTTAATAATTTTTTCTTATGTTAATTTATGAAAATAAATTTTAGTTTATAATAATTTAATGTGTAAGTAAATTTTTTTATGACTATTAACAAATAATAAATTGTTGTTAATCATCATTTTATCCAAATTATATATATATATAAAAGAGGCCTCATTTTTGGAATTCACCTCAAGGCCCTGGTTATTATCCCACTTATTTGTAATTTGTCCAAGAATATTCATATAAAAATTAAATTGATTAGACATGAGTGTAATTGCATGATCCAATCATATTTGTCTTAAATAAAATTGATAATTTATTCCGAGAGTCATACATGTCATCTAATTTTTTGTAAAGGCAAACATTATGTAATTATGTGACTATTGATATTTAATTTATTTATTTTATTATTTATTATGTGCTCTATAAATTTTATAAAATAAACTTTTTAAATTACAAAAGTAGGCCTAAGATCGACCCCACAAAAAGCATAGCACTCTAACAGGACCTCACTTCCTATGAGATTCTTCCAAAAGTTTTATGTAAAATTTTCCTAATGTATAGTAAGGTTTACGCGGGTATGATGAGAAATTAAGTTGTTTGCAAAACTCTCAAAAAGTCAGACTCATGATTTTCTATTTGTTTTTAAATCTCTTTATTCATATATTTAACATATAGTAGAATTAAGAAATTGGAGGAATAGACGCAGAAGTTAGATAATAAAAAATAAAAATAAAATAAAATAAAAAAGTGGTAGAAGAGAGTAAATCAATCGTCCTGGAGACCCCCAGTGGGGGAGATCCCAGAGCAAGACTTAAAAAATAATAATAAAAAAAATAATAAATTTTTTTTTGAATCAATCAAAAAACAGTAGAGGTGGTGGGGTCACCTCCGACTGGGAGTCTCAAGTATTATTGTTATTATCCCTATCCAATTATTTATTGTTATAAATCTGACCAAAAGGAGTTTGATGAAATGAAAAAAGCTCGTACTCCCTTCAATTGTAAGCAAGCTAGGCACTGAGCACGCTTCGTTTAATTTAACAAGTCAATTGAAGATTAATCTTATGTTTCAAGTTTCTTACCAATCATGAAATGCTTTTTTTTTGTTTTTTTTTTTTCTTTTTTCAGCTGGGAACATAGTGTTTAAAAGATATCTACAAGAGAATTTATGCTGTGTTGGATTAAGAAATTTGGTGAGCAAAGAAAAATAATTGAAGAAAATGAGATTTTTCATCACTTGTTTGGATAATAAATGAAGTTAGAAATGATGGAAAAATATGAGAAATTGTGAGAATGTCAAATTTGTGAGAAAAAAAAAACCTTTCGTTTAGTTTCTCTCACTAAAAATGGTAAAATTAATGGGAAACCAAAATTATTCTTTACAAGGAATTTATAATATATAAACTACTCCTTTAAATACAAAATAAATAAAATAAAAAGAGATGTCTATTTTTTTAAATCACTGTTTATTAAAATAAGTAGGTGAATGTTGTGTTTAGTTGAGGGATTTGAGGAGGGATTTGGAAAGAGAAATGGAAAAGGTAGGTGAAATGTGAAAAAAATATACTTACATTTCACATAATTTCACACACCTTTTCTCTTTTCCTTTTCAAATCCCTCCTTAAATTCCCCAACCAAATACAATATAAGTAAATATTTCTTTTCTTTTCTCACTCCACAATACAAACAAATTACTTACGCCAGAGTAGTAGTCGAAATATACCTGACAATGATTGGTATATTATAAATATATTTCTTGAAGTTTGATTGAAATGTAATTTATCCTCTATGATTTTAAAAATTAGATTTCTTTTTTTTAAATTTGTAATTTTATAACAAATAGTCAATTTTATTAATAAATTATCAAATTAATTAACATTTTTTAATAATATCAAAAAATTATTTCAATTAATAATTCAAGAAATTTTATCATTATATAAGAGAGTAATTAAGAATTTTATTTTTTCAGTTAATTCTATTACATAAATTTTTTTAACATAGAAGTATTTGTAATTTTCAAACCACAGAAGCTAATTCGTATTTTAAACAAATATCAAGAACCGCATTTACAATTTACCTAATATTTTCATTTTCCACGCTCATAAAAAGCATTAAAAATTAAAAATATCATTCGATAGTCAATAATACTATACACTGACTTTTTTTTGAACGAAGCAGAAATTTCATTAAGAAACAGCAAATAAAGCCCTCTGCAAGGCTACCGGAAGGTTAACCGCGAAATTGACTAGTAAGAGGTCCCTAAGAGCATCACACCACACTCTTTAATTTTTTAGTTAAATTAAAGTTACTTAATTATTTTAGCTAGTCATCCTTTGTCACCTATTGCATCAAACTCTTTATTCTAACTTATTCTTATTAAATATTATTTTCTTATTGTATTTATTAGTCTTTCTTTTTTTATTAAATTGATAAGTTACCAGCCAAATAATTTTTTTTTTTTTTAAAAAAAATTGCCGTTGACCGGTTGACTGGCTGAACTTCCAGATGGACATCCGGTAACGCACAATTAGTGATAAATAATGTTTCACTTGTTATAACGAGTTACTATAGCAATCATAAATTTTGACGAGCTCTAAGTGAATTTGATAAAGTTAACTTTTTGAAGTTTTTAAGTAAAAAATGATTTTAAAGAGATTGATGCAGATGCTCGAGCTGCTTTGCCGGCCAATGAGCTTCCCAATTAACTTGTCTAGGATATCAGCAAAAGACAACACAAATTCAATCTCAACTTTAAATTCACGATGGTTTGGTTCATAAGCTTATTGCGTGCGCGACTTTTCTTCAACAACAATGATAGAGACCAATTGGTTGGTGGTCAAGTGGCGATTGGAGCTTGACTTGGTAGGAAGGACTACGGTTCGATTCCCCGCACCACCAATTGGGAGGGGATTTGAGTCTAACCATCCAAAACTACTCCCCGAATCCGGATTAGTCGGCCCTAAGGGTCGGATACCGGGTGGTGAACCTAAAAAAACAACAATGATAGAGATCACTAATTTTGGAACTCTAAAAGGATCACTAATGACATGGCACTCAATAAAAAAAGAAAAAAAAAATACAACATCAAGGCCAAAACATCAAATCATTCATGGTGGGACCCACTGCCACATCATTAGTGATAGCACTAATTAGTACTCTCACTCATTTTCCTTTCTTCAATGCCATTGAAGACGTGTATTCAAGGATTATTACTTCGATTCTTAACCAAGCAGTGTCATTCAAATAAATCAAATTTAGGTAAATTATAAATACACTTCTTGAGATTTGTTCAAAGTGTAAATTATTTTTTGTGATTTAAAAAATTACAAATACTCCCTTATTAGAATTTTTTATTTAACAGAATTAACCAAAAAAAAAATGAAATTCATAATTACTCTCCTATACAATAATAAAATTATCTAAATTATTAATTGAAATATATTACTAACATCATTAAAAATTGTTAATTGACTTTAAGATTTATTAATAAAATGGGCAAATTGTTATCAAATTTAATACAGGGGTGATTCGTATTTTAATAAAACATCAGGAGGTGTATTTGTAATTTACCTATAAAATTTGGAGAGACTTACGTGTAGATCCTAATATGTAGACTTATTGTTTAATAGGTTCTATGATAATTAATGGCAATTTTTCATCAAACACTACTACAAAACATTACTAATTATTAATTTTCAATGACGGTTTGAAAATTGTCACAAAAAATATTACTAATTATAAATTTTAGCAACAATTTTAAAAATTTATCATGGAAAAACGTCACTAATTTTTAACTTTTAGCGACAATTTTAAAATTTTATCATAGAAAAACGTCACTAATTGTAAGTTGTAGTGACAATTTATAAAAATCATGACAAAAAAAGTCATTAATTGTTAATTTTAGAGACAAACAAAAAATTGTCACAAAAAATTATTTTTAAAAACGATTTTATTAAAACTTATTTTCAATAGGACTTTATTGGAATTAAATCCTATTGAAAATAAGTGCTAATAATATCGTCGCTAAAAATAATTTTTTTACATGTCGCTAAAAATTTGACAATTAGTGACTTTTTTTGTCATGATTTTTTTAAATTGTCGCTAAAATTTATAATTAGTGACGTTTTTTTGTAACAAAATTTTCAAATTGTTTACTGAAAGTTAAAAATTAGTGATCTTTTTTGTGACAAATTTTTTAAATTGTTACTAAAACTTATAATTAGTGACAATTTTTGTGACAAAATTTTCAAACTATCTTTGAAAATTAACAATTAGTGACGTTTTTAATAGTGTTCGATGAAAAACGTCATTAATTATTATAAGATTTATTGAAAAATAAGTCTACCAATTAGGATGTACATGTAAGGCCCTAATTTTTTTTTTATTTTATAAGTTGATGTGATTTGCACTAATAAAAGTTTAGAATTTAAAATTAGGGTAAAATTCATTTTATCTCGCGTAGTTTGAGATTGGAATACTTTATCTCCATATAGTTCAAATATAGCTAGAAAGTTTTCATGTGATTTTACACTAAAGTGTCACCGTTAATTTTTCCATCTAAACAAACTAATGAAAGGTGTATCACACACACCATTTTTTTGGGTGAATTTAATTTTCTAAAAAAATAAAGTTAAATTAACATAGTAAAAAGACAACTTTACCTCAACTTCTCTAAACCTTAAATTAGATTAAGATGTTAATTAAAATAAAATATAATTAAAGATTTATCTAAAATATAATTAAGAAGTGATTTAAAATATAATTAAATTAAATTATAAAATGAATATTATTTAAGGATTGATCTAAAATATAATTAAATTAAAATTAGATTAAGATGTTAAGAATTGCAATAAATAATTAATGATTTATGATTAATTGTTATCTAAAATATAATTAACTTAAAATTAGATTAAAAATTTAAGAATTACAATAAATTATTAAGGATTTAGGATTAATTTAATTTAAAATATAATTAAATTAAGATTAGATAACAAAAAAGTTAGACATTACAATAAGTAATTAAGAATTTATGATTAATTGTAATTTAATTGAATTAATGTTAGAAATTATAAATTATTTATATGAGAGAGAAGAAAGAAAGAAAATAACGAGAAAAAAAAAACATAAGATTTGATGATATTATAGTCATTTCACATTTGTAGTCACGGAGTTAACTTTGATCCAAAACTCAAATGGGAGCTTTTTGACTCTATTTAAACTATAGGGATAAAATGTTCTAGTCTCAAACCACAATGACATAAAATGAATTTGTCCTTGAAATTATTACATAGAATTTTTTTTAAAAAAAATTCATAAACAAGCTATCCGTATTAGAAGAGGTACACTTTTATCATCTTATAAAATCTTTTTAATTAAGACTACAGACAAACTAAATTATTCATTAATAACCCAAACTCAACTTATTTAAAATTTGTATGAACTAGACTAATTTGTTAAATGAATAAGTTCAAATAAAATATTTATGACTCATTTAATAATAAATTAATTAAAGTCTGAGATAAAGTTTCATTGTTTGTGTAAACGGGTTGAGGATTAGGAATGGCAACAAAGCGGAGTGGTGGCGAGGACTACACTCTCCGTCCTCGATCCCCGAAAGTGATAAATTTTCCATCCCCGCTCCTAATCCTCGGCGGGAAGCCCGTCGCCCTACTGCTCCCGTCCCTGCCCCCTAACGGGGATTGAGTATTCCCGATCCCGAAAAATCCCCGAATAACAATAGCATATTAGTTTTTTTTTTTTGACTCAAAGAAAAGATTAACAGTGATCTGTAAATATCTTCAAATTGAAATTCAAATTCAAAAATAGCATATCTTCAAATTCACAGTGATCTGTAAATAACATATCATCAAATTAAAAACAATAAAGGTTGAGACCCCCTTTGGGGGTCACCCCCTTCACCCCCTTTGCATTTGATTGGCTAACTTTTCTTTTTTTTTCTTTTTTTTATGATCTCCCAATCCCCAACCACCACGTGTGGGGGGGGGGGGGGGTGGTAGGGATGGGACTTTTAAGGGGGTATGAATCATTGCTCAATTAAAAAATAGCATATCTATCAATATATCCTATTCAAACTCCACACAAAGGATATTCAAATAGCATATTCAAGCTCCACTCAATATATCTGTCAATATATCTTCAAATAGCATATTTCATCCAGCAGCCCTATATTCTATCCATTTAGAAACCGTAACCTATTAAGTTCCACACAAAGGAGAATTGAGCAAGTTGCAAAGAGAATAATTAGTCCAAGCACAGCCCACAAGAGATAGGCTACCCAAAAAATAAAATAAAAATAAAAAACAAATCCATTACAATATAAAAAACTAAACAGTTAAATAGTAGCCACAATTAAAAAATATATAAAAAAAACACCAAATCCATTATGAAAAAAAAAAAATTTGTTTCTCCAATACTCAAATATAACCACACTATAACTTTCATCATCTCCTTCAACTTGAATTCTTGTTAAATAACAAAAGGGAAAAAATAAATAATCAATACTAATAATAAGGTCTAAAAAATGTTAACAATTAAAACAAAAAAGATAACAACTAACACAAAAGTGTCACATGAGTCATCCGAGTCGATCTCATCATCATCATCATATATAGTCGCATAGCCCACCAATTTCAATGTTGAATTTCCTAAAAAGTAAAAAATATAAATTCAGTATTGAAATTATTCCATGGTAATATAAAATTGAAATAACAATATGTAAATTGGATGAAATAATAATATGAGTACCTTTCATCTCTACACTCCATAACCAACTTTGTGCACATATTAATGCTTCTAATGTGTTTGGATGAAGTCTACTATGTTGTGGACTCACCAACCTTCCACTAATATTAAATGTTGACTCAGAAGCAATAGTGGATACATGAATAGCTAAAATATCCCTAGTCATTGCCTATAAGGTCGGATACTTTGGTCCATTGGCTTTCTACCAATTCAAAATATCAAAACCTGAAGTTATTGGCAAAACATCATCTTCTAGATAATGGTCTGACTATGATCTTACATTCTTTATTTTTTTTACTTCTCTTTCTACTAATAAACAAATCATACTCTGAAAGAGTCTCTGTAACAATTTCTAAATGAATAGAAGATTCACCAACAATATCGGTCTTCATACCAACTCGGTGTTGATACTCTTACAACAAATCATAACAAATCTGACGAATCCGATTAATTTCATCTTTAGCTTTGTCTCCATAAAATTTTTCAAAATAAAACTCTAATACACTCATCTTATACCTAGGATCAAGTACAACAGCAACTCCAATAACACCATGTATCACTAACCAATATTTATTAAAATTTTCCACCATTTTTTATGCCATTGTTCTAATCACTTCAATTTCACAAGAGAGCCATTGAGACAGTGTCATTCTAATCTCACATAAAGCTAGGAAACAAACATTGGCTGTGGGATACTTAATACCATAAAATAACTCTGTGATAGAAAAAAAAAATCATAAACCTCCTACTAATCTCTCTAGCAAACTCTCATTCTTCCTCACTTGGTACGGTCTTATATTGGGGCTCTTTATTTTTCAACTGAGAAAATACATCCTTATACAATAAGGCAGTTTGAAGCATCAAGTAGGTTGAATTCCATCTAGTTACACAATCAAGACCTAATTTCTTAGTATGTGGATTACGCAATTGATTAATTGTTTCTTCAAATTTTTCTTGTCTTTTAGGTGTTGCTATCCAATAAGCTACACTCACCTGAATTTTCTCTACACTCACTCGTATGGCATCCAGTCCATCTTTCACAATTAAATTCAAAATATGTGCATAACAATCCATATGAAACAGAGTACCACCCAACAAAAGCGATGTATTACTCAACTTATTCATCAACATGGTAATCAGGGCATCATTTGTGCAGCAATTATCAACAGTAACAGTAGAGAAGTATCATAAAGAACTTTTGTGTGTGGACATGGAACATAAATAAACCTAAAATATAATATTCATGAACAAGTATTAATAACATGCAAATTGAACTGAATAAGATAGAACTTTTAAATGATTTGCAAATTCACAAATATATACCTCAAAATGCAACTTTACAATGTCCATGAATCATCAATAAAGTGTGTTGTGACAGCCATGAATCCTTTCTTTTGATTGCTAGCAGTCCACATATCAGTTGTGATTGTCACCCTACTTTTATTATGCTCCACCAAACTCAATGCCTTCACCCTCTCATAATCATAAATCTTTAAAATATCACTCTTTATCGTATTTCGAGAAGGTACTTTAAACAATAGTTGAAGTGTTGTTGAATATCGTTTAAAACCAACATGATCTACGATAGAGAACGGATATTCATGCAATATAATGGCATGTGACAACTCTTTCCTAGCAAAATCTTGATCAAAGATACAAGAATTTATTTTTGGACCATCTCTATTAAAGTTGTTAGTTAAAACTTTTTGCCTCATGTCCATCACTTTTTTCCTAGTGCAACTCTTATAGTGATCATGCAATTGCCTAGTTCCATTTTTTGAATCACCTTCAAGATGTTTATTACAATAATTACATATTGCCTTCCACAACTCATTGACTTGTTGTTTCTTAAAGTGTTCCCACAAAACACTAGGTTTTCTTTAGTGCCCCCACAAGTATTAGACTTTTCTTCTAAATCAATGACATTTTGATTAGAGAGGGGAGACGGTGAGTTGATAGGTGAGTTGGTAGGTGAGTTGGTAACTGGCAATGATTGTTCTGAGGCCTCGCTCTCAACTGGTACTTGAGAGTTAACATCTGACATTTTTTACCTTTATAAAAATAACATGAGATAAATAAACAGAGGCAGCATTATGTAATTCCATAATTATGTAGTAGTACTAAAATGATAAGTAAACAGAGGCAGCATTGTGTAATTTTAGAATTATTAATCCCAAGCCTAATAGTCTCTTGAGATCACGGAGGTGAAAATAGAACTCCCATGAGAGTTCTTAAGATCAACAGCCTTATTTAGAAATTCATGAAATTTGAGCAACATAATATGGAAAACACAAAATCACAGGTAAAAAAGGAAGCATAATTTATAGGGAAATGATTGAGACCCCCTCCAATCACTACCCCCACTACCCTCACACACACGTGGCGTGTGGTGATTAAAGGAGAATGAAAAAAAGAAAAAGAAAAAAAAAAACTGACCAATCAAAGAGAGAGGGGGTCGAAGGGGGTGCCTCCTTGAGGGGGTCCAACTCATTTTCCTAATTTATATTCTTCATCACTAACAAAAAGGATATTTCCTCTACGGCATCCTTGGATAACTGGCAACATGGACCATGCCCAAAGAAGCCTAAATTAAACCCCAAATTGAAGCTTAAATTTTATATTCCTAAATCTTTTGGAATATCCACCAATCAACTCCAGTTCCTTCATGAGAAAATTTTAAAACCAATATAAAATTTAGAACCATTGTCAAAAGAACTGAGAAGTTAAACAAGCTAGCTTGCAAAATAATAGATTCAAGATTCAAGATTCAAAATAAATAATAGATTCAAGATTCCCGTAACATCCATGACAAAATCAACACACATCCATGCCCTAGATTATCAACACACATTTTGGGACTCAATTTATGTGTATCCATGACCAAAAAAAACACACAAAGGTCAAAATCCCTACATCGAAAAAACAGATATATACACTCAGATCGAAAACCCTAGATCTAGCTTAATGAACGAGAGAGAGAAAGAGAGAGAGAGAGAGAGAGAGAGAGAGATATCCATTGAAAATAGGCGGTGAGGGATGAGCGGCAGTGAGCAGCAGCCGTCGTGTGAGAGAGAGAGAGAGAGAAGAAGGTGAAAGCCTGTATAGCAGCAGCGGTAAATGAGAAGCGACTGAGAGAGAGAGAGAGAGAGAGAGAGAGAGAGCAGCGAAGCCTTGTGTTTGTGTTGTGTGTGTCATTATGTCAACCAAACCCTAAACACATACATATATATAAACAAGGGCATAATCGTAAATTTTCATCAGGGCTAAAAAAATCGGGGATAGGCTTGGTCTAGGGCTTAGAAATGTATCCCCATCCCCGACTCGAATATCATCAGGGATTGATTTTTGAATGCCATTCCCGGCCCGTCAGGGATAATTTCGGGAAAAACCCGCTCAATTCGGGGTCGAGGGGTTGGATCCTTGTCGGGTCAAGTTCAGATTGCCCTCCCTATTGAGTACAACTTGAGTTTCTCAAATAGTACACGAGCTAAACTATAGTTAGAATTTGATTTAAGCTCAATTTGATTTTGGCTAGAAGCCAAGCTCGACCTCAAGTAATTTTAAGTGAATCAAACTTAAACAATCTAATAATTTTATTTTTATAATTAAGTACTACATCAATTAGTAGTAGTAATAATAATAAATAAATAAATAAAATTCACATATGTGGTATTTTATCTCGGTATAGACCATGTCATCTATAACAAACATGATCTAATCTCAAAAGTGGAAAGGACCACTTCCTGTTATATCATTGTAATACTTTTTGTAACAATTTTGTCACATATTATGCATTTAATCCTTTAATTTTGTATGTGCTTATGTGCTTAGTGTGAATTTGAATGCTAATTATATGTTAATGTGATTTTTGGATTCATATCTCTTAATCGTATGAATATCTGTTGTGATTTCTGATATAATCTAAAATTGAAGGTCTTAATGGTGTCAGAAACTGAAATTGATTAGTCCATTGTGAATGGCATAATTTGTAGAGCCTAATGAGAAGTTTAATTAAAATTTGATTTAGTTTAAATTAATTAAATTAAATAAAGCCTTGGATTAATTAACTTAAGTTTTAATTACCTAGCATAATCCTTGATTAATTAATTAAGCTAATCTAGCCTTATATATATGTTAAGAATGAGATTAGCTCATTATTTTTGCACTCAAAAATTTGAGAAAGAGAGCTCTAGAGAGAGAGAATTTGAGTTTACAGATGAGAAGAGCTTGGAAGCTAGGAATTGCATGTAAGATTGAAGAATTGTGAAAGGAAACTCAAGTTCTTAAAGAATTTGCTTGATTGAACACCTTAGGTAAGTGATTAGCTCACAATTAATGAATTAGAGTCATCAAATGTATGAATTTAAGGAGATAATGAGTTTAAATACAAGAATTGAACTTAGAATGAAGAATTTGAGGTTAATTCATACATGTATGCATAATTTAGTAAAGTTTCATAATTTTGAGTATGATTCATATCATCCATGTTGAAATTAGAAGTTATATCATACATGCACTCCTGATTCATAAGAGTTAAGTTGGGTTTCATGTCCTTGTAAACCTTGGAAAGGAATTTGAAGCTAAATGTTACATGCATGATCATTTGAGTTTGAATTCATGAAGTATGACCATGGGGTTTAAGAATTAGTCTTGTATCCATGTTTATGGAAGAATTTTAAGTGCTTAAGAAGTTGTGTACAAGCCATGCAAGTTCAAGATTTGAAACTATGAGTTTTAAAGTTCAACTATATTCTGGAAATTCTAAAATTCTGCCTCACTGCTTGAGCAAACAATTTGTCACTCGAGCGCATATTTCATGCATTCAGTAGTTTTACAGATCTTTGTAGTTGGCTCGAGCGACCGCCTTTTATTTTGCACCTTGGCTCGAGCAAACATCGAGCCTAAATTCGGACCATCCAACACTTTTGTAGACCTAGTGGTCCACTCAAGCAACCAATGTTGCGCTTGAGGGAACTGTCTTGTTTCAGCATATTTAGAAAAGTCATGTTTTACACACTTTGGCATCCTTATTCCCTTCTGAGCATTCTTAGGCATGAATTGAACATCCTAAATGAATTAAAGAGTTAGAAATAGCCTAAGAGAATTGAATAAGTTAAACAATAATCCGGTTAAGCAATGTGATTCAATGTGTGTACGTTTATAAATTGTATAGGACCATCCGCGAGGACGTGTCAACAACCAAATCACTATGAGTAATATCTTAGTCAAGATATTTTTTTTATGTATCTTATTTTCTAAATGATACCAGTGTGATAAGTTTTCTAAACTTATGATTTTGTGTTATGAATGAGCCTTCTATATGTCCAATCCGTAAAAGAGCTATGAATGTGATTGACAAGCATGAAAACAGATGATGGACCCAAGGTCGTTTTGACTATCTGATAAGTCTAATTATATGTTATGAGTTGACCAAATGGTCATTATACACCTGTAAATGATTGGACCCAAGGTCGTTCCATTAAGATATGATCAATTATGTTCTATATATCTGCCATACATTGGACCCGAGGTTGTTTAGCCATCTGTTGGACCCAAAGTCGTTGCGTTGTGAATTGTTTATGATATAGAAATGCTTATGCTACTTAATAGAATTCATATAACCCCTTTACTTTGATAATATTCACTAAACTTTCGCTCACTCTGTTATATATATATGTAGGTGAGTAACGGGATGTCCAACCTTAGTGAACCTATGAAAGAATTACCAAATTTTGTGGAATCTGCTAAGAATGCCTCACGCACGTGACTTTTGTCTTTTGTTTTGTTTTTATTGATCATGCTTGACCATCTTTTGTTTACAAGAAGTTTAAGTTTTGTAAGATCATGAATAATATTTTTGTGTTTAGGTCTTTGTACCTCCAGTCTAAAATGAATGTTTAAACAAGATGTGTTGTGTGATTGTGAGTTATTAACGTATAAGATGTTTCTATTTATGCCATACATACACAGTCCATTGGACAAAATTTTATTATTCAGTTTCCGCTTCTAGTTCCATATAATTAAATCTGATTAGATTTCTGTCTGAGACCGTAAGTAATCTCATAATTACTGGCCAATTATGATCCAAATCTCTAAGAGTGGGTACAGGTCATGACACTTTTCATATGTAACTTAACTAGTCTTGTTGGGCAAGGCAATAGTAGTACCCACCCATTAGACGTCGTTGCAGATCTTACTTGGGTTAATACAGATTTAGCTTTTAAAATCATATCTATGAGAAGATCGGTGGTTTTCTCTAGATTTTAACTAATTTTTTGCCAAATTTATTTTTGTTGTTTATTGTTTGGTTGTTTGTTTGGCCATGTTAGGTATTGTTGTTTTTATTTTACTCTATATGTTGTTTGTTTTATCTTAATATAACTATTTTTCATCTTTCTCAACAAACAAACAAAATTGTAATACTTTTCAAAAGGTAAGGCTAAGGATATCAAATTTTCTACCAAACAAATGACCAAATGTCTCACATAAGTGTGGGGTCTACAATTTTGTAAACCCCACACCCTATGTAAAACATTTAGTTATTTGTTTGATAGAAAATTTGGGACCTATAACATTTTTCCTTTTCAAATTCATCTACTTTTGTCATTCTAATCAAATAGTTTATTTGTACAAAAATTCAGATGATTCACATTCACTATCATATAATAGAATCACATGTATTTAAAAAATCGATAATTAATATGATTTTAAGAATATATTGTTTATGCTTAAAATGTGATTATCGATATCCTATCAACTTAATTTTTTTATATAAATAAATAGTCATTAAAAGATAAACGATTCAAATAAACAAGATGAGTCCAAAATAAATTCAGTTGCTAATGTTTTTGTGTATGCTAGCAAAGTTATTTATTAAGAAACATGATCATAATCTCTATATATATGTTGGCACCATAAATCTGCAACTTTATTATTTATTATTGCAGGACATGTGTGTCACGACCCAAACCCACCCTTGTAGGTTTAGCACCGTAACCGGCTAGTAATCCATGGATTACCAAAGGCCTCTGAACAGATTAGGAAATAATAAGGGGCTGCGGAAGCAATAATACAAAATAGACAAGGTCCAATGAGCTGTGATGATGTACATGGGACAGAACATTTCAAAACTTATTTATATATATATATAAACATGCCAGTCCAAATACACAATATTTACAAGGTATTTACAGAATGTACTTCCCAAGACCTGACTTTACAAAGCATACACCAAGACTAGCATGAATACAAAAACAGCCATGGCATAAGGCTTCGTTCGGAACCTCCTCGGGAGGCACAACAGTTGGCTAACAAAAACAGAACAGAAGGCCATCAACTCTAGCCCTGGTCATGTGAAGGCTCATGTCACGACCCAAACCCGGCCCTATGGGTTTAGCACCGTAACTGGCCAGTAATCCGAGATTACCAAAGGCACGCTAATCGATACAAGAAATACTGAGTTCAAGTGAAGCCAAAACAGTAA
This sequence comes from Camellia lanceoleosa, assembly GCA_025200525.1. Taxonomy (NCBI): domain Eukaryota; kingdom Viridiplantae; phylum Streptophyta; class Magnoliopsida; order Ericales; family Theaceae; genus Camellia; species Camellia lanceoleosa. Next base: position 87,520,616 of record CM045762.1, on the reverse strand, counting down.
ATAACTAGTGTCCATTGAGCTGTGAAAATCTGTATGCCAAAAGATTTTTCATACATATATGCATAGACTGTACAGTACAGAAAGTACACATAGACATATATACATATCCTTCAGTCAGTGGAACAGGGACCTAAGCCCTATATACGATCTTAATCAAACATCCCATTAATACAAGATGGCAAAAGCGATGCAATGGAAACACACTCGCCCTAGCCTTAGCTTGGCGGGTTTGGAACCTCGCGTGAGGCACGGTGGCTTGACAAAATTGGGATTAACCCTGACGCCTCTAGCTTTGACCTGGTGCTTGATCACCTACATATACAGATGAGCAGTGAGCTAAAGCCCAGTGAATAACATAATGCATAAAGAATTAAGAATGAATGCCCTTTTCAATCTTGAAAACAATCATTTCAATCTGCTCATCAATCATTCATTTTGTGACTCTCACTTGAAGCCATAACATTCATTCATTAGCATAACAGTACAGTAGTGGTACCAATCATGGAAACCGTACATAATTCCACCCGTTCATAGACCGTCGGTGGGGGCTATCCGTTCATAGACCGTCGACAGCACGCTTGGCAAAGCCACCCGTTCATAGACCGTCGGTGGGGCTATCTGTTTCATAGACCGTCGATAGCAAGGAAATGTCTCCTCAGTGGCAACAACAATGTACAATAGTTGCTAAGGATGCCACATTATCATTCAGGATATCAGATATACATTCATTCAGTACACGATGAACGCTTCAAAAAAGCGATTACACCGAGAGCGCATTGAATGAGTTCAATGATAGTTCAATCGATGAGCGATGAGATGTCAAGAGATAGTCATTTTTGAACATATTTTTATGCAATTGTTACTCACGGTGTTTTGGGCTATCAAGAGTTAGAGCGTCTCCTCGAAATGCCAACCCTATCTGACGCTAATGATTGAACACACTAAGTTTCATAATTGGAAAAGATCATAACCTAATCCTTACATTTGCCTTGTGTGTTCTACACCTCTTTCCTCATTAAGATGTCTTAAACTAGGCCTAAGAATGCCTAGAATGGGATGAGGATGCAAAAATTACAGTTGGAAGGCATTTTTCAAAAGTTGCTGAAAATAGGCACCTCGCTCGAGCGAGCCTTCCTTCGCTCGAGCGAGCTCCCAAAATCGAAGGCTTCGCTCGAGCGAACAATCCTTCGCTCGAGCGGTCTGATGAAACAGTAAAAGTACTGGTTGCTCGATTTTTACGCGCGATACCACGCTCGATGCTCGCTCGAGCGAGCTTCCAAAACCAAAGGGCTCGCTCGAGCGAGGAATCCTTCGCTCGAGCGAGGAAGCCAAATCTGGAATTTCCAGATTTGTCTCCCAAGTTCGAACCAAGCATTCAACCATCCAAAACTCAACCTCTTGGCCCCAAATTCTGGAAAAACACTTTAAACTCAATGTATAACAAGACTCAAAAGCTAATTTGCACATGCAAGGGCCAAAGGTTGGTTAATTAAAGCCATTATCAAACCCATTTTCAAGAATACTTTCAACACATGAGATGCATGAACTTCAACCAAATTCAAGCTTCAATTCTTGTCCAAATGGACTCATTTCTTCAAGAACATGATGAATACATGGATTTAAGCATGAATATGAGCATGCATGTACATTTTTACCATGGATTCAACTCAAACTCATCAATTCAATCATGCATGCATGGATTAAGCTATAATCCTACTCTTTTGAACTAATTTATGTCTTAACTCCACAATTCAACTTGACTCATGCAAGAACAACCTTAAATGCAACAATGAGAGATTCAATTACCTTGCCTAAGTCTTGTATTGAGAGCCTAAGAGATCAATAATGGAGTCAACACTTCAATCCTCTTAAGTTCAAGCATAAACAAGCAAAATGGGATGAAAACCAATCCTCTCTCTCTCACTCTCTTCTAATTTCGGTGGGGACAAAGGAATGGCTGATAGAAAGGTTTGATCAAGTGTATACAAGGCTCAAATGGTAAGCTTAAACAAGACCCACTTAATGGCATTCCTGTAATTAAGCCCAACTCTTCAATTAATTCATTTCAATCTAATTTAATCATTCCTAATCGACTTTTTGGGTAAATATATCATAAAATCACAAATATTCTACCGATCCCAAAACATCAAACGGTTTCTAAATCGGCCGCCGATAAGGCCTTCAATTAGCGGTTTAAACATATGAATTTAAACAGATAGTCATTCAATCAAACAGATGCAATATGCGATTCAATAAATAAACTCATTCAATTTCAATCAGGTAGTTCGGTATCTCATTCAGTTCACTTATCAGTCATAATCAGTTCAGTTTATCAGTGATCAGTAGCTAATTCAGTCGTTAATCGGTAATTAAAATGAGGGTTATTCTGGTCTCCTTATAAGGAGTTTAGTCCTCTAAACTCGAGTTACCTTCAGTCTGGAGGAAAACAGGATCCAGTGGGAACAAATCAGGATATCTCCTCATCATGTCATCTTCCCTTTCCCAAGTGGCATACACACCACCATGATTCTGCCAGTCAACTTTCACTAGCGGGATCTCTTTGTTTCTCAGTTTCTTGATCCGTCTGTTCACAACCTGTATAGGCCGTTCCTCGTAAGTGTAGTCATCACTCAACACGATACAAGTAGGCTCAATCACATGAAATGGATCTCGAAGATAGTCCCTCAACATCGAAATGTGGAAGACATTATGCATATTCTCCATTTCAGGAGGAAGCGCAACTTGATACGCCACCGGATTGATTTTCTCAATAATCTCATATGGTCCGACATACCTCGGCGCTAACTTGCCCTTGACCCCAAAACGAGTCTGGCCTTTCATTGGTGTCACTTTCACAAACACGTGATCACCCACTTCATATTCCCTGTCCCGTCTTCTGACATCCGCATAACTTTTCTCGCTTGCTCAGCGCGCTTTTCTTGATCAATTTCACTTTCTCAGTCGTTTCATACACAATCTCGGGCCCAAGCAACGGCTCATCTCCAACTTCTGCCCAACAGATTGGAGACCTACACTTTCTGCCATACAGTGCCTCGAAAGGCACCATTCCAATACTCGAATGGTAGCTATTGTTGTAGGCGAATTCAACCAATGGCAAATGACTTTCCCAGTTTCCCTGGAAATCAAGGACACACATTCTCAATAGATCCTCTAAAGTCTGGATGGTCCTTTCTGACTGTCCATCCGTCTGGGGATGATAGGCACTACTCAGCCTCAATTCAAGAGCTCTGCACCTCGATGTAAACTTCGAATCCCTGTCAGAAACAATAGACACAGGCACTCCGTGCAATTTCACAATTTCATCAATATAGATAGCAGCCAATTTGTCTGCATTATAAATTGTCTTGACAGGTAGGAAGTGTGCAGATTTAGTCAATCTATCAACAATAACCCAAATGGAGTCCATACTTTTCCTAGAGCGAGGTAATCCCACGATAAAATCCATCGTGATATGCTCCCATTTCCACTCTGGTATGGGTAGGGGTTGCAGTAAGCCTGCGGGTCGTTGATGTTCCACTTTGACTTGTTGGCAATGAAGACACTTTGATACGAAATCGGCGATTTCCTTCTTCATTCCCGGCCACCAAAAATTCTGCTTCAGATCTTGGTACATTTTTGTATTCCCCGGGTGGATAGACAATTTGGAATTGTGGCCCTCTTGCAGAATTCTTCTTCTTCGATTCGGTGTCATTAAGCACACAGTCTTTCTTGAAATTTCAGTATATTGTTCTCAAATTTGAACCCCGGTCTCGGCTTAGACTCTCTTTCTTCGATGATCTTTTTCAGAAAATCATCCAGTTGCTTTTTCTCTTTAACTTCTTCAATCAAGGCTGGTTGGGCAGAAATAGCAGCTATTGTTCCACCTTGTTCTCTCAAAACAACTTCGATCTCAAATGTTTCAAGATCACGAAGCAATTCTTTCTGCCCGGTGAGCAAACACGCTAAGTTGACAATTGACTTTCGGCTCAGTGCATCTAAGCAATAGCTTTCCCGGATGATACACAATCAGAATCATAATCTTTAATCGATTCGACCATCTCATTGCCTCATATTCAGTTCTTTACGTGAAGAAATATTTCAAACTCTTGTGGTGTATACTTCACATGTCACCCCATACAGATAGTGACGCCAAATTTTAGGTGCAAACACCCCTTTGGCAAAAAAAAACACACCGCAGAAGTTCTAAGTCATGGGTCGGGTAATTCTTTTCATGTGGTCTCAACTGTCGGGAAGCATAAGCAATAACTCTCCCATTCTGCATTAAAACACACCCCAAACCCTTATAAGAAGCATCACTAAACACAGTGTACCCATCCGTACCTGAAGGCAAAGTCAGAATCGGTGCAGTCACAAGTCTAGTTTTCAACTCTGAAATCGATTCCTTTGGTCACCCAACAAATGATATCCCTTCGTGTTAATCGAGTCTAAGCAATCTTGGAGAAATCCTTGACAAATCTTCTGTAATATCCAGCCAGTCCCAAAAAGCTTCGGACTTCAGTCACATTTGTTGGTCTAGGCCAGTTCACTACAGCTTCAATTTTCTGTGGATCAACAGAAATTCCATCTTTGCTAACAACATGTCCCAAAAACATCACATGATCAAGCCAAAATTCACACTTAGACAGTTTAGCATACAATTTCTGTTCTCTCAAGGTTTGCAGGGCAAGTCTCAGATGGTGTTCATGTTCTTCTACAGTCTTAGAATAGATCAATATGTCATCAATGAACACCACAATAAAATCATCAAGGTATGGTTTAAAAATTCTGTTCATAAGGTCCATAAATGCAGCAGGGGCGTTCGTGACTCCGAACGGCATAACTAAAAATTCGTAATGGCCATACCTCGTTCTGAAAGCAGTTTTAGCAATATCTTCCGGTTTTACCTTCAATTGATGATACCCCGATCTGAGATCAATCTTGGAAAACACTTGTGCACCCTGTAACTGGTCAAATAAATCATCAATACGCGGCAAGGGATATTTATTCTTTACAGTTACCTTGTTCAGTTCGCGATAGTCAATACATAGTCTCAGCGAGCCATCTTTCTTCTTCACAAACAAAACAGGCGCACCCCACGGCGAAGTACTAGGTCTGATAAACTTCTTGTCTAACATTCCTGCAATTGTACTTTCAATTCCTTCAGTTCAGTTTGAGCCATTCTGTAAGGAGCTTTAGACACTGGCTGTGTTCCCGGGATCACATCAATCAGAATTCAATCTCCTGTCAATCAAATCCTCGTAGATCATCGAAACACATCCGGGAATTCTCGACTATAGGAATACAATTCACATCGGTTTAACACTATCAATACTGACGTAAATACCCTTTACACCCCTTTCTAATCAGTTTCATGGCTTTCACCGAAGAAATCAAGTACGGGGGAGGTACTACCCCACTTCCATTAAAGACAAATTCCGGCAAACCCGGTGGACGGAACACTACTTGTTTTGTTACACAATCAATGGTGGCATGATATTTTTGTAACCAATCCATCCTCAATATTACATCAAAATGATCGATATTCAATGGCAGTAAATCAATAAATAGGTGCATATCCCCAACAATAATCTCACAAGCAGGATACATATATGCACATGCCATGGATCCCCCAACAGGTGATGATACAGCTAATAGATAATTCATGGGTTCTAAGGGTCTATCCAATTTTCTCGAAAAAGCATATGACACATAGGAATGTGTAGACCCCGAATCAATCAATACATATGCATTTTGAGCACAAATAGAAAGAATACCTGACACGACAATCTCGGTATTCTGGACATCTCCCGGCACTAGGGCGAACACTCGACCATAGGCTCCTTCCTAGCTTTGGGATTAGGCTTTGGTGCTGCTGCGCTTGGTGTAGCTTTACCACTAGCCCGCGGGGCAGAGGGGCAATCCCTAACCATGTGGCCCACCTTGCCACACCCGAAACAAGCTCCCGTTATTTGGCGACAAACCCCTTGGTGCTTCCTGCCACACTCAAGACAGGGTGGAATGAAACCACTCATTTGACTGGGGCTAGTTGTTGACCCCGTGTTCTGTTTCTTGCTTGATGGGTGGTGCTTGCCCTTCTTAAACTTGAACCCATGCCTTTTTCCATGCCATTCAGTTGTTGGCGTTTCAGATTGTTTCACTGCTGCAATATTTATCTCGGCCATCAATGCCCAGTCGAGAACACCCACAAAAGTCGGTAACTTTAAGACACTAATTCTGTCCAGTATAGCAGCACTAAGGCCTCCATCAAACCTTCTGGCCTTCTTATATTCAGTGTCCACCATGTGTGATGCATACCTAGCGAGTTCAGTAAATTTCTTCTCATACTCGGCAACGGACATTTTGCCCTGCCTTAGTTGTTCAAACTCAGTTACTTTTCTATCTCTGATGCACTGGGGAAAATACTTGTCGAAGAAGGACTCTTTAAACTGAGCCCAAGTCACCACAGCATTGGTGTCACGAATCAACATCCACCACCTTCTAGCCTCTTCCTGCAAGGTGAAGGTGGCTAGCAACACTTTGTGCGCTTCCGAGCACGGAAACACTTCGAATAATTTTTCTGTTTCAAGTATCCAAGCCTCAGCCTTCAACGGTTCAAGACCCCCCTGAAAGGATGGCGGTTTCAGTTTGCTGAACTTCTGGGTAAGAGCAATGATATCCCCATCATTTTCATTCACATTTGGCTCCGGCTGTACTGGAAGAGGAGGAGGTGGGGGCTATGGATTCTGCTGTTGTTCTAGTCTAGCAGTTATCAATTCCATCATTCTTTCCATTCTGGCCATTCTAGCCTCAGTTGATGAGGATTCAGGTTCATTTGCATTGTCCATTTCACTATAAGCAGTTATAACAGTTATAGCAATGATAACATAAACAGTTGCATATTTGGACAATTATCACATTATCATACATTCAGTTATATCATAACCACACATTTTTCATGCTTATGAATGAAATGCCCTAATCGCCTTCTAGGACACCCTATAGCTCATTTGGACACGTGTGTGCGGTATAACTCGTGGTTAGTATCGCTCTGATACCACTCGGTCACGACCCAAACCCGGCCCTATGGGTTTAGCACCGTAACTGGCCAGTAATCCGAGATTACCAAAGGCCTGCTAATCAGTAATACAGTAAATACAGAGTTTAGGGCCTGGCGGAAGCCAAAACAGTAAATAACTAGTGTCCATTGAGCTGTGAAAATCTGTATGCCAAAAGATTTTTCATACATATATGCATAGACTGTACAGTACAGAAAGTACACATAGACATATATACATATCCTTCAACAAGGAAAGTGGACCTAAGCCCTATATACAAACATCCCATTAATACAGTATGGCAAAACAGTACAGTGGGGGAAACACACTACGCCCCTAGCCTTAGCTTCGCAGGTTTGGAACCTCGCAGCGAGGCACGGTGGTTGGCTTGACAAAATTGGGATTAACCCTGACGCCTCTAGCTTTGACCTGGTGCTTGATCACCTACATATACAGATGAGCAGTGAGCTAAAGCCCAGTGAATAACATAATGCATAAAGAATTAAGAATGAATGCCCTTTTCAATCTTGAAAACAATCATTTCAATCTGCTCATCAATCATTCATTTTGTGACTCTCACTTGAAGCCATAACATTCATTCATTAGCATAACAAAGAGTGGTACCAATCATGGAAACCGTACATAATTCCACCCGCTCATAGACCGTCGGTGGGGCTATCCGCTCATAGACCGCCGACAAAGACGCTGGCAAAGCCACCCGCTCATAGACCGTCGGTGGGGCTATCTGTTTCATAGACCGTCGATAGCAAGGAAATGTCTCTCGCAACAACAATGTACAATAGTTGCTAAGGATGCCACATTATCATTCAGATATCGAGATATACATTCATTCAAGACAGTTCAAAGGATCAATGATAGTTCAATCCAAAGAGATGTCAAGAGATAGTCATTTTTGAACATATTTTTATGCAATTGTTACTCACAGTGTTTTGGGCTATCAGTAGTTAGAGCGTCTCCTCGAAATGCCAACCCTATACAGTTAACAGATTGAACACACTAAGTTTCATAATTGGAAAAGATCATAACCTAATCCTTACATTTGCCTTGTGTGTTCTACACCTCTTTCCTCATTAAGATGTCTTAAACTAGGCCTAAGAATACCTAGAATGGGATGAGGATGCAAAAATTACAGTTGGAAGGCATTTTTCAAAAGTTGCTGAAAATAGGCACCTCGCTCGAGCGAGCCTTCCTTCGCTCGAGCGAGCTCCCAAAATCGAAGGCTTCGCTCGAGCGAACAATCCTTCGCTCGAGCGGTCTAATGAAACAGTAAAAGTACTGGTTGCTCGATTTTTACGCGCGATACCACGCTCGATGCTTGCTCGAGCGAGCTTCCAAAACCAAAGGGCTCGCTCGAGCGAGGAATCCTTCGCTCGAGCGAGGAAGCCAAATCTGGAATTTCTAGATTTGTCTCCCAAGTTCGAACCAAGCATTCAACCATCCAAAACTCAACCTCTTGACCCCAAATTCTGGAAAAACACTTTAAACTCAATGTATAACAAGTTTCAAAAGCTAATTTGCACATGCAAGGGCCAAGGGTTGGTCAATTAAAGCCATTTCCAAATCCATTTTCAAGAATACTTTCAAAACATGAGATGCATGAACTTCAACCAAATTCAAGCTTCAATTCTTGTCCAAATGGACTCATTTCTTCAAGAACATGATGAGTACATGGATTTAAACATGAATATGAGCATGCATGTACATTTTTACCATGGATTCAACTCAAACTCATTAATTCAATCATGCATGCATGGATTAAGCTATAATCATACTCTTTTGAACTAATTTATGTCTTAACTCCACAATTCAACTTGACTCATGCAAGAACAACCTTAAATGCAACAATGAGAGATTCAATTACCTTGCCTAAGTCTTGTATTGAGAGCCTAAGAGATCAATAATGGAGTCAACACTTTAATCCTCTTAAGTTCAAGCACAAACAAGCAAAATGGGATGAAAACCAATCCTCTCTCTCTCACTCTCTTCTAATTTCGGTGGGGACAAAGGAATGGCTGATAGAAAGGTTTGATCAAGTGTATACAAGGCTCAAATGGTAAGCTTAAACAAGACCCACTCAATGGCATTCCTGTAATTAAGCCCAACTCTTCAATTAATTCATTTCAATCTAATTTAATCATTCCTAATCGACTTTTTGGGTAAATATATCATAAAATCACAAATATTCTACCGATCCCAAAACATCAAACGGTTTCTAAATCGGTCGCCGATAAGGCCTTCAATTAGCGGTTTAAACATATGAATTTAAACAGATAGTCATTCAATCAAACAGATGCAATATGCGATTCAATAAATAAACTCATTCAATTTCAATCAGGTAGTTCGGTATCTCATTCAGTTCACTTATCAGTCATAATTAGTTCAGTTTATCAGTGATCAGTAGCTAATTCAGTCGTTAATCGGTAATTAAAATGAGGGTTGTTACAGCTCACCTACATACATAATATAAACTGTGAGCAAAAGCCCAGTGAATAATAATAGAGTAAAGGGTTTCAATGAATGAGTTCATACAGATTCAGAAATCATTAGTCATGATTAAGTTTACGTGATACATCCATTAGCATTAACATAACAGAATAGAACAGAACGTATACACGTGAGGTTACGAATAACCCGTTCCATAAAGGAACCTCGATCCGTGCAACAGAGCCCTATGACAGGCCTCCGCACGAAAATACGAGTGCAAATGTAAATAAGTTCCATAAAGGAACCTCCGATACCAACAAACAGCGATATCACATGATGCTAAGGATGTCACGAATACATAGCAGAAATTGAACAATCATTTATTGTACAGAACATATCATTTCGAAAAACAGATCTTTTTTTATCACACAGAAAATAAATACAGTTGAACATAACTTTACTAAGTTATTACTCACTGTTGGCCTTGAAACAGACAGACGGAGCAGATTGATCACACGATACGCGGCACGTGACCTACATAACGCATAACGGACACACACTTGAAACACACATTCTAATTGCTCAAAACTTACGTCGTTGGTTCTTACTGTGTTTCTAACCTTAAATCCTCACTATAAATTCTTAAACATGGCCTAGGAATGCTTAGGATGGAATGAGGATGCAAAGATGTCTTGGAAAACATTTTTCAAAACTTGCTGAAAACAAGGGTCTCGCTCGAGCGTGGATTCCTTCGCTCGAGCGAGCTTGTCAAAACAGAGGGTCGCCGAGACCTTCGCTTGAGCAACAAAAATGCAAAAGTACTAGTTGTTGAAATTTTACGCCCGATGCACGCTCAATGCCCGCTCGAGCGTGAGACACAGCTCTTCACTCAAGCGTAGGTCTCGTCGCTCGAGCGTGCGTCTGCGTGCACCAAAAACCTGAGAGCTTGCAATTTACGCTCGAGCCACCATTCCATTGCTCGAGCGAAGCTCTGAACAAACGATGGTCGCTCAAGCGTGGAATCCTTCGCTCGAGCGAGGAAGCCAAATTCTGGAATTTCCAGATTTGCCTCACAAGCTCAAACCAAGCATTCAACACCTCAAATCTCAACCCTTTGGGCCCATTTTTTGGAAAACACTTGTAAACTCATAGTATAAGATGTTTCAAAGATCAATTTGTAAAATCAAAGCCCAAAGGTGAGTCAATAAAACACAATTTCAAATAAAACTTCAAGAATAAAACAAGAGCTTAACATGCAAGTGTTCATTTTAAATCTAATGCTCTAAAACAGGACCAAATGTAAGATTGAGCTCAAAATCATGATGAATTCATGGACTAAGGCTAGAATTTGGGCTTGCATGCAAGAACTTCCATAAAAACACTTCAAAATGCTAAGATATGAACATGCATGCATGATTTAAGCTTCAATTCAACATTTTCAACCAATTCATGACTTTAAACTCTAGTCTTCCATGAACCATGCAAGAATTAATCTTAAATTCACAATTGAAAGGGGAATCTCCTACCTTAAACCTTGAATTCCAAGTCTAGGAGCTCAAATTTGCAAAGCCTCTTCAATTCTCCTAAGTTCCAAGCCAAATCTTAGTTGAAAACAAGTTGTTCTCACCCACACTCTCTTACTCCTACGGTTTGGCCAAGAAAATGGCTAAGGAGAGATGCTTCTAAGTGTAATAAGGTGTAATAAAGTTGGTCTCAATGAAGCCACTAAGTGGCATTTGTGTAATTAGGCAAACTAATGCAATTCAATATTATTTAATCTAATTTACACATTCCAAATCGAATTTTAATTCAACCTACCATAAAATCACATATATTCTAACTAGTCTAAAACACTAATCAATTTCGGTCTCGGGCGCCGATAAGACTTTCAATCGCAGTTCAAAGTCAAAACATGAACAGATCATTTTATGGCAAACAGATAGAAACACTAAGATGATGCAATTATATGCAAATTAATTTCGGATTCCTTCTAAATTACTGTTAAGCATAATTAATCATAAATTAGCATTAATCGGAGCTCGGGCTTATTACAATGTCGCAACCTCTTACTCATTTGGAAGTTATGAGAAGTTATGAGATGTGGAAAAATGATAGAGAACAAAGTAAAGAACATGGAGCATGAAATGGAGGTTGAAGGAAGTTATGGAAGATCATGGAGTATGAAATGGAGGAGGTGGAAGAATGGGTAGTTTTAAGTAGTTTTTTCCTACAAATGTTTGCCTATAAATAGCCATTCATGACTGCATTGTAAAATATCCAGAACTCAAATCAAAGACAATTGATTTCTATTGTTTTTTATCATTTATATTTCTTACATTTTATTTTACGCACTTCCTTTTCAAAACGTTTATTTTCAGCACTTTCTTTTCGAAGCATTTTGTGCACTTCTTTTTCAAAGTATAGGAGTAGAAGTAAGTAATTGTTACTTTGATTATTCACTCAATCACCCCGATTGTTTACTCAATCACCTTTCTCCGTCTCCCTCATTCTTTTGTTAATTTTTCTTTTCTCTACACTTGGCAATTTTGAAATCCTCTTCATTGAGGCAAAAGAATCGTCAACACAATCGCTTGATAATTGGCTTGAATTTAATTTGTAAGGATTTTTCAATCCTTGCTGATACGCTTGCATTTATGATATTTTCCTTCGTATAAAAAATAAGCCAACAATTTTTTGCACGCCCGATGGGACGTCAAGTGTAAGAAATGAAAGATGAATTGGATTCGTCCATTCCAAATAGCCTAGATGAAATATTTTGGCGTAAACAAAAAATTTTGGATATTCAAGAAGAGATCCATCTTCTTGATGAAATAAACTTTCATCCCTTACAATATTATTTGGTGGAAGAAAAAAGACACCATTTAATTGGAGAAATTCATTAACTTGATATGAAAATTCACCAATGGAATGATGAGTTGTCAAGTCTGACTACCAAGTCTTTAACTAAGGCTTTAATGGCCGGAATTTGTGAATTTTTTCAAAATTTTTCTATGGTTGAAAATAGCAAAAACAAAGAGTTGATTTCATCAATGGTTAGGGGGGTCAAAAAACTCATTTTTAAATAGCCAATTTATGAAAATAACATGGCTAAAAAGCATGTTGTTAAGCCAAGCATGGTCAAAAATAATGTTCCATATAAGATGGGGGGGTTGAAAAACCCGGTCTTAAAGAGTCAAACCATAGACATAAGATGTCTATGAAGGATTTTCATAAGCCATTAATGGCTAAAATGGAACAGCCCATTAAGCCAAAAAATGATGAAACTCATATGGAGGATTTTCTTAATCCATTAATGGCTAAAATGGAATAACTCATTAGAGCAAAAAATGATGAAACTCATATGGAGGATTTTCATTATCCATTAATGGATAAAATAGAAAAACAACCTCATTTGTCAATGAATGATGAAACTTATTTGGCCAAAGAATATGTTCTCAAGCCAAACATGGATAAGAATGATGAACAGTTTAATTTTCATGAATTTGAATTTTTTAAAATTATTCAAAATGTCAAGTTGTTTGAATTTTTAAGACTATCTTGTACTATGATTTTTCATGTTCAAAGTCCTTTTTGGATTTTTGGTTCACATCAAAATTTAATTTTGATAAAATGGCTAATAAAACAACCATCTTTAAGCATTGTTTTGATGAGTATGATGAGAACAACTTAGCCATTTGAAATGTTAAACTTGGCTAGGAAAAGCCTATGCATTTAAATTAGTAGTTGAAAATGGCTTATCTTTTCAAATTTATGGCCAATTTTTTTTTTTGGCACAAAAGGCACAAAATAATGACAGTATGTGTGCTTCGGTTGTAGTCAAACAATGGCTCTTGCATTTAACAGACAAAATTGTGAACATTTGGTGCTATTATATCATTCGAAACACTTTGTTGATATTATTCGAAGCACTTTGTTGCTTAGATTAGTCATGTGCTTGGTTCGACCTTTCAAAAATTCAAGTAGACATCATTTTTAATTGTCGCGGGAGGTAATGATGACACCATAAATCTACAGTTTTATTATTTATTATTGCATGAGATGTGGCACCCTCCTACTCATTTGGAAGTTATAAAATGTGGAAAGATGATGGAAAACAAAGTGGAGAATATGGAGCATAAAGTGGAGGTTAAAGGAAGTTATGGAAGATCATGGAGTATGAAATGAATGAGGTGAAAGAATGGGTAGTTTTAGGTATTTTTTCCTACAAATGTTTGCCTTTAAATAGCCATTCATGGCTACATTGTAAAAGATCCAGAACTCAAATCAAAAACAATTGATTTCTATTTTTTTTTTTTTATCATTTATATTTCCTGCATTTTATTTTACGCACTTGCTTTTCAAAGCATTTATTTTCAACACTTCCTTTTCGAAGTATAGGAGTAGAGGTAAGTAATTGTTACTTTGATTGTTTACTCAATCACCCCAATTGTTCACTCAATCATCTTTCTCTGTCTCCTTTCTTCTTATATTAATTCTTCTTTTCCCTACACTTAACAATTTTGAATTCCTTTTCATTAAGGAAAAAGAATCGTCAACATAATCGCTTGATAATTGACTTGAATTGAATTTATAAGGATTTTTCAATCCTTACTGACACGCTCACATTTATGATATTTTCCTTCGTAAGAAAAATAAGCCAACAATATATGTTATAATAAAATGACATTTTATCATGAAATTTGTAAGAGCTTTAAATTATTAATTTAAATTTCTCAAACTTTTAGCATTTGAAAGTACAAGTGCCATAAATATATAATTATTTAATTTATTGTAGACTTTGTTAACTAATTTTTTTAGGACATTCATTAATTAGGTATGTGCGGTTTGCTAAAGTTTATAGTTTGCTGTTTTTTATTTACACAACACAATAATTATGTTTATGTTTAATTTTAATCAAAATAAAAATAAAATATGTATTTGATACACACATATGTTTTAACAAAAATAGAACTGTGGGGAGTCAATAATTTCTTTTTGGCACATCAAAGGAAATGATAAAAGTAATGCTATACAAAATAAATATTTTATAATTTTTTTTTACTCACTTATATGACACTTATCATAATATTAAAGTAAATCATCTTTTAAAAATTGTTATTTTTATTATATGACATATCAAAATGTATAAAAAATTATAATATTTATCAAATGTTTTTAGCATAATACCAATTATAAATATGTACAACTCTTAAAGTGTGAGTTAAATATGCAAAATAAATGTTTTGAAGAAACAATGGCGTTACATGTATTAATTAGTGTACTAACTAGTGTACCAATATTAATTATGACATTATTATTGACCTCACTCATTAATCACATTACAAATACTAAAAATATTTTAAATTATATCATATCATCAATTGATATATTAATTAGTATACTAATTTATACATATAACATTATTCTTTGAAAAAAATCACAGCCAAAGTCACAGCTAAGATCTATAGCCCGATTAATTATGGGCTCAACAATCAATCATGCACGTGGAGTGGGCCTCAAGACAATCAACATCCAGTTAGGCTGCAAGTCTGAACTTATCATGACTCAATAGTGCATATTAATTTATTTCAACAATTCTTACATGGATGTCTTCTTTTAAATTCTTATTTTCTTTTAGAATCCTTTTTCTCACTCCACTAGTTAATTTATGTTCTTAGAACACCATATTTAAAAAATTGTACATTGTGCATGGAAGCATGTGCAATAAAGATGTAAATCTTTTTAATAAAGAAAGATTTGCAACAACAACAACCAAAAAAAAAACGTCGGGGATGGCTTTTTCTTGCATTTTTATGACTTTTATCGGGATTTTTTAAATGTCAGGAAAGTTGTTTTTTCTTGTAGTGTTTTTAATGTGTGCCCTTAACATATGCTCCAACGGCATACATTAACAAGACCTTTTTATAAATACCCTTTTAAATTTATCTTTAATGATCAAAATTACATATACCTAAGTTGAGTCAAGTTAGCAGTGAATTTTTCAAGTTTGGTGGAAAACTTAAATAAGTTTCAAAAATGTACTTAAATTTGACTTGTTTACCTTTTTAGCCAATAACAATTCAAACTCGAGCAATCTGATTTTTTATAGTACATAAAACCAAGTCATGTAACGCCCCCAAATAAATGGCATAAAGATAAATTTGATTAATCCATTCAATTACACTAATCTCAAATCAAGTGGTCAAATCTCTATATTTGTATTACATTCATGCGAGAGATTTATAAAATGAGTCCATATGCAATATAGATTCAGACTTCAAAAGAGTAAATCTGTAGCATGTGCGATAATGAAAACAAAAGAAAATAAAGCAACAAAAGAAATGTCCCAAGGGCTACAAATTCCAAGACTTAAGTCCAGTTAGACAAAAATGGTTACAAACCCATTCAAATAAAGCCCTTGGCTTCACACACACACACACACACACACACACACACACACACACACACACAAAAAGTCAACAAAAGAAAAGAGCCTCGTGCTCTACAAATACTTCATCGCCTTTAGTTAGGCGGAATCACCACATTATTTCCTACACAAATCCAATAGGAATGAGCACAAAATCCAGTAGAGAGATCTTAACAAAGTATATATGTTTAGTAGTCTTGAATATGTATAAATGCAATGCCATGCCATAGTATGCACTAAAAACCACAAGTTTCGTTCTATTGAGAAAATCACATGCTATGATCTTTTTTTAAAGATATTTCATCATCTTAGCAAATTCCAAATCTTTAAATACAATGTGGTAAATATGACTCAGGTAATCCCTAAGTTGGTGTCTACAAGTAGGCATATCAAACATTACCAATCGCCACTTTAACAACTCCTAACTGGAAAACACGTGGTATCTCCCCTGCCCATGTTTTTGGTCTTTTACCTAGGACACTCAAGTCAACTTAAACATTTCCACTTCACCCCTTATCTAAACTTCCCAAATGTATTTACCCCAAAACCTTTCAAGAGTAACAATTGTTTTGTCAAAACAATGGATAAATTTTCAAACATAGCCATAATAACAATATTCAAAGTTATGCAAATGTATGAAATGAGATTCAATTCTATATGTATATCCTCGTTATACCATTGCAATAATTCTCAACATCAAGACCATAATCCATATCCATGTGACATATGACACCATTTCATCTTCACAATCAAAACTCATTTTCATTTCATAGTCTAAGCATATATATTCATGATGTCCAAGATTTTCAAATAACAACATTCATCCATTTCATGGATATCTCAAACAACATAACCACATATGATAATCTCATCATTTTTCTTAAAAAAATTTCCACAATTTCATTATTACCTCACAAAAATCCATTTTTTCCCAATTCTTTCCAAAATCTAGGGTTTAATCAAAAAGAGGGATTTTTCTTCATTTTCAAAATATTTCTCCTCCATGCATACACAAGGTTTATAGGTCCATCAAAATAATTTAATCTGACCCAAGATCATAACAAAACACTACAAGAAAAATGACTTTTGGCGACTAAATTTTTTTTTAGTTAAAAAAAAAAATCCCTATCGTAAAAATTTGTTTTTTTTTTTTTAAATTTTTTTTTTTTTTTTTAATAGTTGTCGTGTGTCGGTTTGTGTGGCGGAGGTAGGGGGTACTGGTAAACCTTTTTTTTATAAAAAAAAAATTTTTTTTAATAAAATTAATTAATTATATAGTTTTTTTTTTTTAAAAATAATACATTTACCGACTAAACTTCAAACTAAATACTCACTCTCACTCAGCATAAGCAAAAAAGCTTAAAATCAAAATTTTTGCGCTTAAAGGTCATATTCCAAAAAACAAAAAAAAAAAAAAAAAAAAAAAAAAAAACTTTTTTTTTTTTTAGTCTGACTCCGCCCAACAACCTTTTTTTTTGCTTTCTGCCACAACATTGCCCTCACACGTATGCATATATATATATATAATATATATATTATATATATATTATATAATATAATATATAAAATATATTAATATAATATAATATATAATTATTTAATTATATTTAATTTATAATTTTTTTAATTAATTATTTTAAAAAATTTTTTTTTTTAAAATTTTTTTTTATTTTATAGTCGCGAAACCATTAGTATAGCTAAACCTATTATTTTAGTAAAAAATTTTTTTTGTTGTTTTAAATAAAAAAAAGTTAAATCCCCCAAAAATTACTATTAGCTAAAAATTTAATTTTTTTTAGTAAAAAAAAAACTTACTAAATAAATTTATTCAAATTTAGTTTTTAAAAACTAATTTTTTACTAATTTTTTTTATTTTAAAAAAAGTAAATAAATTTATTTAAAAACAATTTAAGTTAGCTACTAAATTTTTTTTTTTTATTAAATTTTTTACATATTTTTTTTATAGTTTTTTTTTTTTTAAAACCTAAATTTTAAAACCAAACCTTTTTTTTTAAAACTTTACTAAATTTTGGCCTCCAAATTTTTTTTTGCTAAAAAAAATTTTTTTTTTCGACAAAATTGCTTTTTATTTACCAAATTGCTTGTAGTAGTATAATAGTTAGTAATTAAACGACTAAATAGTCATTTTCGTACAAAAGTTCTAATTTTTTTTGTTTAATTTTAATTTTTTTTAAAATTAGTGTTTTTAAATTAATTTTTAAATTATTTTAGTGAAACCATTTTTCAATATCTTTTCAAACCCAACACTCCAAAACTCAACCATTTATCCAAAATCACAACAAAACTAAGCAAAGATGCTAAAATCATATATATAACTCAAAGAAAACTATCTACCTCAAGATTTGGACAACGGCGTCGAAATTTGATCTCTACCGTACACAGCATAGCCCTTGATGAGCTTTCCAATATTAATGAAGGCACTAGGGTCAAAAATCTAATAGATTTGGAAAGATCAAGAAAATAAATGAGGTAGGTGGAAGGTTTCTAGAGAGAGATGAGAGAAAATAGAGAAAGTAATATATATATATATATATATAGAGAGAGAGAGAGAGAGAGAGAGAGAGAGAGAGAAAAGTGAAAAGTGGAAGAGAAATGTGTAAGGGCTCAATTTTTAAGTGATTGGACACATTTTTTCAAAGCAAGCTGCAGACAGACTGCTCGAGCAAACAATTTTGTGCTCGAGCGGTGAATTCAAATTTCAAAACACTCAAGCGAACAATCTTGTGCTTGAGAGAAGAATACCAATTCCCAGAATCTCACTCCTCTCTGCAAAATACCACTCGAGCGAAGAATACACGTTCTCAATAGTTTAGATTGCAAAACAAGATACTGGAAGAACAACGTTACCGGTCGAACAACGAAAGTGCCACTCAAGTGGTCCTAACTCAGAACAGAGAACTAAGCTATCTTAATGCACTCCCATTAATCTCGAACTCACTCCAACACCCACAAGTGCAAAACAACACCCCGGAACACACTAGGATGTACTCGAATAACTCCAAAGAAATAACAAATAACAACCTGAGACTCATAAAGTTCCAAAGTAATAAGGATGATCAAAATAAGTGAAAATTCTAGATTGGAATACTTAATTTGTTTTAAAACGAACTTGAGACATCACAACTCAAGCTAGTTGACTTAAAAATTTAACAAGTTCTAAAATTTATTCAAACTTGAATTATTTACATAACAAACTTATGTCAAATAAGTTTTGAACAAGACAAATATGAATCAAATTCGACCAGTTTCATTCATTTTTACAACTCTACACAACATAATTTCCAAGACACACTAAAATATAATTTTTTTGGGAAAATTACAAAAATAAATAAATAAATAAAGCTCTAACATTTGATTCTTATAACAAAATTTTTCATGAATTTTTTATTTTGTTAATTTAAACCCTAAATTTTTAATTTGTTCTCGATCTAAATCATTCACCTATTTCCATTAAGCAAAACTGACCCAAAATATAAATATATATATATATATTAGCCATTAAACTCAATAAAAATAGTATTTTAAGAATTTTATGTACATTTATATTGTGTTTGATGAGTAAAATATATTTTTCTCTTCACTTTTACTAAACAGAAATAGACAAATATTTAAATTGAAAATAAATCAAAATAATAGGATTTACATAATAGAAATAGACAAATGTTTAAATTGAAAATAAATCAAAATAATAGGATTTGACAAAATTAAAAACTCAAAATTTATTGTCACAAGGGTCAAACTCAACAGACAAAAAATTTGTAATTTTTTCTAAATTTTTTAAGTTTATTTATAAAAAGAAAATGCTAATAAGTACCCCCATGAGTATTATTTAATGTTGGAAAACGTGTAAAAAAATTCTTGAAAATATATAAAAATGTTTAAAAAATGTATTAATTTTAGTAAAAGTGTGTTGAATTTAGTGAAAAGCTGGGGTGGAGGCAAGTAAGGCTTAGGGGTCATGTGCCCCCCTCAACTTTTGAAAAATTATACTATGCTTCTAACAAAATATATATATATATATATATATTTCAATTTAATCCTTTTAAATAATGTCTTGAAATTTTACATCACTATTTTCTTTATTTTTTTCTTTAAAAAAATATTTAATTTGTCGCTTTAGATATTTAATTATGCTAAACAAAATTCTTATAAATTTTATATTAGAGAAATATTATATGTCACCGATTTGTTACTGTCTTATATCACATCTTGTATGAATACTTATAATTGGTTCATTTATTTACAGATAATTATTACACAATTAATGACAACTAATAATATATTACCATGTAATTCAGTGATTTAAAATTACGAAAAAATCAAGTAATATATAATAGCCCTTGTATATTATTCTTTCATTTCTTTCTCTATCCCTCTTTATATTTCTTTTTGTGTGTGTATCTTAATATAATTTTGCTATCATATTTTATGAAGGCATGTGATTATTTTTTAAAGTTTTATGATCACTATACATAAAATCAAATTAATAACCAATAAAGATAATGGATCAGTTAACTTGAATTTATATTTAAATATATCTTTTACATCATACTAATTTTTAGTCCTATAATCAAATAAAAATTAGGTTAAGTTGAATTGTAATTTTTGTTAAGATTTCAATTCAATAATACTCTTTCTGAGTTAAAATCTTAGCTCCACCACTGGTGAAAAGTATCTTATATTCTTTAATTTTTTTATCTTTTACTTGTGTCCTAGGAGTATTTATTAGCAAAATACTTTTTCTTTTTTCTTTTTTCTTTTTTTTTTTTTCTTCTCTTTTCTTGGAATAGTAGTGCAATCTCAGTTGGTGATCAGGATCACTGAACCGCCTCAAGTCAAGTACCTCAGTCAACTTTTTGTTTTCCCAAAAGACCTGTCTTTTGTTTTTTTGAACCATCATCCCAAAAGACCTGTCTGAAAACAAAGAATCCCAACCCTTTGCATAAAAAAAATTGGATACTTGAGAAATGCTTTCCCCAAAAGCGATAAGGTTAAAGTAGCAGCAGTATCATCACTTTTAATCATGTTATTTTGTTCTTACAAATGTTTATTACTTTTTGACTTTTAAAAATCTTACAGGAAAAAGCAGTCAATATTATTCCCTTTGCCCTTTTTGCAGTATGGGTGATATTTATTAATAGGATTATAATTTCATCCAATGTCACAAAGCAAACCAATAAGTACAATTTAAAATTATCTATGCATAATAATAAGATAAGACAATAGGAGACAACATGAGGGTTCAATCTTGGCTGATCAATCCCAAGAAAAAAAGAAAAACAAAAGCCCTTTTTGCAACCCTTTGGTGCTAATTTAAAAATAACAAAATAAATGGTGTGAATGTTAATATGAATTCACGTAAACAAAAGAGGTACAATAAATTTGAATATCCTACCTTCATCTCATTAGAGAAAACTCATGCTAAAATGATAATGTCAAAGTTAAATTTTAACATATTATAATACTAAAATGTATAATTTAACAATCTTATTCTAATGGTATAAATGTTACTTATTTTGTTTCCTTTATAAAAATGCTAATAAAAATGTTATTTGTGAATCCTATCAAAGAAATTAAAAAATATAACAATTGTCACTAAGAACTTTTACATGCCGTTAGAAAAGAATATTCAATGATTATAGCATACATTGGAGCTCCTACTATGAAATATTATAGATTTACTTTATAGGTGTAGGTCTAATGTTACCTTGATGAACTTGTTGGTAAAATAATAAATAAATAATAATGTGACACCTAAGAGTACCACAAATTCATTTTAATGATTGCTTCTAGTTTCATTTGACAGCCCTACACAACTCCTCCATGTGATATGATAGCGTGAAGTATGATCATAAATATGCCTAAAGAGCCATGCTGACCCAAACATGCAATAAAAAATAAATAAAAGTTTATGAGATTTATGTAGTAGCCCACTTCAAAAACCATAGAAAGCATGTCGTTTGGGAAGTGAGTTAATTTTTTAATTTTTTGACTTTTTTAATTATTTTAGTTTAGGTTAAAAAATTTGATTTGAGAAAATTTTTTGAGCTTTTTGACCTTTTTAGTTTTTTTTGTGAGAGAATAGTGTAATAATTATGGATTGAATGTGATGTTTTGTTTTTTGTGGTTAAAATAGCCTATTTTGTCTTTTATGGCTAAAATAGCCAAAAAAGTCCCAAATAGCTCTTCCCAAACGGAGAAGTCAAATTGATAGAGGGCTTGTATTTTGAGGCCTCATTTGGCAAGTAGTGTTTTTAGCTAAAAAGTTAAAAAGTTATTAAAAAAAATCAAAAAGTCAATGGCCCCATTTGGTAAAGTTGTAGGAAAGTGATTATAACTTATAGCCTAACAGTTTATAACTTATAACTGTGAACATAAACTGATTTTTGATTTATAAATTAAACTTTTCCTCCCCCACTCAAAGAATAAGTTAATTTTTTACTTACAAAAAGGTATAAGCTGTATTGTTAAGCTGAACCAAACACATCAAAATAGCTTAAATTAAGCTAAAAGCTGAAATAAGCTAGAAATAAACCTTACCAAACAGGGCCAATAACCTATATCAAAAAGTCAAAGATTCCCTTATCTCTTTACTTTTTGCACATCTTTTCGTAAAAAGTTAAAAAGTCATCCCAAACATATTAATTTTTTTTACATCATATTTTAGTCAAAAAATTAAAAAATTACTAAAAAAACATATTATCAAACGAGGCTTGAGCCAACATTTATGTTAGGAGTACTTAAAATTCTTACAATATTAGACACAGACGGAAGATAAAAAATAAAATCTACACATGTAAACCGACTTATATTTGTATTTGAATTTGTAAAAATTTTGTTTAAACCAATTGTGAGAGAGAGAATAGTGATGGAGCCCCTTTCAAAAGGTCTTGGGAAAGATACTGAATGATTCCTCCACTCCACTTCCCTTTGGGAAAAAAAAGAAAATAAAGCTAATGCAATGAATTTAATCTTTTATTTGTCGTAATAATTCATTTATGTAGCAAAGACATTGAAAAGCTAAAACACACCACAAAGCTAGTGGAAACACATTTGTCCACTTTACTCATTGGTTGGCCAAGTCTTTTATAGGCAATGGAAAGAGTTAATAAACCTCCAAATCTTCCTACCTCCTCAATAAATCTTAAACCTTAATTAAAATCGAGGTTTGCTATTGCACTGTTTTGGTGACTGTTCCTTTAACTATCAAAAAAGTTGTTTTGTGGGGATTCTTGAGCTCTTCCCAAATCAATCTGAACAAAACTCAATTTTTCCTTTTATGATGTAGATTTTGTCTTTATTGAGTAGTGCTCAATTAATGTTATTACATGCTTTAAAGAAAAGGGACAAAACCCAAGGATATGACGGGTCCACGACTCCAATACCATTGTGATTGAAATGGCTTTTTACAATGTTTTATGAAATTTATGTTTTGTTTTCTAAATGTCTGGTGTAATAAGTATTTTTTGAAATATCAAGTTGTGTTTTAAAATTTTCAAATGTTTTTGCTATAACAAGATTTCTTAAAATTATATTTTGATATGAATGAATGAGGTTCACTTTTTAATCATCTAATGTGACATTCATAAAAAATATGAATTGATTTTTGAAAACTTTCATTGTAACACCTTAAAATAATTACAATAATCTAATTCCAAATAACCAATACAATATGACATTGTCGAAATGATAAGCTTTCATTTATCAGAATTAATATACAAAAGGTGATACATGCGATATACATTCATAAATAATTCATCCTGAATCTACAACATGTTTGACAAATAGCGATAAGAAATGAAAGCTAAACAAATGTTCATGTACCCTAAGGACTTACATCTTTCCAAGTCACTGTTTGGTTACAACAAAAATGAATCTAGCTCAACACAATTAATGCCCTTGGCTATACAAAATAAATATAACAAAAGAGAAGCTCTTACTCCAAATCCCTCCAAGCTACTATCTTGGCGGAGACATATCACCGACACCTGAAAATGGTTTTTCCCAAAATAAGGTGAGTCAAAACCCAGTAGAAACAATCTAACACAATGTATGAATCTTAACAAAAGTATAAGCATGATATGCATATCCAATTCCCACGATAAAATCATTTATAACTTTTTCACAAAACCATGTTGTAGCTCGACTTTTCGTGCTCCTTTCGGATACAACTAGCCCTATAGTTCGAACTCCCGTGGTTCTGAATCTGATCTTACAAGTGCAATGTGAAATAGATAAACACCAAAGACTCCAAATCCGGCAAATCTTTTGAAAAATTGATTTTGAATCAAAATGTTAAAAATAGACTGCTTTGCTAGATACAAAGTCGCCACCTAAATGTTTTTGAAAAATTTAGAAAACCCATGACTCGTGCCAAAGGCCACGTGTCTGTCATCACCAAGATTGTCTCGGCTCGGGAATTTAGATACGAGAGGGAAAGGTCATGAATTGAGCACCCCACTCTCCCGATCAAAGATCGGCCTCTACTAATCATGATGTGATTCTTATTTACATTATATGCTTTGTTTCCGGTTATTAGGCTATTGTTACTATGTAATGCGCACATAAGTATAGACTAATTTGTAAAAATTGAAACAATTTGATCTCATGTTTGTTTGAAAATTATTTCGAATATGTATCACTCGAAAAAGTGATTTCATATACACATTCATCAAATTATTTCAGTTTAAGCAATTAGCCTCCATCCATAGGCATTCAAACAATTTATCACTTAAGCAATTAGCCTCATGACAAACATGCTAGACATGGTAACAATCACACTCATACAATATGCTAAAACAATAAAATGCTCACCTAATACTCTGAAGCGAGCCAAACAAGCAAAATAATTAGAAAACATGCATGCCCCTAATTAATGCAATGTGTCTAATGCAACACATGCAATGATGTAACTAATAGGCTCGACTACTAATTATGACATGTGAATCAATTTGATAGCATGCGTTTTAACACATTTCAACGAAGTATGCAAACTACAATGCTTGTTAGAATGATGGATCGAGCCTTGATTCATGCAAGACAAATGGATGCAAATTATGGAGTATGCTAAAAGAAACATGATATTCTAAAGTATCCATTATAAGCAAGTAAATAAAAGGGAGAAAGACGTGGGGTTTGAAGACATACACATTATTACAAGTTTGCCCTCGCGCACAAGAGGGTCCAAATGAATGCCCTAACTAATTGCTACGAATTAACTAACTATTACAAATCGAATAAAATAAATTAACTACACTAGCTAATTAACTAATTGTTACAACAACAAATTTAACTAACTATTTTAGCTAATTAAATAAGTCCAACACAAAACTAACTAGCTATTCTAACTAATTAGTTACAAATCCGCTACTCCAAGCACAACATAATAATATTACAACATCATTTTAACGGATCCCGAGAATCGAGGAATGGCTTATGCATGGATGTGGATTTCCACCCGATAATGCTCTCCGTTTTGCTACCAGAATACCTATGTTGCTCAGTTAGAAAATTGCACTGTTTTTCCACCTCAGCCTCTGCTCTGCTGGAACAAAAACACTGCATGCCTGGAAAAAGTGGCCAGCAACCCAGAAGTAGTGGCTTGTCGTCTAGTAAAAATGGCCTGCCGGCCACTAATGCTGGTTCTTTCCTATAGCAACAGAAAATAAACAGAGCACAAATCAGAGTATTCTCAAGGGATATTTGTCCACCCTGCCTCTCCTTATCAGCAAATAGGTCAAATAATGGGTAGACTTAATTCGCATGCCATCAATCAGTGCAATTGCATTACATAATAACTTATGAATCAAGGGACACAATTTCAATAAATGGTAAAGAAAGACCAACAAAACCTCCTCTCTATCATGGATTGATCAAGGGAAGTGGTTGACTTTGGAAACTTAAACCATTTCATCACTAACAAGTATGAAATGACTCAAGTTTCCATGTGTTCAATTAACATCCGATTGAACACCAAATTATCTTATTATCTTGTTCCATTTTAATCCAAGTTTTATTACTTCATTTAATTACTCTTCTATTCCTTAATTCATTTAGTCCAAAAATGAAGATTAAGTCCTTTAATGGAAAGAAGTGTCAAATGAAGGATTGTTTTAGGCATGAAAGAGATGTCATGCCGTTGATAATAAACCTTCAAAGAGATTAAACCATTAAACACAACAACCTCAATCTCAAGCTTAAACAATCCATCGGTTAAAACAATTCTCAAAGAGAATGAAAAATCAAGAAATGAGGGAGGTTGCAGAGATGCTTAGAGGTGAACACAAGTATAAAAAGTAAGAAATAAAGGCTATCAACTCAAATAGGTTGGTGGCTAAGGCTTAAACCACCAAGCCTATGAGGACCATTTCATTACAAGCATACTATACAAAACATGAATGAAGCCAACTCACAAAAACAGTCGTAAAACAGTCTAAAAAAGTGCTGGAAGTAAGAAAAAAACAATTACAACAACTAGCTAAAATATTAAGGGATTAAAACTAGAACACAAGCACAAGAAGAGGAGGCTAACCCCTCCACTTTTGGGACTTCAAATCATGATTTTTGCCTTTGAAAAACCTCTGAAAATCAGTAGTAAAAAGCTCAAAAAAAAATTGATGAAAAGGTGGGAAACACAAGGGCGGCCTTAGTAGCAAGGTTCAAAGAAGGGTTGTCAACCTCTCTACCTTTAATGGCCTTAGACCACAAGTTTCAGCCCAAAAAGACAGGCAACAAAAACCTCAAAAACAGCAAGAAAAGATAGAAAACAAATAGTGTAGAGATGGTACAAAAGCACTAGAATGTATACCTCTTGAAGATGAATGATCCCTTGAGTTACAAACCACTAATTTCACACTCTCAAGTGCCTTAAGAGCTAAAATGCAAGCTTAAATCACCTCAGTAAGGAATTCTCTAGGTTTGGTTTAGAGTGTTTAGGCAAAGGTTATGTAATTTACAAGAGATAGAGAGAGAGAGATAGAGAGAGAATTGTAGAGAGAGATTTTCTAAAATTTTGCTCTCCAAAATTATCTAAATTCCAAAATTTTTCTAACCTCTCCAACAAAAGAGAGGGTCATCTATATATAGAAATATATGAGAGACCCTCGAAAATATCCTTACAAACACAGTTGGAATGGTGCATGCATCTGTAGAGACAGTTAGCAGAAAATATCTGGTTTTTTGCACTAGTGGGCGGTAGGCCACATTAGTGGGCAGCATGCCATACTAGTGGGTCTGTAGGTCCCTAGATCCACAGGCCTGAAAAACCACTATTTTGGTCCAAAACAAGGCATAAGATTTGTAAGTTCAACACTGAGGTTTCCTGCTGAGGAAGTCAAGCATTTGACAAGCTTACACATTCATTATTGAGTGATCAATCAGTGGCACCTAAGTCTTAAGGACCGTCAAATATGGGGTGTCTACATATGCCATGTCGAACTTTATATCTCAATTCATTTTACTTCAATTCATACGCCGTTCACCATTTCATTCAGACAACCAAACTGAGGGAATAACTCAGTGGGTCTCTAACCAACACAGTCATTATATAAATACTTCCATTTTGCCATTTTACAGATATTTCGTCTGCGAAAATCGGCACCCATATATACGCGTGATTTTCGAGACTTTCACCGTAGACACACATGCCAACTTAATTCAATGGAGTTCATCTATTTTCTTCTCCCAAACATGGAGTACATCCCCTTTCTTCTCACAAACATCATACATTTATAATATATTAAAGACATAGTCACATTCAATGACAATGAATAAAAGATTAGTTTCAATTCACCTAGCCCTGTAGACACCCCATTTTTGACCGACCTTAAGACTCAGACGTCACCGATTGAGCGCTCGGTGATGTTGCATACTGTGCTCGTTCAGAAGTCTCAGAGTCGCGGCCGTGCGCCCTGCCTCCGGACTTCCGAACTCTCTTCTGTGCCTTGTCTCGATTTGCGAACCGGACTCGGTTTTCTGCTTTTCTTTCTGAGAAGGAGTGGTCCCGTAGACTATCTCCCGATGGCCGTGAGCTACTTTTTCGTGCCGTAGGCCATTTTTCCCATTCGAGCGGTTCCGGTTTTGAGCCATTAGGCGTGTGCCTCGGTTGGGACCGCCCAACCATCTCCGATTTCTCCGGTTTTTGGCATGCATCTCATTTACTCGCTTATTTAAGGAACATGGGGCTCGAAACCCACTTCAGCGAACACCACTTAGGTGCCGAAATTTCATTTTGGATCCCAACCGCGCGGTTTTGGCCCCGAGCATTCATTTTGCATCGTTGTCTGCTCATTTTGGCGAACACCTCGCTTGGTCCTTCAGGGACACCGGGTCTCTGAGACCCACTTCGCAATTAACACCACTTCCGGTGCCCGGCAGCCCATTTTCGGGATCCCGAACCGCGCGATTTTGGCCCCGAGCATTCATTTTGCATCGATGTCTGTTCATTTTTGGCAGACACCTCTGTTTGGTCCTTCCGAGGGACACTGGGGTCTCAGAAACCCACTTCGCAGCCGAACACCACTTCCGGTGCCTACAGCCCATTTTCGGGACCCCGCGCGGTTTTGGTCCCCGAGCTTTCGTTTTGCATTAGTTTTTGTTCAATTTTGGCAGGTACCTCTGTTCCATCATTCCGAGGAACACTGCGGTCTCAGATGCCCACTTCGTGGCCAAACAAAATCTTTTTTGTTTGCCCTCAAAATATCTAGATATTTTGCCCTCAAAATATCTAGATATTTTGGGAAAGATATTTCCAACCCTTTGGCCCTCCTTTTAGTCCCTCTTTCTTGTCTATTTCCAGAAATTTGCAACCTGTTTTGAGAGGAGAAAAAAAAATCTTTGAGCCTTGGATATTCAAAAGCTTCCATTTTCTATAGCCAAAACCCTAAAAAGCTTCAAGGTTCTAGGCCATTTCTTCATCATCTTCAAGCACAACCACCACCAATCCATTTCCAGCAGCCAAGGGAGCTTTCTAGCAGCTAGGAGGCACCACTTCTCAAGCAAAGAAGCAGCCAAGACTTGTCTACAAGGGTGAGTGGTCATTTCCCTCTTTCTAGCTCATTTCTTGCATCAAAGTTCTAGCCTATGTATGATCTGATTTCGTGGCTGCCATGAACTGATAAAGTGCTTATTTTGAGCCCCTCTTCAACATTGAAGAAGGGCTCAACCATGTTTGGTGAAAGCTTGTACCATCTCCCTTTATAATCCTCTTTAGGCCTTGATTTTTGCATGGTTTTGTAGCCCTTTGTGTTTTTGGTTTTGGCCCTTGGTCAGAACTGAAAGGGGTCTTATTTTGACCCCCTTTACATGTTTCATCAAGAATGTTTGGCTATTTGGTGAATGCTTTACATACTTTTCATTGTAGCCCTTTTGGTGGCCCTATTTTGCATGGCATTTCTAGCATGATTTTATTCTGATTTTGAGGTTTCCATCTACTGTAAATATACATATTTTAGGCTTCTCTTCAATGTTGTAGAAGGAAATTTTGCTGTTTGAATTTTCTATATACTACTTGTCTCAAGACCTCTCTTTGGTTCATTATTTTGCATGCTTTGTTAGACTTATTTGGATCCGGATTTCAGCCTTCATCAGGCTTATAAATAGCCTTATTTTTGTCTCCTTGTCATGTTTTGTTTAGGGTCTTAAGACATTTGGTGTATATTTGTGGTACTTCCTTTGAAATCCTTTCATTTTACCGTAAATTTGCATGCTTTGTTAGACTTGTTTAGCTACTGTTTTGAGCCTCCATCAGGCTTATAGAGTGTCTTGTTTTGGTCTATTCTACACTTTTTGTCAAGGGTATTAAGTGGTTTGGTGCATCCATTTGGTACCTCTCTTTATAACCCTCTTTTGGCCCTTATTTTGCATGCTATGTTTAGCATATATACATACTGATTTAGAGGTTGTCATCTCTTGAATTTGTGCATATTTTTGTTCCATATTCAATGTTGTAGAACTGATTTTTTGGGTTTGAGCATTGTACATATCACTTGCTTTGTAATTCCCCTCTTTTACCGTATTTTTGCAAACTTTTGTTTCCATACTTGTGAGCATTATTTGGCCTTGCTTTGTGCTGATAAAATGCTAGTTTAGGGGCTGCCTTGCCACTGTTTTGCATTCCATGTCCATATTATGTATGTTTAATAGGGTCAGAGGCCATTTAAGTGCATTTCATCGCATTTTGGGCATCGGTTGCAATTTTATCATAATTTGGGGGCTGTTTTTGCATTATTTTAGTTGCTGAATTTTGCATCTTCCTTATGCCATTCGCCACATCTCATTCGCATGTCATTTTGGTGCTTTAGAGCCTCGCCTCGGTTTATGCGCATTTTCGAAGCGACCTCGTTTATCTGCCCAAGCCTATGTGAGTGTGGTTGAGGCCCTCTCATGTTGGCGTAAGCCCAATTTGCATTTTCATGCTTGTATGCCATTGCCTCGGTTTGCGTGCCCGTGTGCACGCATTTCGAGGCACTTCATTTTTATCCGACGGCAGCCTATGTGAGTGTGGTTGAGGCCCTCTCATGTTGGCGTAAGCCCAATTTGCATTTTCATGCTTGTATGCCATTGCCTCGGTTTGCGTGCCCGTGTGCACGCATTTCGAGGCACTTCATTTTTATCTGACGGCAGCCTATGTGAGTGTGGTTGAGGCCCTCTCATGTTGGCGTAAGCCCAATTTGCATTTTCATGCTTGTATACCATTGCCTCGGTTTGCGTGCCCGTGTGCACGCATTTCGAGGCACTTCTTTTTTATCCGACGGCGTCCTATGTGAGTGAGCTGAGGCTCTCCCATGTTGGTGTAAGCCCATCGCGGCATTCCGTGTGCCATTTCATTGCATTTTATCATTGCCTCGGTTTGCGTGCCTGTGGGCGCGCGTTTCGAGGCACTTCGGTTGTATCCGATTTTCTCATCTTATCATCGTCTCGGTTTGCGTGCCCGTGTGCACGCATTTTGAGGCACTTCGGTCTTATCCGATTTGCGTTTCATCATTGTCTCGGTTTGCGTGCCCGTGGGCACGTATTTCGAGGCATCTCATTTTCATCTCATTTTCACAGCATTGTGCATACTAGGCTGTATCTTAGTTGCATTTCATGCATATCATGCATATTGCATCGTGTTCGGGACAGGCGTTAGCCCGGGCACGGGAAACGAGGCACGTTTCGTACTCTGAGTGACGGAACGGGTCTCAATTCCCAGGTCACCGACACTCCGGATTACCCATGATGGAGTTAGGTTTTGTTGTAGCATTCATCTGCATTCATCTGATATTGAGTTGTGCAATTCGGTTCCTCGGCCATCATGCATCGATATGCGTGATTGGCACGAGGATCGAGGCATGCATATATTTGTGAAATACATTGTCGTGCCTTTTCTCGCTCTCTGTTGCGGCAAAATCCAGATCGAGAACTTTTCTAATCCGCACGCATTTCGAGACACAGTGCAAACAGAGGCTAATTGGGGCATCCCAGTGGATTTCCACCCGAAGCAGGCCGACATGCATTATTCATCAAAGCAAGGCACCGCTCATACGCCATTCTGACTTTCTTAGTTAATTGTTAATTAATTAGGAATCAGATATTTCGACTGTAATATTCTTTTATTCGGATCTGTATTATTATTTATTTGGACCCTCTGCGCGAGGGCAATACTGTAATAAGGGTGTGTGAGTGCGATGTATGTCTTCCAACCCCCATTTCTTTCTCCCTTTTATTTATCCGCTTACAATGGTTAGATATAGGGCATATTTCAATTAGCACACAGTATGATAGCATGTTTGCATTCATTCATCTGTTTTACATGCATCGGGCTCGGCGCATCATACAAACTGCATCTGTATTTGAATTCCAAGTTGAGTACCTGATAGCTGTTGCATCTCATATGCCATATTTAGAATAGCCGAGCATGCTATAGTTGCATCTCTGCGTGTGTTGCATTAGGCATTACAGTATACTTAGGATCATGCATGATTTCTAATCAGTTTTCTGTTTTGGCTTGGAGTACTTGGTGAGTTGTTATGCTTTAGCATACTTGCATGCGTGTGAGTGTTGCCATGATTGCATGCTTACCATGAGGCTAAATGCTTATGTGATATAACTGCCTTGAATGCCTGTGGGTGAAAGTTGAGTTATCTGAATTGGGACAATTCATCAAATGTTTGTTTTAAGCCCACTAGATTGTGACAAAACCATGTTTTCTAAGCCCACCCGAGGGTGGCAAATCCGCGTCTTAGCCTACTTGCGAGTAGCACCATCAAACCATTTTCAAACAAACAAGCATGAAATGTTTTGTTCCAACTCAGGCGATTCGATTTATACTTGTATGTCAGGCGCACCACATAGTAACCTAGGCTAATAACCGGAATAAGAACTCACAAAGTTTTCAAAAACAGATATCGTGGTTAGTAGAGGCCGGTCTTTGACCGGGCGAGCGGGGGTGCTCACGATGTGACCTTCCCCAATCGTACCCAAGTTCCCGAGCCAACTTTGGTGATGACGGACACGTGGCCTTTGGTACCAAGTTAGGGTTTCCTAAATTTCCCATTTTAAAAAATATTTAGGTGGCGACTCATATCCGCAAAGCAATCCATGTTTGGCACTTCTTTCAAAAAAATCTGTTTTCCTTCAAAACGATTTGCCGGATTTGAACTCTTTGGTTCAAGATTTGGAACCGCGACAAAATCGAGTCCGAATCAGAAGAGGCCTCATGGGCGTTATTACGCTTCTGGCGACTCTTTGGGATTTAGAGAACTTGACTCGAACTCATGATATCTGGCTTTGACTACACTTGTGTGTTTCTTTGCATTGCATTTGCATTGGTGCGCTTAGGACACCGTGTTTGCCATCTGCTATTCTGGCGGTTTGTCGAGGCTTGTCTTGTCAAGGCATGTCCATAAGGTCGATCGGTTACGCTCGCCAAGATGGGAACACAAACCCCGGTCTTACCGGCACCCTTTGACCATTCGACCTAGTGCATATTCGGATCCATAGTGACCATTCCAAACTAGGACAAAGTTGCTTGCCCGATATAGGTTGTTTGAAGTCAGGCGTAGTGAAACCCTAGCTCGACAAAATAGGACAGGAAACCCTCCCCAACATAGGGTGTTTTGGCTCTCACTTATCTGTTATGTGCTTGTTAGAGTCGTCTCACAGGAATGCATGTATCGGTTTACAAGTTTGAGCATTAGGCTGCGGGCACCAATTCAAGATTTTGGGTGCTCGAACTGCATCAAGATTTGGTGGAATCGCTTACCCGAGGGTATCACCTTCTGTAATTTTGGGGCAGAATTCAGAGAGAGCACACTCATTCAAACTTTGTTCAGATTCTGCTCGGTGAAATCAGCCGAGATGCTACATGTTTTCTTTTGCTAGGTAGTCCTCGAACCATAGCTTCGTAAGGCTCCACTATCCCCTGTACATTGGACTAGTCTTGATAGACCGGATTAGGTCGAAATTCAATTCAAGGAAACCAAGGTTCTTTCACGAGGCAAGGCAAAGAAAGGCGGTCAGGCTCTCCGGTTCATCTGATCCGTCGACCACCACATCACCTTTGTTCGGACTCAATAGACCGTGATGGCACAAGGTTCGGAAGAATTTGTGGCCGTGGTAACAGCGTTGAATCAGGGAACTGCCATGCAGGTTGAGACCAAGATTGAAACGCAATACCATCCGGGGCGCTCACACATCCAAATTTTTGGGACCCCAACCGAACTTTGACCCAATTCCGCCAACTGAAAATTTGCAGTGTCCAAGTCCTCGAGAAGGGTTGACTCAAGCCCAAGTTTTCAAACCCTCGATGCAGCCTAATAAGAGGCGTTATCCCCTTGATGCTAATGACCTCGATCTGACCGCAGTGAAAATTGCGAACCTTGAGAAGCAATTCAAAAGGGCACATGGCCTTAACTCCATTCCCGACATTGAGGATGGGCACACCGAGTCTGCTGTACAGCTCCCAGACGGATTCAAAATGCCATATATTGACCGTTTCGACGGGTCTGGGGATCCAATGATACATATCCGACTTTTCTTGGATGTCCTAAAGCCGATGGGTCTGACTAAGCCACAAAAACTCTCCTCAGATGGAAGAACCATGGGTGTAGCAACCACTTGGTACACTAGGTTGGAGGACGAGTGAAGCAAAATCGGGAAGAATTAGCCGAGGCCTTTGTCGATCAATATTCCTACAATACCCAAAGTTGAAATGACCATCCAAGGGCTTGAAGCAACCCGCCGTAACCCAACAGAGTCTTTTGTGAAATTTGTTGCGAGATAGAGAGCAAAGGCAAGACAGATGACGATCGCCTTCCGAGAGGGATCAAGTGCAGATGATGGTGCGGAACCTCGAGCATGATATGTTGCGAAATTGATAGTCGCTCAGTTATTCACTTTCAAAAGTTTGCATGAACTGGGGTTCAGTCGAGAATGCGTTCAACATGGATCATTCCTGAACAAGTGAACCGACAAGGAGGGTGATTTCAAGGAGTACCAATGTCGAAGTAGCACTATTCGAACGACTGAAACCAATACAATACCACACCAACCCTTTTGCCAATTCAAGCTTGCAAATAGTCGACCACAGAGCTCAGGCGTAACTTTCACCCCTCTATATGAGCTTGACTAAGCGCACTAAAAGGCTTGATGGAAAAAGGGCATCTCAAACCCTCAATCCTCAACCTCTTCCCAACCCACTCCCAGCCAGACATAACCCCTCCAAGTACTGTATGTACCATCAGCAGCGCGGTCATGGCACCGACCGTTGCTACCGCCTTCGTCATGAGGTCCAAAATCTCATCGATAACCGGACGATAGCTCCACCTTCAGACCCCAATGACCAAACATCTCCTGCCTACCTCAATCTCATCCATATACTGCCATCCACCTATGACCCCAGCATATACATCACCCCGGCCCACCTACCCAAGCCTGAGGTGTTTATCCCAGAAAGCATGGACATATGCATGATGGATGCACCTGAATCCCAATCATCTCAAACCTGTGAACCCACTACTTCCGAGCTGATGAGGATGATTGAAGATCTTCAGAGAACAGTGGCGGATTTAGCCTTTGGAGTTTTGGCTCCATCATTGACCACATCGCCTACCAGGGAGTTCATGTCAAAAGGCTCCCCAAGCTTGGGGCGGGCTGCATTTGAGGGTGGCAAATCCCTTGGCAAAGTGGGGGTGAGTGGAAAGAACAAGGCAGGGGCGGGCATGGATCCCCATGAACATCTTATGTTTGCTGTTGAGGCTTTGAAAGCCGAGGGACTGAACAAAGAGCAAGTGCTCGCGGTTGTCGCAAAAGCTGTGAATGACACTTTCGCCACTCAAGTTGGGGACAGTTTGAATCAAGGGGCAAGCCGGGAGAAGGGCCGATATACCAGAGGCAATCCTGTTAGCTCTAATCTTCCACTTAGAAGAGATCAACAAACCAGGCCAGCACCTGCCAATCCCTCTACTGGTGCGTCCAGCAAAAATCCACAAGCCCAAAAGTACCAACCCCAAGGTCAGAGGGTCTTCCATGCCCTCCACATGCCTTTGTCCAAAGCTTTCCAAATCCTTGTTGGAGAAGGCCATCTCAAACCCCTTGAGCCTCGGTCTCTCCCAAACCCTCTTCCGGCTACACATAATGCTACCCAGTACTGCGCATACCATCAGCAAACTGGCCATGCTACCAACAACTGCTTTCGTCTTCGCCATGAAGTACAGGATCTATTTGACAACGAGGTCATCCTCCCGCCGAGCTCAGCAAAGTCTATCGGCACTGGGTCAGTGAACTTGGGGGATAATGTTATGTGAATGGGGGATGAACCACCTGCGGGCAACGCTCAATCAACTCCAGACGTGGGAATGGCACGCACTGTTCTGAGCAATATGCAAATACCAGTTTTGTGCTTTCTGACTTGGGTATTGGGTCAGTTTTTGTTACTTTGTTTTGAGTCTGTCTTTTTGTTTTGAGTCAGTCTCTTTTGTCTTAGGTCTGTCTTGTTGTATCGAGTCAGTCCTGTTACGTAGGAGTCGGGTGATTCTGGGGGTGTTACCTCGGACATCACCATTTTGTTTTGCTTTTGTCTTTTTGTTTTGTTTTGTTTTGAGTCTGTTTCTGCCAGGGAGCCAGTTATGCCAACAGATTTTGAATGAAACAGCAGTGATTTCCACGCTCTCGTATTTGCTTCTGCCGTGTGTTAGTTGCGCCGGGGTTTGAATGAAATGGCAGTGCATTCCACCTATTCTCTTGTACCTTGAAGTCATTGTAATGACCTGAGTTTTTCAAAACTTTTTGAACACTGCGGTGAAAACAAAGAGGAAGGAATTCCTCGGGTTTTGCAAAAATTGATCAACTTGAGAGAAAGAAAGGCGTGCTAAGCCCTTAATGAATGAAATCATGCTTGTTAGCGTGAGTACTGAGAAGGATCCTGGCTTGATCCAGATTGGTTCCACACTATCTTCTGCGCGAGCGATTTATCGCTTTCTTAAAAACTGTCAAAAATGTTTTGCGCGGTCCTGCGAAGACATGTGTGGAATCGCTCTTGAGATTGTGCAGCCTAGAATCGCTCTCAACCTCGAGACTCAACCCCTTCGCTTCCAAACCTCGAACTTGAATTCAGAGCGTTCAACGGTCAACTATGACATAAGGCCTGTGTGGCTAGATTTGAAGCAGCCCTCGAACATGAGGCACCAAAGTCAGATGAAGAAGGTCAGACCTCATCAGGAGAAGCTTACAAGGCTAAATCAGAAGCACTCCTTGAACTAAGGGCAAAAAATATCCATGTGCTCGAAGAGCCAAAGGTGGATCTTTCCAAGAAGTCAATACAATGACCACTCTCCACGGATACTGAGGGCTTCAATCTCAAAACCATTTGGCATGGACTTGTTACACTTTTTACCTTTGAGAGGCTCATTTGGGCGAAAACCCTAAGGCGACCGAACAAAAGTTAGAGCGAAGAAAAGAATGAAAAAAAAAGAAAAAAAAAATGCAAAGATACAAAAATTCAAATAGGGAAAAAAAATTAAAAAAGAGAAAAGAAAAAAAAAAGAGAAGAAAAAGAAAAGAAAAGAATGAAAAAGAAAGAAGAACAAAGCTCGCAAGGTCGAAAACCTGCAACAGGCGCCTTGGCAAAAGTTAGAGCATAAAAAGGAGAGGTTAATACCCGAGTGTACCTTAACCCCGAACTACGTAAGGCTTGATTCCCATGTTTGGGATACGTAGGCAACTTCATCCTGAAGTCCAGCCGTAAAACGATTCAAAATCGATTGTGTCCATGCGATGGTTCTGGCCATCTTTGTCTTCTTTGTATCTGAGAGTCTGGTTGTGTTCATCGCTCCAAGGACTGACTACAATGTGCTGCGGCATCATCCAAACAAGGGGCAACTTTCCGTTGCCATTCAAAACGCCGCAATGTCATTTCAAACAAGGGGCAACTTTCCGTTGTCACGCAGTGTCCTTCAGACAAGGGGCAATTTTCTATTGCTATGGATCTGAGGTTGTGCATCTCAAGAGTAGGTTCCGTGCTCGTTGAGCAGTGACCATTTGCAAAAATAGATTTTGAGAATTTTTACTGAGGCTGACTAGTTCTCTCGAAAATTGTTCCATCTTTTCCAAAAAACTGAACCATTTCTTGGACCCAAAAAAGGAAAATTTTTCAAGATTACTAGCGACTTGCATGATTTCAAATCAAAAATAGAACAAGCATGTTAATCTAACTCCCATTTTGGCCAAATTTTTTAGAAAGCAAAAATAAAAATGGTCCAAATGATGAACTAGAGCACAGTTGGGTCAGAATTCTATCTTTCCCCTTTATCAACATACTGCCAAGAAGGGCACTTTACTGAGAAGAAGCTGGTTGAACCGACAACAAAATGGTCGAAAAGGCTCTCTCACCCTCCAAGCGGCGGTATCAAGCCAAGTCTGAACCTGCTGGAATGGGGCCAGACATTACACTCACTCATCTGGACAGATCTGATCACGTCCAAACTCCCCAGCAAAGCATCATCAATCGATGTTAGCTACAGATTTGCTACACATCCTGTTGTAGCACAACCCCTCTGTAGGAGAAACTCACTGTTGTGAGCAGAAGAAGAAGAATCTGGTAGAATACCAGGGGCAAAAGCCTTCAACTTGCTGTTTATCCATCAACCACCCAGGGGAGGGATGAAAAATGAGAGATTTAAGAATAGAGAGATGTGCGATGAGAGGAAAAGTGAGAAAAGGGCATTTTCAGAAAAAACCGAGCTTGAGGGCCGAGTGATGTGAGAATCACAAATAAGAAAGGGTGGGACATATACCCGGTGAAACAGGCACCCGGAGCACGGCGGAGTGTCGTGTCTTTTTGTTTTATCTCGATTTTGTTTTGGGTCGTTTCGAGTGTTACTCGATGTGTCTAGGTTGTGTGCCTTTTTATTTCCTTGTTGAGTCGTTTTGCTGTGTTCAGTTGTAGGCTCAATACCCGGTTGAGGATCCTTTTCTCATTTTCAAAAATAAAATCATTTTGTGCTCTGAGTGCCGTGCCGTTCTCCACATTTGTGCGAAACAGAATTTGTTCTTTTAGAAAAACCGCAGGGTTCAACCCAGGTCATATGAGAACAGTGAAACCCGGACCTATCTGAAGTTATGAGTTTCGGGCTGCAAAGCAAAAGCAAAAAGGAAAATGTCGAGCATCGAGTTTGTTCCAACTTCATGAAGTTCCGAGACTATACTCGTGTGTACCTCTTGAGTCTTGCCAATGTTCAAGTATGAGTGTGCCTCTACCTCAAGCTCAAAATCAAGTCTACTTCAAGCGAATGGCGATCGAGTGCTCTCCAGTACCATTCCTGCCAGAGGCATCTTGGGCGTGTTTGCGATGAGTTCCTAGGAGACCAAGCTGACGGTGGAAACTAGAGTTCGAATGGCGTGGCCTAGAACGCATAAGGTTAGGATTTCGAGACTAGAGTCTGGTTTAAATACCCGAGGCATGTCCTCGGCTTGAAATCTGTATGGCGGCCCATAGATTGAGATAGCATGTGTATGCGCCTCGATTACGAATCTTGAACCAACCTAGTCTGTCACCGTTGGAGAATAGGAAAGTTGTGAATATGATCGGAAAACAAGCAAAGTAGTAGCTCTTACATGCAGATGTTGTTACTTGTCGATTATTCAAAGCCTTTATCTTTGTGAGTTCAAGGTAAAGTGTTCGAGCAAAGACGAGGGAGATCCCCGTTGGAGAAGAGCGGTTCACCGCCACTCACCTCATGAGGTACTTTCTAAAAGCGCCGCTTTGTCCATTTATTGCTTTCTGTAAGCGTCATGCATTGTATTGCATTGTACCTATCAAGTTTCTTTCTCATTTCACTTAGTGTATCGATCACACTTCTCTCATTTTAGTGTATCAATCACACTTCATTCATTTTTGTGTATCTATCACACACATTCTCATTTTCTATATCACATTTTGTGTATCCGTCACGCACCTTTAGTATATCCATCATACTCGTTCACTTAGTGCATCTATCACATTTTGTGTTCACCTTTAGTATATCTATCATACTCTGCTCACTTTGTGTATCAATCACACCATGCTCATTACTCGCATTGTCATGCACACTTCACCTGCACTTGTTAGTGCATTACAAATCAATCGCGCTGTTTAGCGTATCGCACTGTTTTGTGCAGTTTATCAATCGCGCTATTTTGCGCACCTCAATCGCACTGTCTTGTGCATTTCAAATCATTCGCGCTATTTTGCGCATCGCACTGTTTTGTGCAGTTAATCAATCGCGCTATTTTGCGCACCTCAATCGCACTGTCTTGTGCATTTCAAATCAATCGCGCTATTTTGCGCATCGCACTGTTTTGTGCAGTTAATCAATCGCGCTATTTTGCGCACCTCAATCGCACTGTCTTGTGCATTTCAAATCATTCGCGCTATTTTGCGCATCGCACTGTTTTGTGCAGTTTATCAATCATATTTGTTTTTGCGCATCGCCTTTATCTTGTGCATTTCAAATCGATCGCGCTGTTTTGCGTATCGCACTGTCTTGTGCATTTCAAATCAATCACGCTGTTTTGCGCATCGCACTGTTTTGTGCAGATAATCAATCGCGCTGTTTTGCGTATCGCACTGTCTTGTGCATTTCAAATCAATCGCGCTGTTTAGCGTATCGCACTATTTTGTGCACTGTATCATTCGATCGGACGAATCGCGCAGGTATCGTATCTTCTCCGTGTGAGACGCGACGAGAATTGAATAATTCTCCGCATTCCTAACTGCATGAAATATAGTTGTTTCTTTGCATTCTTGCTTATAACTGTTGCATCTATTTGCGAATACTTGCTTCATTCTGACTCTTTGCATTTGCCTGAACATCGAGTTACATTTGGCATCTTGTTGCTTTGCATTCTTGCTTATAAGCTGTTGCATCTATTTGCGAATACTTGCTTCATTCTGACTCTTTGCATTTGCACGAACATCGAGTTACATTTGGCATCCTGTTGCTGTGCATTCTTGCTTATAACTGTTGCATCTATTTGCGAATACTTGCTTTATTACGACTCTTTGCATTTGCTGAACATCTGTTACATCGGCTTCTTGCATACCATTTGCATTTTGCCCCTGCTGCGGGCATACATATCTCTATTTATCTTGTATGGTTGTCTAAGTCTTCGGCCTTGTCAAAAATGGGTCGTCTCTAGGCTTTGTCATTCACTCCGTCATTCTTATGACTTCCGAGTTCTGTCAAGAGGGGCAACTGTAGACACCCCGTTTTTGACCGACCTTAAGACTTCGAGCGTCACCGATTGGCTTCGGTGATGTTGCATCTTGTGCTCGTTCGAAGTCTCGAGTCGCGGCCGTCGCCTTGCCTCCGGACTTCGAACTCTCTTCATGCCTTGTCTCGATTTGCGAACGGACTCGGTTTTCTCTGTTTTCTTTCTGAGGAAGGGTGGTCCGTAGACTATCTCCGGTGGCCGTGAGCTACTTTTCGTGGCCGTAGGCCATTTTTCCCATTCGGGCCGGTTCGGTTTTGAGCCGTTAGGCCGTGTGTGCCTCGGTTGGGACGCCCAACCATCTCCGATTTCTCCGGTTTTGGCATGCATCTCATTTACTCCGTTTAAGGGACACTGGGGCTCGAAACCCACTTGACCAACACCACCACTTAGGTGCGGCGGCCCATTTCGGGATCCCCGCAGCGGTTTTGGCCCGAGCATTCATTTTGCATCGTTGTCTGCTCATTTTTGGCGGAACACCTCTGCTTGGTCCTTCCAGGGACACTGGGTCTCTGAGACCCACTTCGACCGAACACCACTTAGGTGCGTGACCCATTTCGGGATCGAACTGCGGTTTTGGCCCCGAGCATTCATTTTGCATTGATGTCTGTTCATTTTTGGCGAGACACCTCTGTTTGGTCCTTCAGGGACACTGGGGTCTCGAAACCCACTTGGCGAACACCACTTAGGTGCCTCTGACCCATTTTCGGGACCCATGGTTTTGGTCCCGAGCTTTTCGTTTTGCATTAGTTTTTGTTCAATTTTGGCGGTACCTCTGTTCCATCATTCAGGAACAACTGCGGTCTCGAGATGCCCGCCTGGCCAAACAAAATCTTTTTGTTTGCCCTCAAAATATCTAGATATTTTGCCCTCAAAATATCTAGATATTTTGGGAAAGATATTTCAACCCTTTGGCCCTCCTTTTAGTCCCTCTTTCTTGTCTATTTCCGGTATTGCCGAACCTGTTTTGAGAGGAGAAAAAAAATCTTTGAGCCTTGGATATTCAAAAGCTTCCATTTTCTATAGCCAAAACCTAAAAGCTTCAAGGTTCTAGGCCATTTCTTCATCATCTTCAAGCACAACCACCACCAATCCATTTCCAGCAGCCAAGGGAGCTTTCTAGCAGCTAGGAGGCACCACTTCTCAAGCAAAGAAGCAGCCAAGACTTGTCTACAAGGGTGAGTGGTCATTTCCCTCTTTCTAGCTCATTTCTTGCATCAAAGTTCTAGCCTATGTATGATCTGATTTCGTGGCTGCCATGAACTGATAAAGTGTTTATTTTGAGCCCCTCTTCAACATTGAAGAAGGGCTCAACCATGTTTGGTGAAAGCTTGTACCATCTCCCTTTATAATCCTCTTTAGGCCTTGATTTTTGCATGGTTTTGTAGCCCTTTGTGTTTTTGGTTTTGGACCTTGGTCAGAACTGAAAGGGGTCTTATTTTGACCCCCTTTACATGTTTCATCAAGAATGTTTGGCTATTTGGTGAATGCTTTACATACTTTTCATTGTAGCCCTTTTGGTGGCCCTATTTTGCATGGCATTTCTAGCATGATTTTATTCTGATTTTGAGGTTTCCATCTACTGTAAATATACATATTTTAGGCTCCTCTTCAATGTTGTAGAAGGAAATTTTGCTGTTTGAATTTTCTATATACTACTTGTCTCAAGACCTCTCTTTAGTTCATTATTTTGCATGCTTTGTTAGACTTATTTGGCTCCGGATTTCAGCCTTCATCAGGCTTAGAAATAGCCTTAGTTTTGTCTCCTTGTCATGTTTTGTTTAGGGTCTTAAGACATTTGGTGTATATTTGTGGTACTTCCTTTGAAATCCTTTCATTTTACCGTAAATTTGCATGCTTTGTTAGACTTGTTTAGCTACTGTTTTGAGCCTCCATCAGGCTTAGAGAGTGTCTTGTTTTGGTCTATTCTACACTTTTTGTCAAGGGTCTTAAGTGGTTTGGTGCATCCATTTGGTACCTCTCTTTATAACCCTCTTTTGGCCCTTATTTTGCATGCTATGTTTAGCATATATACATACTGATTTAGAGGTTGTCATCTCTTGAATTTGTGCATATTTTTGTTCCATCTTCAATGTTGTAGAACTGATTTTTTGGGTTTGAGCATTGTACATATCACTTGCTTTGTAATTCCCCTCTTTTACCGTATTTTTGCAAGCTTTTGTTTCCATACTTGTGAGCATTATTTGGCCTTGCTTTGTGCTGATAAAATGCTAGTTTAGGGGCTGCCTTGCCACTGTTTTGCATTCCATGTCCATATTCTGTATGTTTAATAGGGCTGTAGGCCATTTCGGGTGCATTTCATCGCATTTTGGGCATCGGTTGCAATTTTATCATAATTTGGGGGCTGTTTTTGCATTATTTTAGTTGCTGAATTTTGCATCTTCCTTATGCCATTCGCCACATCTCATTCGCATGTCATTTTGGTGCTTTAGAGCCTCGCCTCGGTTTGCGTGCCCGTGTGCGCGCATTTCGAGGCAGCCTCGTTTTATCTGCCGGCAGCCTATGTGAGTGTGGTTGAGGCCCTCTCATGTTGGCGTAAGCCCAATTTGCATTTTCATGCTTGTATGCCATTGCCTCGGTTTGCGTGCCCGTGTGCACGCATTTCGAGGCACTTCATTTTTATCCGACGGCAGCCTATGTGAGTGTGATTGAGGCCCTCTCATGTTGGCGTAAGCCCAATTTGCATTTTCATGCTTGTATGCCATTGCCTCGGTTTGCGTGCCCGTGTGCACGCATTTCGAGGCACTTCTTTATCCGACGGCGTCTATGTGAGTGGTGAGGCTCTCCCATGTTGGTGTAAGCCCATCGCGGCATTCCGTGTGCCATTTCATTGCATTTTATCATTGCCTCGGTTTTGCGTGCACGTGGCGCGTTTGGCACTGCCGGTTGTATCCGATTTTCTCATCTTATCATCGTCTCGGTTTGCGTGCGTGTGCACGCATTTTGGCTGCCGGTCTTATCCGATTTGCGTTTCATCATTGTCTCGGTTTGCGTGCCCGTGGGGACGTATTTCGAGCATCTCATTTTCATCTCATTTTCACAGCATTGTGCATACTAGGCTGTATCTTAGTTGCATTTCATGCATATCATGCATATTGCATCGTGTTGGAGACGGCGTTAGCGCACGCGAGAAGCGAAACGCGTTTCGTACTCTGAGTGACGGAACGGGTCTCAATTCCCAGGTCACCGACACTCCGGATTACCCATGATGGAGTTAGGTTTTGTTGTAGCATTCATCTGCATTCATCTGATATTGAGTTGTGCAATTCGGTTCCTCGGCCATCATGCATCGATATGCGTGATTGGTGGCACGAGGATCGAGGCATGCATATATTTGTGAAATACATTCTTTGTGCCCTTTTCACGCTCTGTTGCAGCAAAATCCAGGATCAGCAACTTTTCGGAATCCGGCACGCATTTCGAGACACAGTGCAAACAGAGGCTAATTGGGGCATCCCAGTGGATTTCCACCCGAAGCAGCCCGACATGCATTATT
This sequence comes from Camellia lanceoleosa, assembly GCA_025200525.1. Classification (NCBI taxonomy): domain Eukaryota; kingdom Viridiplantae; phylum Streptophyta; class Magnoliopsida; order Ericales; family Theaceae; genus Camellia; species Camellia lanceoleosa. The sequence continues at coordinate 87,476,425 of CM045762.1, read as the reverse complement.
CATCATAGCAAGGCAGCCCCCTGGCCTGCGCGCCAGTTTACAGCTTTCTTAGTTAATTGTTAATTAATTAGGAATCTGTATATTTCGGACTGTAATATTCTTTTATTCGGATCTGTATTATTATTTATTTGGACCCTCTGCGCGAGGGCAATACTGTAATAAGGGTGTGTGAGTGCGATGTATGTCTTCCAACCCCCATTTCTTTCTCCCTTTTATTTATCCGCTTACAATGGTTAGATATAGGGCATATTTCAATTAGCACACAGTATGATAGCATGTTTGCATTCATTCATCTGTTTTACATGCATCGGGCTCGGCGCATCATACAAACTGCATCTGTATTTCAATTCCAAGTTGAGTACGTGATAGCTGTTGCATCTCATATGCCATATTTAGAATAGCCGAGCCTGCTATAGTTGCATCTCTGCGTGTGTTGCATTAGGCATTACAGTATACTTAGGATCATGCATGATTTCTAATCAGTTTTCTGTTTTGGCTTGGAGTACTTGGTGAGTTGTTATGCTTTAGCATACTTGCATGCGTGTGAGTGTTGCCATGATTGCATGCTTACCATGAGGCTAAATGCTTATGTGATATAACTGCCTTGAATGCCTGTGGGTGAAGGTTGAGTTATCTGAATTGGGACAATTCATCAAATGTTTGTTTTAAGCCCACTAGATTGTGACAAAACCATGTTTTCTAAGCCCACCCGAGGGTGGCAAATCCGCGTCTTAGCCTACTTGCGAGTAGCACCATCAAACCATTTTCAAACAAACAAGCATGAAATGTTTTGTTCCAACTCAGGCGATTCAGTCTATACTTGTATGCTGTGCGCATCACATAGTAACCTAGGCTAATAACCGGAATAAGAACTCACAAAGTTTTCAAAAACAGATATCGTGGTTAGTAGAGGCCGGTCTTTGACCGGGCGAGCGGGGGTGCTCACGATGTGACCTTCCCCAATCGTACCCAAGTTCCCGAGCCAACTTTGGTGATGACGGACACGTGGCCTTTGGCACCGAGTTAGGGTTTCCTAAATTTCCCATTTTAAAAAATATTTAGGTGGCGACTCTGTTATCTGGCAAAGCAGTCCATGTTTGGCACTTCTTTCAAAAAAATCTGTTTTCCTTCAAAACGATTTGCCGGATTTGGACTCTTTGGTTCAAGATTTGGAACCGCGACAAAATCGAGTCCGAACTGTAGCGAGGCCCCCCGCGGGCGTTGTTACAAGCCCTCATACAATTTCTACAGCAATCATAGTTATCCTCTACCGATGGCCCAAAACAGATATACAATCTCAAAGACAGATAAATTATCCGAATTTCCATAGGTGAGAGGTATTACATATCCAATTTCACCATTTATATAAAAATCCATCCAATTTCATATTCCTAATACCAATTTCATTTATTTGTGCAAAATAACTATTTAAGACATTTTAAGGCAAAATTCCCTTTTCTTCCAAAATCCTCCCAGGTATCAAAATCAACAAATCTATCGCAACACAACCTCACATCTACTCCTATAACCATTTTTAATATATACATTTGAAAACCCCTCTTTTGATTTTAAACCAAAACCCTAAGTTTGTTCAAAATCATTCCAAATTCCAATATTCTTTACACATCAACGAATAACTAAGTTAAAACTCATAAAATAGTATAGAAAGTCCCTATCTCAAGTTTCGAAGATGAGCAAAGTAAGAAAGAAACTTCAAAAATGCCAAAACCAAGTTTTGTTCGGACCAAATTAAAGCTCTTGAGATGCTCTACATCTTCCCAAAGACACTAAGGTAAAGAAGCCAATGGATCTAGACGAAAATGTAGAGAGAGAGAGAGAGAGTTTTAGAGAGAGAGGCTCTAGATCTAGGATTTTAAGAGAAAAAGATATGAAAAAGTGATGTAGAAAGGTACTACTGCGAACCGATATACGCACAGTCCGCTCGAATGTAAAAAGTGATGCTCGAACGTCAGACACAATAAGTTGTTCTGCTCGAGCGCAAGAAGTCTCGCTCGAGCGCAGAATACACACTCCTAGTACTTTTGCAGTTAGTAGACCAACGCTTGAGCGCAAGAAAGACCGCTCGAGATGAGACTGCTTGAGCGCAAAAAACACCGCTCCAGCGTAGAATATACTCTTCCAATAGTTTTGCAAACTTACAAAAGTACTGAGAGTTCACAAATCCTTTTCGAGCGCAAGAAGTGCCGCTCAAGCGGAGTAAAATTCTGGACAACAAAAGTTTGAAAACCAAGCAACCAACCTGTTCCAAACACAACCATAACAATCCAACAGCCAAACTCAAGGACGTATGAGGGGAAAAGATATGAACAACACTACAAAACTAAGAAACCCGAGTCCAAGATACAAAATGGTTGGATTAAAATTAGAATCGTTATATTCATTTTGTCTTCGACTCGTCATAGATGTTTTGTATATATTATTGATTCGTTATAAATGTTCTGTATGTTGCCGATCTTTGATGATCATTCTGTATGGTTCCGATCATGAATGATCGTTTTGTATGGCTTCGTTCTTTTATGGACATTCTGTATGTTATCGATTTGTTATAGACGTTCTGTATACTTTTGTTCTGTTGTGGATGTTCTTTATGGTTTTGATCCGTTGAGATCATTTTGTCAAGTTTTAATAATGCTATTTGACGTACCTCGTAATGTATTTAACTTGCAAAAAGGTTTGATAAACTTTATCTATTATATATGTATATATATATATCTGAAAAATGCTTTGATCATGTTAAGAATGTTGTTTTTATAAAGTTTTAGAACTCATTCATTTAACCTCTTTATTTTGACATTACTCATTGGGCTTTTAACTCACCCCTCTTTCCCTATATATGTAGGTGAGCATCAGGAGGATCCGCATTAGAGTTTGCTCTAGAGTCAACCTCTTTTTGAAGACCATTCGGGATGTCCCTCTGTGTTGAAGCTTTAGCTTTTGTTTTGTCCAAGTTTTGTAAAGTCTTAGTTTTGTTAAGTTTTGATAAGTCATATGTATGGTCTTGGGGTATGTATGAGATGAATGTTTGTGTATATATATAAGTGTGTATATGAAATGTTTTAAGTATTTGGTTCATATTATGTATGTACAGTCCAATAGACAATATTACTTATGTATTTACTTTCACTTTAGGTCTCGCTATTCAATTAATATTTTGTGATTTGGTGAAGAAACCATAGGTAATCTATGATTACTAGTCAGTCATGTCCCAAACCTCTAGATGTCAGTTCGGGTTGACACTCATCCAGTTCCCTACTTATAGGACTAAAATATATATATTTTAAAGATAAATGTTAATAAATATCTCATGGATATTGTTTCATATTGAAATTCATGCAAAATTTATTTTGAAAGTGATAAATAAAGGTAGAAAAATTCTTTTAAACTGAATCAAAAATATTATGAAATTAGTAAAAAAGTACATCAAATTTTACTCCTTTTATGTCTTTTCCTTCTACCTCCAAGACACTTTCTAGTAATTTGTAAGCCCTTTTATGAATGTGAATATATAGCTAGAGATTTCAAGGCAAGACTATTCTTATTGAATACACAATCATCCGCAAATTATGTGTATCAATTAAACTTGTGGGAACATAATTTTCATCTTGTCCATATGGGGTAGGGCCTTGGGCCGAGGTGCCATGTGGCGGAGTGCAACTAGCCAAGGTGTGTAAGCTATCTACACCTAGGCTAAGATAAGCGGTGAAAGACATGAGTCCTTGTAGAAGAACGATTCTTAAGTTAGGTAAGTTAGGACTCTTCTGAGAGGTTAATCGTGATGATGATATGTTATTTTTAAAGGGAGTAAGTGTTTGATAAGAAGATAACTTCTAGGAGAGGCATGACACTCTATATAAAAGCAAGCACAGTCTGAGGTATGTGTGAATTTGTACTTATTAAACTCTCCACAATTATATTTCCAAAATTGCTTACTAACTTTGTCATCTAAGTGTCCTTTCGGTTGACGAATAACTGGGTTAATTATTTTTTCGGTCTTGTAGGCGTGGATCTCATTAGCAATTACTTGTTGATTTGGTTTATTCTCAAAATTCCAAGAGGAATATCAAAATATTGGTTGTATGGTGAAATTTTAGCACACACAAAACTTGTACTTTAGCATTAGTGAAAGTCAATTTTAGAATGTTTACATTTATGATTCGTTCATATTCACTTAATCAATGAGCTACTCAAGCAAATTATCTAATTTTTTTATTTCCCATATATTTTGTAAAGCGCACAATGAAATTACGATTCATTTCATTACTTACTCAACCACTGAGATATATGTGACTGTATAAGTTGCATAATCAATCCCATCCTTGCTATTTTAGAAGACTACAAATATATACTATATGTTAACGAAAATAGGGTTTCTAATGAGAAGAACCTTGTGAAACTTAAAACTCTCATATTATTTTTTTAGAATTTTTATTTTTTAAATAATTAAAAAAAATCTTCTATTGGCCAAATTTTATTGAACCATTAAAAAAACTTATTATGTCTTGATTTATACATTTCAAAAAAAAAATTAATTAATTCATCTATAAATTTAAATTTAGAAATTTAAAAAAGAAAAGTTAACTAATCAGTTTTAAAATAATAAAAAAAATATTTTACTATTTATTGAATCATTTAAATAATCTTATTATATCTTGATTTACACATTTCAAAAAGAAAGTTAATTAATCCATTTAAAAATTTAAATTTAGAAATCTTAAAATGATCGATTTTAAAATTTAGATTTTTATACCACTAAAGTATAGGAATCAATTCACATCTTCCATAGATTATTTCTCTTGATATTTAATTTTTTAAATAATTAAAAAATCTTTTATTGGCTAGCTTCTAATCCCTTATATGTGATTGATAATTCATTTTAAGAACTTGTTTCTCTCATCAAATATTATATAAGTTTTTTTTAGATAGTGTAATTCCAAAACTCCTTTCAAATATTGATTATGTGTTTGGTTAATGGCTTTGGGTAGAAATTTGGAAAGAAAAAATGAAAAGATGTATGAAATTAGATAAAATGTAGTTATATTTTGATTCACATTTCATCTATCTTTTTCCTTTTTCATTCCAAATTTCTACCCAAATTTATGAATCAAACATAACATAAAGTTGGGAACATATTTTTCATATTGAAAATTTTGAATTCATATTACTTTTTAAAATTGTGTACTACAAACTCTTATCACACATGTCTCTCCATATAATAATGATTGAAATTTATTTTAGTTCCTATCTCAAAAATTAGTTATAGAATCAAATAAAATGTGTATGTCTTAAAGTTTTAGAATAAAAATTTTATATTAGAATTTATTCAAATGTAATTCTCTTAATATTTATAATTTTTTTATTGATTAATAAAAGAAACACTGTAAACATTAGGATTATTTTTTTTATGATATTGAACTATTAAAATATAATGTATTATAGGCTTAAATTAAGAATTGTTGGGAGAAAAAAATCGACTCGAACTAGATTTTTTAGGTTAATTTTTAATATTTAATCCAATATTAGAATCTCAAACTAGCTTATATCGGTCACGAACCAATAAAGACAATTTTTAATGATTAGGTAAAGGTCACATTAGGCCTGTTTGGTAGGGTTTATAAGCTGCTTATTTTAGCTTTTCGCTTAATTTAAGTTAAAATATTGTGTTTGGTAAAGCTTAAGTTAACCAGCTTATAACTTAAATCAAGCTATTTCTCAGCTTATCTCAAAAGCTAGTCAAGGGGTGTTTAAATTTTCGACTTAAGCACGCAGTTGGTGTGGGGAGGCTAAAATTACTTAAATACCCTCATCAATACCCAAATATAATATTAATTAAAAAAGAAAAAAATCAATATTAATTAAAAAATAAATATTAATTGGTATTAATTATTAATAAATTCATATTGTATATTTTTATATTAATTAAAAAATAAAAAAAAATTATATTTCTGAAGAAAAAGAAAAAAATCAATATTAATTAAAAAATAAATATTAATTGGTATTAATCATTAATAAATTCATATTGTATATTTTTATATTAATTAAAAAATAAAAAATTGTATAGTTCTGAAGAAAAAGAAAAAAATCAATATTAATTAAAAAATGGTATTAATTATTAATAAATTAATATTGTATACTTTTGTAATGAATTAATTATTAATTGATGCTAATTAATAACAATTGTTGATTATTAATATTAATTGATACCAATAAAAATTAATTATTAATATTAATTTATACTAATTAATAATTTTAGTATTACTTGAGACTAATTAAGCCATTAATTGATACTAATTAATAATTTTAGTATTAATTGATACTAATTAATTTATGATGGAAAAAAATTGTAACAATAATACTTCCATTACATTTTTATCAAATGTATCAATTTTTATATTAATTGATACTAATTAATACTAATTATATTAAATTTTATTAATGAAATAATTTTTTTTAAATTAAAACTGAAAAAAATGACAAAATAATCATTTTTGTATCATATAAGGGCAGAAAGGACAATTATACATTAAAAAACTATTTTACTGTTTATTAACCAAACGCTTAAATCCATAATCTCACAGCTGCACCAAACAGGTTAACAGCTTATGTTCACAGCTATAAGCCATAATCTGTTAAGCTATAATTTATAATCACTTTTCCACAGCTCTACCAAACGGGGGCCATTGGCATAGCTTCTAAGTCACCTGTAATGTTTAGTCCAACACCACAAGTCAATCCTAATCTATTTTCACGTAAGAGTTATAATATACGACAATTTACAATTTTGAATATACAAATTTTTAAGCTTTACAAAATAAGAAAAAATTAATATATTAATAATTGTAATTTACTACTATCTTGTGATAAATTAAAATTATAAAACTTATATAACAAAATGTATTTATATTTTATCACAAATATAATTTTTGTAATTTATTCTTTAATTTTTATCAATTAAATTATGGCATGAGGTTTTTTTATTAAAAACTTAGAACACACAATTAATGACATCAGAATAAAAAATTTTCTCTTATGTGTAACTCTGATAAAAATGAATAAAATTTAATTGATTATAAATTATTTTTATATATTTTAAATAAATTTTATATTATTATTTTAATTTAAAAACTAATTGTTGATTATTTATTTATATCCTGTGCATAGTATGGATAACATGCTAGTTAACAAAAAGGGTAAAGGTAACTTAACTAAGAAAAATGTTCACGGTTCAACAAAAATAAGTCTGGTTGGCCCGTAAGAAAAAAAGTAAATAGGGGGTGGAATCATTAAAAAAATAGGGAGCTTAATTAGGGATGTTAACAGTTCGGTTGTGATTAGAAAATCTCCAATTCACTATTTGTCCGTTAGATTGGTAGATAGGAAAAAAATCAATTCGCATCTGTCTGTCTGATTGACAAATACGAATTGAGGAGATTGGCTAATAGATGCGAATTGATTTGGTAGTTTAAATTTTTATAAACTTTAAACATAATATAACAACTTGTTAATATTTTTTTTTGAATAACAATCCAACTCAACATAACCAAAAGATCATCAAGTAAATTATCAAATACCAATAATAAATACATATAAGAAAACTATATTTTATCAAAACTATTTCATTACTTTTTTTTTTTCAAAAACTATTTTGATTTGATTTTTTTTTTTTAAATGACAAAATTAAGCCTTATATTTTTCATACAAAAATATCAAATATCAACACTTGTCATTTGATAAAAGGATTAAGAAATTAAAAACACAACGGAATATCTAAATTCTTTTTCAATTAAAAATATAAAAAAAATATCTAAATAAATTAAAAATACAAAATCTTACAAATTAACAGTGGCCTCCTCTAATCTTTTAGTTTACCAAAGATAGAAATATTTGAATAGTTTTTTGTCCCATTTTTACCAGGGTCGGCCAAGATAATTTGGTGCTAAGACAACATTCTAAATTGAGGCCTATTTATGGGTACACACTTGTTTTTAATTTTGACACAACAAACCTAAACCCATCAAAATTTAAAGTAAAATTTAATATTTTTAAATTATAAAACCTACACACGTAAATTCTAAAAAAATATCAAATTTTGCCTTAAATAGTTAATACATCCAATTAAATTAGTTAAACAATAGTGAGTCAATCAATTCCAAAATATGAACTTGTTAACAGATTCAAAAACAACCACAAAACATCACTCATAAATTTGTCTCTAATTATGTAGACTGTTATATGTTTGTTGATATTTTAGGAGTTTTTAGTATTATTTTAGTAATAAAGAAAGGGGGCACCTACAGGCCAATATTATTGACCAGACTTATTTATCTATAAATCATATTCTATTTTTCACCTATCAACGTGTGTAAAATGCCCTCTCCTCACCTTTTTCATCCTTGTTATTTACACTACCATGGTTGCACCTTCTTCCGCCAAACACCACCTCCAGTAGCCGGCAATCATCCCCGGTGATAGTTTCCGGCGACTACCTCCGGTAATGGTTTCTGGCAACATTTTTTTGGATTTTTTTTTCAACAAAAATAACATCTATTAGTATCACATCACTACTGTCACCACAAACAATGCTCATTCATTCATTCTTACACACTCACTCACTCACATTTACATACACACACTTATTCACTATCATTTACTTATCTACTATCATTTACTTATCTACTTATTCACTCACAGAAACACAATCACACATAGACATACACATAGAAAAAAGTAACAAAGACCAATCTAATAAACTAATCAAAAACACGTTCAGTGATGAATTTATCACTGATCGATTTGTAAAAAATTACTAATGAAAAATTTTAATCACTCACTCTTACTAAGAATCCATCCTCATTCTTCACATACATAGAAAGGGGAAGAGAGAGAGAGAGGGGGGCTAATAAATTTACCATTGAAAAAAATTTGAATCTTAATTGGATTTGAAAATGATCTAGTGAGAGAGAGAGAGAGAGAGAAATGGGCAAAACATGAAAAATCACCACTATTTAGATCAGTGTAAATCGGCGATGGTATAAGTGGATCGGTCATGGTAAAGTGTAGATCGGCGACGGTGGAGTGTAAATCTGCAACGATGGAGTGTAGATCTACGATGATGGAGATGAAAATGCGATGGTAGCGGTGGATCTAAGATGGTAGCTATGGTGCATACATTGGCGATGGTGATAGTTGATGAGCAATAGTGGTAGCCAAACAATAACGATGGTGGTCGACAGCGATGGTAGTGGTGTTGGTAGATCACGACAATGGCAGTGGCCGTAGATCGAGATTGTGGCAGTGGAAGATGAAAAAAGGAATATGAAAAGATTTGATAGATTTGAATTTAATAAGGATAATATATGTGATCGAGGATTTATTAGTGCATTTAAAAAGTCAACAAGACTTAATGGTATTTAAGTTCAATAAAGGGGACCAAAAATGCCTAAGACCCCCAGTGGGGGTCACTGGGGGTCGTGTGTGTTGGCTCCTCATTGGCCCAAAAAAAAAAAAACTGTTTTTTTTTTAATTTTTTTTATTTCAGCGAATGGTGCGCTGCCACGTCACTGAGGGTCGACCTCCAGTGTGGGTCTGTAGCAGCGCTGAAAAGGGACTAACCCATAATTAACTCTAAAGAAAAAGTTTGAGACCTCTAAAATCACTCCCAAAATTTATTCCAAATGACAAACTGTTACATGTCAATTGTTAATTCGCATTGGAATCAAATATCTATAACACAACTCCAAACATTATTGTGAATGAATTTAGGCATGATATTTTAATTACTTTTAACAAGAACAACAAACATTTTTTTTAAACAACGTCCCAACTACAACATAAATTTAAAATGTGGCCTTAAAAAAAATAAATACCTCTCACACAATGAGCTGCAAGCCTTCACTAACATAAGACCTTCCAAATATATGAGGCCTAAAGCAAGTCAGTCACCTTACCTGCCTAACGATGGAGCTGACACAATATTGTTATAATGACTACATCATCTTATAACATTTTGCATACCATATATCTCATATGTTATCATTTTATTGAATTTTTTTTTTTTTTTTTAGAATTGGATGTCCCAATCAGTTTACACGCACATCAACTAATCTCGAGAGATCAATCCGACCACCCACTTACAGAGACCCCATTTAAAATTAGAGCAAACATCCTATATGTACTGACTCCGAAGAGCTTAACGCAATTAGTGAGTATTGAACTTAAGACTTAGAAAGTATACCCCCAAGCCTCAAATTGTGCACACTAAGCCAACCCTTTGAAGCTTATCATTTTATTAATTTAATAAGTCTTACCATTCATATATATTACTAATATAATAATGACACATTACATGATATATAATTTACAGTAAAATAGTGTCAACACTCAAAGAAAATCTCTCTCTCTCGTCTTATTTTTACACAGTTTTTTACTTGATTTAAGTTCCATAAAATTTAAGAGAATTTTAAAATGTCTTCCTTTGTTTTGGTTTTTTTTTTTTTCCTTTTTTGCATCAACTAATGATCATTTTTTAAAAATGAGAGATAATGGATGAGATGCTCTAGTTACCACATTAATATCATTTGTACGAAACAGAAAGAAAAATTGTAACGAAATTTACTTGTCTTGACTATGCGATTTTATACATTAAAATCATTTGTCTCGACACTTAATTGATTTGTATATTGGATAGAAAATTGTGATGAAATTTAGTTCTAAATCAACTTTAAATATTTTTTGAGACTTAAAGAGCTTCGAGTTCCACTTTAATATATGATTGAATTAGAAAATAAAATTAAACTTTTTTTTTTTTCCATCTTTTGTTAAAGTTGATTATTTTTCATTTTGATGAATTCACTTGATTGAACTTATTAAATATGTTCACATTTTGTTAGAAATATAAAAATTTTGTTACTTGGTAAAAATATTTTTGTTTTAATTTGACTCATTACATTGAAACCTGGTTTCGCCAGGTAAATATGCATATTTAAACAAAAAAATGTAATTAATGGCCATTGATTGCACAACTATTGGACAAGCTTCAAGTCTTCTAAGTTAGGTCCTCCCTTGTTCTTGAATCATTAAAGTGGTTCTTTTATAGGGTTGATTCAAATTTAGGTTATCACATGTTCTGTAGTTCTTGAGCTTTTGCAAGTTGATGCAAAGGAAAAAAAAAAGTTCTTATGAGGTATGCACAAGAGTAATAGCTGGATAAACAGATAACTTGTGAACAATAAATAAATAAATAAATAAATTGAAAATAGATATGATACAACCATATGCATGACAATAAATTAAATTAAAGTTCTTACAGATCCATTCAGTGACATTAAGTTTTCCCTGTAGGCTCCAACTGCTTTGGCTTTGTTATGGTGTGGTAAAGTCAAAAAAATTTGTCAGTTGTACATATTTTTAATTTTACATACATTTGTGAATTAATTATGATTTTAATAATATTATAATAAACATATTTATATGTCACATTTAATTGAGTAACAGAGCTTATTTAACCAATGCAATTGTAACAAATGAAATAATAAATTAAATGTGATACACAAATAAGATCATTGTAGCTATACTCTTATGATTAAAATTGTCATTTAGGTGGATTTAGTGGCGGAGCCAAAAAAATTAAATCAGAGAAGGCACTTATTAATTATAACATTGAAAATTTTTACAAAAATATTTCATATAAATTTTTACGATTGGCTTCAAGAAAGATATATATATATATATATAAATTATTTGTAATTAGTATATCATGGACAATATAAAAAATAAAAAATAAATAAAAAGTCATGGATATAAGTTTTAAAATAAATTATATAATGATAAAATAATTTTTTATACAAAATTTCAATAAAAATTTAATATAATAATATCACGTCATCATTGACATATAATATCACCAACCGATAGTAAAGAAACACATAGAGAATGAATCTCACATGTCAAATGTACCTAACAATTCAATAAATTCTAAATTTTTATTGAGATTAATTATAATTATATGTCAATAATGATAAACATCACGATTGTATTGAAATTTTCATAAATAATAATATGACTTATCGTAATATCTTTATTTTCAATAAAAAAAAACAACCATTATTATTCTCATAATTTTAAAAATATCATTGATATTTCACTCGAAATAATATTTTATAATTTTTTTTCTTTAAAATATTTTCTTTATATTTACACCAAAAAAAAAAAATTATTCCAAAATCCAGGGGGGGCACGTGACCCCCCTGGTCTAGCTATGGCTCCACCACTGGGTGGATTCGACTCAAATAATTAGAGTCTAATTTATAAAATTTAAGAATTTGGAGAGTATAATTTTATAATTTATTGACTTGGAGAGCAGTGTGTTTGGAGAAGAAATGAGATGAAAGTCCCAAAATCAATGGTGACAAAACCCGATCTCCACCGCACACAGCGAAGTCCTCGTAGAGTTTTCCAACTTTAATCAAGGAACTAGGATCAAAATATTTATGGATTTGGAGAAATCAAAGATCTAGTGAGGTTTGATGTAGGAAATGTAGAGAGAATGGAGAGAAAAGAGTTTTTTAGAGAGAGAGAGATACAACAAAAGGGAAATACACTCAGGCCAAAGAGAAGAAAAAGCAAAATTTTCGGACTCACCTATCACTACACGTGCAGCACCCATGCCCGCACGTGCGGAGTGTGCCTTCCACACGTACAGCCTTCATCCTCGCACGTGCTGCCCTTTTCCCCACACCTGCATATATTGCAATGTGCTCTTCAACCCTTCCCTGTTTTTCACAGGTGCGGCCCCTCTCCCGCACGTGCAGCCCAAGGCCTCGCTCGTGCGGCCCTGGCCCACCAACACAGAATTTTCTTGGTTCAACCCCAGACACTCCGGACCCAACCTTGCCCCTTCCGAAATATGAGAGACTCAACATGGAAGTAAATGAAAGCAAGGATTTGAAATAAGCTTTCAAATACAACAAAACGAAATGTTAACAAGGCTCCTGGTTAAACCCGACACTCCAATAAGGCAAACCCAAAGTTAAACAAGAAGTATGAGGCGAATAATACACCCAGTCATCACAAAAACAAATTAAGTTTTTTTATAAGTGTGGGTGTTGATTTCCGATCTCACCAAATATGTAGCTTGAAGTCTAAGGGAAACAGTCTAATTTGAGTTTAACTTATTTGAACTCAACTTGATTGTTTAATGAATGAGGCGAGCTAAATTTTTTAGATTCATTTACTAATTGAGTCAAGCTCAAATAGACTTAAATTTGATTTGATTAAGATTGTGAACACAAATATATATATATATATATCTAATAAATATATCGATATATTTTTATTGATTTATTTTATTTATTTCTTTGTATTTGGTGTTTACGTAAATTTACTTATTTGATTAATGAAATTTATCAAAAATATGAGCATCCTTTTAAATTTTGATAATATTTTTCTCTTTTTTTTTTCATTTAATGTGCATATTAATTTAAGGTTGATTTTTATACTTCTAAGTTTATGTTCAAACTTAAACTTGACCCGTTTATGTTTTAATTTCTTAAATACTTGACGAGTTGTGAATTAGGGCAGATTTTTTTAAAATTCAACTTTAACTCAATTTGAATTCGAGCTCAATTAACTCTCAACGAGTCAAATTTAAACACTCTTACACTCCGTTTATTTCGGCAAAAACTTTTGTTTTTAAAAAAAAAAAAATCACTTTCCTTTCGCATTTAATATGATGAAAATCGAAAGCTACAAGAAAACATTTTTTTTTGGTGATAATGGAAAAAAAAAAATTCATTTATATGAAAAATATTTTCCAATTTAAAAGTCTTATTGATATTACCATATTACTATCACCATCACTATTTTGTCGCGACCACTATCACTATAAGACAATTACAATCACTAGTACATTATATTCAAGGGGCACTTTTTTATAAATCTCATTTCACCTACTTATATTTTATTTAGTTCACATTATTTTCTTATATTCTAATAAGTCTTATGAGTAACATAGTTATCAAAATACCTCTAATAATATTCACATTTACAGTGTGAATGTTCCGTAATGTGAATATTCACACCGTGAATGTGAATGTTCATGTTCACACTGTCAATGTGAACATTCACACGTCAATGTCAATATTCACATTGTAAAATATAAATGTTCATATTACTAAATTGCTAACCGTTCAAAAAATATTTGTAAGGGTAGAAATATCTATAAAATACTTTGCATATGAGAATTAGGATTTGGTAGATCAAATATTCAAATAATAGGACTTATTGAAATACAAGAATATCTTATGGACTAATTGAGATATAAACACTTAAAAAATGATTTTCTAATAAATCTCCCTATATTCAAAGTAAGAACTAAACTTAAGTATTTTCTGGAAAAAAAAAAAAAAAAACCTTTCCTGCAAAATAAACAAAGAATAGAACTCAACTCAACTATGCTCATTTACATAATTAATAAAAAAAAATAATATCAAATATTGATAAGATATCACGTGGTATCAATTACTAATTATCATTATTCATGTTATCTTTTTTAAGTATAAAATATTGTGAAAATTATTTTTGTCTAAACCAATGGGGTTTAGGAGTGAGTGAGTGAGTATGATTTAGTTTTGAAGGAAATTATGAAATTACTACTTATTAAGTTTTTGTAATTGGTAATCTCATTTGAAAACTCCTTTCAGTTATAATTTTATTTGTTCTTTTGTTTCAATGAGACTATGAGTGTTTAGATGCGAATCCAACCCGAATTGTGCTGTGAGGCTCGAGAATTTTGTAACAAATTTATTAAATAAAAATTATCTTTTTTTTGAAGAGTTATTCTAAATTAATGCATAAAATATAGAAGTTTGGCACACTTTAAATTAATCATTGTTTAGAGGCCTCCTAATTAACACTAATCCTCACAATTAGATTAAGGAAGCTTCTAAAGGAAATCTAGAATTTTGTCCTCACTTGATTGTCTTATTCATGAGTGTGTATATATATATATATAAAATAAAAAGAAAATAGCGAGGGGCAGGCCGACCAAGTTAACCCTCATAGGGAAGGGTTGATTTTGTCTTATATAAATATTCATCTCAAAAGTGCAGCCCTCTTAGCATGCTTAACCATCATTTCCTTACCTTTGAGTGAAGAAATGAGTTGTTATAAGTATGCTTATCGGGTAGACAATCCCCCAATGGCCATACATGCAAGGATTCCTTTACCAAATATTTTATCCAAACTTTCCCTCTCATTTTGGTCTATATATGGAACACAAGCTCCCCCAACTCCTCATTTACAAATTTCGGCTGGAGCTAGAGAGTGGAAAGGGAGAGAAAGGAGAGAAAAAGAGAAACGAGGAAGGAAGAAAAAGAAGGACTCATTACTTGAAAGGACTTCAAAGCTTCACCAAGGTAGGATACTTAGAAATACACCACTTCTTTAAGTTTTGGAAAATGAATGCAAAACAATCTGACATGCCTTGTAATACATGAAGGAAGCAAGAACAAATTAAATAGGAGAGGTCTCTTTTGCATGCCTTAGATGAAGTCACTTGTCTTGTCTCTTGTTATTATTTTATGTTCTCTTTGCTCTATTATAATAACTTGTAGCACCTCTTCAATGCAAGAAAAATACCTCTCCATGAACAATGTAGCCTAGCTTGCCCAAGTAGGAAACTAAGGAAGACAACCCATTGCACATTCGAACAGAAACTACACCATGCAGAATCTATTTTCACTTCTAAACCATGAAATAAATCACTTATTTATTCTTTTGAAAATGTGAAGCTATTGGAGTTATTTTAGGGTCTTATTTATATGTGGGAATTCTTCAAAATTTATTTGACAATATTTTATAGCCGAAAATATACTTTATGTTCACCTCTGTTGTTAAGACAGCAGCAAAGCCTACTTTACATGGCCGCAGCTTCTTCCACATAATGAAATTTTGAGTAATTCAAATTGGAAATGTGAGGTTTTTAATTTATCTTTCCAACGCCACAGGTTTCAACTTCTTTCATTAAGTATAGGGTGAGATATGTCTGTTTTTCAAAAAGGCGATAAATCTAGAGCTACCTACTGTTTTTAATTTATTTGGACATCTTCTAGTGGCCAAATGACTTCGAGCCCTCTTCAAAAATATTCCCAATTTAATAATCTATAACTCCACCAAAAATCAAAAATTTTAAATATGATTTACTATCATTTTTATATTTTTATTTGAGGGGATAGTTTGCTGGAAACCGTTCAGAATCTGGAATCAAATTAGTAATGGCTTAAACCCCTTTTGTATTGCCTCATTCTTACATATTTTGTCTTGCATGCACTTAAATATGCTTGATTAGTTGAAATGAATCATGATATGTGTATTTTCATCAAGAGCTACTATGACCACAATATAGGGAAAATGAGATGGGTAGTTTGGACCATGCGCACGCGGATGAATACAAAGAAAAGGTATATCAATGTTTTGTTGGTGTAGGGTGTGCCCTGGTTCTAAGGAAATGTGATTATTTATCTTGCAAAGCCTTGACATAGCCCGGATCGTATTCTGACCTCACGGATTTGGTTTTGAGATAAGGGTGGCAGTGAGAGTCTCACACAGAGGGAGTATCTCTGGAAGGCCAGTTCTCTTGAGACGGACTACTGATGATACACCCTGAGTATCTAACTCAATATGTAGCATCCTTAGGTCCAGTGCCTCGTGATCAAGAGGAGGTGCAAAATAGTCCCTAGCTAGGGTCAATGGTTGAGTAGTATGGCACTCCACAGGGAGTCACCATAGGCTCACCAAATTTACAATTAATTGAGATTACGTTATGAACTCTATGATAACCTGACATTTGCATTGTGAAAATATTCGTAATGAATTATGTCAACATATCTATATGTTGTTTTTGCTGCACTATTATCTTTTTCGTGATGATTGTATATTTTTAAATGTTGTTAATTAACTCCACTGTGTTATTATTGCATAAGTTTTCAAACTGTAAGAAGTTGTTAGTTTTTTTTGGGTTTCTTGTATTCTATTGGGCTTCACAGCTTACGGCATTTCATGCTAGGTGAAGAAGAAGGAGAAAATCTTAGGGAAGATTTTGTCGAAGATGTCAAAGTTCAGCCATGGTTCACTTAGAACCGTCTTAGCCTGGCCATTAAGGCCTGTCTTGCCCACTTTCTTATCTATTTTGATGAAATTTTATGTATTAATGTAACAATACCCGAAGATTGGTGTAAGAAATTAAACATTTGGGGTTGTATTAAGATTAAGCTTTGGAACGTACTTGTAGCGATCCCAGTGTTGCCACTTCGCTAAGTGTATCGGGGATTGAGCTGCCCGATTAGCTCGCGGGGGTCCAGGGGACAGTGCCCCTTGACGGGTCCTAGGGCAGCGCCCCCGAAGCAAAAATGAAAAATGCATTTGAAGTTGCTTGTCCGCTCAAGCGGCTGTTTATGCGCTCGAGCGGAGAATGTTTGGTTCCAGAAGTTTGGCCTGTCAGCAAAAATACTGGGAAAGCGTATTTGACGCTCCGCTCGAGCGAACCATGTTATATTAGTTCGTGAATCTTATATTTCAAATCACTTTTGTATATATCTCTCTCAAAACCCTTTCCTCTCCCTTCTCTCTACATTTCCCTACGCCAAATTGGATCAAAACCTTGATTCCTCAAGATCCATTAGAGTTCTGCCATAAGTTCTTCATCAAAATTGGTTAACTTCTCGAAGGCTTCGTTATGTGCGATGAAGATCGAGTTTCGACACCGCTGATTTTGAGGGTTTCATCTCATTGCTTCTTTAAAACTTATAGGGATTTTATTAGAGTTATATATATATATTGCAAGATCTATATGATTTTCGAAATCATCTTTCGATAGCTTTGAAAATTGATTATTGATTCAAGAAGTTTAGCGATTTTGAAAGTGGGTCAGTCTCTTGTTCTTTTAAAATGATCTTATGGGTTTTGATCTTTGTTGATTAAAGAAAAGATGATTTTGGAAAGTTTTCTTTCAAAAGATTTGAGTTGTATAGTTTTGGTGAGAAAACCTAGAATTTGGAGATTTTTTTTTAAAGGAGACTGAAAATCCATGAATGATATTATTATATTTATTTTGTGTGTCAAAATAAATGGATGTTTGGAAAATTTCTTATTTATATTTATATAAATAATGAATTTCAGGGAATATGAGAATTGTTGTTCATTTTGAAAATTATTGTTCAAAACGTTGAAATAGTCTTGAAATGACTAATTGTCGAGGATATTTGAGAAGAGAGAATTGTGTTATTCCTTGGATGATAAATTGGAATAAAAGTATTTATATTCATCTTGTGAAATTGGCATATCAATTCATTTGATTATATTAAACTTTAAAAGATGATTTGAAAACTTGCATTGAGAAAAGAATGTTGAGAAATAAGTTTTCATGGAATGGTTTTGGGGTAAATACGTTGGTAAGTCTTAATAGGTGGTGTAGATAATATTAAATAAATTGGCTTGAGAGTCCGAGGTGAAAGACCGAAAACTAGCGCGGATAGGTATTGAGCCTTCCGGTTAATACCGGTAAAAATGACAATTTGGTAGTACTTATATAGTCTACTTGCAAACACCGACCTAGGGATTACCAGAGTCGTATTTACCACCCTTGAAATAAATTGTTAAGTTTTGAACAATTGAAATTGCATGATATCATTGAGCATGATGGTTTTCAAAAGATGAAAATGTGATTTATCTTCAAAAAGGGCATAGCATGGCATGTGCATTTCATCTCTTAAGACTTGTATAAAATGTATATACTTTGTTAAGAATTTCCTACTGGGCTTTATGCTCACCCCATGGAATTTTTGTACAGGAAAAGATGTGGTGATCCCACCCAACTAGGGACGTAGAAGTATATGTGTTAGGAGTACAATACTCTCATTTTGCTGTGATTCTGTGTGTAAGCCAAAGGCTGTGTTTGTGTGGGTTTGAATAACCATTTTGTGTAACCAGGCTCAAGCCTTGGAAACTTGTAAACCCTTGGGGTATTTATTTGTTTATTTACTTGTTGTTAGATTAATGTATTGTTGCATAAAGAACTATTGTATCATGTAATGTAAGTTTGGAGATTTATATTCGGTTTTCCTTAAAAGAGCCATGATTGTTGTCTTATCATTAGAACTTTATACTTCACCATGTTGAATTATTTATATTAATATATGATGCCCAAAAATGGGGGTGACACATGTGCTTTGCAGATGAGTTTGTGATTTTAATCCTTTCATGTTTGTCATTTCGCTGACTATGTACTCAGTCAACTCGCGAGGGTCTAGGGGGCATCACCCAGGCGAGGTTGAGGGGTCGTGCCCCCGAAGTAAAAAGCAAAAATGCAATCAAAATTGTTTGACTGCTTGAGCGGTTATTTGTGCGCTCGAGCGAAGAAAATGATCATCTAGTATTTTTGCAGAGCGTCTAATTTTATGTAAAGAAAGTTTACTATTCGAACTATGAAAGTTACGCTCAAATGGTCCGCCTACATGTTTTGCACCACCTTTAGTCACACCACTCGAGCGATGAAATATGCGCTCGAGCAGTCTTCGCGATCCAGGTCACTATAAAGTGCGTTTTTTACTCGTTTTAGGGTTTGTGCCGTCCAGATTTTCAAAGAGGAAAAAAATACAAAGTGTTTTATATTAGAGTGTGCTTTATGAGTGTTTCCTTAATGATTTAAGAGTGATCAATGGATTCATGAACTTTATATCAACATCATCAAGGGGTTTGTTTATTTTCTTTTATTTACAAAAGAGAGAGTTGTTCTTCAGTGAATTTCGAAAAACTTGGGCCTAAAGCTTTGGTGAATTTTCGACATTGTAACACCCCAAAGAAATTAACCCAAATACGCTCATTATCTTCAAACAACATAATCTTGTTTTCCAAATTAATAGCTTTCATTTCTTAAAGTATATGGAATATAAAAGTCTCATCATTAACATCATCATCAATCTCTAACATTTGTATTCATTAAACTCTAAAGATTTATAAAAAAAATACTTCACATGCGATTATACATTTAACATTTCTAGAATTTGAATCTATAACGCGTAGCACAATAAGTCAAGTACAATACAATGCCCTTAAGGGCAACAAATTTCAAGACTTAAGCTCGGTTACACAAAAATGGTTTTCGAACCCATACACGTAAAGTCCTTGGCTTGTCAAAAATAACTACAACAAAAGAAAAAAAACCTTGTACTCTTAAAATACATTCCTCGCCTTTAACTCAACGGGATTACCACATATTTTCTTGCACAAAATCCATAAGGTAAGCACAAAGCCCAGTAGAAAGATCTTAACAAAGTATATACATTTTATACAATCTCCTAAGATGAATGCATATGTCATGCCATGCTTAAATCATGTATCTCTATCTTTTGAAAATCTTGTGTTTAATGCAATTTGAAAACACAACAATTCAATAACTTTAATATAGTTCAAAGGGTGGTAAATACTCAAGTAATCCCCAAGTTGGTGTCTACAAGTAGGCATAACAAGTACTTCCAATCCCCACTTTACCGGTTGCTAATTGGAAGGCACGTGGTACCTTCTCTGTGCATGTTTTCGGTCTTTCACCATGGACACTTAGGCCAACTTAACCAATACCAACTATGCCCCCTATCCGGACTTACCAACGTATTTATCCCAAAACAAATCAAAAGGATCTTATTTCACAAAATAATTCCTTTCTCAAAGCAATAATTTTCCAATGCAAGATTCAAAATCAATTACAACAATGATTAAATGAAATGGCAATGCACGACTTAACAATGCATTAATATAGTTTCATTTTCAATTTTCACCACACAGTCTCCCATTGTGATCAACTTCCACATCTCTTAGTAATATAATATCATAATACATTTTCCAAAAGATAATATAACAATAACATCATACATGCATTTTTCACATATTAATCATCTTTCTTAAAATTTGGTCTTTCCAAGACAAATAACAATAAGCTATTCATCAAGCTTCCCAAATCAACAATTCTCATTTTTCTCATAAAATTTCCTCATTTGATACAACTATAAAAATTTCCTCTATCATTTGCTCACATAACAATTTATCAAGCATAAATTTCACAATATCACAACTTTTTTTCAAAATTCCTAAATTCTAGGGTTTTCACCAAAATTAGGTTTTTGTTCCATTTTTTAAAAGATTTTTCCAAAACAACGTGCACACCTTAGAACATAGCTCATACATTCAAATGCTTTGGAAAAAATAGAGAAAATCCACTTTTAATATCCTCTAGGGTTCAACAACCCAAAATCATGATCTAAACATGTATGAAATACTCCAAACAAGCATAGACTTGCAAAAACATATATATAACTCAAAGATTATCCTTATCTAAAGCTTAGGAGATGAAAGGGATGAAAACCCCGAAACTCAATGTTTATGAAAACTCAATTCAATCGGTGTAAACGTAGCCCTCGTCACCCTTTTTCGATTTGGTGTAAAAAGCCCCCTTCAAATTCTTGAAAATTTTTGCTAAATTTTAGAGAGAAGTTTGGATTAGGGTGTGTTTGTAGAAAGAAGGGAAAGAAAAGATGAGTATAGAGAGAAAGAGAGAGGGACAGAGAGAAGTGAAAAAGTGTACAAAACACATTTTTAACATCAATTTTGAGGAAAAGAGCACGAAATTCGAGACAGACGCACCAAAATCCGCACAAGCGGTTTGAATTCCCCATAAGCAGAATCCCAATCCGCACGAGTGGATTCTGATGCTTCCACGAGAAGATTGCTCCAGAGAAATCCTAGAATTTTTACAAAAAATTTGCTCGAGCAAAACCCAAATCTGCACAAGCAGTTTTGCCTAGAAATTTCCCAGTACACTCTATGTGATTTCGCTCAAGTGGTTGCCCAATCCGTATGAGTGATTTTGCCCAGAAAACCCAGAATTTAATTTCACATCCCAAAACAAGTTTCAATGCTCAAAACTCAAAAATTTTAACCTAGAAAAATTAAGAGGGGTTAAGTAAAAGTAGAAAAGAAATCTCAATGACCCAAAACGATAAAGACAACGCCGAAAGTAATGCACACTATCTTACTACGTAATACCGGTCAAGTCCAAGACTTGGGACATAACAGAAATCAACATTGTGGATTTAACGTCGGGCAAGACAATTCCAAGGTGAAGATGGTGGTAGAAAAAACATATTGGAGTCAGTTCACTTTAGGCATAGATTCGCTAGGCAATTGAGGGTACACTTCTGTAATTCTTTTTTTGTCTTTTTAGTGGATTGTTTTGTAATGCCCCGAAATAAATAATAATCGCCCATCTCATAACATTCCTTACACAGGATCAATAACCTCATACCTTATATTTCATTTATAATCTTGATCATACAAAAGATGACATATACGTGTATACATTCATAAATCCTAGATTATGAATTTATAGCATATGATATGGATATATAAATTAAACTAAAAGTAAAATCAAGTAATTATATGCTCTAATGGCTACATCTTTCCAAGTCGATGCTTGGGCACATTAAAATGAGTTTAACTCAATACAATTAAAGGCCAAGGGTCGTACAAAAATATTACATCAAATAACAAAATAAAGCCCTTGGCTCCCAAGTCCTCTCAAGCTACGTCATTGGTAAAGGCATATTATTAGCACCTGAAAATTGTTTTCCATATATAGTGAGCCAAAGCCAGTAGAAATACTTTAACACAATATATAAATCTTAACAAAGTCATAAGATAAATGCATATGCATGCCATTTGTCAAATATTCCTCATTTCCATCTCAAAACTATGCAATGCCAGATTAGATATCAATTCATAAAAATAATCCTTTTATAACAGAAAATAGGGTAGTGGATACAAAATACTAGGAATCTCTAGGTACGTTTCTACCAATAGGCTATACAAGCACTACCAAAGCCATTTTACTGGTACTAATCGAAAGGATCGACACCTAACCGCGCAGGTTTCTAAACTTTCACCAAGGATATACAGGCTAACATAACAACTACGACCACACCCACACCCCCTAACTAGATTCACTAAGATATTCATTTTTTGTTTTTCAAAATAATACATTTTCAATACTTAAGTATGAAACGATGCTCAATGCAAGATGTACGAGAAATTAGTTTCAATTCACCTAATTCTCATGTAATGTAATTTCTATAACAATCAAAGCTATCATTCACCGATAGCCCAAAACATATATTTCTATACAACAGATAATTTCCAACAAAAGAAATAATCTCATCATTTTCAAAATGGGAGTAATATTACATATACAACTCCACCATCATCATCAACATATACATTTTTCCATTCTTACAAAACCCAACATCATTTTCATTCTCTTTCACAAACCAATATTCATGATTTTAGAACAAAACCCCTTTTACATTCAAAAATCAATTTTAAGTTAAAAAAATCCACTATTTTAACATATAACACATCTCCACAACCTTTCTCAAGAACCTATTTAGAAAACTGCCATTTTTTCAATTTAAAATAAAACCCTAGGTTTAACTCAAAATCCCTTAATCACTGGATTATTTTAATAGACAAATAACTAAGATAAAAATCATACTAAAGATTGAAGAAATCCCTACCTCAAGAATAGAAGACAAGAGAGAACAAGGGTTGAAGTTTGGCAAAACCGAAAACGATAACTCTTCTGATTAAAATGAAGCTCTCAACATGCTCTACTTTTTCCTCCAAAGGGCTAGGTTGTAGAAACCAATAGGTTGAGAGTATTTGGAGCTTGAATGCAAGAACTAGAGAGAGAGTGAAGAATTAGGGTTTCTAGAATGTTTAGAGAAAAAGAGAGAGAGAGAGAGAAATGAAAAAGTGACTCAGAATACCCTTTTCTCGGACTGATATACACCAGACCGCTCGAGCGACCAAAACATATCTCGAGCATCAGACACAATAAGTGACATCGCTCGAACGACCAAGAACATCTACCCCCTTCAAAAAGTTCAAACCTACAAAAGACTGCTTGAGCGTAAGGAATACCGCTCGAGCGAAAATACCCCACTTCCAATAGTTTCGTAGACTATAAAAGACCTCTCGAGCGAACAGGCAAAAATCTGGACAACAACTCTTTTGAAAAACTAACTCCAAACCTGTTTCAAACACAACCATAACTTCCAAATAATCAAATTGAACTTGCAACAAGATGAAAATGAATTAAACAATAGTTAAGGACATGGATTCCCAGATTCAAAAGCAAGAAATGGGTCAGGTCTAAACCAGAACCATTATATATTTTGTGGCTTTAGCCCGTGGTGTTTTTTTATCACAATTAGAGGCTCTCCAATTGTAGTTTTTTCACATTAAATCGTTGAGTTGATTTTTCTTTGATTGTTTAATTGGGATTATTATTTTTTTTTTAAATTGAAACATAATCACAAATCAATATCCCGAGGATTTTAGATTTTTCACTACTTATGGTTTTATAAAATTTTGAATCAAATCAAGTTATAAAATTTTTGAAAAAAAATCATATCAAACTAGTGAAACATGGTTCAGTTCGATTTAGAATCATAATTTTTAGAAATATTGTTGGCGCCACATTTAAACCATCCAATGTAAAGGTGATACGTGACAAGCAAAGGGTACCATGCGGGAAACATCAAGATAATGAAGAGTTTCATCTTCGAAGGTACTCACCTGAGCTACAAATGCAAGTTTTTAACCAATAGAGATGCTAAACAACACGTGAATGGCATATAAAGAGAAAGCTAGCAAAGAAATGGTTATTAGCAGTTATACCCGCACAAAGAGGAATTCATGGCCCCAATGATTAGCAAAAGGGAAAGAGATCATGGCAGAAGATAACAGCCTAACTGCTTCGAATGCGCCAAGAAGAGACTATAAATAGATGAAAGTAAAGACTGAAAAGACCCCTAACCAAATCTAAACTCTACATCTTTGTCAATTTCATTTATCTTTAAATTTCTGCACTTTACTTTTTTTCACTTTACTTTTATTCACTGCACTTACTTTCGTAGGAATAGATTAGCCTTGTAATTTTAAAACTTGGCCGGTCTAATCGAACATGTATATAAATATTATTCACAACCTACTCAAACATCAAATATGTAACAACCCCGACCCATGATTAACGTTAATCCATGATTTCATATGTTTAATAAGTTATTAAGATCAAATTCTGAATTAATTACATGTGTGTTGTATTATTTGTGTTTATATATGTTTAACGTAGGAAGATCTGTTTATGTTTTCATTTCGGTTTACGAATTGAAGGTTTCGTTGGCATCCGATTCAGAAATTGACTTGATTTATGTGTTAATTAGAATTTTAGAATATTATGGTAGGTTCAATTGAAATTCGATTTGGAACGATTTAATTAGAATAATTAATATCTAATTGAGTAATTTGACCAACCACTTAATTTAACCATTACTTTAGCCTATATAAGGCATTGATAAACCCTCATTCATACCTTTACACTCTCGTATCTTCATTCTTAGTGATAAAAACGTGAGAGAGAGAAAGAAAATAGGAGACTTGAGCTCAACTAAGGTGATTGCTAGAGAATTTGGAGGAATTGACTTGAACTTAGCTAGAATTTGAGTCAGTGGGAAGAATCACTCAAGAACTCAAAGAATTGAGACTTGTAGGTAAGGAATTCAACCTTTGAATTATGTAATTAACTCATTTAAGTTAGGAGTTCAAAGGAAAATGAAAGATTAGTGCAAGAAATGAACTAAGAAAATAAGAAAAAGAATAGTAGAGCTTGCATGTGCATTTCATGGTAATTTTTAAAGTTGATTTCAAGTAAATTCTCCATGCATGTCTGTCACGACCCAAACCCACCCCTATAGGTTAGCGTTGTAACTAGCCAGTAATCCATGATTACCGAAGGCCTGTTTAACAATAATGACAATATGACAATATAAAGGGGCTGGAGGAGGCCAATTAATAATAATATACATCATCCAATAAGCTATGAGGACCTGAATGGAAATAAACTTTTATGCATATAGCCATATTCATAACCACTTATACAAAAAATACATATAAAAGATAGCATGCAAGATAGGGACATAATCCCATCATCATAAATTGTACAAACAAAATCTTAGATATTCTTCACACTTTGCAAAAGGGTGGATTTGAATCACCCAAAAACCCTTGACTCGTGCAAGTTCGGAACCTCGTTATGAGGCACAATGGCTGGCTTGACAAAACGTGAGTTTGGGTCAGCGCTTCTAGCTTTGATTCGGTGTCTGGCCACTTACATATATAGAGTAAACTGCGAGCTATAGCCTAGTGAATAACAAATGTGTAAAGAGTTTAAGAATGATGTCCTTTAATATTTTTGAAACAATCGATTAGCATTAGAACATTCTCAATCAATATCATTTGTCGATCTATCGTTCGATTCAATCAATTCAATCAATCAATAATTATATAAGTCATACATGGTACATCCAATAGCAACGATACACTTGGTCTTAAAAGACTGAACAATCAATTGATGGCTATCATACAATAACAATAGTTCCAAGATTTGAAACTGATAGAGATCTCTGTAACAATAACAATATCAATAACAATACGCTATGGATGCCATGAATACAATTCAAAAGAGGATCATCATTCAATCGATAAAAATAACTATTTAGAAACAATATAATTTATCATTCGGAAAATAAGTATAATTTGAACATATCTTTACAACATTGTTACTCACAATGGGCTCCTCGATACACGGACGATAAGGCACTAAAGATGTGGCGTCCGACCTAACAAATAAATTCAAGCACAACATTTCAATGATATTCATATTGCTAGTCAAACACTTCTATTTCTATTCGCTTTGTTGTTATTCAGTCAATTTCTATTCATTGCTCATTTATTCGGTTCTAACTTCATTTATGTACTCTAATGCACTCATGAGAAACAAATGATTATAAAAAAATTTTTAAAAAAAACTATGCAAACGGAGGCCAGGAAAGGGGAAAAGTGAAGCGAAAAACAAAACTAGGACTACCCTCTTGGCCGCACATGCGGTGGATTTGGCCGCATGAGTGGCGGTCAAGCAGTGTGCACCCTTAGGCTAATAAAGGTGGGCCGTTCGTGTGGGGGCCCAATTCGCTCAAGTGGTCTGGACTGAAAATGTTGGTCGAAATCTACTCTGCTGGGGCAGTGCATAACCTTACAAATTCAAGTTTATTTTCATGTTATATTCTCTCAAAACTTAACTTAACACTTTTAAAAGAAACATATTTGATTCGAAACACAATTCATGATTTCAATTCATAACTCAAATCCATGTAAAGATTTAAATTCTTAAACTTTAATACAAAATTATTTACTATACAAATTGAGTTCTAAATTGTGAATGCATGGAGCTTCTTTCCTTGATTTTCATGGAGTTTCCTCCTAAATTCAGAACTCATGCAAAACAACAAAATAATGAGCATGCAATTCAAGAATTATGCCATGCATGTAGCTATCTTAACGTATATTTCTCATTTTGTCCATTGAAAGTCATGCATGTATTAACTTTTCATTGTATGAGCCAAAATTTTTAATTCCTCGTCAATTATGCTAATTTACACCTCAATCTTTAAAGATGATGGGTAAACAAGACTTTACCTCAAGAAATTGG
This sequence comes from Camellia lanceoleosa, assembly GCA_025200525.1. Taxonomy (NCBI): domain Eukaryota; kingdom Viridiplantae; phylum Streptophyta; class Magnoliopsida; order Ericales; family Theaceae; genus Camellia; species Camellia lanceoleosa. Next base: position 87,448,758 of record CM045762.1, on the reverse strand, counting down.
AAAGAAAACCCTACCTTGCTTTGATGTTTATGGAGGATTCAAGGCAAAGCTTTACTTTCTTTCTAAGCTCTTCTCTTCTCCTTCCCTTCTTACTCTTTGTTGAACTCTTACAAATTCTTTCCCTCTTTCTCTACCTGTATACATCTGGGAATAAGAAAACCCACTACACTAAACCCCTATTCCTATTCAAGTGATGAGTCAAATTAGTTCTTTGATTAAACTCACAAGGCTCATACAAATAAAATAATAATAATAATAATTCATTTCTTAAATTAAATTGTAGTCAAGTAATTCAAATTTAATTAATCTCATCATCATATAATCTTAATTGCACTAAATTGAATTATTCTAAGGTGGATTAGGCTCTAATTTCCTATCTTATTATTTAATTCTAACTCGTCAAAATTAGTGAATCAGACAGGTTTAATTCATTCCTTTACGTATCTGTTCCCAATAACACTATAATATCAATCAATACTAGCATGCATCATATGGCACATAATTCGCATAACACATAATTACATGATTAACGATAATCATATAATTAATTTAATTAACTTATTTAATTAAGGAGGTGGTTTTCAAAATGTCATATTCTCAACTTAATTATGAAACTTCATATTGTTTTCCATCAATTTGCCTCAATTGATCATGTTTTGGAAGCTTTAAAGTCAAGAAAGTGCTTGCATGTAAGTCCATGTATTGTTTTATAAGTTTCAAGTTTGATTTTACTCAATTGACTTACTCTAAGGCCTTGATTTTGTGAAATGATCTTTAATTCTTAATGTTTTCAAAGTTTAAACTTGTTTTCTCAAGTTTTGGGACCAAGAGTTGTGTTTTGATGGGTTAGATTCGAGTTTTGAGCAAGGAAGAGCAATCTGAAAATTCCATAATTTTGCTCTCTGCTTGAGCGTGAGATTCTGCGCTCGAGCAGCCACATTTGTTTTTGCATCTCCACTTAAGCGACTAGAAGTTCGCTTGAGCCTGAAATACATGCTCCCAGAAGTTTCATTTCTTTGCAAACCGCTCGAGTGATGAGAGTTATGTTCTAGTAGAGGTATGAGTCTCATGCTCGAGCGACCATCGGGCGTTCGTCGAGCATGAAAATCACATAACCAGTACTTTTTCAAAGTTTACAGAACGCTCGAGTGGACGAAGTTGCGCTCGAGCGTCCGTTCACATTTTGCATGTCCGCTTGAGTCAAGAAAGCTATGCTTAAGCGGAGACCTATTTTCAAAAAATTCAGTCAAGTGTTTTCAAATGCATTTTTGCATCTTCATTCCATCCTAGACATTTTTAGGCCAAGTTCAAGGCATAATAATGAGGGTAATGTGTAGGAACACACTATGAGTAGAACGTAATGAATTAGATATATTCCAACGTACATTTCAAATGTGTATTTGTTATGTGTTAATGTAGGTCACGTGCCGTAAACCGTTTGATTAGTCTGCTCTGTCTATCTGCACCCGAAGCCAACTGTGAGTAATAACTTAGTAAAGCTATGTTCCACTTTATTTATTTTCTGTATAATGAAATAAGATCTATTTTCTGGAATGTTATGTTCTGTACAATGAATGATCTTCTGATTTCTGACAATGTATTCGTGGTATCCTTAACATCATGTGATATCTGTTAGCTGTTACCTGGTATCGGAGGTTCCATCATGGAACTTAATATGTCTACACTCTGTTACCCGTACCAAAGGTTCCATTATGGAGCTCAGCATATCTGTCATCTGTTACCCGGATCTGGAGGTTCTCTTGTGGAACTGGTTATTCATAACCACCATATGTTCTGCATCTGTTCCATATCTACTCTGTTAGCACTAATGGATGTATCACATATGAATAAGTATAAACTTTGATTTCTGTATATGATCTGAATATAAATATGTATCTGATTTCTGAATCTGGTATGGACTTCATTCATTATATCCTTTATTATTATTCATTGGGCTTCCGCTCACTATTTATATTATGCATGTAGGTAATCAGGCAAGTGACCAAGCTTAGAGTTGAGAACCTGGCATCTCAGTTTTTGTCAACTAACCTTTGTGCCTCCCGAGGAGGTTCCGAATTAAGTCAAGTTTAGTGGCTATTTTTGTGAATGTACTAGACTTTGTTTCTTTTGATTTTTGGGCAAAATCTTTGATAATATGTTCATGGAGTGACGTGTAAATATTTTATCTTTTGACGTCACTCGTAAGTTTATAAAAGTTTTTAAATTATTTGTCCCATGTATATTTTTACAGCTCAATGGACTATGTATATTTTGTATATTTGCTTCTGCAGCCCTTAACTATATGTTATTCTATTAAGAGACCTTTGGTAATCCAATGATTACTAACCGGTTACGTCGCTAAACTTATAGGAGCGAGTTTTGGTCGTGACAAAATAATTTTCAAACAAGATAGGTTCACAAATTACATATATGTATGTATGATTTGTTACTTATCATAGACACTTAGATAGAAATTCCATGGTACACATTCCCTTTATGCACCATATGTACCCGTAGTTATGATTTTTGTGATTTTTAGTTGTGACCTATTGTTATGTTAGTTATGATTTATTGTGATGTTGATTATGATATTATTTTGGTTATAAATAACTCATTTTGTTTTTTAGTTAGGATTCTCATAGGATTAAATTATAATATTTGTGATAATCAAACTTACAAATATCATAACTCGCATTTAAAGGTGTGCACCATAGCATTATCCATTAAATTAGGCATTAATTGTTACTGATTTGAGCTGATTGTCTTCAGTCGAATATACGAATGTGTAAAAAGTAGCCACAATAAGAAGGAAATTTGATTTTCTTTTGTATGACTTTTCGCCTTTTAACTTTTTAACTATATTAATTTCTTTCTAATTCTAAATATACTAACAAAATTTATATTTGAAGAATTTAAAAGATAAGGTAAATTATAAATATATCGCTAAGATTTACTTAAAATATAAATTATTCCTTGTAATTTTAGAGATAAAAAATATTCCCTTTATTAGAATTTTTTATTTAATAGAATTAATAGAAAAAATAAAATTAATACAACAATAAAATTATATGAATTTTTAATTGAAATATATTTCTGATATCGTTAAAAAATGTTGATTATTTGATAATTTATTAATAAAAGAAATCAATTGTTATGTGATTAAAAACTTAAAAGGTGTGATATAATTTTCAAAAACGCGGGATATAATTTTCAAAAACTCATGGGATAATCTATGTTTAACCAATCCTCAAGAGATATATTCGTAATTCATCTAATAAAATAATAATAGTTTAAAAAAATAAAAATAAAAATAAACCCAAAAAAAAAAGAAAGAAAAATTACCATTATCCCAATAGCAAAGCCATTTATTATTTTTCAGTTTATTTATTATTTTTATTATTATTATTATTTTTATTTATTTTTTGAACACGACCTTGAACAAAGTCGGTACCAGATCAACACGGGCAAGTGGTGACAACTGGGGTAGGTTGGAGTGCGGGATTTTTCAACTTTTTCTTTTTTTTCGGTCAGGGTGAGCGAGATTGCCACGTCACGTGGCCTCAAGTTTTTTTTTTTTGTTTTTTGGGCCAGCTTTCTCTTCAGTCCGACATTGAACTGGAATATATTGCTGAGTCTATCGATTTATTTGTGAAGTGAGTTAATTTTTTAATTTTTTAAAATTTTTTTTTAGTTATTTTATCTTAAGATTAAAAAGTCTTGTTTAGAATGAATTTTTTGATTTTTTTGATTTTTATGAAAGAAAAAATGTAATGATTATAGATTGGATGTGATATTTTGTCTTATTAAGTTTTTTTTTTATGTGATTATTTTAGACAAAAAAGTCTCAAACCTAACTTCCCAAACGAGCTCTATGAGAGTTTACCACGGATCTTATTTCGATAATCGGAATCGTTTAATATTTAGAACTTGATGAGTACTTTATCCCTGTAAAAAATAACGTTGATTGGATATTGATAGTTATTTGATCGGATCAAATTTCTATCAACAATAAATATAATTTTTAAAATAAATTATTGACAAAAATATAATCCGATCAAGTAACTATTGATATCCGATCAACGTGATTTATTACAAAAATAAAATATTCGATAAGTTCTACACATTAAACGATTCGAATTATCAAAATAAAATGCATAATAAATCTCACAAGTCTAACAATACTATCCAATCTACAAAATTAACTAATACAAACTTGAAAACACCCCCCCCCCCCCCCCCCCCCCCAACACCCTGCCTCAAAATAATAATAATAATTAACCACGCCTCATAACATCCTTTACCATCACTTCTTTTTAATACACGCAATGCACAGTATATACACGCAATGCACAGTATATGTGATTTTTCATTCCCTTCTCTCCAAATTGCCTCCGTAGCGATCTTAAGTTTTCGTAAGTCGTTACTTACTTATTATTATTATTATTATTATTATTATTTTATTTGTAATTTTATTAATTGTGTAGATATATGATTATATATTGATAAAATATATATTATATTTATATTTATGTACATTGTATTTATCTTATATGTGTAAGATATAAATATAATGGTCAATTAAATATACTATAATAGACCTAAGTTACACTTACACTTTATACTTATATTTTCACTTTACACACCTTTTTTGTGTTGCATGCATAAGCACTTGCACATAAAAAAAAGAAAAGTTTAATCACTTTTTGTGAAAGATTTACCCTCAGCAGCAGTAGGAGGAAGGGAGAGAGAGAGAGAGAGAGAGAGAGAGAGAGAGTAATCAAACAAAAAAAAAGTGAGAGTCACTTTGTGTTGGAATCATAAGCAGAGAGAGAGACTGAGAAATCAAGAGAGAAAGGAAAAATTGGAGAAAGAAAATAGTGGGGTTTTATTTTGGTAGTTCTATTAATTTTTTAAATAATTTTTTGATCTTTAAAAATAATTGTGAGTGTAAAACTTACTTCTGTTGATTTATGTTTAATTCGTTATTTTTATTTATTTGATGTTGTATTTGCATATAGATGATGGATTGATTTTAATTATTTTGATTAATTGTGTATGCCATGTTTAGGATTTTTATATGGATTTATTTTATGGTTGTAATCACACTCATGGATATATGAAATTAAAATAAATTTAGAACCCATAGATAAATTCTTTATACTCTACAATGACTTCATGAATTGTTATTTTATTTGAGTGTTGGTGAGAAAGAGTGTATAAAAAAAAGTAAGAATTATGATATTTATTTAAATGCCTTAGGCTTGGCATTATTATGTTTGTTCTCATGGGTAGATGAGAGATAGTGTATATATATTGTTGCCCCGTTTTCATGAGTAGACGAATGTTTTGATTTACGTGCGTACGTCTATGCTAACCATTCGGGTAGTGTGGGTCAAACTCGGGACGATATCCTCGTGCAAGTTTGGCTTCAGAGCGGTGTTAGGCATACGAGAGGGACATGGGATATATGTATAGGCCGGAAGTGAAGGGCCGAAGTGGTGGTGTTAAGGTACAAAAAATTAAATATGAGTTTTTTGTTATAGTGTGAATTGTATTGCTTTGTACATCTTGAAAAATAATAAACGATCTCGATAAATTATAAAATTTGAACAGAGGCATGTATACATGATTCTAGATAATTTTTGTGTTTTAACTTTTTACTAGAAAGATCGATTGGAACTTATAATCGGATGATTTTGATTACAATAGTTTTTATTTGTTTTACCAATGCAGATTTTAGATGCAATTTTAATCCACGAAATGAGCTCATTTTCATTGGTTTCGCACAAACTGAAGTAAAACATTATTCTGCATACTTTTCGTGTTTTGAACTTTTCTGAAAAAAATCATCTTAGGGCAGTTTCTGTTCGTTTTCAATTTCAAATTTTTCGGTTGAATTCCGTCTAGGTTTTTTATCCAATTTTTCTCTTAACCTGTTTAGTTTCTACTAAATTCGTTTATTTTGTCTCTTATAAAATTTGATTCTGTACAACTTTTGTTCTTTGAGTTTTGATCAATTCAAATTATTTAAGTATGAAACAGTGTATTTTGATACTTCTTTAGTAAGTTACTTATGATTAAATTATACTAACTTTATTTTTTTGCAGGATAGTGGGTCTTATTAACTTTTTATGCAGGGCTGACCCACTATATTTTTATTTCTATTTTGTTTATTTTATACTGAATTTATATTTTGTTGTGTACGAGTAAGAAACTAAATATCATCATATCTCAATAAACTACCTATTCGTCTCGGTGCGGATGAAACTACTTGTCTTGTCCCGTAATAAGAATTAAATATATTTTTGTTTGTGTCTGGTGGACATGTGGGTGTTAAATCTTGTATTCATACCAATATACCTGTATACTGACCCGTTTTGTCTTTTGGCAACTCGGGTGCGTTCTGTTTGAGCGCAGCCGAGCTTCCTTTGTAGGATTAGTTGGGACTATGGTGGTGAGAAGAAATAACTATGATCGTAGGATGTGTCTTTTGGACTTCTTTTGGTTTTCTTGAGTTTAAGGTTGATATTAGTTTATGTATTTATTATTTTTTTATGATCTTAGTATTTTGATAATTTAGCATGGTTTGCAATGTTACATTATTTAAGTTGTTTTGACTAGTTATTGCTACTTTAATGTTGGAGGTATTAGATAGTTATAAATCTATGATGAATAGTTTGGTTGGCGTTTATTAATTATTATTATTTATTTAATCCCTTGTTATCTTTTGAGCATGGAAATTATTTAAACCTTATGGAGACGAGAATGTTTAGATTTTGTTTCACCTTTAAGATTTGGATGATAGAATATTGATTAGGGTTTAGTCCTAATTTAATATTTAATTGTCCAAAATTTTGGGACGTGACAACCTCGCCTCATAACATCCTTTACCATCACTTCTTTTTAATATTAGTGGTTGGCACACACAATGCACATTATATATGATTTTTCATCAATTATTAGTATTGTAATTATATGTGTCTCTTAAATTGGTATATGATATATATGATATATATATTTATACACAAGGTATGGAGACTTGTATGGGTAAATTGATCTGTATCCAAAATATAACTAAGTAAAAAAGGAATACATATTCGGCTGAAGCATTTAAATGATAAATAAGAAATTTTATAAACATAAATATTAATTTATACCTAGATTATTGATTTCACAATCTTATCACAATAAAATAATAAACAGGTCCTTTAAATATATAGTATTACACAAATATTTTTGGGCAAATTACATATACCTCCTTCGAGGTTTAGCTAAATTATAGATACCCCTTGAGATTTGAGAAATTACAAATATCCCCCTAAGGTTTTTATTTTCATAACAAATTGTCCCCTGATGTTTATATTTTCATAACAAATTACCCCCTAATTTGTTATGAAAATATAAACCTCAAGGGGGTATCTGTAATTTCTCAAACTTTAGGGGATATCTATAATTTAGCTAAACCTCGAGGGGGATAAATGTAATTTTCCCAATCTTTTTCTATCAACTTTCCACTTCAATTTTTCATAATCCGTACCTTAATACAATTGAAAGCATGAAATTATTTGCGTAATTATACAATTTTGTTTAATAGTTGATCTCATAATACAAATTTATTGAACCTACTATTGCATATTATTTGCATATTATTGGTGTAAAAATGTATTAATATTAATATGTAATATATTTTTATACATCAAGAGTTATTGAGTCTCGTTTCCTATAATACGAATATCTTGCATAATGAAAATAATAACATTAGTTCTTAGTATATTTTCATTTATATAGAAAATATAGAATAGTTTTTTTAATAAAATATAATGATATTGTAGTTTAATATTTCGATCGATATATGAATTTCATAATTATTTTCGTAATTTTATAGATCCATACTTATAATTATTTGCAGAGTCACTTTCATAAAACTGTCAAGTTACATAATTTATTATGTCATCTATAAGTAATCAGCATATGATAAATATTGATCAAAATTTTTTATTTGATGTATTTACTTTTTACATCATTGAGTTGTTGTGATAATATTTGGGCATCATTTAATTTTTTTTCCTTGTAATTTGACTAAAATGTGTGCATGATGTATATTGTTTTTCTTGAATTTCATAACAGATAAGACAATTCCTGCTTCAACTCGTCTAACTTTGCTTAGAGATCATGTTTCAATAGATCTTCTGTAATTTTTGTTTCACAATCTTCTTATTTTTTTTCTTACTCACAATTATAACTCATTGTAATAAAATATTTTAATGAGTAAGAGTTTAAGGCGATATCATATTATTATGAATTTTAAAATCTATTTTCCCTTAATAATGTTATTTTTTATGTGAGGGGGAAAAAGGTACAATTATTGTCGTGATGGAGATGTTTTGCAAAATCTTGATTTGTTATTGAAAGTGTTTGTTGTAAACACTTGTTTATATGATATGTATATATATATATATATATGTGTGTATTGAACATAAATTGATAGGAGAATAATACATAATTTACCAATTTTTTCCTAGCAAATATAACTATATTACTAAATGATACATGTTACAAATTAAAATATCTGATGATAATATAGCATTACAGATTGACAATGTATGAATATAGTAACATATATAAATTTACATTATATATATATATATTTATATGTAGACATTGACATATATAAGATATCACAAAAGTAATATGTGAAATCTTTTGTAACAATATAATACAGGTAACAATGAGAAGTTAATTATTTATAATTAAATAGTTAGTTGTAATGTAAATGTTTAATGTTACATTTTTGTGTGTATGCATAACTTTTTAATTAGATTATTAAATTCACATAAAAATTGAAAAAAAAATTGTGAGTAATTTATGTAAAATTAGAGATTAGTGAAGAAAGATTTTTCTTTTTTTAAAAAAAAGAAAAAAAAAGAGAAGAGAAGCTTATAGTGTTTGGCTTGGTTTGTTTTTGATTGTTTTGAATTTTTTAGTTTTCATTTTTTTTTTTTTTTTTTTTGTCTTTGACACTGTTTTTTTTTTTTTTTTGACCACTTTATTTTCTTTTTAGACTCACTTAATTTAATACTTTTTTATTTTTTAATTTTACTTTTAGAGTTAGATTCACTTAATCTAAATATACTTAGAAAATAATTTTTCGTGTATTCTTTTTTGGAAAAAAATTATTAATATTAAATAATAATAACAAAAAATATATATAATAAAAAATTAGTACATGTTTGAATTTATAAATTTTTTTACCAATATTTTACTTTTAAATTCTATTTAAATTATTAGATATTAGATTTTTATGTAAAAGTATAATTTAAATATAAAATATGAAGAAATTCCGGTATCTTTAATCACTAAAACTAAGAAAATATGAAAAATCAAAAATTGAAAAACAGATTTAAAAAGTAAAACCGACGAAAGTATTTCTTATTTAGAATTTTGACATTATACATTGGTTATTAAAGTATCATGTAAAATATTACAGTTCATAAAACATAATTTAAACAAAAAGAAAATGTATAAAGATAACACTGAATGCATACAACTTTAAGATTCAACCAAAATTATTTACAGTGATTTGATCCATGATGGATAATTGTAAATATTATGAATCAGTATAGAAGCAGACACAAGAAATAAGAAATAAGAAATAGTAATTATTTTTTATTTTCAATTATCATCAATGTAAAAAATATGGAGACTTTTTTTTTTTTTTTTTGGTAAGAAGGGAGACAGTTTGTTTATATTTATATAGGTTTCTTGGAAAATAAAAAAATAGTTGGTTTATATAGGACTCTTCATGACTTTTACGTTGTGTTTGGTTGGGGGATTTGATGAGGGATTTGGAAAGTTAAAGGGAATTACATTTCACCTAGTTTCACACACCTTTTCCCTTTTCCTTTTCAAATCCCTCCCCAAATCCCCCAACCAAACACAGCATTAGAAAATATAATAAATTTGAGAGAGTAAAATTAGAATTTAAAAAAAGTAAAAAACATGCAAACTCTTCATACTTTTATAATAGTAGTACATAGATAGGATGGTAGGGTAAGATTATTCGATTTTAGATTCTCAGTAGTGCTTGAGTTGTAGTGTTTCTTTTAGTGTACTAAAACGACATAGTTTTGATGCACACTTAAAAATAAAATAATAAAAAAAAAAATAGTGAGAGAAGGTATAGAAGTACCGATAAGCTTTTCTTATTCTCTAGCATGTTCCATTGCTGGTTGCCTCCAACCCATCCTTTTCCTCATCTCATTTTCCTTTCCCTTTCCCTTTCCTGTCCCTTCCACCTTGGTTGCCATCAACATCTCCTTCGGTGACATCTCCACCCTTCCTAACAACCTTCTAGATCTACCTCTTCTCTCTACCCAATCCCCTAAATTCAACTTCTCTTTGCATCGCTGCCTCTCCCGCTGCGTTCTTGACTTCCTTTGTCACTCTTCCATCCTCCGCCACCCTTACTCACATGCTCACTCTTTTTCTCAAAATCGCAATGTGAGAGTGCGATCTTTTTCACTCTCTTTCTCAAAATCAATCGTTGTCTCTGCACATCCTTGCAAACAGTGGTGGAGTCAGAAAAATAAATCTTTAAGGACTCTTATTAATTACAATTTAAAAAATTGTTACACAAATATTTTACATAAATTTTTATAATTGATTTAAAAAAAAATCAAAAAGATAATGTAACTTGTAACTAACTAGTGTATCACGGATAATAAAAAATTAAAAAAAAAGAAGAAAAAAAAAAGCTGTGTATATAAGTCTTAAAATAAATTATATAATGATAAAATAATTTTTTCGTACAAAATTTGAATAAAAATTCAATAAAATAGTGATATCACGTCATTATTAATATGTGATATTATCAACTAATAGTAAAATAACATATGAAGGGTAAATCTTACATGTCAAATATAACTAATAATCTAATACGTGCCATATCATAGTAAGATTAATTTGGTTTGTATATCAATAAGTCTTGAAATGTTTTCTGAATCTTGCCTATTCTTCTCATCCTCCAACTTCCTCTTGACTAGACTTTTTGGTTTTTCAACCAACTAATTGAAACATTCAAATATGTATATGAAATAGTAAAGTATTAAAATAAAATAAAAACAACTCCGATTCGTAGCTCGAATTCGGAGGCTCGAATTTGGCTCGAATTCGGAGAAGAAGAAGAAGAAGAGAAGAAGAAGGAGAAGGAAGGAGGAAGAAGGAGAACTGGAAAGGAGGGGGCCATCAAAATCGGGCTAGAGGAGGCAGGGTCGGAGGCGGGGCCGGCGGGGCTGCGACGAGCTGCGGCGGTGCGACGATCGGAGCTGCTACAACGATCGGAGATGCTACGATGATCGGCGGCAGCAGAGGCACAGGTGAGGGCCTTCTCTCCTCTCCTCTCTCTTTCTCACTCTCTCCTCCTCTTCCCCTCTGTTCTTCTCTGTGTTCAACAAAGAAGAAGAAGAAAAGAAAGAAAGAAAAGGAAGAAAAAGAAAATGAAGAAAAAAAAAAGAATCGTTTTGCGATTCAAGCCAAAATCGAGCCACTTTTTTCGAGTTACCAATCATTTTTCAAATAAAAAATCCAAACCCCAAGGGGGCACATGACCCCTCTAGTCGCTCTTTTAAATCCACCACTGTTTGTAAAGGATTAGTGTCGACAGTGAAGAGGGCTTGAGGTGGTACTAGAGGTGGGTGGAGAAAGGTGCAAAGGGGTTAGGCTGCAAAAGGGGGGTGGCTGGTCGTCGGAGTTAGTCAGATTTGGGGGGTTGTTGGATGTCGCTAGAGAAGGAGTATGGGTTGCCGAGGAGGGTGAGCTCTCTTAGATCTGGGAATGTACTCTCGTTTGTTCGTTGAACATCGTGGGAGTCATCACTTCTATTCTCTGTTGCCATTTTTTGTTTGTTGTGCTTGGAAATAGAGTGCAGAGAAACAAAAATGTGAAGGGAAAAAAACAGTTGGGCTTGGAAATAGTGTAGAGAAACAAAAACGTGAAGAAAAAAAAACAAAACGATGCCGTTTTGAAAGAAGAAATCTCAAACTTCTATTTCTCTTACTTTTGACGTGGCATGCTCTCAACAAAAGCACTATAGATTGCACTACACCAATTCATCAAAACAACATTTCGGACCGGGAGGAGAGGACCCCCACGACCAACCAGTTTTGTTGAATTGACCAACACCCAACCAACAAAAAAAAAAAAAAATTAAAAAAAAAAAAAAAAAAAAAAAAAAAAAAAAAAAAAAAAAAAAAAATTTGCTCGCCGATCCTCGATCGTCGAAAAAAAGGTAAAAAAAAAAAAAAAAAAAAAAAAAAAAAAAAAAATGAAAAAAAAAAAAAAAAAAGCAACCGCAAATAAATTTGGTGAATTCGACAAGTTTAAAAAATGTGTTTTGGTTTAAAATTTTGAGAATTTTATTTTGATTGAATTGAATTTTTTCTTACAACTATAAAGGATCTTTACTCGAATTTTTTGGGTTTTGCAAGTGAATTCTTGACTTTAAACTTAACTATTTTAATGATATAATTTTATATTTTATCTTAACCTTGATAGTTTTAACTTACATACCTCTATACTTTGTCCTATCTTATCAATACTTTCTTAAACTTTTTATTTTTATTTTAAATCAAGTTAGAATAAATATAATCGTGTTATGTAATTTTGTTATCCCTATGTCAGTATTTTGAGTTTGCTTTTCTGGTAAATTTTTTTGTTTATTTTTAGTTTTAGTGAATTTTTTTTTTTAATTTTTCCAAAAATATCAGACTTTTAAATTCTACTCAATGAAATGAATTGAAATTTTTAAAAAAAAATTTAAAATAAGTAAAAAATAATTAATTTTTTTGATTTTTTTTTTAAAAAATTCATTTTTTAAATTCGTTCACACATTACAAACCGATTTTTTTTTTTTTTTGATATAGTTTTATAAAATTTCACTAACAACAAAAAATTCAAAAAATAAAAAATAAAAATGACTAAGTTAGATTATTCCAAACTGGTATAAAATACCAAAATTGCTGGCTAATTTCAATTAATTGTTACATTCTGTGTTATTTTAATGTAAATCTTAATTAGATTCCTAAATTATTGAGAAGTATCACTTTTCATCTTAAATTATAAAAATATATAAATAGACTCCCTAAATTATAAAAAAAGTGTTCCATTTTGACCCCTTCCACTAATAGGTCTAATTGATATATTTTATAATTTAAGAATTTATTTGTACGTTTTTATAATTTATAATTTAAAGTGATATTTCTCAATAATTTAAAAAATTTATTTATATATTTTTATAATTTAAATAATTAAAATAATAGTTTAGGGTATTCATATAAATAACTCAACTTTCAAACCACACAACTCGTGAGTGTCATCATTTCGGCTGGGAGTGAGCGGCTAAGCTTACCGCTAAGCCGAATAGTAACTACCTGCCGGCCATTTCATATTAGTGGTTATTGAGTGTTTCTACAGTATGGTTCCGTATTTTAAAATATTATGATTAATTAAAAAGATATGACTCATAATTTTACATAAAATAATTAAAAAATATCAAAAATATAAAAATAAAACATAATATATAACGATTACTTTATAAACATGAATAGGAGAAGAGTAATGTTATGAATTATGAAAAAAATATTATAAAAATGATCATGAAAATTTTTTACCCTTTATTACACATACAATAAAATATCACATATTAATTAAAGGATGAAAAAATTTCATGATATATTTCATGTTGTGTTTTCACACCCCATTATTGACATGAGAAACTCCACGAGAGCGTTGAATAGTTTTCATTTGAGAAGGACTTTTTCTCAATTTATATGATGGATTAGAATGTGTTATTCAACTTGTAAAGTTTATTATGAGTTTCATTTCGATAATTCAAATTGTTTAATATGTGGATTTCGTTGAATATTTTATGTCTGTAAAAAATTACATTGATCGGATATCAATAGTCTCTTTAAAACAAAATTTTGTCAATAATAAATATAATTTTAAAATAAATTATTAATAAAAATATTTTCCAATTAAAAAATTATCGGTATCTTACAAATATAAAATAGTAGACAAATTTTACGTATGAAATTATGAAAATGGAATACTTGACGGGCTCCACAACCCTAACAGCACGCTCCCGTCCACACATCTACTGTGTAGACCGGAGAAAAGTCTCTCCCTTCGATTTCATACCCAGTAAAACTCTCTCTCTCGTTTCTACTTGGCTCTGACAGAAGAGTCTTCCTTTTTTCTCTCACAGTCCCTCTGTCTCTATCTCTCCCTCTCTGAAATCGCTTTCACAATTAATGCGCACTTTCATTTTTACTCTACTAAAACCTCTTTTTCTTCTTCGATTTCGAGTCTCTCCGATCTCAAATTCATAACTCCAAATCGTCAATACACCGACCGAAGATTTGCAGAGGTATTTGTGTTCGACTCTCTCTCTCTCTCTCTCTCTCTCCACACTGAACTCCATATTTCGTGTTTGTTTGCTGAGAAAAGCGTTCGTCATTTGAATTTTTTAATCTACTGAATTTTATTTTTTTGAATTACGATTTACTGATGATCTATCATACGTATGTGTTTGAATTTTCTGTTTGAAGTTTGTATTCAAACTTTCAGACTTGTTTGATATCTCTCTGTACTCTTTCCGTCCACGACTCTTTTTGGTGCTGAGAAACAGAAGGAAAATAGAAAGATATAAAAAAAGAAGAATGAAAACTTTTGAATTTTGCAATTAATGTTAGTCTCGTTCGAGTTTTAACCAGGAGAAATAATTGTGTTATGCTTATTCTGTGTGTGTCATTTTGTTAATCTAATTTTCTCACTTTCGTTTCTCTTCACTCGATTCTATGCAACCAAACGGCGTCTTCGCTGAGTTTTCGAAAGTAAAAGATGATTTTTACTTGATCTGGGCTCCAGCTTTTCCCTTTCCTAGTGATTTTGTTTTGACGAATCCATTCTTTTGTTTCGTCTTTTTCTACTTTACCGCTTTGCTTTTCCGCCTATCGATTCTGATTTGCTCTGGAGAGGGAAAATCGAAATTTGAACGGAATATATATTTCTTTTTTTGGGTGATTGAATAGAGATTACATAAAAAACTTGGTCCTCTTTACAAAATTCTGCCTCGACGCTTAGTCAATTTTTTCATCAAATTTGATATGCTATGCTGTGCTCCAATCGTGTCATTAAATGTAGCTGGTTGTCCGGCCTAGAGCAAATTTTCAGCAAAACTTCCCCAAGCCAGTCGTCCATCTTGTCATCCACCAACAGTTGCCTGCAAAATTTAATGAAAAGTCAAACGCTTCTTTGATTTGATGTAAAATCTAGGCTCGTATTCATTTGATATGGGTTTGATGCTATGGTTGGAGCAAAAAAAGAGGAACGTATTTCATCAAATTTAAATTTGATAAAACATCTGAGTAAGCATTGGATACGTTGTTATAGTCTTGATTTTTAGTGTTTTGTTGTACATCTGAAATACTATATTTTGTCTCTATATATACACACTTGGAGTAATATTTTTTTAAAATCACCTGTAGAGTCTAATGCTTAGTTTTATTTATGCATATTGGGTAAAAATTCTTAACATCACCTGTAGATTCCGAGGCTAATTTTTCTATGGAGAGAGAGAGGCGCCTTATTCCTAATAGAACTGTTGAAATTTGCTAGTGGGTAATTCCCTTTTTACCTCGTGTTATCAACATGCCTCTGATTTGTTCTTGGAGTAAATTTACTAGTTTTTACCTTTTTTTATGTCTTCTCTGCCTTGACTATTATATTGGTAATTTGTGGGTGGATATTATTATATATAATTTCAAAGTTTTATGTCGTGAATAAGATTCTGGTTGAAGGACAAATGATCCTGACTGCCTTGTGCATTTTTTATATTCCTTGGTCACATGCTGAAGAAACTGTGTTTTCTTGATTTGTTGAGTTTACATTATACATCCTTCTATTGGCATATAAGATAAACAATTCAATTAATTAATACTTTCTCCTTTTGGTTAGCTGGTTCCATTATGATCCATGTTCCTTCCAATGGATTGACATTTGACTAAGATGAACAGAACCATGTTTTCTGTACTAAGTTCCAAATTGCCCCGGTTTGGTGTATGGGAATCTTTGGTTTCCTCAGTCTTTTGCTGGGTTGACTATACAATCTGATTTGGGCATTTCATTGGAGATCTGGTCTCACAAAAGAAGGGACCTTGTACATTGTTTCAATCAGATGTCTTGTTTCCAGGACTGAGGAAATGGGGGGTTGCCTCTCGACTAGTAGTCAGAGTAGTTGTAGCAGCAGGAGCAGTGGAGAGCCTATTTCTCCCACTTGTTTGGGTGTTGGTTTGTGCAGGAGAAAGAGAAATAGGAAAACATTTTCCGACCATGTCACTACGATGCAGCATTTGTCCTCCAATCCTAACCGGATATTCACAAATGGAAAGAGCCGAACTTCTTGTATATTCACTCAGCAGGGTCGTAAGGGTATAAACCAGGATGCAATGATTGTGTGGGAAGTAAGTTTTGTTCTTCTGTTCTAGAATGATATTTTGTCATCTTTGGTTGTTACTTTCTTAAGCTTTGAATTTCTGTAGGATTTCATGTCAGAAGATGTTACTTTCTGTGGTGTCTTTGACGGCCATGGTCCATATGGCCATCTTGTTGCCCGCAAAGTAAGGGATGCGCTGCCATTAAAGCTATTGTCATTCTTGTATTCTGGTGAATCCAAGCAAAATGGTTCTAGTACTACTTGTTGCACTGGGAATCTTAAATCAGATGGAGGAGATCCTGAAAAGGATGGCGCTACAGAGGATAACGTGGTCTCTTTATGGAGAGACACTTTTCTTAAATCATTCAAAGCCATGGACAAGGAGCTAAGGTCCCACCCTAACTTGGACTGCTTTTGCAGTGGTAGCACTGCTGTCACTATAGTGAAGCAGGTATGGAATGAAGCACTATCCACTCTTTTTCTTTTGGTTTTCATTTTAATTTTTCTCATCCCCTTTTGTTATGTTTGGTTGGAAGGGTTCAAATCTTTACATGGGAAATATTGGGGATTCTCGGGCAATCTTAGGATCTAAGGACAGTAACGATTCCATGGTAGCGATTCAATTGACTATTGATCTAAAGCCTGATTTGCCAAGTATGTTTAACCATGATTCAATTGTTTGGCTGTTTTTTTTTTTGTTTTTTTTCATGACCTGTTTGTGTTGATCTGAGATAATTATTAATAGGGGAAGCTGAAAGGATAAAAAGGTGTAAAGGAAGGGTCTTTGCATTGCAAGATGAGCCAGAAGTGCCAAGAGTTTGGCTTCCATTTGATGATGCCCCTGGCTTAGCAATGGCTCGTGCATTTGGGGACTTTTGTTTAAAGGAATATGGGGTCATCTCTATTCCCGAATTCTCTCACTGGACTCTTACGGAACGAGATAAATTCATTGTTCTTGCTTCTGATGGGGTAAGGTTTCCATAAATGCATCATAATTTGGATTGCAGATTAGTAAGAGAGAGAGGGGGGGGGTTGTTTGTGTGGGGGTTGTTGGTTCTCGTGAGTATTTGTCTGGATTTCTGTAAACCAAGAATAAGAACCTGAAGCTGCATGAGAGGAATTAAGTTAACATAACCAAATGAAACTGAGGAACTACATATGCATAGCACCTAAGTGGCATGGAAATTGTCTATAGGAGCTCCGTTCATGTCAGATATTGACACTTCCGGAACACCATTAGACAACCAACAAACACTACTGGATTCGTCCGTAATTTAGAAAGTTTCATAATTTTGTGAGATTGTAAACGCTTCTTTTTCTTGGATGCTAAGGCAACACTTGGCTTTTGTTTAGTTGATGGGATTTGGTGAGGGCAAGGAAAATAAAATGCAAAGAAAATTATTTTTCGATGTTTTGTTACTAATGGAAAAGGAAGATGAAAAGAAAATATAATGAAAATTTTGAATACATTTGAAATGTGTAATGAATAGGCTTGATGGTGAATTTACCAACCAATTATATTTCTGCCCAATTCAATTCTTGTGCGTCCAAGTGTTAAACAAGATAATAGTACAAATTCAAATATCCACAAATCGAAAACACCCTCAAAAGGGAAATACCACTTGCACCTCTGCCGATGAAGATTATCCACTATTTAAAGACATTAATACAAGATCTGAGTAATGACTTACAATCATTATCTCGACTAAATTGTTACCTTGATCCATGGGTATCGTCTTGTCCTCCAACCACTTGTGAAATTGGCCGAAATGTTTAGAACACCACAAATCAAGTCCCCACATGCTTGCAGCTTCGACAAACATATTAACTGTCTCTTGAATATGGACTTTTCTTTCCACTTTGAATGAAAAATCTGTTATGGCAATGAATGGTGTACTTGAATGAAAAATCTGTTGTGAAACAGAATTTTTTGTCTCAGCTATCTTGCCTTTGAACACCGGTACTTCATACATTTAAATGAGTACATATAAGAGGGCCTGTTAGGGTGTCTTACCTCCCTCAGGGGTTGGCACTTTGCAGTTTGCACCTTGAACTTTAAGTTTATTTTTTCTTAATGTCCTTACACTATGTTACACAGACTCAGCACTTTGGGGCGAAGTACCCGCATCAACGCGACACGGGTGCGAGTGTGGGATTTGTGTCGGATTCGCCTTTTCTCTCTCGGACACGGCTCTTTACAAATGACAAAAGAAATGAAAGAGGATAGAGCAAGAGAGAACCTAGTTGCCATTCGAAAGGGTGAAGACATCAGTCGCCAACTTCAATCCCTCTAGTCGCAGCTTCGACAGCTTCGACTTTTGCTCGATGCTCGATCTCTTTCTCTGTCTTCTCTCTCATCTCTCGATCTCTCTCTTCCTCTCCTCTCGTCTCTCTCTCTCTCCTTCTATTGACTTCTCTCTGCTTCTTTCTTTTTGTCTTCTCTTTACTCTCTCTGTTCTCTTTTCTCATTTTTTATTACATTTATATTATATAATATAAATTACATTAATATAATAATATATAATATTATTCATATTATATAATATTATTCACCAAAAAAAATTGTATAATATAATATATCATAAATAATATAATTTTTATGTCTAAAATAAAAATAACTTATTTTATCATATATAATATAATTTATTTTATATCTATAATAATTTTTATTTATTTATTTATTTTTTAACAAAATCTATTATTCCTTAAATTTTTTTAACTTATCTTCATATAATAAATATATTTATAAAAAAAAACTATTTAACTTATCTCCGTATCTATATCCAAATTTGGATCCATATCCACATATTTTCAATTTTTAATTTTGAAGTGTTCGACCCCTAGATAGCACCTGCATCCGATACCCATACTCGAGTCCGTGTAACATTTCATCTGTTGTCAGTATTTGGAATTTACTAGGGTGTAAAATCGGCCTACCAGGGCTAGGCCCATTTGGCTGGAGCAGGCAGGTTAAATTCTCACCAAATCTTGGACGGCGCCAAATTTCGAAAACCCTGGCTCAGCTCAGAATGGCTTTGGCCCTTGGGGGCCAGGATTTTTTAAAAAATATTTTTCTTTTTTAAATCAAGCTGTTCTAGGCTTCAAACACCTCAGCCCAAGCTTTAACTAAGGAGTATGGGTTTAGGTTGGTCTAGTCTGTGCCTCGGACCGTTCGTACCCCTAGAATTTACCATATCATTGTTTTTGTGTCTGTTTTTAATCTGTTCTCCTGTGTCTGTATGTGCTAATACTTTGCATGGAAACTAAATGAGGAATGAAATATAAAACATCCTTGTTAAATTGTTATAAAGCAATTAGTTTAGTTGCCAAACATGATTCTGTTTGAGTTGAAGGATGTTGTTGAGAAGAAAAGAAGCAATTCTAAAAGTTACTTTTGGTGTGAAGTTGTGAAATGCATGTCTACATAGCATTCATACCAGGCATCACTTGATAAACATCGCTTACATGTAGCATGCGCTTTGTGGTAAACTACAAATGCAATTGAAATCTTCCAAAATTTGGAATCTAGACAAATGTTTAACCTTCAATTACCAATCTTTTGGTAAAAGTTAGGATGGGGGTGTAAGATTTTGAATAAACTTGTATATTCAACTGGTGCTCAATACAAAGATTACAACTGATATATATATATATAGCAAACCTAAACCTAAGCTAAAATAGGAAATAATAACCCTATACAATCAATCTATATATGCACACAATCAATCTAAAATATATTTCCATAATTAAGATATATTCTCACACCCTCGTTCAAACTTAAGGTGGTTTAGCAGAAAACACTGAGAGTTTGCCAAGAAGAAACTGAAAGTGAGCAGTGGTATGAGTTTTCGTAAAGAAATCAGCAAGTTACAATGCTGAAGAAACGAAAGGAAGTGAGATGGAGCTAGATTGCAGATGCTGACGGACAAAATGACAATCAATCTCAATATGCTTCGTCTGCTCATGAAAGACAATGTTATGGGCAATTTGAATAGCACTGCGGTTGTCACAGTAAAGGGAGGTCAGAGAAGATTGAGGGACACCCAGATCAGTCAATAGACAACGAAGCCAAACAATTTCAGTAGTAGTATGAGCCATAGCTCGGTACTCAGCCTCGGTAGTGGAACGTGCAACAACAGTCTGTTTCTTGTTTTTTCAAGAAATCAAGGAATCACCAAGAAACATGCAGAAGTCAGAAGTGAACTTGCGATTAGTGACATTACCAGCCCAATCAGAATCAGCATAAGCCACCAAGTCCAAAGAGGAAGTAGAAGACAACAGTAAACCCTGAAATATAGTACCCCGGAGATAGCGAAGAATCCGAACCAAAGTAGTTGAATGCATAGAACGAAGAGCAGAAACGAATTGACTAACCACATGAACAACATAGGCAAGATTAGGGCGAGTAACTGTCAAATAGACTAAGCAACTCACGAGCTCTCGATATAAAGTAGGATCATTCAGAAGAACACCATTAGTAGTGGTGAGCTTCACATTAAGCTCAATGGGAGTATCAGAAGACTTAGTGTCAGTAAGACCGGCACAATGAATAGCCTCATTGGTATACTTGGCCTGAGATAGAAAGTAGCCATTGGCAGATGAAGCGACCTCAATACCAAGAAAATACCGCAAGGGGCCCAAATCCTTCGTTTTAACGGTGCAAGAAAGATGTTGCTTGACCTCAGAGATGGCAAAAGAGTCAAAGCCAGTGATGATCATGTTATCCACATATAGTAATAAGGCAACAAATCCAATAGATGTGTGGAGAAGAAATAATGCAGAGTCTTGAGCACGAGGATGAAACCTAAGCGCAGTAACAGCAGTCTAAAAACGATCATATCAAGCACGAGGAGACTGCTTCAGACCATACGGAGCACGCCGAAGGCGAAAAACCTATCCAAAAGAATGGTAAAGGCCAGGGGGAGGACACATGTAAACCTCTTCTGTGAGATGGCCATTAAGAAAAACATTCTTAACATCCATTTGATAAAGAGGCCAAGAACGAACAGCAACGACAGTGATCAAAGTACGGACATTAGTTATCTTGGCAACAGGAGCAAAGGTTTCCTCATAATCAATACCATACTCCTGTGAGAAACCTTTGGCAACTAAACGAGCTTTGTAGCGCTCAAGTGAACTCTCAGAATGAGTCTTGACTTTGTACACTCATTTGCAACCAACCAAATTTTTACTAGTAGGCAAAGGAACCAATTTCCAAGTACTAGTTTTTTTGTAAAGCAGACAACTCATTCTCCATAGCTTAAATCTAATGGGGATCCTGACAGGCCTCCTTATAAGATTGAGCTTCGAAAAAAGAATGAATAGCAGACAAAAAAGTACAATAGTAAGCAGAAAAACATGTATTAGACCAATTCAACTTGTTTGGAGGATAGCGTACTCGAGGAGGATATCGGTGTGCAGCAGGGTCAAAGTCGTCAGAAGTAGGAGGATCAGCAACAGGGGTAAAGACAACCGGTCGAAGAGGAGCTTTATGACAAGAATAAACTAACAATGGAGGAGGACAAGAAACTGAAGGAGGAGAAGCAGCCAGAGGTAAAGCAGGAAGAGAAGATGGAACAAGTTCAAGAGGAACTGTGGAGATGTACTCATTTGGTGGGACCTTAGAAGGAAAAAGATCAATATGAACCAAATCCTCTTTGGAAACTGGGATGATGAGAGGAGGAAGCTGAAAGTAAGGTAGGTGTTCGAGAAAAGAAACATGACAAGAGACATAAAGACGACGAGAAACAGGGTTGTAACACCGATAGCCTTTCTAGGTAGGATTATAACCCAAAAAGACACAGAGGACAGATCAGACACTAAGTTTGGTCCTATCTTTGCAGGGAAGAAGGACAAAACAGGCAGACTCAAACACATGAAGGAGGGAGTAGTTAGGAATTTGGGAGAACAAAGTCTTATAAGGAGACCGACCAGAAAGAAGAGGAGGAGGCATGCTGTTGTGAAGAAAAGAAACAGTAAGAACTCTCTCCTCAGAATGGAGTCAGAACTGACCTAGTTGTTTCAAAGAGATGACGGTGTTTACGCTCGGCTCGACCATTTTAGGCAGGTGTATTTGTATAAGAAGTTTGGTGAATGGTACCTAAATTGGCCAAATACTCACAGAACTCATTTTAAAAATAGTCCCCACCCAAGTCAAATCGTAACACTTTAATTGTAGACCCAAACTAAGTAGTAATCATAGACTGAAAGGTACGGTATATCTGATAGAAATCGGATTTATGAGCCATAAGATAAACCCAAGTATAACAAGTGTAGTCATCAACAAATGACACATAGTATGCAGAACCCCTTTTGGTGAGAATAGGAGAAGGGCTCCAAACATTAATATGAACTAAAGAAAATGGTTTATCAGATATAGAAGTACTTTTACAAAAAGGTAAGGCTATCATTTTGGCAAGTTTACACTTCCGACATTCAGTAAGTTTACTAGGAGAAATTTTACCCAATATACCAGACTGAGCTAAAGACCGTAAGCAATCAACCGACAAATGCTCTAATCTAGAATGCCATAAGTAGAAAGGAATAGACAGAGAATCTAACTGAAAAGAGGAAAAGACAGTCGGAGAGGTTGCCATAAGCAGATGTAAGCTCCCCACCACATAGACGTCTCCAACTCTACGACCGATCCCAATCTGCTGCTTAGACATCTGATCTTGCACAGTACAATAAGAAGAAGAAAAGATAACATCAAAACTAAAGGCATTAAGCTGACTGATAGATAATAAATTAACAGATAACTAAGGAACATAAAGGACAGATGAAATAAAGACAACAAACATAGTAGACGGTAAGACAGACCCAACAGATATAACAGACCCATTAGCAGCATTGATAGTAATAGAAAAGGGAGGAGGAGTACAATTTTGAAGTAAGGAGAGATGGGGAGTCATATGATGAGAGGCGCCAGAGTGAAAAATCTAAATAGATGAAGAAATACCTGAAGAAGATCCAAGCAAACCTGAATTAAGAGAGGAAATAATGGAGGCAAACAGAGATGGCTGGAAGATAGACAATATATGCTGAAGCTAACTAATCTGAGTAATCAAGAAAGCCAAGTTAGGATCAAGAGTCGCAGTAGATGCAATAGAACTGGTGGGAGGTCAAAAAGGCAAACGTCCCTTCTTGGAACAATGATACTTCCAATGGCCTCTCTGATGACAGAAGTCACACTTATTTGATGCCAATGGCCTCTTTTTGGGCTTTCTAGGAGGCTGAAGTTGATGAGTATATGTCATTATGAGTGTATTCGTAAACAAAAACAATGAACACACTCACAATATTGGAAGTCAAAGGGGTCCAAACGAAACCAAAAATACACACTGTGGTCAAAACGTAATAAGGAAGAAACTCCAGAGCAAGGTCAAAATGTAAGAAGAGAAACTTCAGAACAAGTTAAAGGACCAAAGCAAACTCAGCGAGAGAGAGATCACCAACTGAAGTGAAGCGAGAGAGACAAATGGAGGTCGAGAGAACCAGAAGGAGAGAGAGAGACTGAGTCGAAGCACTACTTCCATGTTAAAGGTTGACCAGATGGGTCACTAGAACCAGACTTAGACGAACTAGACCCAGACAAACCAGACCAAGCCGAGGAAAAGAGATGAACAAACGACCTACGAAGCAAGGAACTTCGATAGACAACTAGGTTTGACAGAGAGATTGATCGCGAACCAGTTTGAACCAACGACTCGCGATTCTGGTGACAGAAGATGATCACCCAACGAAGCTCAAATCAGACGACTGGATTAAAGAGGGTCTCCAACACTCTTCAACCGACGATGTAGGGTTTCGTGACCTGCTTTGATATCATTTACGATTTTGAATAAATATTCAACTGTTGCTCAATACAAAGATTACACCTGATATATATATATAGCAAACCTAAACCTAAGCAGAAATAGGAAATAATAATCCTATGCAATCAATCTATATATGCACACAATCAATCTAAAATATATTTCCATAATTGACATATATTCTCACAGGGGGTCCACTAGTTCATATGAAAAAAAAAAGAAAAAAGAAAAGAAAAGTGGAGCACTTTGGAGGTTGTTGGCTTGTCTGATTGCATGATTTCATGTTTCAAAAGTTGACCCATTTTGTTGAAACTAGGTTATAGGGTCAACAGATTTACAATGGTACCATGATGAGATCTAAAACCAATTTGGGTTGTTTGTCTATATGACACAATCATGTGGAACAAGCAACATGGTACATTCTTTTGTAGATTTTATAGGTGATTTGAGAGTGGCAGCTTAGTTGTCTTTCTCCTGGATACATCATGCTTACTCTGGTTGCATCTCCTTTTGATTCTTCTATTTTTTGCCGTTAATTCTCATATAAATAAAGTGAAATAATTTTTATTTTCTAAAAAGCAATGCATCCTTTGCATGCTGGACTTGTTTAGCCTTATGTATAATTGTATATAATACTATTATTATATGTATATGTTGTTATATAATTACTATAAATGTCTAAATTTATAGTTTGATGAGTTTGACCTCCGTATATATCCATGCAAAATAGCTTGCGAGTGATGAAATTTCTTCTGAAAAATATTCGGACATCGACGGGCTGCAATTGACACATTTCTAGGAGCATCATATCGAGACATAGTGATGTACATGGATAAAGTTGATTCTAAGTAGCATTTCTGCTTCATAGGTTGGAACTGGTATGTCTCTGATAGGTTTGGCTTGTACAATCTCTTTTGGAGTGCCTCGCTTTTGTAATGGACTACTTAACTTGCATCAGATGATATTCTGGTGTAACTAGTAGTTCAATGTTAAAGAATTACAAATGTCCGTCAATTTTACCCAAAGGAAGGAAAAGAAGATTATAAAGATCTTTTTAGTAAGCACATATTTGAGATGCTTAATCTTGTGCCTTATAGATCATATCAACACCAAACTATTTCGTTCTTATATTCTCCTGACCTGGAATAACTTTCTTCTATGGTAAATCTCTTTCTTTTCGAGGAAGTCCCACTCTTTTTTCTTCAGATTCTCTACTTCCTCCACCTTCTTCTGTATATGAATAACAATTATTATACTTCTTACAAGTTAATAGTCATGAATTGTAGGCATTGAATCATGGAGGCCAGTCATTTTCATAATTGGGATTTTTTGGCTATGACAAACTTGGTAGTGTAAAAACTTAAACACTTTGTGCTAATGTGACACTAACCTTTCTTAATGGACATATGAAGCACGAAGTAGGAGCCAGAATATGATCCTTCTTAGGAATGTTCAAGATTTTGTGTGTGAAAATGTCCAAATATATTGACGTGCATATATATTGGCTTGTGTGTACGAGTGCATTTCCATATAGATTAAAAAAAATTCTCTACTAATCATAATCTATAAAGCACAGACATCTCTCTAGAGAGAGCGTATGGGTGTCCGACACATGTCGAACACGGACACGCGTCGAACATATAGTGGACATGTGTCAAACACTACCTAACATGTCCTCTCCTTTTCTTATTTTTTTTGAATTTTTGCAGCCGGACACTCTTAGACACGTTATGGGCACATTGAAGACAGAGAGAGAAACCTTAACCCATTAAAGAGAGAGAGAGAGAGGGTGAAGAATCTGATGAAGCCCGAGATCGAGTATGTTCATTTTCTTTTGTTTGAATCTGTTCGTCTTCTTCTAGATCAAGTCTATTCGTCTTCTTCTTCGAATCTGTTCGTCTTCTTCTATTCGTCTCTCTCTCTCTCTCTCTTCTATTCGTTATTTCTTTTTTGAAAAATTTAGCCAAAATCCCTCCATTGGACTCTTGTTTGGTGAAAAGGATAGCCTAATTTATTTTACTTCATAAACTGCCTAAGCAGAAAATACATAATTGAGTAAGGACAAAATAATAAAATATATATATATATTTTTCTCTTGGATAATATTGCCAAAGTAACATGTTACTGTGAAACAGAATAACTGTCAAACAAAGTAACATGTTATTGTAACTGTTTACATCAATTTCGACGGTAATACATTTTTTTTTTATTTTTTTATTTTAAATTTCATAGTTAACATGTATCTTATTTGATAGATCTTGATGAGAGAATTTTAAAAATACTAATTTTATTAAAAACCGACATCTACATCAAAAGTTCTATAATTTTAAAGTTTAATATTTTGATAATAATAGTATGTGTTAGACTTTTCAAGGAAAACTTTTTATGCTTGTTCTTAATGCATTAAAGTTTTATTATGAGGGGGTTTTGACCAAATCCCCCTTCCGTTTTTATTTATTTATTTATTTATTTTTCCCCACTCTCTATCTCTGTCTCTAATAAATGAACCTTTTTTTATAGTGCCCTGTTTTTTTTTGGGTAACAAAACCTTTTTTTTCCCTCGGACTTTTTTGTATTTTTTGTTGGATATTCTTGTTTGCTAAACATTAACATACATCGAATAAATTACTTTTATTTGTAGAAAAAAAAATTATGAATGATATTTAAGATTAAAGTAAATAAATAAATAAAAATAATATAATTTTTTTTAATTTTACATATAATAAATAAATAATAATTATATATATTGAGCGTGCTCCCAATGTGTTGTGTCACTCATTTTTGAAAACTTGCATGTCCATGTATCCATGTCGTGTCCCGTTTCCATGTCCATGTCCATGCTTCATAGATCATAATCAAACGAAGAATTATTTTTATTTTTTTCTCTCAACGAGTTATCCTTCTATTTTCTTGGATAGCAAGTAGTTATTGTTCTTCATTAATAAAACTGTTACAAATTTTTGCAAACTTCTCTCGTGTTCAGAATTTGTATTGGTATAAGCGTGATTGTGCCAAAAGTGAAGTGAAGACTTTTACTGAGGGTGTGGGTAGGACACATAGAAATGTGGGTTTGGAGCCCAAGTGGTGCTTAAGTAGAGATCCTGCTGTTGAGCTCCGACTTAAAAATGAAAAGGAAAAAAGAGGAATTTGCATAATGTTTTTGCATAATGCATGTATAATTACAAAACCATGCTATTAGAAACTTGATTCAAATGGTTTTCAACATGTTGGGTGAGAAGCAGATATGCATAAATTGCATTAATTTAGTAAGGTGTTGATGTAATATTGGAAAGTTTGTTCTTATTACCGTGGTTCAGAGATCATGTCTTCTAAGAAATGGAATTCATCACTGAGTGTATATCACAATTTTAAGTTTGTCAACTTTTCTTTTGATTCTCTTTGTTTTTGTTGCAGGTATGGGATGTATTAAGCAATGAGGAAGTGGTTGAGATCGTATCATCAGTTCCAACCCGGTCTTCAGCTGCAAGAATCCTGGTTGACTCTGCAGCACGCGAATGGAAATCCAAATACCCGACATCAAAAATGGATGATTGTGCAGTGGTTTGCTTATTTTTGGATGGGAAAATGGACTCAGAATCCGACTATGATGAGCAAGGCTTCTCTTCTGCAACGCTTCAGAGCAATCATTCCGGTAATGTCATGGAATCAGATGATGGTGGCCAGAACTCTGAACCATCGTTGCAGAGAAATTTTACTGTCAGATCATCTGAAGAAAATGATCCCAACAAAAGGCTACCACTTGAGGCCGAAGTAAATGAGGAAACTGTAGTTTACGAAGATCAGAATTGGTTGGGTTTGGAAGGTGTTACTCGTGTGAACTCACTTGTTCAACTTCCCAGATTTTCTGAGGAAAGACCAAAAACCTCCTAATGTTTGTGATTTCTGAGAAACTGAACTGGGATTCGCTTTGTTTTTAATGCCTAGCTTCTCGGCCTCACAAATCCAAGCAATGGAAAATCTGCCTGGACTGGTGGCATCGTGTTGAAGGTTAATGAGATTATTTTTCTATATTTGCATTTTATTTATTCATATTGCACAAAAATAGGACATCTCTTAAGTAGTGTTTGGTTCATTGGAATGAAGACATTGAACAAAATGGACAAGAAATAGGGAAATGAATCCATACCAAAAAACAATTAATCTGATGGAAAATTGATGGGATTTGGTGGGGGGGTGGGGGGAGAAATTAAATGCCAAAATATGTTATCATCCTTCTTACGTAGTTGGCCTTTTCGTTTCAATCACCCTCCAAATTCCAGTTTCCAGTTTTTAATGTACGATGCTGTTCTCACCAGGTATAAGATTCATTCTCTCTTTCTTGTAATTTTTTTCAAAGGAAAATCATTCTTAGTTATTTTCTTTTCCTTTTCAATAATCTTAATTGTATCATTCTTTTCCTTTCGCTCCAGCTCAAATTCCTCCCAGCCAAGAGTGTTTCCAATTTAGGAGGAAAAGCATATGATGGGGTTGTGTTCATATTTTAGATTATAATTTATGTAGGCTTTGTTCAGATTTTGAACTTAGAGATTTGTACAAGGAAAAAGGATGAATTTAATTCTGTTTTTGTCATTTTTAAAATTTTTTACTCACACAAATTTCTTTTCAAATTTAAGATCTAAGGGCGACTGTAAGGACTTAGAATGAAAAAGAAAACAAAAGGCAAAAAAAGAATATTTTATTCATTTTTTTATTTTTATTTTTATTATCATTTTCTATTTTGTTTACCTCTATAAGCTATTCTAGAATTACGTCATTCAGACGCAATAGAAAAAGTGAAGACTTGTCAACATAATAAATCGTGGGGGGTTTGAATTCGTCCCATATCGGTCCGTTAAGAACTTTTGATCTACCTTATAAGTGTGTTATACTCACAAGCTTTCAAAAGGCATTTTCTAGTACAGAAAGAACAAAATCATGTGTGCTCCCGTGATACAAAGCGGAAATATATTGGTGCATGCTACAACAGTGGGGTGGTTTGCACAAATGGCGTCATATGTGAGAACGTCCACTAATTGTTTCATAATAAATTCCAACGATGGGAATCAAAGATACTCCACAACCTAATCTTGGATAGAGGACTTCGGGGATAGAGAGAACCAAGGACAAGGGTTTGGC
This sequence comes from Camellia lanceoleosa, assembly GCA_025200525.1. Classification (NCBI taxonomy): domain Eukaryota; kingdom Viridiplantae; phylum Streptophyta; class Magnoliopsida; order Ericales; family Theaceae; genus Camellia; species Camellia lanceoleosa. Next base: position 87,419,316 of record CM045762.1, on the reverse strand, counting down.
CTTTCCCACTGGACACGACGACCCTACTAACCATGAGGGTCCCATCCACGAAATCGAAGATACTTCACAACCTGATCTTGGAGAGAGGACTTCCGAGACGGAGAGAACCAAGAACAAGGGTCTGGCTTTTTCACTGGACATGACAACCTTATTGACCATGAGGGTCCCATCCACGATGCGGCAGAGTGACATCGTGTCGTTGCCGCTGAGTCGTCTTAGCGTCTGTTCGTTGAGAAGGACATAGGCATAAAGATCATTGAACTTCGTGCCTAGTTGAAGAAGCACATGGTGCCTCGGGCAAAGCCAAGGAAGTCCAGAGAGGGGATATCACAATGAATCCGGATCCTCGGTGCCCCTTTCCCGGAGCACAAGCCTGTAGCCCCCCAAAACGACGTCGTTTTGGGGGTTTTTTTTGTTTTTTTTTCATTTCTTCTTCTTCTTCTTGCTTTCTTTCTCTCTCTTCTCTCTTTCTGTTGATGGGTTTCATCGCCGATCCAGATTCCTATCTACAGCAGGTTACCAGAAATTTTTAAGAGAGGGTAGGTATCGTAAATACACACATACATACATAAATGTATGAGAGTTCAAGAAATTCAATTTGAGAGTTGAAGAAAAAGAATGGCAAACTGTAATTGCGGAATTGAAGCTTCCATTCTCTGTGATTTGCAGAATGTCTGTTCTGTTTAAATTAGATCCGATCGCTCTTCCCGAGCCAAAACAAGTGTTTTTATTTGAGAGACTTGACTTTTCAATGTCAACTCTGTCTCCTCTGTTTTCATCTTCTTCCATACTTTTTTTTTTCTTTCTCTGCAACTACCCTCACCATTTTTCCTCATCGTTTTTCCTCTCCCTCAACTAACCACGTGATGTTCTCGCCCCAAGGTCATCACCATCAGTAATTATTGCCGAACTCGTCATCGTCGGAACTTGTCACCAAACTAGGACTATGAATAAAGAGCAATATTATTTTGGTATCTCTCTCATATTTGTATTCTTCAAGTATGGTGGCATTGAAGATGGGTTTTTTTGGGACATCTCTCTCAGATCTGTATTTTTCTAGTGAGACATTAATTAATTAATTTTTTTTTTCTAGATACATCTCTCACAGATCTATGTTTATATATCGGCGTCTGTGATGCCTGGTCGGCGACGAAACCCATCAACAGAAAGAGAGAAGAGAGAGAAAGAAAGCAAGAAGAAGAAGAAAAGAAAGAAAAAAAAAAAATTCAAAATTTACTATAAAAAATTCCACGCGAGTTTGTAATTCCTCTAATTTACTAAAAAAAATTCCACAAAACAAAACGGAAAATCACACTATCTGAGAACGAATCTGATATTTCAAAATTTCAAATTTCAAAATTTCAAATTTCTTTCTGTTTTCCGCACAAATTTTCACACCCAACTAGCATCCTATATATCTCTAAATTCCAATTTCTTTCCTTTTCTCCATCATCTTTCTAACCCAATCCCCAGAAAACCATCAAACCCAATAACAACACTTAAAATTACACAATTAACAATTCCATTCACATCCCACAATCAATTTCACTACTTTTCTACATTGTATAATCAAAAGTGATGATTTTATCAACCTGCTTATGAATTAGATCGCCTTGAAGAGAGTAAATCAACAAATATCCACTTGAGGTCCTGAGACCCGGAGAAGCCGGGTCGGTGCCGTGGGACAAGTCGAGGATGAGGACGAGAGAGCGTTTGGCAAGGGCGAGAGAGTGGGTGTCGAAGGCGGTGAGGATGTGTGAGGATGTGAGGGTTGTCGGAGAGCCAGCCTTCCTTGACTGAACCCAGTTCGGTGAGGTCGTCGCAGGCTATGGAGCCAAGCTCGGTGGTGTGGCCACATGGAGAGAGTTTGGGATTGATTGGAGTGTAGGGATCTGGGAGAAAACAGGGGAATGAAGGTGGAGATAAGGAAGTCAAAAGGAAAAGAAAGAAGACGAAAAAAAAAAAAAAAAAAGTCCTCCAAAACGACGTCGTTTTGGAGGGCTACAGGAAGCGCGACAGGAAAGGGACACCGAGGATCCGGATTCATATCACAATGGAGGAGACGTACTCCTCATTCTCATTCGTAGCCTCGAAAAGAGTATTTTGACTGAGTTATGCTTGCAAATAACATACCAGACCAATTCCAATGCGGAGCGAGAGGGCAAGTAGCTGAATAACCCACATTCGAACCAACGGCGGAGTAGCTCTCAAAGCATCGGCGTGCCAAAGACCCTTTATCCAGGTGGTTAGTGAAGGAAGAAGTAGCCACACCTGTGGCCTAAGATGTAAAGAATCGATGACCAGATTCATACTGACGAATGAAGCCTAGATACGATAGAGCACCTCTATATCCTTGCTATTGGGTACTGACCAAATGAAATGACTTTCATGACAGAGAAGAGGAAGAACAAGAGATCAGCGCTCTAGAGTGCTGGAAGACCAGATCTGTATCGACAAACAAAATTTGGATACAGTGTAGCACCATTGCATCATTACTTGTGAAACGTTCCTTTTCCTCATTCTGGAGAAGAACTTCATGATGGAAGAAACAATCTCAAAATGACGAATCTGTATCGATGAAAACTAGATCAACACTGATGAATGAAGTCCGGATGCGGCATAGCACAACCACATCATTGCTGATAATGTGTTGCTCATTCTCATTCTAAAGGACTTTGTAACGAAAAAAACACAGTGCAAAACACTAGGTCTGTTGGAAGACTAATTTGATCAACAGTGACCAGATCTACATCGATAGGGACAGAAAAACTTCAGATACAGTAGAGCTCTGTCGGGTCACCACTAACAAGTCGCTCCACCACATCCTTCTAGAGAGGGAACACAAGACCTACATCATCGATTCAATGATGATGAAAATCTTAGAGCAGAAGAAATCAGGTGGAACAGAAGAAATCTAGCAAAGAACCATCTCGACTTTGGCAGAACGGCCTATCTTCAAATCCATCGATGGGCATAAATAACAAAGCTCATCCTCTGTTGGATGCGAACTAAATCCCTTCGAATTAGTTAAGCAACATCTTGGCACGGCCGAGGGTATAGCACAAGGCTTACCTCAACCCGGAAGCTCAGCCTCTTAGTTGGAGTGGGGCGCCAAACAGATCTTGGAAGAAATTTTTAACGAAGAATTGGAGCAACCTTGATCTAAAGTCAAAATAGACCACACCCCTAGAGTTGTTTACTAATACGATTCATTGATGACTAGACTCTAAAAGAAAAATGCACTTCAAGGAGAGATCTAGAGGGTTATCCCCTTTCAAGAGGCCACATCAGTCAGTCTAGACAATGAAGAAGATCTAGATTTGAAAAAGGTTCGATGGACTTCAAGACTTGAAGAAGAATCTATCTTCACTACCTCTCAAGGTTAAATTGCTTGGATGAACAGATGGACTACAGAGAATCATTCCTAGCCTCATTTTCCTGTACACTTTGATGAGGAGATGGGTGCCAAGTTGTATAGCTTGATGGAAATTATTGCTCAACAATAGAGCAAATTGGCCATGAGTCTTAACCTACGCACCTCAGCTCAGATGCTCAGCCCTTCGGTCGGAACAGGGTGCCAAGTGGTATAACTTGGTGGAATTTGTGCCAAGTATCGTTACTTAAAAGCATGGTCCATATTCACAACTCATACTTAGCAAAAAGCCGAGTTACACTCTCTGATAAGTTAAATAAACTAAACTTGACCGAATCAAGTAACAGTTGAGCAACGTAATGCTCAGCCAGATCTAGTTAAGAGCATTTTCATTTTACAAGGCACGAAGCTTGGTCTAATCGAAGAGACGGTCTACTCGGCCACAGAGCCTTAGCTCGTCGAGGGGCATAGAAGACTTTCTTCTACTCAGAATTTTTCAAGGCATGAAGCCTAGTTTGATCGAACAGACAGTTCGCTTGGCCATAGAGCCTCTGCTCAACCAGGAGGCATGAAAGACTTTCTTCTACTCGAAAGTTTTCAAGGCACGAAACCTGGTTTGACTAAACTAATGGTTCGTTTGGCCACGAGACTCTGCTCAGCCGGGGGCATAGAACACTTTCTTTTACTCGAAATTTTTCAAGGCACAAAGTGTAGTTTGATCAAACAAACGGTCCGTTCGGCCATGAAGCCTTTGCTCAGTCAGGGGCATAGAAGATTTTCTTTTACTCGAAATTTTTTAAGGCATGAAGCCTGGTTTGACTAAACAGACTGTTTACTTGGCCACGGAGCCCTTGCTCAACCATGGACATAGAAGACTTTCTTTTACTCAATTTTTTCTTCAAGGCACAAAGCCTACGAAGCCTGCAAGCAAGGTAAGGCCGAGCATCCATAAGAGTGCGAACATCTAATGGCACTCGGCCGAAGGCAAATACTTTTGGAAGGACCTAGCACCAAGCAAACCTAAAGACCGAGTACTTATGTAAAGCCAGCATGCAATGGTGCTCGGCCGAGGGCATACAATACTCATGTAATGCAAAAATGGATAACAAAAAGACTTGGCAAATTTTCATCGATAGTCTTTCAAAGATACAAAGAGAAGCAAAAGAAAGTACGTCCAAGTCCAACACTTGTAAAAAATCAAAGCATTTCATTCATACGAAGCTCTACTCCAATGACTAACGCTCCTCCTCCGTCTAACCAATAGGCTCCTCGATCATCGTGGAGATAGACACCAAAGTTGAAGTAGGAAAAACACCCACCACTCACTCAGAAGACCTAACTATTTTAACAAGCCGACCAAAGGATAGGTCGAACCTAGTTAACCATCATCCTTAAGCTCAACAGCAGCACACTTGTGAGCTATGGTAACCAAACTAGTTCTTGCATGAATAAAGATGAAGCAAGCGTTTAAACGACCTTCTCTAATCAAACAAAGAGGTCTGCTTATTTGACAACATCAATCAATCGAGCAACAAGGCCCATGTTCAGATAATCTCTCCTGACCAAGCTTCGAAGTCAATGATGAAGAGCTAGAATAGACTAAACCCAACAAAAGCATTTCGTGGGCTGAACAGAACCTAGAAATATTGAGCTTGACTGACTGAGTTCCTAGATCAATAACTTGGCCGACCAAGGTTGGTACAATGTTGAACGACCTGCCAAATGGGTCGACTGATCAAGGTGACATGAGTTAGCCCAAGCAGTGAAGCACAAAAAGGGAACGAGCTGAGTGACTAAGCTGGGGCCCACCAAGTTGTTCCATGCATGCACCAGGCGAAAGCAAATGGGACAACCAAGTTATGCCTACTACGAACAAACCGAGCAAAAAGGCCACTCAATGCCAGACTGAAGATGATTGAATTATGGATTAGCCATGAAAATCATTCTATGCGAAATGGGCCGAAGAATCAAGGTAATTCCATGGATCTATGAGCAAGATAAGGATTGCCTAACTTAACCGACCAAGACGATGAACTCGGAGCAAATCAATTTAATGTCGACCAAGCTCTTACCTTGCGTGATGAACCGAGCATGACGTGGCAATTTCGAACCAAGTGACATGCTCCGATCAAGCATTAAAGTCCAAAAAGATTGCGGACTGACCGAGCAGCCTTTACAAAACCCAAGCCAAATCTTATAACTCAACCCAATAGTCAATTGAGCTAAGCACCATTCAAAGAACCAAGCCACAACGAAGTGGCCAAATAGTGAGGCCAAAGACAATGCCTTAGATCAAGACCAAGTAGCCTCACGCAAGTCCAAACCGAGCTAGTAGATTAAAAGCGGAAGGTGACCAAGTACGAAGGTCGAGCTCTACTTATGAGACTGAAAGCCGAGCTCTTTTATGAGCCCAAAGGTCGAGCTCCACCTATAGGCCCAAAGGTTGAGCACCACTATGAGCAATTGAGCCAAGCTATATCTATCTTTGGCTTTTACTCAACAAATTTAAGTGTAAACCATGGGACGAATCAAGTTGGCACAAATACTCTAGCTCATTTGTGCATAACTTAGCATGAATCAAGGGGAAGACCCATTCCGAAATAGATTGAGCTAAAGGTATGGCCCTAGCCCCATTCCCCATTCCGATGTGGGTTGAGCTAGGGGGTCGATCCTAGCACCTTTCCGCACTCCGATGTGGGCTGAGCTAGAGGTATGGCCCTATCCCCTTTCCCCACTTCGAAGTAGGCCAAGCTAGCCCTAACACCCTTCCGTACTCTGAAGTGGGTGAAGTCATGGGCTTAACCATAACCTTTTTCTCCACTTTGATGTGGGCCAAGCCAGAGGTTCGGCCCTAGCACCCTTCTCCACTCTAAAGTGTGCAAGTCATTGAGTTCAACCCTAAGTTACTTATCAGCTCTTAAGTGAGTTGAGTCCTAACAGAATGCTCGATGCCATGTGAGTGAAGGACACGTGACACCCGCGAATAACGTAATGGTTACTCAAGTATGTAGACGACTTATCACTTTCCTCCAATGAGGTGCGACCTAGCTAAATGACAAAGAGTGCCAAATGGCGGAGAGCAGAACTTGATGAGCAAGTCAATCCTTCGTTATAAAAGGTAACCTCACCACCCTTCAAAGGGATTCCATTACTCTCTCTCTCTATACACTCGTTCTCGCCATTCTCTCTCTTTGGCTTGACTTTACTATCGAAGGGGTTTTTGACCAAAAGCCGGCCAGACAGCTTCACCGTTCGCTACTTGTGCAAGCCTTCATCTCCCGGAGCACAACTCGTCTGTGAAGCATACTTACTCTTTACATTGCGGAATTGAGTTTGCACATAGACGGTTTATACTTTCTCAAAATAATAATAATAAATAAATAAATAGATTGTTTATACACTAGTACAAATGCATATTGATAAATTGTGCTGGGATAATTGTAATATAATTTCCCTAGCAATTAAATGGGATAGGTTTCAAACCCACTCAGCCATCTCAATTGGGTGGGTCTTGGTAAAATACTTACGGTAATGTTGGGGACTCCCAGTGAGGGGTGACTCCTAGCACCCCCACCTCCACGTGGGGGCTGCCAATGGCTGGAAAAAAGAAAAAACAATTTTTGGGTCAATCAGAAGGGACCCCCAGCACGTCCACTGGGGGTCTCATGCATTTTCCAAATACTAATTGCGGGTTGTTTTGAGAACTATTTAATTTAATTGATTTTTTAACTTTTTATAAAAAGATGTATAAAATAAAAAGAATAATTAAGGTTGTGTTTGGTAGAATTTTTTAAATATGATTTGAGAATAGAGCTGTATTTTGAGTTTGTGAGTTTTGGAATTATGATTTAAGTGTGAAAAATTTGTTTGGTGAATGAGTTTTGAAAAGAGTTTTGAATTGAGTAAGAAATTTTTGATGTGACAAATGATATTTGATACAAAAACTTACAACTCATAACCAAACACACTACTCAAAATTTTATTTAGAACTTACAAAAAAATTTAAAAATTTTGAAAAATATTTTTTATTGAATATATAAAAATTAACGTATGTCAATTGCAAAAATAAAATAAAATGCACTGTTTCGGTCAATCGGCCGGACGACTGATGGGACGCCCGATAGGACGTCTGGTGGGACAACCGGTTAGTTTAAATTTTTCCGCTTTGGACAGTTTTAAAAATGAGTATGGAATTAATTTTTGAAAACCATAAACAAATACGGGGGCAAAGCAAAACCTAGAATTGAGGTTCCAAACTCTACCGAACAGACCCAATTTTTTTTGAGTAAAATAATCTATTGCCAAACTTATCCTAATAAACAAACTGTCTGAGAATCTTGCGCATTGACTCTATTTTTATTTATTTATTATTTTTTGGGACAGAAAATTCGGTGATGAATGAGGGTCTAGAAAACTTGTAGGGCAGACTCTCATCACGCCAAAAATTGAGTTGGAGAAACCCTTAATTCCTACTTAGGCCAGGTTTGGGAATAAGTCCTTTTAGTGATTTTTAATTTCTTAGTTAAAATATAAAATTAAAAAAATTAATATATTTAGGCCTCGTTTGGCAATCGAATTTTTTAGTCAAAAAGTTACTAAATTAGCCAAAAAGTCAACAACCCATACCAAAAAGTCAAAAATTCTCTTTTCTCTCTACTTTTTGCACATCTTTTCGTAAAAAATAAAAAAGTTATTCCAAACATACTAGTTTTTTTTAGCTCATATTTTAGCCAAATAGTTAAAAAGTTACTAAATTAGCATGTTCCCAAACGAGGCCTTAGAATGATTTTTTAATTTTTTTCGAAAAAATGCACAAAATATAAAATGGATGAAAATGGATATTTGACTTTTTAGTATTTGTTTGATTTTTTTTAATAACTTTTTAATTTTTAAATTAAAATCTCAACCTTAGTGAACATTGTCCCAATGCTCATCTCAACCTTTTGCCCACCCTCAATCCGTTTAGTTTTACAACTTTACATTTTCATTATTAAATTTCAACAACTGTGACTCATCTTTTTTTTTTTTTTTTTTGATCTGCAAAGAAATTTTTTTATTAAAAACATGAAATTTAAAGGTACAAGGAAAAAAAACGCATTGAGAGAGATTCGAAGAGTAAAGACTCACTCTTCTCCTACTGCTACTCAGGTCCTTACAACCAACCTCTTAGCCTCACAATTTTATATTTTAAAAGACAATTAAAACAACAAATCAAACTCTTGAGCCCTACACCTAAACCCCCACGCCTAACTCGAAAACACAAAAAACCCACTCTTGATACATTGATAAATCAAACACTGATACATTGATAAACCCCCACGCCTGACTCGAAAACACAAAGAACCCACGCTTGTCTCGAAGATCCCATGCCTGTCCCGAACACCCTACACTATTGCCGGACACTCAGGCTCTATAATCGCCAGACACTCAAGCTCCATTGCCGCTGAGAACCACCCGTATCTGCAATACCTTCAACGCCGAAACTGCTGCTGGTTTCTCCTCCTCAACTAAACAAATCCCTTACTCTCAACTTCAACCTCCGCCGGGACTGCTGCTGGTGCCTTTACTATTGCTATTGCAGCCTCCTCCTTTGGTTCTTTTTCAGCAGCCATTGGCGCTGCCTCTGGGACTATGGCTGCTGGTGCTATCACCACGCTTGTAACCTGCAAAACCCAGTTCCCATCTTAAACTTCTCCCACGGTTTTCCTCGTCCAAACAACTCCTTAGGATGATCCTCACCAACAACGCTGAGCAGTCCCCTCTTTGTTGACTCAGCACCAATCTTCTCTTAACTGAACACACATACCAACCACCATAGAATTAAACGGAATTCACCCCTCAAACTCCCACTCAAACAGAAGTACCCGATTGAAGATCCAAAACAACTCTGGATCCTCCACACCTCAAACTCCCGCTCGCAAAGAAGTGCCCGAATGACGTTCCTAAACTAACCCACCCATGATCAACGCCCCCACCCTAATCCAAAACCCATGGCCGAAGCTGAACACCATGGCCGAAGCACCACTACCACCAAACCTCTCCATTCGAGAAAAAAACCCACCAATACCACCCATCAAAGCTTCCATGAACACCAAAACCCACAGAGTGTAGACCCAACAAGCTTTCAGACTGCTGGATATGATAGATCTGAAACCACCCAAGGAATACCCAGCTAAAAACCCCGAAGAACGCCAGTGAAAACGAGCATTCTACACAAAAAAGAAAGAACCAAAACTAGCATCCTAAGCAAATCTGGAGATTAGATTTGAAAAGGAGAAAGTGGAAAACTAATGGGGGCTCAAGATTATTGAGAGAAAACAAGTACACAAGAAAAAATGCTAGGCCAGCCAACCACCATGGCCAAAGGCGGCGGCCGGCTAGCCAGTGGTGAAGCCCGGGATGGAGGTTTTTAGAGAGATTATTGTTATAACTGTGACTCATCTATGATGCTTAATGAGTTATGAGGGTCAAAATACAAAGGGTTGAGATATTGATCATTGTCAAACCTACACTCGAACAAGAAGTTAGTAGTGAAACATATCAATTCTAAAAAAGAAAATCATACATGGGAACCCAATGAATTTTACAGGACATATCATTATTTTTATTTTTATAAATATGGTGATTTTTACATGACAATCCACAAAAATGGAAAAACACAATCAAAATTCATATGTAGATAGCACTTAAATCTCATGTAATAGTGAAATACAAATACAGAGTGTAATAGTGAATCAAACTCAACTTGGAAAGGAAGCACTTGAATTTGGCATTGTCTATAACATTTACTGGCCGTTTGAGCCGTTGGTGATGATGATGAGATGGATATAGTTCATTGTACTGGTCCCATTTATTCACAACTCTCTCTCTCTCTCTCTCTCTCTACCCATGCATGCAGTGCTGCCATGAATATGTTATTTCTGCCTCTTTGCAAAGAGAAAACATATCTTTAACTCACCGCAAAAAACTCACCAAACTCCCCCAAAAACCTAAACTGTATAAGAAGAGCTCCTCTCTTCCTGCATTCTTCATCACAACCACAACTCAATACAATACTTTCTCATACTCTTCTCTCACTCTTATTATTTCCCTAGCTACTATGGCTTCCAACCCTAAAACCCTCCTTCCTTCTCTTCTCATCCTCTCCCTCCTCCTCCTTTCCATAGCTGGGCATGCAATGGCCGGACGTGAAATCCCTACGAACTCCCAAAACACAGACGACATGAAAAAGCCAGAATCATTCATTGATTCTGATGGCAGCGTGCTCATTCCGGGCATTGGCCGTTTCATGCTCCCCAGACTGGGTACGGGTTTCAATCCATTCACCTACAACCCAGTCACTGGCACCAGTGGAGGCACTGGTATTGGTGGTGGTATTGGGGATGATAGTGGCAGCGCCACCCACGAATATGTGCCAGGTGGCGATGATACATTAGTCCCAAACCCCGGTGTGGAGGTCCCAAATCCTGGAAATGTTGGCAGCAATCCCGCAGCAGCTCAACCTTGAGTTTGTCTAGCTCTTCTTGTTATATATCTATGTTTGAGTCTGCTTTTTACTTCTCTATGTATTGTTTTGCTTTGCTTTGCTTGTATAATTAATGGGTTAATTGGTAATGAATAAGATTTAAGCAGTTGGGTTTTTTATGCATTTTTCTTCATGAAATACAATGGACAATATCAAGATGGAGAGATACAAGTAGTTGTTATTATAAGTCATTTTCCCAAGTGGTGTTTTTTGTTTTAATATTAATTAATGATGATTGCAGTTGTTCTAGCAACAAAATCAAGGAATGTAAAATTATATATTAACCCTTCAAGATATCAATACCCAATTCCAATAATTACTCTTGTCATTTTATGTTGCTATAGGATTATAGCACTGATTTATAATCTTCTTGGAAAATTTTTAAATGTGTGTTACAGGTAAAGAGTATACTCTGCACTTTATTATTATTATCATTATTATGAAATATGGACAATGGATTTTTAATCACTGTGATAATAGCTTTGAGATCATTTCATTCAAAGATCACATGCTAAAATTAAGTTTAACCCAGTTTAGTACCCCATTGACGGGTCCGGAGGGACTGATTGAGTACAAAATTACCATTTGATCATTATCTGTGTAAAATGGCTGCCTTTAAATTCAAATTCACATACTCAAGGTTATTATAATCATTGAACATGACATATTAAAATGATTTCAACATCAACAAGCACTAAATGGAAGCAAATTTATATGATCACTATCTTACATTACAGTGTCCTTCGAGGCATAATGGTAAACACATGGACTTAAGATTTACATGACTGAATCAAGTTGCTACCTATAAATCCCTTAAAAAGTGGGAGCTCATTCTAGGATGCAAACATGTTCACACTTTACCCTGTAAAAGATAAATAAATAAATAAATAAACAGAGGAGAAAATTATTCCATGTAAATTAGTAAAGAAACACTATTAGAAGAGACAATGAAATGTTCCTCAAAAGAAAGACAGAAAAAGGGAAAATAATAAGAAACAAACTCAAAATGATGCGGGACACTCATACTTTATGCATTGTGACTTTTTTAAAAAGTTAAATATATGGAGTTCTTATGATACATAAAAATAAAATCAAAAAATCTATAAAAATTCTAATGAACTTATAGTTGGCACATATGAGGTCATCATTGATACAATAAATATAGTAGGTGGAGTGGCGATCATTTACTCATTAACACTATAATTTGCTAGTTGATGATGTGCTCAACTATGACAGAGTATGCCCATCATGCAATCAATGTCATGAGAGCTATTTCCATATCGGTGCCAAAGGATAATGAAAGAAGTCACCCAAAATAGAAACAAAATTTATGGACGTTTTGGTGTACAACAAATGCACCTAATAACTAGACCACCTACCACCAATCTTCCAGTTTTACACACAATATTACAACCACTCAACCACAAGTTCATACATTTGTGGGAGATAATCAAAGATACATATAAGTTGATTTATTATAGAAAAGTCATAGTTGTTTGATATCAATGACAAGTAATTTATTAGTGAACCTGGTCTCAAGTCCCTAAAAGACATTGTTTCCTGATTGGTTAGCAATAATAAATTGTCATGCTTCCCAAAAGTCATTTTCTAAAACAGCTTTGTTGCTTTCATAAATGGTAAACTCTTGTCTCTATCAGCACTTAAAAAAAGTAATTGTCTCACTTCCTAAAAGTCATTTATTTCCTAGGGCCATCAACATCTAATCTGGGACATAATTCTGAAATAGTTTCATTGTTATCATAATTAACCGTTCCTTCAACTTCAACCAGCCATAGCTGCTTCCACCTGTCTCCATCAGCAGCAAACTCTACACTTAATTAATCCATCTAAGCCTCTAATTGAGTCAAAGCTTTGAAAAAAAAAAAAAATCATGTATGAATAATCCATCACAAGATATGCAATCAAATCACCGGCATAAGATTCAACCCATGCCAAAGATTCATTTAACAAACAGAGAAGACGGAATATGGTTAAATCTTGGCATCCCAAAAACAATACAGACACCAAATGAAATACTTCATGGTTGACCATCGCCCCACACTATGTGATATTGTAAGGCCCACCCCATGTTAGGGGGTGGTTAATCAGATAGAGTAAAAAATTTGGTGTTTATATCATTACTTAGTGAAAAAAATCAGTAAATTTGCTCCGCAAACTACCAAATCTCAGTAACTTCTTTTACTTGAATTGGCTCAATCATATTATTTCAATGGATTCACTTTCAAATACCAAACTTTCATTTTGCATGTCACATTTGTGAGTAAGAAAAGTTAGTAAAAATTTATTAGTTTGTATAGCTTTTTCCACTATTGAGATGGACCAAATACTATAATTTTCATGGAAGTACAACAACCTTTACAATATAATTAACAGAACAAAAAGAAACAGTTGTACTTGGAAATTTTAACTACATTGAGAGAGACAAGAAGGTGGGGAAAAAAATGTTTCAATGATGTTGACAATGGGTGTTGGAACTTGGAAGCATAAGAGTGTATGAGTACATCTAGAGCCCCAAATGGAATATATATGCCCGTGGTATGTACAGAGGAAGAACCAATATTCAACAGAGACAGAACTACTCCATGGAAGTATCTAAAATACTTGGGTTGTGTTTGGATCATGGATTTGGATAGGGATTTAGAAAGGAAAAAAGAAAACTATGAATTTTTGGGGTTTTCAATTATGAATTTTGCATATGAAAAACTATTTTCCTGTCAGTGTAAGTAGAACAGCAATAGGAACTAGAATTCTCTCTCTCTCTCTCTCTCTCTCTATATATATATATATATATTTTGAGCAGAATTACATTATGTTTGGAAACCTAGGAGAGAAAAAAAAAAAAGAAATAATTACTTACGTTATAAAAGAAAAGAAAAGAAAAGAAATGATTGTAATTTCTCTTCTTCTTGTTTGGATAAGTAAGAAATAAAAGAAAAGAAATGATTGTGATTTCCCTCCTTCTTGTTTGGTTAGATTTTATAAGAAAAAATAAAAGAAACTGTTTTATGTTATATTACCAAAATAACCTTTTTATATTTTGTCACTATATAAGAGCATCTCCAATCCTCACTCTTTCTTTCTTTTTTTCATTCCATTTTGAGAAAAATTTTAGTTAAAAGTTTAATCTAATATGAAACAGTCTAATTATTGCTCTTTTTTATCACCAAATATATTTCAAAATTTTCAAAGTTCACCTATCATGATTAATATTTTTTTCATATTTTTCCATAGGTGCATGACCCTCATGATTCAAAACTTCTGATATCATGACAAAAAAATTCAACAAATACATAACTAATATTTTTTGTTATTACATGTTGGCTTCATGAAGACCTCTAGTGCAAAGTGACTCAATACATTTGTGGGGGAATAAAAAGTCCACAACATCCTCAGACCAATCAAGCAAATACCACAAAATTGAGTCAAGAAAAATGGGTGTTAAAGCAAGGAATTCATTATCCACAAAAGATCCAAAAAGAGTTAAAATCATCCACAAAAGATCCAAAATAAGTTCAAAGTCATCCACAAAAGACACCACATTCTAAATGGAGTCAAGTATAAAATACGATAGACATCTCTAATATCCCCTTCAAAGAAAGTACGATCCCATCTATAGAAGAGTTACCAACAATTCTCAAGGTCATACATCATGCTCTCTAAAATTTCCTTGCGATACTCCACTGGGCAACCACAGAATTGCATCATCCTCTCAGATTTCTTGGTAAGAAAAAGGAATGCCTCAGTAAATAAGTATGGCGCAATTCCAATTTCCTCTAATGTTTTATGCAACTCTCCTATTGGAAAACATCCTTGGGATTTCTCCATAGAAGCATTTCCCTCTCTTATAGCTGATGCGATATCCTGCAATGATGTCTTCAGTAGGTCAATGTCCCTCTCACCACCATTTGAAAGCCTTCTTTTCTTTGCCTTCGAAGATGTTCCACTTTTAGGAGACAGTACAACAACATCTTCATCCACAAGATTAAAACTTTCCAAGTTTGCTTCATTTTGGTACACCTGTTCATCAATAACTTCAATTCTATTTACATGATCATTATTTGATGAGTTGGCCCATCGTCGTACTTTTTCGTTAGTAGTTTCAGCACCTACACTAGTTGTCCTATCCTTTCCATGGATATCAGCCAGCTTTTCATAGTTGCCAATGGGTGTACATTTCCATTTCTCAGCATGTGGTTTCACCTTTTACCAAAAAAAAAAAAGAACAAAATATAAAAGTTATAGTTAAATATAAGTTATGTTTTTCTATTCTTTTTAAAAAAAAATCAACATAAACTGAAATTAATTGAAGTACCTCAATCAATGCCTCCCAAACTTCAAGTTCAGCAGTGAACATCCTTGTAACCGAGCTCCAAGCAAAACCACTGGTATGTTTGAATAAATCATAGCACTCAGCAAAATGCTCTTTGATAGTTTTTAGCCTATTCTTGACTTTAGCCTTATCTAAGTCCAAGTTGTATATCTCACGTAATTCCTTTACTATTTTATCATATGCTGAAGTAGTGAAAGTTCCATTGACCTTATTTCCTTCAACATGTTGGTGATACAATGCATCAATCAATGCATCATCCATTTCATTTGTCCATGAAAGTTTTTCTCTCTTAGAATCTTCGGACTTCTATGTTTTTTTACGCATTTATAAAATCCACATCAAAATAAATTTAAAGTA
This sequence comes from Camellia lanceoleosa, assembly GCA_025200525.1. Taxonomy (NCBI): domain Eukaryota; kingdom Viridiplantae; phylum Streptophyta; class Magnoliopsida; order Ericales; family Theaceae; genus Camellia; species Camellia lanceoleosa. The sequence continues at coordinate 87,403,710 of CM045762.1, read as the reverse complement.
ACATCATAAACCACAATAATATCATCACAATAGCAAAGTTATGGATACATCCGAATCTACAACAAAATAAATTCAAAGTAACATCATAAACCACAATAATGTCCTCACAATAGCAAAGTTATGGATACATCCGATCCGATGTTCAAGTGCTTATCACATAAAATCAAGACAGCTAGTAAACATGTAAAAACTAAAATATCACTTTTGATTAGCAACATAATCAGACCACATTGTAACTGCTATCACATTTCTAATGAGTTCCCATTGTTTTGCATCCTTATCGGTATCCTTTGGTGTACGAGTCATTTGTTGAGTTTGACATTGATTTTCAAGCTCTTTGTCTACTTCAGAAATAAGGTTTTCATCTGGATCCACACCTATTAAAAAGTTATCTAAGATGCAACATGCTATTACAATATCTGATTGTGTGTTAACCAAGTAAGTAGGCTCAATTGTGCTTGCTATGATGGGAAATCGTTTCTTTAGCACACCAAAAGCTCTCTCAATGGCATTGCATAAAGAAGCATGTCAGTGGTTAGACAACTCTCGAGCATTTTCCGGTGGATGGTTGGAATACTCTTTCAAGTGATAACGCACACCTCTGTAAGGGGGGATAAGAGCACTCCTTAACATACACCCCGCATCAACAAGATAAAATTTGCCTATTTAAAACAAAACACATGTCACGACCCAAACCTGCCCCTAAAAGTTTGAACATGACTGGCCTGAATTTAGGCTTCAAAACCAAATGTTTCATAATTGTTATTCAATATCGGGCCTGAACGGAAGCAAATATAATATCACAATAAAACATCCATTGAGCTATGTCTACATGCTAGGATCATAACATGGCATATCATACAGGAATATATAATATGTTATATGTCATTCATACCCATTGAGTCCACACATGTACGTTTATATACAAAGGGTAGCAACCCAAAGGTGAAGTATTAATAATACAACCAAGACAAGCCATCCAAGGCTAGCAAAGCATGCCAATATATATATATATATATGGGACTTCCAAAACAAAACAAAAGGTCCCAACCTACGACAACAGTCCCCTCGGGTAATACGACATAACAGGTCTAGCAAAAGAGCTCTTGTAACCGACCTAAGGTTATCCTCCACGCTGGTCACCTACATAGACATACATAAATACGAAGTGAGCAAGGCTCAGTGAATAATAGCAATGTAGGGAGGTTAAGTGAATAAGCATAAGAGTTAGTGACTATGTATAAACTATGTACAGATCTTATCCAGAAGCATAATTTAAAATGGCCTCGAGCCCACATTTAATGCAGAACGGCCTCAGGCCCACATACGATATGAAACGGCCTTAGGCCCAACATATCAACAGCTATCTAAAACAATATAGGGTAGATGGAATATCAGCATGTCTCCATCTCCCTTGGCCTTCATGCCATTAATCACATGTGATCCATATCTTTATAAAGTAGATGGAACATCGGCATGTCTCTATCTATCTTGGCCTTAGAGCCATAAGTCATAAGTCATAAACAATTCGTATCATAACGGCCTTGGGCCCACCTTTATCATGAGGTTCTCAACGACCTTGAGTCCATGACAGTGACATCATTTAATCGTCTCAATAATACCAATTATATTACCGTATCAATAACGTATGTCATTCATGAGTAAAAGCATAATCACAGCAATAAGTAAAACATATCATAACACTACTATTACTCACTGTGGTGTGGTTGCACGACAACCTCTTCTGATATGTGACCTACACATAACACACACTTGTAAGTATTTCATTTTTCCTTACTCTTTTCCTCTTTATATATTGTTCTATTCGTTAAGTTTCGTTCAATTATAAGCATTATAAAACAATCAAATGGACATTGTAACATATTCAAAGGGTCGAAAAGAGTACAAGAAGCCAACATAATTTTCCCTCTTTGGCCGCACGTGGGGAAGTCCCTTGTCGCACATGCGGGAAGGTGTGCTGCACTTGCCTTTATTTCAGAATGCAAGCTTTTGCCTTCCTTGTTTTCCGCACGTGCGGCTGTGAGCCCCGCACGTGCGGTCGTAGGCTCTGTTTTGAGCAGTCTGAAGTTCAACAAAAATCCAACTTTTCAAAAGCATCTCAAGGCTCAATTACAAGTAAAATTCCTTCACTATTACAACATGTGAACATACTAAACATGAATTCCATAAGTAATTAGATCATAACTCATGTAAAGGGAATTTATACAACTTGATCATATTTCTTTTTATCTTTTCATAGTGAACTAAAAGAGATGCAAACATATAGAAAAAGAGATACGACATAGAAAGATCAAAATATGCAAAACTTGAAGATTAGAAGGTGAATCTCCTTAAGGTATCTCAAAGCAAACCCATACTTTAAAATTTAACCCTCAAATTAAGTAAATACAATGAAACTTGATGATTCCTATGGGTATCCTCTCAATCAAATCCAAAACCCTAATTTATATGAGTGAAAAGCTTGTTTTAAATACTTGATGACAATCAATTAAGGGTAGTTTTAGAGTAATTGAGTTGCTTTACACTTACTTTGAGCTCCAATCCTTGAACCCTCTCTCAAATCCTCCAAGCTCTTAGTTGATTTCCCCCTTTCTCTTTCTTTTCTCTTCTTTTCTCTTTTCTCAAGGAGATATTTTATTTTTTATTCTAAGTCCTCTAAGTCCCTTATAGCTATCAACTTCTTAAGTTGTGAGTCTAAATAAGCTTAGTTAAGAATTGGGCCCAATTAAATCAATTTAATTCGTTACGAATCAAATTTTTACAAAAATTCATATTATAGCCAAAAAATCATGCTGTTCAAAATTATAAAGTCAATTTCGGGTTATCGCGCCTCTAAGGCTTTCAATTCCAATCCAAATGTCTCAATTTCAATAGGTTTTCTCATAACCGACAGAGATAATGTCATGGACATATATAATTCACATAATTAAACACAAATTCACATGAAATTTCATGGCAACATATAATTACGTCTTAATTAAAAGTTTAAAACGTATAAGAGGGTCGGACTATTACACTCTCCTCCTCTTAAATTAGTTTGGTCTCTCAAACTTGTTTTACCTTAAGTTGGAAATAACTCTGGATACCGTTGTTTCATTTTTTCTTCTCCTTCCCACATGGCTTCTTTCCCGTAATGTTCTTGCCATTCCACTTTCACCATTGGAACTACTTTGTTCTGTAGTTGCTTCGCTTGTCGATCCAAGATTTGAATTGGTTTTTCTTCATAGGTCAAATTGTCATCCAAAGTAATTTGGTGGTAATCTATGACATGGGACGGATCTAGGAGGTAACTTCGTGACATAGACACATGAAACACATTATGCATTTGTTCCATACTTGACAGAAGAGCAACTCGATAGGCTACCAGACCCACTCTTTCCAAAATTTGAAATGGACCAACATAGCGGGGTGCTAATTTACCCTTTTTACCAAATCTTGGGTGTCCTTTTGTCGGTGTGACTTTCACAAAAACATGATTACCTACGTCGAATTCAAATCCCTTCGCTGGTGATCTGCATAACTCTTTTGTTTGCTTTGAGTGGTTTTCAGCCTTTCCTGAATAGTTTTAATTTTTGCTATCGTCATTTGTACAATCTCAGGCCCAAACAACGATTTATCCTTGACTTCGACCCAACACACAGGAGAGCGACATTTTCTTCCATACAAGGCTTCATAGGGTGCCATTCCTATGCTTGAGTGGTAACTATTATTGTACGCGAACTCCGCCAACGATAGATAAGTTTCCCAACTTCCTTGGAAATTCAAAACACACATTCGTAGCATATCTTCTAATGTTTGTATTGTTCTCTCAGATTGGCCATCTATTTGAGGGTGAAATGCCGTACTAAATTTCAATTCTATTCCCATAGCATCCTGTAAACTTTTCCAAAATCTTGATACAAACTCTGGATCCCTATCTGACACAATCGAAACTGGAACACCATGTAGCCTTACAATTTCATTCACATATATCATAGCAAGTTTATCTGTCTTGTATTGAGTTTTCATAGGTAGAAAATGAGTGGATTTAGTTAATCTATCAACAATGACCCATATTGAATTCATACCTCGAGGAGTTCGTGGTAATCCCACAATGAAATCCATAGTTAGGTGTTCCCACTTCCACTCCAGGATTGGAAGGGGTTAAAGTAAACCTGCTGGTCTTTGGTGCTCTGCCTTTACTTATTGACATTGCAAACATTTTGAAACAAACTCTGCAATTTCCTTCTTCATACCCGGCCACCAGAAGTTCTGCTTTAAATCTTGATACATTTTAGTAGTACCGGGATGTATTGAGAATTTCGAGGCATGTGCTTCCGCTATGAGCTTCTTTTTAATCTCTGGTACGTTTGGAACACATAGTCTATCTCGAAATTTTAACACCGAATTTTCAATTACGAATCTGGTCCTTGGCTTTGTTTCCACTTCATCTCAAAGTTTCCTTAAAAATTCATCTTCCATTTGTCGTTGTTTGATTTCTTCAATTAATACTGGTTGGGCTGACATTGCTGCCAAGATTGCATCTCGACCATGTACTACAATTTCCACATTTATTCTTTCCTGGTCATGTAGTAATTCCTTCTGTCTGATTAGCAAACTTGCCGAATTCCCCATGCCCTTCTGGCTAAGGGCATCTGCAACAGTATTGGCCTTCCTAAGGTGGTAATGGATCTGCAGATCATAATCTTTGATAAGTTCTAACCATCGCCCTTGTCACATATTTAACTCCTTCTGAGTAAAGAAGTATTTGAGGCTCTTGTGATCGGTATAGACTTCACAGGTAGTACCATACAAATAATGTCACCATATCTTCAAAGCAAAGACTACTGCAGCTAGCTCAAGATTGTGTGTGGGATAATTCTTTTCATGAGGCTTGAGTTGGTGAGAGGCGTATGCGATGACCCTTCCATTTTGCATGAGTACACAGCCTAATCCTTTGTAAGAAGTGTCACTATAAATCACGAATCCCTCAGTACTAGATGGTAGGGCAAGAACTGGTGCTATAGTTAGCCTTGTCTTTAACTCTTGAAAGACAGATTCTTGTTGTTCTGACCATTCAAACAAAATACCCTTCTGAGTCAATTGGGTAAGCGGCATAGCAATTTTTGAAAAGTCTTTGACAAATCGCCAGTAGTATCCTGTTAATCCCAAGAAGCTACGCACCTCTGCCACATTATTAGGAGTTGGCCAATTCACAATAGCTTCAACCTTGTGTGGGTCAACAGAAACACCCTCCTTAGTTATTACATGTCCCAAGAATCCCACTTCATGTAGCCAAAACTCGCATTTCTTCAGTTTTGCATACAATTTCTTCCCCTGAAGTGTTTGAAGAATTAATCATAAATGGTTCTCATGCGCTTCCATACTTTGGCAATAAATAAGGATGTCGTCAATAAACACAACTACAAAATCATCTAAATAAGGCTTAAAAACATGATTCATTAAATCCATGAAAGCCGCCGGCGCATTGGTAACCCCAAATAGCATAACCAAGAATTCATAATGCCCATAACAGGTTCGGAAAGCAGTTTTCTCAATGTCCTCGGCTTTAACCTTTAATTGGTGATACCCAGATCTCAAATCTATTTTTGAAAAGATTTGCGCACCTTGTAACTGATCAAATAAATCATCGATCCTAGGCAAGGGATACTTATTCTTTATGGTTACTTTATGGAGTTCCCTATAATCCGCACACAGCCGAAGGGTTCCATCTTTCTTTTTGACAAAAAGAACTGGTGCGCCCCAAGGAGAAGTGCTCGAGCAAATGAATCCTTTATCGAGTAATTCTTGCAACTAAACCTTTAACTCTTTCATCTCAGCCGGTGACATTCTATACGGAGTTTTCGAAATGGGTTGAGTTCCCAGTACTACTTCAATGGTAAACTCAATTTTGGGATCCACTAGCTCTCCTGGTAAGTCATCCGGAAAAACATCCAAAAAGTCACGAACGATTGGAATTGCATCAATGCCCCCATCTGTTGGTTGTCCATTCAAAATACTACATAAATACCCCTGGCAACCCTTTTGTAATAATTTGTACGCCTTCATGGTAGAAATCAAATAAGGTGGGGAGATTACCCCATGCTCTTTAAAAATAAACTCAAACTGTCCCGAAGGTTGAAAAGTAACTTGCTTGGACATACAATCAATAGTTGCATGATATTCACTTAACCAATCCATCCCCAAAATTATGTCAAAGTGAGTCATCTCAAGAGGCAACAAATTGGCATCTACCCGCACATCCCCAATTAAGATTTCACATGCAAGATAAATCGACACACATACCATAGACTCCCCTGATGGTGATGACACACGCAAAATATAAGGTAGTGGTTTCATAGGCCTATTTAAATGTCTAGCAAATGCTTTAGACACAAATGAGTAGGTGGAGCTTAAATCAAAGAACACACATGTAGAGTGACCATTAATAGAAAATGTACCTGATACCACAGCCTCAGTATTTTGCACATCACCTGGAAGTAACGCAAATACTCTTCCCTGCCTGGTTGTGTCTTTAGCATTGACAGGTTTTGTAGCGGTCTTTGGGGTTGGGGTTGGGGTTGGGGTTAGGGTTGGCGTTGAACCAGCTGAACTTGTGGTAGTTCTATTTCCACTCTGTCGATCCCTTTGTGGGCAATCCTTTACCAAATGACCCATTTTGCCACACTTGAAACATACCCCCGTCACCTGGTAACAAGTCCTGCGGTGCCTCTTTCCACAATCCGGACATATGGGTGCTAAGTCATAAGTGGAGGTGGAAGTGCTAGAAGTCCCTGAATTCAGTTTCTTACTTGGTGGTACTGTTGATCCTCTTAGTGCTTAAGTATTCTGTCTCTTCCCTTTTCATTCAGAAATCCGATTTTGAGTGGCAATATTCCCCTCAGCCATGATCGCCCTTTCCAACACATCAACATATGTAGGTAATTTCAACACATTGATCCAGTCGAGAATGGCATTCCGTAGTCCTCCAAATTTTCTTGCTTTGTTATAGTCCGTATCCATCATATGTGGTACGAAACGGGCCAATTCTACAAATTGGGCTTCATACTCCGCAACAGTCTTATTCCCTTGTCTCAAGGTCTCAAATTCAGTCACCTTGTTGTCTCGTATACACAGTGGAAAATATTTGTCATAGAAAAGTTCCAGAAATCAAGCCCAAGTCAACCCTTGATGTTTGATTCTCGTAAGCATCCACCATCTACGTGTTTCATCTTCAAGAGTGAAGGCAGCAAGCTATACCTTCTGAGCTTCAGTACATGGAAAGACCTCGAACAACTTCTCCACACCCAACACCCATGCCACTGCTTTCATTGGATCAATCCCTCCTTTGAACAAGGGTGGCTTCATCTTCTTGAATTCTTTCGTAAGTGTAATTGTTCGGTCTTCAACTTGATGATCTTACACCACTGGCGGAGGTACTGGTGGCGATTGTGGTTGTTGCTGCTGTTGTTGTTGCTACCGCAGAGTTTTTGCCGTTTCCATAATCATCCTTTCCATTCTATCTAGCCGTGCGGAGGCAAAATCCTCTGGATCATCCATCCTTGTCCTCACCATGATCTACATAGCAATTAATTATAATACACACACAAAAGATACACAAATAGACATGGATAATAACCATTTCAGAATACATGTCAGTAAGTATTACATATACAAATCTTGTTGCTATCTCTCACTTAGTATGCACCAAAAAGTATCATGCATGGAACCTAAGTCTTTTCTAGACACCTTAAAGCTCAATGGACTCATGTGTGAGATAGCAACTCGTGCTCTGATACCAACTGTCATGACCCAAACCTGCCCTTAAAAGTTTGGACATGGCTGGCCTGAATTTAGGCCTCAAAACCAAATGTTTCATAATTAATATTCAATATTGGGCCTGAACGGAAGAAAATGTAATATCACAATAAAACATCCATTGAGCTGTGTCTACATGCTAGGATCATAACACAGCATATCATATAGGAATATATAATATGTTATATACCATTCATACCCGTTGAGTCTACACATGTACGTTTATATACAAAGGGTAGCAACCCAAAGGTGAAGTATTACTAATATAACCAAGACAAGCCATCCAAGGCTAGCAAAGCATGCTAATATATATATATATATATATAGGACTTCCAAAACAAAACAAAAGGTCCCAACCTACGACAACAGTCCCCTCAGGTAATACGACATAACAGGTCCAGCAAAAAGGCTCCTGTAACCGACCTAAGGTTGTCCTCCACGCTGGTCACCTACATAGACATACATAAATACGAAGTGAGCAAGGCTCGGTGAATAATAGCAATGTAGGGAGGTCAAGTGAATAAGCATAAGAGTTAGAGACTATGTATAAACTATGTACAGATCTTATCCAGAAGCATACTTCAAAATGGCCTCAGGCCCACATTTAATGCAGAACAACCTCAAGTCCACATACGATAGGAAACAGCCTTAGGGCCAACATATCAACAGCTATCTCAAACAATATAGGGTAGATGAAACATTGGCATGTCTCTATCTCCCTTGGCCTTTGCGCCATTAATCACATGTGATCCATGTCCTTATAAAGTAGATAGAACATCGGCATGTCTCCATCTATCTTGGCCTTAGAGCCATAAGTCATAAGTCATAAACAATTCGTATCATAACGGCCTTGGGCCCACCTTTATCATGAGGTTCTCAACGACCTTGAGTCCATGACAGTGACATCATTTAATCGTCTCAATAATACCAATTATATTACCGTATCAATAACATATGTCATTCATGAGTAAAAGCATAATCACAGCAATAAGTAAAACATATCATAACACTACTATTACTCACCGTGGTTTGGTTGCACGACAGCCTCTTCCGGTATGTGACCTACACATGGCACACTCTTGTAAGTATTTTCTTTTCCTTTAGTCTTTTCCTCTTTATTTATTGTTCGATTCATTAAGTTTCGTTCAATTATAAGCATTACAAAACAATCAAATGGACATTTTAACATATTCAAAGGGTCGAAAAGAGTACAAGAAGCCAACATAATTTTCCCTCTTTGGCCGCACGTGCGGGAAGGGGTGCCGCACTTGCCTTTATTTCAGAATGCAAGCTTTTGCCTCCCCTATTTTCCGCATGTGTGGTCATGGGCCCCACACGTGCAGTCGTGGGCTCTGTTTTGAGCAGTCCGAAGTTCAACAAAAATCCAACTTTTCAAAAGCATCTCAAGGCTCAATTACAAGTAAAATTCCTTCACTATTACAACATGTGAACATACTAAACATGAATTCCATAAGTAATTAGATCATAACTCATGTAAAGGGAATTTATACAACTCGATCATATTTCTTTTTATCTTTTCATAGTGAACTAAAAGAGATAAAAACATATAGAAAAAGAGATACGACATAGAAAGATCAAAATATGCAAAACTTGAAGATTAGAAGGTGAATCTCCTTAAGGTATCTCAAAGCAAACCCATACTTTAAAATTTAACCCTCAAATTAAGTAAATACAATGAAACTTGATGATTCCTATGGGTATCCTCTCAATCAAATCCAAAACCCTAATTTATATGAGTGAAAAGCTTCTTTTAAATACTTGATGACAATCAATTAAGGGTAGTTTTAGAGTAATTGAGTTGCTTTACACTTACTTTGAGATCCAATCCTTGAACCCTCTCTCAAATCCTCAAAGATCTTAGTTGATTTCCCCGTTTCTCTCTCTTTTCTCTTCTCTTCTCTTTTCTCCAAAAGATATTTTGTTTTTTATTCTAAGTCCTCTAAGTCCCTAATAGCTATCAACTTCTTAAGTTGTGAGTCTAAATAAGCTTAGTTAAGAATTGGGCCCAATTAAATCAATTTAATTCGTTACGAATCAAATTTTTACAAAAATTCATATTATGGCCTAAAAATCATGCTGATCAAAATTGTCATGGAAATACATAATTCACACAATTAAACACAAATTCACATGAAATTTCATGGCAACATATAATTATGTCTTAATTAAAAGTTTAAAGCATATAAGAGGGTCGGGTTATTACAACACATCACTATGTTAAACCGTAAATCTATATAATTTAACAAAAGTTTCATATTATCTACGTGTGGACGCGCCCCGAGGGAGGGGGGCTTCTGCATGCCACAGTTCAGACTCGATTTTGTCACGGTTCTTAATCTTGAACCAAAGAGTCCAAATCCAGCAAATCGTTTTGAGAAAACAGATTTTGAAAGAAGTGCCAAACATGGACTACTTTGCCAGATACAGAATCGCCACCTAAATATTTTTAATAGGAAAATTTAGGAAACCCTGACTCGGTGCCAAAGGCCACGTGTCCGTCATCACCAAAGTTGCCTCGGCTTGGGAACTTGGGTACGATTGGGGAAGGTCAGCTATGAGCACCCCCTCTCGCCCGATTCGAAGATCGGCCTCTACTAACCGTGATATCTTATTTTGAAAACATTATGCGTTGTTATTCCGGTTATTAGTCTAGAATTACTATGTTATGCGCACAGCAAATAAGTATAGACCAAATCGCCTAAATTGGAACAAAACATTTCATGTTTGTTTTGAAAATGGTTTGCTACTCGCAAGTAGGCTAAAATATAGGTTTTGCCACCCTCGAATGGGCTTTTAGAAAAGATGGTTCTGTCACTATCTAGTGGGCTTAAAACTCACAGTTTTGATGCATTATTCCAATTTAGGTAATTCAACCTCCATCCACAGGCATTCAAGCAGTTATATCACATAAGCAGCTAGCCTCATGATAATCATGCTATTATGGCAACACTCACACGCATGCAGTATGCTAAAGCATAAAAAGCTTACCTAGTACTCAAGCTAAAACAGAAACTAGTTAGCAATCATATGCATGATCCTAGTTCGTGTTAAGATGGCTAATGCAACACATGCAAGATGCAACTACAATAGGCTCGGTTATCCTAAAGATGGCATGTGAAATACTGCAATTAACAAGTACTCAACTTAGAATTGAAATACAAATGCAGTTAGCATGATGTACCGAGCCCGGTGCATGTAAGACAGATGTATGGATGCACGCATGCATAGCATAAGGTATGCTAATTAAATGCAGAATTAAAATGGCCACAGCCCCGCCTTCAAAATATTCGAATGATGCATGCTTGACTCGTACTGCCCGGAAACTCGCTGCCATAGCATTGCTGCCTCTGTTTACACTGCCTAGCTCCTCTGAAGACTGCACAAGTCTTGGATGGGTTCTCTGTACACTATGGAACACCACCAGCTAGTAGGAATGGCCACCGGCCATGGGAAATGGCCGCCGGCCACTAATGAAGTTATCGGCCATTGATGGATGACCAGTCAGCACTGGAGATGGCCGGCCAACCAAAACTCCCTGCAGAAACTGGTTTTTGACAGCAACAGAGGGCAAGCAGTGTATGGCATGAAATTTCAAGCAAATGTAAGCATGGCCACACTCCCTATCATGCAATGGACTCAAGGAAGCATGACCCTCGGGCCATCAATTAGGCATGATGGCCTAAGAGGCCAAGTTTTGCAAATCAATGTAAATGCATGCAACCAAAAGAGATGAATGCCAACACCCTATCATGTTGGGGTCAAGGGGATTGGCGACCGAGGGTTGAGACGTGTTTCGTCACTTAAAGTACGAACACTCCTCACCCCTCAAGTTTGGCTTGACACCCCAATCCAAACAATACAATGCATGTATACAAACTTGGCTCAAAGATGCAACATGAGTAATGCAATATGCCAAACATACAAGATGTAATGTCATGTAACTCATCATGCAAACTATGACATGAAATGCAATTAGCTAACAATATGCAAGCATGCAATTGTAATACTAGGCAAGCATGAAATCAAAGCAATGCAATATGATCATACAATGCAAAGGGGCAAACCTCAGCCCACCCCAAAACAGTGACAAGAGATGCCTAAAATGATGGATAAACACTCATGTAAGCATGCACACCAATAGGCCCAAGATTAAGGCATAACAAAGGGGCATTCTACTACCACTACCCCCAAGCAAACATGGCATGAACTATATAACCAAAACAGAGTTTTAAGGCACCAAAATAAGTCCCAAAACCCACTGATATGGCAGCCCCAAAGGTTTAAACACTTAAGCATGCACAATGCTCATTTCAAGGTACAAAAGGACACATCTTCAGAGCAATAAAAGGAGAACAGTTCCAAGTATGAAAGCATAAAAACATGGACTGAAATGGCATGGCAAATGATTCCAAACCATTGAAATAGACCAACTAAGGCATGTTTATGACTCACTTACTTAGGGTTCACAAACCAAAATGCATAGCAACCATATTAAATATGTCAAACATGACCAAATCAGTAACCAACAGACCTCAAGCATGGCAAAATATGGCCAAGAACTTCACAAAGCAAGGTCAAAACATCAGAGCATGGTGGTCTAATGACATGATGCACTTCTAGGCAAAATGAGGGAATACAAAGCAAGTGTATTAAGCATGAAAGGGACCACTAATCCGACCAAAAATAGAGGCATATTATGACCTAACAACATACAAAACCCTCTGAAATGGGACCAAAAACACCTAATCATGCATGCTACCCTTATAAGCCAAGAACATGCAAAAATGAGAGACCAAGGGAGGGAGGGTGTCCCTCACCTATGCAAGGCCTCAAGACCCCTTCCTCACCACTGAAAATCTATTGGATTTCAGTTGTGAGAAGGCCAATACACAAGAGTAATCAAAGCTTAACAAAGAGAGCACCAAAAGAGCCAAACAAGGCCTAAGAGAGGGGAGGGCGACCCCAAACCACAAAACAACCTTAATGAAGTATCTTAAGCATGCAAATACAAGACTTTTTTCAGTTATACACAAAGTCTAAAACAGCAAGAAAGATAGGCAAAAATCTAGTGCAAGATTGGGGAATCTAAAGTAAGAATGTTACCCTTGAAGAACAGCAAGATCAGCCACCTTCCTCTGATCAAAACCAGTCCAAAAACTCAAGAACAAACCCTCAAAGCCTCTCAAGGTCGAAGTATGGTGTAATGGTGTGTGTCTTAGTGCAAAACCAAGGTCAAAACACACTTTTTAGGTTTCCAAACACACACAAAGGATGAGAGAAAGGGAGATATAGAGAGAGAAAGTATATGACAGATATATGTATGTATAAGCTCTAGTTTTTTTTGTTCAACCCCCTACCATGGAGGAGGAGAGGCTCTATATATAGACAAAGCAAAGGTTTGAAGCTTCTCAAAGAAGCTAAACAAAAAAGGGGCAAAGGGGGCAAGGGGTTCAAGGCTTCCTGAGGAAGCTGAGACAGCTGGCAAGCTTCTTGAGGAAGCTAAGACAAAGGTCCAGGATTCCTCAAGAAGCTAGACCAAAAGGGTACAAAAGGGGCAAAACAACCATACTTATGCATAGGGGCAGGGTTAGTGCATTCCAGCTGGCATGCACCATGCTTGAAAAAGTCAAAAAAGTGCTACCAGTCAGAAAAGGAGGCCACCGGCCAAACAGATGGCCGGCCAGCCACACTGAATGCCGACCGGCCAATGGTATACTTTACTAATGGCCGGTAGCCTCAAAACAAGGCCGGTGGCCTCATGCCACGGCCAGTGGGTGCCAGGGGTAGCTAACAAGCTACTCTCCACCCTCAGAAACAAAAACACAAGTGTTTGGTGCAAAACCGAACACAGAACAGTCGAGTTGAGAGATCCTAAGGCAAGGCGCGTAGCCAAGACCTCCGGGAACTCAAAACGAAACACGAACAAGGTTAATCACCGAGTGTTCAAACGGCGACGTCCAAGTCTTGAGGACGGTCAAAAATGGGGTGTCTACAGTTGTCCCTCTTTGACAGAACTCGAAAGTCATAACAATGATTGGAGTGATTGTCAAAGCCCAGAGATAACCCATTTTTGACAAGGCCGAAGACTTGGACAAAGCATACAAGCGGCAGACAAAGATATGTGCCCGAAGGCAGGGGCAAAATGCAACACAATGCACAAAGCTGAGCATAACTTATGAACATGCAAAGAAAGCTGTAACGAAACATAACATGCGACAGTTTTAAGTAATCATAGACCAAACTACACTGCAATGCAGAAAGGATGCAAGAGAATTATGCAATTCTTAATGCGTCTCACTCGGAGAATACAATACCTGTCCGGTTCGTCTGGTTGCACCAGCCTCAAGTGAACCGTACATACAATATTGTGCCTGCAAAAGAAAGTAACTTAACAGGTACAATATTGTTAGCAACATGCGCATCTATGTAATTGAAAGTGCGTGACAACACAAAACAAGTGGGATGCATAACAATGTTGTGAAAGTGCAAACACATGTGAGTAAAGAACACGGGGCAACGTGCGCAATGTGTGAGGATGTAGACACATGTAAGTAAAGTATATGCAACAACGTGTACAATGCGTATAAAAGGACACTGAACACATGTAAGTAAAGCATAACGCGACAACGCATGCAATGTGTATAAAAGGAACTTGAACACATGTAAGTAAAGCATAACGCGACAACGTATGCAATGTGTATAAAAGGAATTTGAAATTGAACACATGTAAGTAAAGCAATGCACGTATGCACGCAATGTGTATAGAAACTTGAAATTGAACACATGTAAGTAAAGCAATGCACGTATGCATGCAATGTGTATTAAAACTTGAAATTGAACACATGTAAGTAAAGCAATGCACGTATGCATGGAATGTGTATAGAAACTTGAAATTGAACACATGTAAGTAAAGCAGTGCACGTATGCATGCAATGTGTATAGAAACTTGAAATTGAACACATGTAAGTAAAGCAGTGCACGTATGCACGCAATGTGTATAGAAACTTGAAATTGAACACATGTAAGTAAAGAAATGCACGTATGCATGCAATGTGTATAGAAGGAAAAGAGGGATAGATTCAACTTGAAGTATGGTAAAGACATGTTATTCATGATGTTGAAATCCAAAACACTGTAGCGTAGTATAGTTGAAACGATTTGCGAAACTCGCAAGGCACAAAAGGATACGGGGAGGGATGTTTCTCACACGCACCGATCATCGCTCATAGCAGACACAACTTGAGCTTAACTTGAAAGTCTATCAATGCTCCAAAAGCGCCCTTCCTTGCACTGCCTTGCGTAACGAAGGTGCCAAAACACGTAGTTGACCCGAACAAGGGCGCGAGAGATGCATTGATCACAAGGGAGGGGTTGCTAGTACCAATCTTGATATTCTACTGCCCTACTCTCTTTTCACTTTACTTTCCTTTTTACTAGTAGTTTAAGCACATTGCACTGCCTCAGGCAGGTTTTATTTTTTTTTTTAAATTGCGTATTTTTGCAAAACACACGATGGAAATGAAACAGCTATTTTGTTCAAAATGTATTGCATTTGTACATTCCATGCATTGCATCGCATGGCATCACATAACAACGTGAATGAAATTCGTTTGAAAATAGAGCATTCGCATCGTAATAATCAGGTAGTGAACCAATTTACAACTCGATAAGCAAAACAGAGAGACTCGATATAACCAACCAAGTGCGAGTACAACTTGATAAGCAAATCAAAGACTCAGAGAGAGTGAAATACAACTCGATAAGCAAATGTACAACAACTCGATAAGTAAATAGGCGTGACTCCACAAGAATCGATCACCGGAGGGCATTGGAAGTGATGGCATTCCCCAATCCTCAGCATAAACAGCTAAGAGAACAAGGAAGAAGACCACCGGCCAGGGGTAAAGGCCATCGGCCATGAGAAATGGCCATCAACCAGCAACTTTGATCAATCGGTCAAAAGTGGTGGTCGGTCGGCACTATATTTGGCCGGCCGGCCCTGAATTGCCAGAACCAGTAGAATGCTAACATCTGTCCTCCACTCAGCCTTATCTTCGACAAAAAGGCCTCAGCTTCGTAGTTCTTCTCAGTTCAACACTAATTTGCCCCAAATGGAAGCGCTTCTCGCCCAAAATCTCATAACTTGGATTAACAACTTCGATGGTTTGGAAAAGTTGAATTTCCGGGGCTTCGGCATAAACGCATTATTCACTCTAGGTCGTTCCCCGCTGCACCTCCCGTTTCTCCATGCCGCGGCAAGGTTTTGGAATCCGGTGACACATGTTTTTAGCTTCGGAGGGCAAGAGGTATGTCCTACCTTTGAAGATTTCCAAGCTTTAATGGAGTCCGAGCACAACGAAGAGATCCTGCCCCAACTTCGTTTTGGCCATGCCCAAGCCTTAGGACAAATGTGTGGGCTCTCAATACCCGACGCTCGATCTTTGATTTGTGACAGAATACTAGATATTCCGAGTTTGATTTGCTGTTTTTCTGATGTCGGTGACTGCGGCGACCGTCATTGGCAAGGTTTTCGGCAACACACACTTTGTTTGTGCATGCTATCTTATTTCTTACTTGCCTCAGGCTCCGGAGGATCTAGCGTCCGGTTGATTGAGGTTGCCCAAGGTTTGAAGGAGGGTAAGAGTTGCATTGCCATGACTCTGGTTGAGACATTGATGGGCTTGGATGCTTTCTATCGTCGCGAAACGACCAAATTTGCGGGGAGTTCACTACTACTGCAGGTAAAGTTTCCCACCCAATCTCTCATATGTATTGCTTATATCACTCGGCCCTCAAGCTCAGTTTTCTCACAAAACCCTTTTCTTACTTTTTCTCTCATCGTACATCTCTCTATTCTTTATTCTCTCATTTTTCATCCTTTCCCAGGTATGGTTGATGGACAAGTTGTAGGTTGTGGACTCTTGCCCAGCTTACTCAGCTCGGGGTTACTTCTTTAGGCAACGCCTAGTCGATGCCCTTGATGAGGGTTGGTGGTTCGATTGGATGTGCAACTTGTCCGTAGACCGTATTGCTTGGCGGTGCCCCTAGCTCAATCTACCGGCAATGGGCTATAGCATGACCCGTCAACCTGGGATTCAATTGATCGGCATGACACACTGTGTGTTCTACTTCCCATTCCAGTTTCAGTGCCAATTTGGTCATGACCAGACTTGTTCACCAGAGGGGATAGAGTACCCGGCTACATTCCCGATCCAAGGTGCACAGCTTGCCCGGTATATGACAGCATGGAGGACTAGAGAGCTCCTGGCCCCCGCTCCCACTTTCAGTTGTACTTTGTCTGATGAGTGCTTGGATTAGCTTAATGAGGAGGCACAGGTCGGGCCCAGCTTGGCATCGGAGGCTTCGACCAGCTCTGGGAGGGGGCGCAGGAACACCTGACTTATCTATGCCTCGGATTTATTGCTTTATTAGTACTTTCAAGTTTTCTTTATGAATGTAATAATAATAAAAAAAAGCAACTTCAATTTGTATGTAAGAGCAGGAGAACTCTGTATTGAAATCAACGAAATTGAAGGTTGTGGTACTGAAAATTTCTCGTTTTGGATCGAGAAATGGTCTTAGTTGTAAAAAGATTAATTTGAACAAAGTCAATTTTTATTAAAACTTTTCAAAACCATTTTCGATATGGATCAGAACTGGACATGCCTGAGATCGGTCACTGGGATGCACAACCTCGGATTCCAGCAACTGGAAAGTTGCCCCTAGTCTGAATAGTACCGCGACACTGCACAGCAACGGAAAATTGCCCCTAGTTTGAATAGTACTGCACCGGAGATTACAATCAAAGCTTTCGAATGCTGAACAAACAAAGAGGACCGAGATGATCAAAGGGACAGAGTTGATCGGGGAAAAGGTTATGGCTGAACTCCAAGATGGAGTTGCCTACGTATCCCAAGGATGGGAATCAAGCCTTACGTAGTTCAGGCTTGGGTTCACTCGGGTATTTTCACTCTTCTTTTACGCTCTAACTTTTGCCAAGGCTGCCCTTTGCAGGTTTTCAACCTTGCGAGCTCAGTTTTTATATTTTCCAATTTTCTATGCTCTAACTTTTGCCTAGGTCGCCCTTTCGGGTTTTCGGCCTAGCGAGCTTCTCAGGGGTAATATTTCTTCAACTTGTCCATGTTGATCGGTTGTGAGAACTCTAGGCCATCTAGGTCCATCAGAATGACAGCTCCACCCGACCAAATAGACTTAATGATGTAGGGACCAGTCCAATTGGGTCTGAATTTGCCCCTTGGGTCGTAGATGGGAGCTCGGTTGTTCTTGAGTACCAAATCTCCTTCCTTTAAATTCCTGGACTTAACCTTCTTGTTGAAAGCCCGAGCAATTCTGCGTTGATAACCTTGAACATGGTGCAGTGCTTTCAATCTCCTCTCATCAAATAGCATGAGTTCTTTCTCACGCTAACTGCTTTGGCTATCTGGCACTCAGCCAATACTCGCAAAGACGGAACCTCAATTTTGATAGGTAGAACGGCCTCCATCCCATAGACTAATGAATACAGAGTCGCCCCAGTAAAAGTTCTAATCGAAGTCCGGTAGCCCCATAGAGCGAACGGCAGCTTATCTGGCCAATCCCGGTAGGTTTCCACCATCTTCTGCAGTATGTGTTTGATATTCTTGTTAGCAGCCTCAACCGCTCCATTGGTTTGTGGCCGGTAGGTGGATGACTTATGAAAAGCCACGTTGTATTTTTTCAACAAGTCAATCACCTCCTTCTTGAAGTGGGAACCGTTATCTGAGATGATATCATTTGGGACTCCGCAACGACAGATGATGTTGTTTCTAATAAACTTCGCGACATGTGAAGCCTTTAACACTACATAAGATTGGGCCTCGACCCACTTTGTAAAGTAATCTATCGCGACCAGGATAAACTCATGCCCATTTGACCCCTTTGGAGTAACAGCCCCGATCACATCGATTCCCCAAACTGAAAATGGCCATGGCGAAGTCATATTGTACAGCTTTGACGGCGGGATGTTCATGCGGTTTGCATGAATTTGACATTTGTGGCATCGCCGAACAAAGCTGATACAATCCTCCTCCATAGTAGACCAGTAGTAACCCTGTCTAAGGATCTTCTGAGCCAACATTACCCCATTCATATGTGCACCACATTCTCCTCCATGGATGGCCTCCATCAGGCGTTTCGACTCTTTAGCTTCCATAAATAGCTTATGCATTCCCAGATGACCTTTCTTATACAGCTTACCTCCGCAGATGATGAACTGAACAGCCATTCTTCTTATTGCCCTTTTATCCTTGGCATTTGCCCCTGGTGGATATGCCTCTTTCTCCAAGAAGTTCCAAATGTCATAATACCAGGGGTTGTCATCCTGAACCTCATTTATGGCAGCGATTGCTTCATATGCTGGCGCAAACTTTTGGTCAATGATGACTGGACGCATCCGGACTCCAAACGGGATGTCTATCATGGAAGATAGAGTTGCTAGTGAATCTGCGAACCTGTTGTTCTCTCTTACTAGATGAGCAAAGTTTAGCTTCCCAAATCGAGAAATTAACAAATCCAAGGTCTGGTGGTACATTATCATCTTTTCTTCTTTGACCTTCCAATCTCCTTTTGCTTGAGACACAACAAGGTTCGAGTCCCCGATGACGTCCAACCGTTTTGCCCCTAGTTCCAAGGCTGCTTCTAGACCGGCAATGCATGCCTCATATTCTGCTTCGTTGTTCGAGACTTTGAACCAGAGTTTGAACGCTAGAGGGATACGGGAATTGTCAAAAGCACGAACACTCCTATCCCATACCCGTACTGGTTTGATGCTCCGTTAAAATACATCGTCCAAGTTTCATCTTCGAGGTGCAAAATGGCCTCATCTGGGAATAAGTGCTCAACTACTTCACCCCCTTCCACTGGATGATCGGCTAAGAATTCTGCTACCGCTCTTCCCTTGACTGACTTGCGTGTCACATATTTCAGATCAAATTCGGAAAGCAACAACAACCAACGAGCTAGCCTACCCGTAAATGTCGGTTTTTCGAAAAGATATTTGATTGGATCCAGTCGTGAAACCAACATTACGGAGTGAGCTAATAGGTAGTGCTGCAGCTTCCTGGTAACCCATACCAAAGCTAAGCAAGCCTTCTCCAACGGTGTGTAGCGAGTTTCATACTCTAGCATCTTCTTGCTCAGATAGTAGATGGCCCTCTCCACCTTATCCTCTGATTCTTGGGCAAGCATACAGCCTATTGCAGTTTCGGTCACTGAAAGGTACAATATCAACGGTCTTCCTAGCTCTGGTGGTGACAACACGAGTGGGTTCTGTAAGTATTTCTTGATCTGTTCAAAAGCAGCTTGGCATCAGCCGTCTCATTGGAATTTCTTTCCTTTCTTCAGGAGACCAAAAAGTGGTTCACAAGTCAAGGTTAATTTTGAGATAAACCGTCTTATGAATTACACTTTACCTAGAAAGCCTCGCATCTCTTTTTCAGTCATTGGTGGTGGCATTTCTAAGATGGCCTTGATTTTGGAAGGGTCGACTTCAATGCCCCTCTGTGTAATTAGAAACCCTAGCATTTTTCACCAGAATAACCAAACGTACACTTCGCAGGATTCACCAAGAACCTAATTCTCTGATCCTTTGGAAAAACTTTTGTAAGGCGGTGTAATGGCCCTCTCTTTCTTTGGACTTGACAATCATGTCGTCCACGTACACCTCGACCTCTTTGTGGATCATGTCATGTAATATCGTGGTCGCGGCCCGTTGATATGTAGCTCCAGCATTCTTCAATCCAAACGGCATTACTCTATAGCAATAGGTTTCCCACGGGGTGGTGAAGGTGGTCTTTTCCCGGTCTTCAAGTGCCATCACTATCTGATTGTAGCCTGAGAAACCATCCATAAACGAAAGCAAAGCATGCCCCGCTATAAAATCCACTAACTCATCAATATGCGGCAAGGGAAAGTCGTCCTTCGGACTGGCTCTGTTCAAATCTCTAAAATCCACGCATACTTGGATCCTGCCATCTTTCTTTGGCACCAGAACAATGTTGGCTAACCAAGTCGGGTATTCAGATACCAGCAAGAAGCCTGCATCGATTTGCTTGGTGACCTCTTCCTTAATCTTGATGGCCCAGTCAGGGCGGATCCTTCTGAGTTTCTGTTTGATAGGTCGGGCCTCGGGGTCAAGAGGGATCCGATACTGT
Source organism: Camellia lanceoleosa (assembly GCA_025200525.1). Classification (NCBI taxonomy): domain Eukaryota; kingdom Viridiplantae; phylum Streptophyta; class Magnoliopsida; order Ericales; family Theaceae; genus Camellia; species Camellia lanceoleosa. The sequence continues at coordinate 87,382,681 of CM045762.1, read as the reverse complement.
ACAATCTCAGGATCGATTCCAAGCATGTCTTTGTAGGACCACGCGAAAACATCTTTAAAATCTTTTAATAAAGCGACTAAGCGCTCGCGTTCCTCCGAAGACAACGTGGACCCGATCTGGACCAGCCGCGGGTCCTTCTCAGTACCAATATTCATAGTAGTGATTTCATCAACTAAAGGTTTAACAAATCTTTCCTGCTTTTGATCAATTAAACATTGCAAAATCGGAGGAATTTCTTCCTCGTCATTTTTGTCAAAATTTTGGAAGTCCTGATTCAAGCAATAAATCAAAGGCACAGAAAAGTACTCAGAAACCACATCCATATCATTCTCATTATGTACTTCCAAACCGTTCGATTCTTCTGTTACAACAGACTCAAAAAAGAAAGAAAAAGACGACCTGGACAGAACTGTGGCATCCGGGTTATCACCCCTAGGAATACCGGACTCGGACTCAGTTGAACTGGAACCTGATTCCGACTCACAAGACTCGGTGGAATCAGATTCCGACTCACTACCTGACCCGGTGCTGTTTGATAAAAATCTCTCTTCGTACTGCCAAACGAGAGAGGGTGCGATGGATGCATCCAAAATAGTTGATGGTAGGCCCGCAGCCGTTTCACTCCCAATCATGGACACCGAGAAGTTATCTCCCAAGCACTTCTGTTCGATCGAAGGATCTGAAAGTAGACATGCCAGTGCTACCCCCATTTCAAGTTCGGTGTCCTCAAACTCCATTTTCCTGTTCTGCTCAACCTCAACCGTCGGGTCTGCCTGCTCTTCAGCAACATCATCCCCAGATAATTGTAGGTCAAAGAAAATCTCAAACTCCGGCACGCACTTCCTCTCCGCGTTCAGCCACGGCTTTGGGAAGCCACAGAATGGAAAGTCCTCCCCCTTCTGGATGAAGCGTCCGTTTAGGGTACCACGGATGGGCCGGTGAATCAACTCAAAAGGTTTTCCCATTTATTTCGCTCTGGCTCTCCCAGCCATCTCCTTTCCTTTCCTTACCCAATCCTCCTTGGTGGGCAAATAACCCAAGCCAAAGGTGTGTGGGTTGTGTGGCACTTCGGCCAATGCTGCGATGCCCTTCCGGCCACTTTTTCCCAATCCCAACCCGGGGCTGTGTTGGAGCTTGTTCATGAGATATACTGCTTGAGCACTGACATATATCCCCTTGTTAGTAGCCATGATGTTCTATACAACCCCAGCCTCAGCCAAGGTAAAACCTGATATGAACACATCCTCCATACCATGCTCAATTTCTAGAACAGGCGTAGATACCTCCGGTGGTGGATGAATTGATGAATTCCCAAAAACAATGGCTACTCCCTTCCCATGGGGGTATTTCACCATTTGATGCAAAGTGGATGACACTGCCTTTACCTAATGCAGCCATGGCCGCCCAAAAGCAGGTTGAAAGTTGCAGGAACCTCTAAGACATGGAAATCTATCTCATGCTGTCTCGGCCAAAATTTAGTCTGAATTTTCACCGTCCCCATGACTTCTCTACTCGTGTTGTCGTATGCCTGAATCACCTGGGTTGTTGGTACAAAACCCGCAGTTTTCAAACCGATCGCATACACTGTCCTTGCCGGGCAGACATTGATGACGGATCCGGTATCAACAAGAACCACCGGTATCCATTTATTCCTACACTCCACAAAGATATAGAGTGGTTTGTTATGGTCTGCCCCTTCAGGTGGCAATTCCTTGTCGGAAAAAGTCAGCATCGGGGTAACTCCTCCCGGAAAGACTAATCCCACCAGCTGTTCTGGCGTGGTTTCTATCGAAAGCTTGGCCTTGTCCATGGCTGATAAGACAGCCTGTCTGTGCACTCGTAATGCCATAAGCAGTCCCCAGATGGAGATGTCTGCTTGTATCGTTTTTAACTGTTTGAGCACAGCTTCCTCTTCAAGTTGTTTCTCTTTTTGTTTCTCAGCCTCCCTATCTTTTCCAAAAGCCTCTATTTGATCTAGGTGCGGGGGTTTGAAGTACCGCCCGCTCCGTGTCATATGGTCGATTTCTCCAAGGTACCAGGTGTCATCGGGTTGGTTGTTCCCCCAATCTTCATTTGTGTGGGCAAGACATAAATCCTTATCCTCCCACCACATTCCATCAGCAGTCGACAGACCCCTGTCCGGCTCTAGTATGACTGTTCTCGTACTCGCGGTACCTTTCATCTATATGCTCGTAGCATTCTCTGTTTCTGTGCACATAGCAGTTTTAGTCCCCACGTGAGCCTTTGCCTTCCTGATTCTCTCGGAATCTTCAAATCTTTCCTATTCCGGCTGTGTCAATACAACTGACTGTTCAATAATTTCCGTATTCGAAATGCTCCAATCCTGAGCGAAGTTCTTGACGCCGGCGATGTACTCTGTTCTCCAACCCTTCCAGCCGTTACTAACATTCTTGCCCCTATCGGGCCCTGTTCTAGTTGGAACTCTTCCACCATATCCGATTGATCATCCAACCACCCAGTAGCCTCTGCCGATTCCTTAAAATCAAACCAGTTGACTGCTGCATCCCCTAGATCTTGGTCACTGTAAAACTGGAGACTGGCAAGGTCTTTTCCACAGCCATCAAATCATCCATCCTCTGTCCCAAACCATCCCCTTGGATCACACATAGCTCTGCCTCCGTCGGCAATTCCACATCTAGCCCATCCTGGCCTATTGACGAAATGTAGTCGCTCAGACTATATGTCTTCTCAACACAACTTCCAGATTCCGCAGGCTCTGGCTCAACAATCCTTTTCTCCTTTGGAATCTCCCATTTCCTGTCTTTGACAGTCACCACCATTGGCTTAGGTTGGGTTATGGAGATGTCCATCATGCACAAGTCGGTGCAATCAAGAAGGAGTACCTCCGGTTTAGGCAAATGGGAAGGAGTGATATAGACGCTGGGATCATAAGACACGACCCCAATCTGGATGAAGTTGATTCTTTTGGGAGGTGGAGCTTGGTTATGTATGAGGAGAGGGTTTATTGTAACATTGGGTTTCTCGGGAGGCAGAATCACCCCATTATCGATGAGATCTTGAATCTCATGACGTAATCGCTAGCACAGATCAGTGTCATAACCGTGCTGTTGGTGAAATGCGCAATATTTGGCTGGATTGTGGGTAGGGGAAAGTTTTTCCTGTAATGGCCGCGGCTCTAGGGGCTTCAAGTGCCCTTTTCTGATTAAAACCCCCAGAGCTTTGGACAGGGGCATATACAGTGGAGCGAAGGTTCTTGTGTTTTTGGGTGGGTATTTGGTTTGTTTGGCTTCCTGACGCGACCGAGAATGGCGAGTCGCCATGGTTCTTGGAGGGAGGTTGGTGGTGACCATGCTCACTTCGGAGGCTCTTGTAGTTGTAGCGCCGCTCGGGCCTGCATTAGTGTTGCGGTTGAAAGTTCTTCGGGGTTGCTCCCGATCATTATCAATTAAGCCTTGCTTCAAGGCATCCTCAATCTGTGCCCCCATTTCAAGTAGATCGGAAAAGGTAGGAAAGGGGAGTACAATCATCTTCTGCATTAACTTCAGCTGAAGATTGCGCACAATCATCTGAATCTGATCTTTGTCAATGGGCCTTAAGGTCATCATCGAAGCCTTGGCCCTCAATCTGGTCATGAATTCTAAGAAGCTCTCTTTAGGCTCTTGCCTTGTTGTTTCGAGATCACGGGTTGTAATCTTGATTTGTGTATTGTATGAGTATTGCGCAATGAAGGCCTCATCCATCTCGTCCCAATTTCTCTTGACGTCATCTTCTAATTTGGCATACCATATGGCCGCCACACCCGACAGGGTCCGACCGAATAAAGACAGCTTCTGCAGTCTGGTGAGGCCCATCGACCTTAAAATATCCGAAAACAACCTCAGGTGCACCATGGGGTCCCCGGATCTATCAAATCGGTCAATATGAGGCATTTTGAATCTGTCAGGCAGTGTCACAGCTGCGTCGGTATATCCATCTTCAATGTTAGGGATAGTCTTGACTCCTGGGATCTCTTGAACAGCTTTTCAAGCTTGCTCAACTTCAGTGCTGTGGGATTTGTCTCAAACTCAAAGGGAGAGTCCGGTAGGTTGGTGGGTGTTTTGGATAACTGGGGTGGGATTGGGGGTAGGATCAGGGGTGGAGGCAGTCCTGTGGGAATGTCTATATCATTCTTAACATTAGCTGTCTCCCCGAGGGTTGGAACTCCTGGCGGGGGAGGAGCTTGCTGCAAAGCAGATGCTCCGGCTTGCTGCTGTAGCCTCACGATTAACTCTGCTTGTTCATTCACAACCGTAGCTCGCCATTTGGCGACTCTGTCACAAACAAAGATCTCGCTGCATCATTTTCATACTCTCTTGGAGTTGGCGCACCATCTCCTCTAAGCTAGCCATACTGCTCTGATCTGATTGAATTACCGGTATATATTCCCTCTCAGAGGTGAAATGTAACCTCGATCCTCATCAGACTCGTGAGGTAAATAAGGCCCTCGAATCGATCATCAATCGATGCCCTTCGCCTAATCGCCTCTGTCTAGTCACCGGGGGTAGAGAGTGGTACACTAGTTGTCCGTCTACCAGATCCTCAGATCGAGGGAGTCGATGACCTCTACTCCAGAGTGCTTGGGGAATATCTACTGGGTCAGAAGCAATTGTGCCCAACTACCTAGCAAGAAGATAAATAAAGCGTATAAAATAAATTAACACTCAAATGGACAGCGTAACAGCGTAAAATAAACACACAACACACAGTTGGGTATCATAACATCCTGCCAATAAGCTGAATACACTGTTCCTTAATCACTAATCACTGTTTCCAAATCGTTGCCCCCAAGTCTGAATCTAATACCCGCAGATAACTGATTCCCAAAAACACTGATGCCCGTAGGCCTGATACTCAAACTTGCAAACTGATATGTGTGTTCCTGTAGAGATACACTCTAAAAGCACATAGCAAGTAAAAGAGAGCCAAAACACCCCTATGTTGGGGTAGGGCTTCCCTGTCCTATTTTGTTAGGAGCTAGGGTTTCACTAAGCACGCAGTGGTTTCAAACAACCTAACATCGGGTAAGCAACCTATCCTAGCTTGGAATGGTCACTATGGATTCCGAATATGCACTAGGTCGAATGGTCAAAAGGGTGCCCCGGTAAAACCGGTGCTTGTGTTCCCATACTGGCAGAGCCCGCAACTGGTTAGCCTTATGGTCATGCCTTGACAAGACAAGCCTCTGGCAAACCGTTCAGGAATAGCAGATGGCCAACACGGTGTCCTAGGCGCACCAATGCACATGCAATGCAAAGAAAACACATAAATGTAGTCAAAATAGGATATCACGAGTTCGAGTCAAGCTCTCTAAATTCCCCAACAGAGCCACCAGAAACTGTGGACGCGCCCCGAGGGAGGGGGGCTTCTGCATGCCACAGTTCGGACTCGATTTTGTCACGGTTCTTAATCTTGAACCAAAGAGTCCAAATCCGGCAAATCGTTTTGAGAAAACAGATTTTGAAAGAAGTGCCAAACATGGACTCCTTTGCCAGATACAGAGTCGCCACGTAAATATTTTTAATGAGGGAATTTAGGAAACCCTGACTCGGTGCCAAAGGCCACATATTCGTCATCACCAAAGTTGCCTCGGCTCGGGAACTTGGGTACGATTAGGAAAGGTCAGCTATGAGTACCCCCTCTCGCCCGATTCGAAGATCGGCCTCTACTAACCGTGATATCTTATTTTGAAAACATTACGCGTTCTTATTCCGGTTATTAGTCTAGAATTACTATGTTATGCGCACAGCAAATAAGTATAGACCAAATCGCCTAAATTGGAACAAAACATTTCATGTTTATTTTGAAAATGGTTTGCTACTCGCAAGTAGGCTAAAATATAGGTTTTGCCACCCTTGAATGGGCTTTTAGAAAAGATGATTTTGCCACTATCTAGTGAGCTTAAAACTCACAGTTTTGATGCATTATTCCAATTTAGGTAATTCAACCTCCATCCACAGGCATTTAAGCAGTTATATCTAGTATATACATTATCATAATCTAATTTTGGATAGATGGTAATTTAATTTATAACTCTTCTAACTCTTCTATACATTTATACATTTTAATTTAATTTAGATGGTAATTTAATTTATAACTCTAGTTATATCACATAAGCAACTAGCCTCATGATAATCATGCTATTATGGCAACACTCACACGCATGTGGTACGCTAAAGCATAAAAAGCTTACCTAGTACTCCAAGCCAAAACAGAAACTAGTTAGCAATCATATGCATGATCCTAGTTCGTGTTAAGATGGCTAATGCAACACATGCAAGGTGCAACTACAATAGGCTCGGCCATCCTAAAGATGGCATGTGAGATACTGCAATTAACAAGTACTCAACTTGGAATTGAAATACAAATACAGTTAGCACGATGTACCGAGCCCGGTGCATATAAGACAAATGTATGGATGCACGCATGCATAGCATAAGGTATGCTAATTTAAATCTGCCCTAGTCTACCATCATAAGCGGGTAAATAAAAGGGAAGAAAGACGTGGGATTGGAAGACATGCACACACCCACCCACACTTATTACACAATTGCCCTCATTCGGAGGGTCCGAATAAATATTACATAACCGAATAAATAATTAACTACTTAATTAATTATTATAGAACCCTTATTTAATTAACAAATTAAATGCAGAATTAAAATGGCCACAGCCCCGCCTTCAAAATATTCGAATGATGCATGCTTGACTTGTAGATCGCTCGAAACTCGCCGCCATAGCATTGCGCCTCGCTTACATAATCGCTTAGCTCCTTTGAAGACTGCACAAGTCTTGGGATGGGTTCTCTGCACACTGTGGAACACCACCGGCTAGTAGGAATGGCCACCGGCCATGGGAAATGGCCGCCGGCCACTAATGAAGTTATCGGCCATTGATGGATGGCCGGTCGGCACTGGAGATGGCCGGCCGGCCAAAACTCCCTGCAGAAACTGGTTTTTGACAGCAATAGAGGGCAAGCAGTGTATGGCATGGAATTTCAAGCAAATGTAAGCATGGCCACACTCTCTATCATGCAATGGACTCAAGGAAGCATGACCCTCGGCCCTCGGGCCATCAATTAGGCATGATGGCCTAAGAGGCCAAGTTTTGCAAATCAATGTAAATGCATGCAACCAAAAGAGATGAATGCCAACACCCTATCATGTTGGGGTCAAGGGGATTGGCGACCGAGGGTTGAGACGTGTTTCGTCACTTAAAGTACGAACACTCCTCACCCCTCAAGTTTGGCTTGACACCCCAATCCAAACAATGCAATGCATGTATACAAACTTGGCTCAAAGATGCAACATGAGTAATGCAATATGCCAAACATACAAGATGTAATGTCATGTAACTCATCATGCAAACTATGACATGAAATGCAATTAGCTAACAATATGCAAGCATGCAATTGTGATACTAGGCAAGCATGAAATCAAAGCAATACAATATGATCATACAATGCAAAGGGGTAGACCTCAGCCCACCCCAAAATAATGACAAGAGATGCCTAAAATGATGGATAAACACTCATGTAAGCATGCACACCAATAGGCCCAAGATTAAGGCATAACAAAGGGGCATTCTACTACCACTACCCCCAAGCAAACATGGCATGAACTATATAACCAAAACAGAGTTTTAAGGCACCAAAATAAGTCCCAAAACCCACTGATATAGCAGCCCCAAAGGTTTAAACACTTAAGCATGCACAATGCTCATTTCAAGGTACAAAAGGACACATCTTCAGAGCAATAAAAGGAGAACAATTCCAAGTATGAAAGCATAAAAACATGGACTGAAATGGCATGGAAAATGATTCCAAACCATTGAAATAGACCAACTAAGGCATGTTTATGACTCACTTACTTAGGGTTCACAAACCAAAATGCATAGCAACCATATTAAATATGTCAAACATGACCAAATCAGTAACCAACAGACCTCAAGCATGGCAAAATATGGCCAAGAACTTCACAAAGTAAGGTCAAAACATCAGAGCATGGTGGTCTAATGGCATGATGCACTTCTAGGTAAAATGAGGGAATACAAAGCAAGTGTATTAAGCATGAAAGGGACCACTAATCCGACCAAAAATAGAGGCATATTATGACCTAACAACATACAAAACCCTCTGAAATGGGGCCAAAAACACCTAATCATGCATGCTACCCTTATGAGCCAAGAACATGCAAAAATGAGAGACTAAGGGAGGGGGGTGTCCCTCCCCTATGCAAGGCCTCAAGACCCCTTCTTCACCACTAAAAATCCACTGGATTTCAATGGTGAGAAGGCCAATACACAAGAGTAATCAAAGCTTAACAAAGAGAGCACCAAAAGGGCCAAACAAGGCCTAAGAGGGGGGGTTGACCCCAAACCACAAAACAACCTGAATGAAGTATCTTAAGCATGCAAATACAAGACTTTTTTCAGTTATACACAAAGTCTAAAACAGTAAGCAAGATAGGCAAAAATCTAGTGCAAGATTGGGGAATCTAAAGTAAGAATGTTACCCTTGAAGAACAGCAAGATCAGCCACTTTCCTATTATCAAAACCAGTCCAAAAACTCAAGAACAAACCCTCAAAGCCTCTCAAGGTCGAAGTATGGTGTAATGGTGTGTGTCTTAGTGCAAAACCAAGGTCAAAACACACTTTTTAGGCTTCCAAACACACACAAAGGATGAGAGAGAGGGAGATATAGAGAGAGAGTATATGACAGATATATGTATGTATAAGCTCTGGTTTTTTTTGTTCAACCCCCTACCATGGAGGAGGAGAGGCTCTATATATAGACAAAGCAAAGGTTTGAAGCTTCTCAAAGAAGCTAAACAAAAAAGGGGCAAGGGGGTCAAGGCTTCTTGAGGAAGTTGAGATAGCTGGCAAGCTTCTTGAGGAAGCTAAGACAAAGGTCCAAGCTTCCTCAAGAAGCTAGACCAAAAGGGTGCAAAAGGGGCAAAACAACCATACTTATGCACGGGGGCAGGGTTAGTGCATTCCAGCTGGCACAGCTAGCATGCACCATGCCTGAAAAAGTCAAAAAAGTGCTACTGGCCAGAAAAGGAGGCCACCGGCCAAACAGATGGCCGACCGGCTACACTGAATGCTGACCGGCCAATGGTATACTTTACCAATGGACGGTAGCCTCAAAACACGGCCGGTGGCCTCATGCCACGGCCAGTGTGTGCTAGGGGTAGCTAACAAGCTACTCTCCACCCTCATAAACAAAAACACAAGTGTTTGGTGCAAAACCGAACATAGAACAGTCGAGTTGAGAGATCCTGAGGCAAGGCGCGTAGCCGAGACCTCCGAGAACTCAAAACGAAACACGAACAAGGGTAATCACCGAGTGTTCAAACGGCGACGTCCAAGTCTTGAGGACGGTAAAAAATGCAGTGTCTACACTAAGTATGAATTATTGTTGGGTATTTTCAGTTTATCTTCTTTAGTGAGTGCATTTTTTATGTTCCTTGAATCAGATGCAGTCCCCTCTCATCCAGGTAAGACATAAGTGAATTTTAAGTCAAACAAACATGCAGCCAATACATTTTGTGCAAGATAACCTTTTCTACCACGATATCTCAGCACGTCCTTGCTAGATACTTTAACACGAGCATGTGTTCCATCAAGTGCTCCAATACAATCCTTACATAAATGTATCTTGTGGTAGTTTTGTATAGAAATTAAAAAAAAATTTAAAGTGAAATGTAATATGGAATTTTTACCTTAAAATATGGATGGAACCTATTATTATTGAGTATTTCTAGAGGGACTTCTAATCCATTAGGTTAGCAAAGAAATTGATCTTCCAATGATATAAGAGCTCTCAAAAAACTATGAAAATGTCGACTTACAGTCTCACCAGAGTGACGAAAGAAAAACGAAACATTTCTATTCGTCATGCTGTGTGACAAAATGTAAAGACACTTTGCAATTTGTTCCTCAACTGTTGCACGTTTTGTGGGTTTCAGACCACCATCTCTTTCAAGTATATGACACAAATATTGAAATGCATGCGGCCCCATACAGGTGATATTACGACAATTCTTAATACATTTAAGTTTTGTCATTAGTTCAATCCTCACTTTTTCTCTCTTCAAGTAATTAACAGGACGGTCCACATACTTTCTAAGGTGATATTTTCCCTACATATACCAATATACCACATGGAAAACAACTTGAACAACAGCTAACTTTTGCCTTCTATCCCATATAATCAAGTCCTTTCTTAGCTCTTTGTCTTGCTAATCCATTTATCCTATATTTTTTATTAAAATAAATCAGTATACATTTTGAATAAAAGCAATAAATTTTTTCTTAGCTCATTGTATACATCTTGCTGATCCATAATCGTTAGGAATAAATTTTTCCTTAATTTAGTTATAAATTTTGCCTGCACATTATTTTTAAATATTGAATAAAAGCAAACATAAAATAATTAATTGATGATATGTTGCATTTGTTATATTTCTTTTTCTGTTTAAAAAAAAAGAAGAAGAAGAAGAAGACATTTAAAAATTGATATCACATATATACAAATCATTATAAACACAACCCATACATAGTACAGGTGGAACACTATCATTAAAATGTAATTTTTTTTTTTTTCATTTCAACATAGATTTCAAATGAATAAAGGAAAATAATTAGAATATTTAAAAAATCTTTCCTAATTTGTTATAAAATCAATCATATAATGGCGAAATCAAGAACTTTAGATTGTAAATTAAAAGTGTCTAACATTGGTCATAGATAATTGATAACTAAAAAAAAAAATGGAAGGATTGAAAATAAACAAACAGACAATTAATCTAGCAAACAACAACAACATTGAAGTTGGACCCACAACCCAAAATTAGACAAATTGAATAACAAACCCGAAAAAGATTCGAAAATACCACTGTAATTGATTCGAAAATCCAAATTTGAGTATGCAAAGGAAAATATATATATATATATAATTTCCTGAGAAGCTTCAAACTGAATCCGAAACTTGAATATAGGAATTCCACAAAAGATATTGAAGGATTTAGATCAAAGATTTAGCAAGAGATTTCTGCAGTATATATGGCAGTCATAGTATGTGGGTGAAGTGAAAATAGTAGAGGCTCATTTTGTGCAGAAATTAGTATACTATATACACAACGGAAATAAACGAATTCGAGCATACTTTTTACGCTTAAACTGAATCCATCAATCATGTGGGTGAATCTCGTACCTCCATTGACGTCTTCGAATAATTCTCAATAGTGGAGTAGAACTACTAGAGAACTACCCACACTATTCACAGTACAAAGGCAAATGGTTTATGGAAAGAGCGAATGTATCATTTTTGTTGTGTCAAATACAGAACCCAAGTTATGTTTATGTAGGAGAGTTAGGAGACCTATAAGATAGATGTATTATCCCAGATAATATCTATCTCATATCAACAATATCTAATTAATAATTTTCATCTAATATATTGACAATTATCTATATCAAAATTATCTCATATCTTGAAATATAATCTACTAAAATTATTTGGATATTTCCTAATCGGGTCATGCCACCATGGGCGACCCAATTGGGTCCGGGTTCTAAACCTGACCCAATTTCCAACATCTTCCACTCGAACATGCGCTGGCATAACACTGCGCCTTTTGTATCTCAATCTACCTAATAAACACAATCATAATAGCCAATGGACCATGCGACCACTGAGAACACCTACATGTGGGAGCTCTACACTAGAAAATCAAAAAGAGCCAGCATAGAGACATCAACCCGAAAATAAAAATAGTGTCTCGTATACCCTAGACCCATCTAATTACACTGGTCCAAAAAAATATCTCTAATCCCTCAAAAGAGCATGTTTGACCCTCTCAATTCTTGCAATATATTCACACTCAATATACCTCTCATAAAGAGCGATGCGAGTTGCCGACAGTGAATATACAACAGTGGTGTAATACTAGATGATTTTCCTTTTGCCTTCATGCCATTTAGTTTAGGATTGATCGTTTTCCCAGTGATGTCCCTTAAGGCCGAATCATACATGACTGCAGGCAATATACCAAAGTAGCAGAACATCAACCCCTTATCTTATGACATAGTCAAAGGTCACAAAAAGGTACATAAGTAAAAGTCATATAAATAATGACACGTAAGACTCACACAATGAGGAAACAGGGATCCATTCTCTCACCTCATTACTCGGTCGCCAAGCACATGTAGTATGAATACATGCTACGATGGAGCAACTCTTCCGAAGAGTAACATCATACTCGATACACTGTATAGATCTTAGTTTAGTCGCTTTCTAGCGCCTAACCGAAATTCTCTATTTGCTCGCCTTACAAGCACCACATGAGATCTCGCATCTGGCTAATCATAACAGGCAGAACATGGAAAATGGGTACTAACATCCATGTTTGGTCTTTAACACGACCTTATCTTGGTTGCAACCAAGGCGACACACATAGTGGATAATTTAAGCCTCTCTTGGCTCCAAATAAAATAAACCATTAGTCTCATCCTTGCCCACTCCTAAGTGCCAAGGGCGATTGTTCGTGTGAGTGAGCCAGTCTTTCCTGTTGATATCATCATTTTCTAATCATTATGACACAAGCCATAATAGCATCAATATCCAATAATCTCACAAAAAAATAAGTGATCGATTGAAAAAACATAACCATAGTTTGCTTAATTCTAGATTACAAACATAAGCCCTATCAGTGCCTCTTGTGATAAGCATATACAACAAAATCCACCATATGTGCTTCACATGAAGTGGTTTAAGATCACTACGTCTTGCGCAATTACCTCTCTTAATATATTTTGGTGACCAATTTGCGTTCATTCAAGATGCACCCAACAAGCGCATTGAATCTTACAAAGGGCAAATTTATACACTACCAGTAAAGCATCCTATCCACAGTCTAATGAGCAAGGTCAAGGCCTAAACTACTTGGTTGACCATTTACAAAAGATAGCATTCGTCATGCCAAATATGCCCACATAGCGTACTTCAAGATCCCACAACAAAAGATCAAGGAATATGGGTCATCTGTTTCTCCCAAAGACAATCTGAGGATTCACTCAATAGCTAAGGCTCTAGCTTTTACCGATAGGTAAGTCAATGGGTTTGCAATTTCGCATCAGAATCATTCTAGGATATTCCTTATGTAAGTTATCAAAGACAAATCGAGAATTCTCCCAAAACAATCTCTAAGGATCGTACATCCGAGCATATAAATTACATCACCTATGTCCATCATGTCTAAAACAGAGGACTGCCAACCCTGGGTGGCGATAACCTTATAAATTCCTAGCTCATAATGACTAAGTAAGGAAAAACTTCTTTTAGACCATTGATCATGCCTCAGTGGTCTTCATCGATCATCGTTGGCCTATCATGGCTCGACGAAATCTAAGAACCACTATTTGGATAACTGTTTTAGGTCATACAAGATTTATTGGAACTAGTAATCTTTTTGCGCTCCTAACTTTTCACCATAAAAGCATAAGGTAAATCCCTACGATCTACTTATCAAATTCTCCAACAAGAAGTTAGGTCACAATGTCCACAAATCAAAGTTCCAAACTCATGTCAATCACGGCCTAAGTCGAAGTAATCTCACTCCCCAGGAGGAAGTCTTGTCATGGTCTACACCTTCCACAATGGTGCAATTTTTCAGTATCTAGCGAACCTTATGCCTAAAAAAGTGACTATCCAAATCACGCATAACTTTAGAATAGTTTCACGTCATAATGGAAAGTCAACCAAATCCTAGAAATGATTAATCCTCAAAGACTTTGTCTTAAAATGTGCAACTTTGATCCACTTTCCAAAAATAGGGGCCTAGAGAGCCTTTGGCATTATTGTAGGCTCTTTATCATCTTGCGAAGCACTCGTGAATGTTTCCCTCTTAATCACCTAGTGATAACGTGAAAAAATTTCACATTCGCTACCACGCAACTAAGAATGTAGAGTATTATTCTCTAATGGAGTAATCCACTAGTAGGCATATCGCTCTCACTGTCCCTAGGATATTGAAAATTTCTTTACATTCTCAATTAGGCTACATAAAGCGCCATACTTAGCATTTTCTATCTTATAGAGTTCCAAAACTCTATTCACGTCACCTTTACTAAGAAAACTTTATGTGGCTTAGTTACACTCCCACAAAGCTGCTCACCTTTAAGCACATGACCCGGAGGGTTTACATGACAGCATATAATAATGGGCCACATGACCCTAAGTGTTTACAAGACAGCATATAATAATGCGCCATAGAACTCTAGGTCTTAACTTCGCAACCTTATGAGAAGTAAAATAAAGATAAGCTGCTTGATGGTTACAGATTGCCCACAAATGGCTCTCCGCTAACCCATTACTCAAATGGAGTGTAAAATCTGATATGGAGGGCACTTAGTTAGGGACATAGGCAACAAACTAAAGTGTAATTCCCAATTGAGAAACATATTGCGCCATCAACCACCTAACATAAACAATACTTAATTCCCTATCTCTACTACACCATTGTGTTGCTGAGTACTATGCATAATTAATTTTCTAAGCATCCCTTTCTCTTCATAGAGTTTTCTAAAAAACAACTCAAATGGATAATCGCCACCTCGGTCAAAACTAAAGGCACGAAAGTTCTTATCTAATTGATCTGGACCTCATATGTGCAATGTCAAAAATCATATCAAACTTTTGACTTATGAGAGATCAAATAGTCTTGACTAAGATGTGTATCGTAATCTATAAATGTGTCGAGATTAGGGCTAGCTATCATACCATTACACATATCTAGTCACAAATATCATAATGGACTAAATGTAATACAGATGCCCTTCTGTGACTTTCTTACTTACCTGTGCATAACCATTGCGAACAAAGTTACACATTCACATGAGAGCAAGATGCCACGAGCGAGTGGGCCTGAAAGGCCCTATTCAAACCATCCATGTCATCTTTTCATTAATGTGATTAAGTATAACAAGTCACCAATTTATGACCAATGTAATAAACTAATTCCAATCAGCCTAATGTGTGAGTTCTCGAAGACAAGTGTAAAGGTTTAGGCCCAACTAGGTAATGATTCATGACTAACTAACGTTCACTAGATCATAAAAGGATGTCATGGAGATATCAAGTGCGCCTAAGTCGCAAATTTAACTAGTAGGTGCTTATCTCATGCACCTTCAAGTCAGTTTTATTCTCCATACACTTTACTACATCTAATTGAAACATAACGATACTCCTCTTACCATCTCTATTTCTCATTTCATAGTTAGTTGCAATTAATTCTACTATTCACAAGAAGGAGAGAATAAGCTATCAATCTATGACAGCTTCTAAAACAACTTAGTTGTAATTAATTCTACTATCCACAAGAAGAAGAGAATAAGCTATCAATCTATGACAGCTCCTAAAGCAACTTAGTTACAATTAATTCTATTATTCTTAAGAATGAGAGAATAAGCTATCAATCTATGATGGCTCCTGATGCAACTTAAGCGTGAATTAGGCTAAAGAGTCTAATTCAACACAATGCTCTCACGAGTGATGCATCAAATTCTTAGAGTCATAACAACCTTGTTAGCCTTAACCTTTTCATTATTATCCTACAACTTTTGTGCTTAATGGTAAACACCATTCAAAAGTGTTAGCCTAGTTAAGGAATCATACAAAGAAACACCTCATCATGTCTGACACTCAAGTGTGGAGACAAGAAGTGTCCAAACTTAGACAAGTTGGCAATGCTATTAAATTTTGCAGCCACTGGACGCTAATCTTCTCACTTAGTGTTAATAGATTTTGCAGCTTTTAAGCGCTAATCTCTTAACTTTAGGTGATACTTCAATGCACACTATTATAGTGCGTGAAATTTTGCTCCATCCATTCCTATCAGTTGGGTAGAAAGCAAAACACTGCTCATACTAACTACTCGTCTTACACTCGATGACTAACTTCTTTAAGTTCGCATATCTTGGATGATGTAACTCTTGGATATTGCTTCATCCAAGATGCAACATTATTAAAAGTCAAATTACAAAGTCAATCCGCGTAGCTCAATAGTCAGGATTACATCTAGATCTATTGAGGGCTTACAAATCCCACAATTCCAAATTGCCAAACAAAACTGCATAGCATGCCACTAATCATAACGCACACATCAATTTTTATTGTGCCAAATAAGGCAACAAAACTATGGTGACGTTGAGTCATGTTTCCTTACTTTGGCTCAATTAAGGTCTGACCTAAAGTCTCCAAAACTTTATGCTCATCTAAAGAATAGGATTACATTGTTTACATTTAAACATCTCTACTATGTATAGGCCAACCAAATTAACTTCCATAAGTTAAGTTAAAATACGTATTGAGATTAATTTGATTAGCATATCACAATATAATTTTGCCGCAAAAATCTAAATTAAATAATGACAATATTACACAAGTTATAAGATCGAAAATTTGCTATGCTCATAATTATCTCTTGCACCACAAGTGACAATTATCCAAAATTTAATTTAATTCATACACAAAATATTAGTTTTCGAGAGTAAATCTATAAAGATTTCTCTTAACCGAACAACCTCACACTAACTATGGCATGTCTAAAGCATCATAAAATATTTAACTCCACGTGATAACATCTCAATGTAATTCACAAAAGAAAACATGCTAGAATATTTAATCATGAAATTAAAATTCACCAATATAAATAAATCATGCTATTTAAAATAACAACATACTACAAGTTCTAATTATTTAAAAGAACTTAATATGTTGTATATAATATTTAAATAATGCCATAACATATTTCTATAATTCTGCAATTTTCTAAAATTTTCTAGAATTACAAGTAATTAATAATTACACAGAAAATCAGAAATAAATATTAGAGAATTTGAAAAAAAAAAAAATCATACCAGTATATAAGATTATATAGTAGCAATCTACTATAAAAATTTCAAGTCCAGAATCCAAGTCGGCCTCTACTAATCATGATGTGATTCTTATGTCCAGTATATGCTCTTGTTTCGATTATTATGCTATCTTTACTATGTGATACACACAAGTATAAACTAATTCGCCCAATTTGGAACGTTTTGATTTCATGTTTGTTTTTTAAATTGTTTGAATATGTGTCACTTGAAAAAGTGATCTCATAAGTGCATTAATCAAATTATCTCAACTTAAGCAAAAAAAAAAAAAAAAAGTGCATCCACAGGCATTCAAACAGGTATATCAACTAAGCACTTAGCCTCATGGTAATCATGCTTGATATGGTAGCACTCACACGCATACAATATACTAAAGTAAGAAATGCTCACATAGTACTCCGAGGTGAGCCAAAGAAGATAAAATAATTAGAAGAAATGCATATTCCTAAACAATGCAATATGACTAATGCAACGCATACAATATGCAAATAATAAGCTCGACTACTAGCATGGCATGTGAGTCAATTCAAAACATGCAAGAAAGCACGTATTCGAGTTAGGAATTTGAAATTGACATTGATTAGTATGATGAGCCGAACCCTTATGCATATAAGACAAATAGATGCAAGTCATAGAAAATGCTAAAACATGATGCTATATGATATCCATCATAAGCAGATAAATAAAAGAGAAAAAAAAAATGGGGGTTGGAAGACATACACAAATTATTACATATTTGTCCTCGCTCAGGAGGGTCCGAATATCCAAGTGTCTGAATTTTAACTACTTATTACAAATCCAAATGAATTAACAAGTTAAATTAACTAATTATTACAAATTGAAGGAATCTAATTAATGAATCACAACACGAAATTAAATCTATTAATTAGCCTTAACTTCACGAGCCATGGAAAGTAGAGAATCACGTATGCATGGACGGGAATATCAACCCAAAAACACCTCTGTTTTGCTTTCAAAATTGTTCTGTTTTGCAGTTAAAAAAATAATATGTTTTCAACCCAGCCTCTACTCTGTTCTGCCATGAAAATGGTACTGTCTGCACAAAATAAGGTAGCCGGCCGGCCTTGAAAAGTGGTTGGTCAGATGGACAGGTGACCGACCAGCCACTGTTTTGGGGGTCTACCTTGCTACAACAAAAAAGAAACAAAGCACAAACAGAGTGTTTCTAAGGGATATTTGTCCTCTCTACTCCACCCTATCATGAAACAAATCAAGGGCAGAGTAGAATCAATCCACAAATCATCAATGGTCGCAAGGTTATTGCATGATGATCCATGGCTCGATGGGACAAAGGCTCAATGAATGAAAAGAAGAGACCAACAAGACCTCCTCCCTATCATGGAGTTACCTCCAGGGAAGTTGTAGACATTGACTCGTGAACCATTATCATCACTAAGAGTATGTAATGATTCAAGACTCAATGGGTTCAATTAACGTCCGATTGAACCCAACTTGATTTTATTATTTTATTTCACCTCTTTTAACCCATTTTTATTAGCCCTTTTTAATTACCTTTCCATTCTTTAATCATTCCAAAAATGAGAGTTATGTCCACTAACGAAGAAAAGTGTCAAACAATAAGTTATTCTTAGCATGAGAGAAATGTAATGTCTTGGTAATGAACCTCCGAAGAGATTAAAGCATTAAGCATAGAAGGGTCTCTTTCGCATGCCTTAAACAACACTCGTTTGAAAGAACTCTTAAACAAAAAGAAAGAAATCAAGAAAGGAGGGAGGGTGCAGAGATGGTTATTGCAAGTGTGCACACATGTATGAAAGCTATGAAAATAAAAGCTATCAACTCAAATAGGTTGGTGTCTAAAGCCTAAACCACCAAACCTATGAGCACTATAACTCTACAAGCATACTATGCAAACCATTGAGAGGGAATTAAAGCTAGTAAACAAGCGAAAGGAGGGGTGGCTAACCCCTCCAACTTTTAAACCTCAAAACCACATATTTTAGCCCTTTAAAACTTTGAAAATCAGTGGTCAAAAGTTGAGAAAGAAATGAGAAACACAAGGTCAAAAGCTTAGAGAACAAGGTTCAAAGAAGGGTGGTTAATCCCTCCACCATTGGTAGCTTTAAGTCATAAGTTTCGGTCCATAAAAACAATCCAAAAATAGCAAGAAAAGAGAGGGAAGAAGTAGTGTAAAGAAGGTAGAAGTTATACCTCCTAAAAAGAGGTTACTCTTTGATTCACAAACCCACAAGTGATCACCCTCAAGAGTTGAGATTTTAGCTCAAGAATCTCAGCAAGGAGCCTCCAATTTTTGGTTTACGATGTGTTTGGGTAGTATATATGAGTTACAAGATAGAGAGGGAGAGAGCTTTTCAAGAATTTGAGCTTTGGTAATTTTTCTAACCTAAAAACATAAGGGATGGTCAAGTATATATAGAAAAACTAGTTGCTATCTCGGAAATATCTGTATTGAGCCAATTGGTGCAGTGCATGCACATGAGGGGACAATTGGCAACAAATATCTGTTCTGTCGAGAAACTTGGCCGGTCGGCCGGCCAGGTAAGGGACTACTGGCCACTAATTTTTGGTCAGCCAGCCACTTGTTGGCTAGCAGACCTCTGGGTGGTCAAGTTTGGAAAAATTAGGTTTTGGCCCAAAGGAGGTGCAAGGTTCTAGGCTCTAGAGTTAGAAAATCGAAACCCTTTTACTGAGGAATTTGAACAATTGTACAGCGTAGCTTTTCATCATTGAGTGATTAACCTGAGGTGCCCAAGTCTTAAGGGTGGTCAAAAATCAGGTGTCTACAATTGCTCCTCTTTGACAGAGCTCGAAGTCATGAAATGGTGGTTATCGCAAGTGTGCACACATGTATGAAAGCTATGAAAATAAAACTATCAACTCAAATAAGTTGGTGTCTAAAGCCTAAACCACCAAACCTATGAGGACTACAACCCTACAAGCATACTATGCAAACCATAAATGAAATAAACACATTAAAATAGTCCTAATATGAGTGAAGACAGTGCTAGAAAGACCTTGAAAAAGCCAAAAAAGTAAGCAAAAATGAGAGGGAATTAAAGCTAGTAAACAAGCCAAAGGAGGAATCGAACCCCTCCACCATTTGAACCTCAAAACCACATATTTTAGCCTTTTAAAACTCTGAAAATCAGTGGTCAAAAGTTGAGAAAGAAGTGGGAAACACAAGGATAAAAGTTTAGAGAACAAGGTTCAAAGAAGGGCGGTTAACCCCTCCACCTTTGGTAACTTTAAGTCACAAGTTTCAGCCCATAAAAACAGTCCAAAAATAGTATAAAAACAGTAAGGAAAGAGTGGGAAGAAGTAGTGTAAAGAAGGTAGAAGTTATACCTTGAAGAGAGGTTACTCTTTGATTCACAAACCCACAAGTGATCACCCTCATGAGCTGAGATTTTAGCTCAAGAACCTCAACAAGAAGCCTCAAATCTTTGGTTTAGGAAGTGTTTAGGTAGTGTATACGTGTTGCAAGAGAGAGAGAGAGAGAGAGAGAGAGAGAGAGAAAGAAAGAAAGAGAGGGAGAGAGCTTTTCAAGAATTTGAGCTTTGGTAATTTTTCTAACCTAAAAACATAAGGGATGGTCAAAGTATATATAGAAAAACTGGTTGCTATCTCAGAAATATCTGTATTGAGCCAACTAGTGTAGTGCATATACATAAGGGACGACTGGCAACAAATATCTGTTCTGCCGGGAACCTGGCCAACCGACCAGGTAGGGGATGGCCAATCACTGATTTTTGGTTAGCTGGCCACCTGTTGGCCAGCATGCCTCTTGGTGGTCAGGTTTAGAAAAATTAGGTTTTGGCCCAAAGGAGGTGCAAGGTTATAGGCTCTAAAGTTGAAAAACCGAAGCCCTTTTACTGAGGAATTTGAACAATTGTACAACGTAGTTTTTCATCATTGAGTGATCAACCTAAGGTGCCTAAGTCTTAAGGGCGGTCAAAAATAGAATGTCTACACTAGTACAAGTGCAATCGAAAAGTGAAACCAATGTTCTCCATCACCAAAAGTGTAGTTTTGGAGTTTCTCCAATAACATTACTAAAATCTACTATTCAGCAAAAGCCAGAGGAGGAAATGGTCAGGAGTTGCCATTACTCCTAAATATACATTATGAGACATCTATGTATCGTTGGAATTAGCCAGAGTAGGAAATGGTTCTAGAATTGCCATTACTCTTAAATATGCATTATGTGACATCTATGTATTGTTGGAATTTTTAACTGTCAAAATGACGGATGATAACTTCCGCTACATAGGAACTAGCGCTCCAGATTATAGCCTAAGCATATGCCACCTCATTAATGTTCTATCTTGCACCACTCAAAAGGCAATGGTGATGAAAAGAGTTAGAGCAATTGCCTCTTTGGAACCCATATTAAAATAACCTAATAAACTTACTAAACACAGTTAAGAATGTATAGCCTTTCTAGGTAACAATATGCTCAAAAGAGATTACCTGGAATTTTCTAGAATATAACCATGAATGATTCACCCCCGTGAGGTTTTATAATGAAAGCTAATGTTTTGGATTACGGCAAAAATCCAAAAAGAATAATTAGTTCCTGTAGATTCGAATTCACTAGCATAAGCGAAATAAGATTGTTGTGAACTTTAATTCGACCAAGAAATTATGGGAATATTAAAGTGAACATTTAGGTTCTTTCTTTTAAGCCAAGGGGGTGTGGCACTTTAGTAAGACTTTGGGGCATAATTCCAGAGGTTTCAGGTTCTATTATTCCCATGGGTAGTCACTCAGGCGACAACACATATGGTTAGTAGGACGAACCTTCCAAACCTGGGCGATTTGTACCCAGTGTCAGGAATGTGGGTTCGAATCTCCACATGTGTACGAGTTCGTGACTTATAGTTGAGTGGTCTTGCTATGTAGCAACCGCCTAAGGTTTTCCCTTGTGTTAACAACATAATAAACGATAATTCAAATATGGGATGTCTCTCCTCTATAGGAGTATTTGCTCCTTGATTATGGTAGAGGATTTTGTTCTATAGGTGAAGCTCAAAGGCATGCTCAACTCAACTCATTTCAAACCTTAGTCCCAACTACTTGATATCAACTACAGGTATCCCTTATCCCTAGTTGTAGATCCATATTTACTGATTAAAAGCACAGCAATTCATGTTCTTTTTGACCATCCTCTTGTCCTTATTGCCATCTCCAACTTGAATCAAATAACTTTTCCATCCATTAATTTGCCTATTTTGCAAATCGTCAAACAACCTAAAATGAATTTCTCTCATCTTAATTTTTATTGAACTCGAAGATAAAAACATAAAAAAAAAATATTGAAATTGGCTCGCAACATGCCATTTCCCATTGGAGAGGAATCAAATGTTCCCAATGGCTTAGAATTCTTAGTATATGACCAAGTCACAAAAAAAAAAAAGGAAATTTCCTTATCCAAAACAATAACAATAACAATAACAACAACAACAACAAAATGTAGTTTGGATTTTCTTAAACCCTATGACATTTCACTATGAAATCATAGTTACCATGTACCAATCTACAATTTGTATATATCAAAAAGGAAATTATATCAAATTTGTAGTCAAATGCAATGATCAGAAACCATATCACTAAACTCAAACTTTTCTATAAAGTACCAACAGTTAATGGAAGCTATTCAACAAAATAAACGATACGAAAACTCTCTTTTTCATATGGTTTTGGGATCATTTAGCTCTTCTTAGTGTAATTAATATAGAATTTGCTTACCCCATATAGATATATACACATATATAAGTACAGTCATGCTAGAATATAGACCCTCAAAAGGGTATGTACCGTATTAAAGTTATGATCGCCACAAATATCATTACTAAATCTTTTTTAGCTTAAGTCATAACTAAACATCACATAAATTATAACTAAACGCACAATGAATCACAATCAACAAATTCATAACCAACACACAACAATAGGTCATATTGAAAAGACAACAAATGTTTGGGTTGAATTAGCAGAGAAAAAGACACATTATGAAAATGGTTATATCACGACAAACACAAATTAATTAGCATAAAAGTAATAGCATGATCTTGCTGTTGGGCCTGTGGGTTCATTATAGTCTTCTTTTCATGATTTAAATTGTTTATTCTAAAAATAATTAGATAAATTATAACTCCTTTGAGATTTGTTTAAAATACGAATTATTTTATATAATTTTAAAAATTACACCATGCCATTTCAAGCTTATAATCACATAACAAATAATCCCTTTTATTAATCAATCATTAAGTCAATTAACAATTTCTAATGAGGTCATAAATATATTTTAATTAATCAGATAATTTTATTGTTGTATTGGAGAGCAACTAGAAATTTTATTTTTTTCTATTAATTCTATTAAGTAAAAATTTTTGATAAGGAGATATTTTCTAAAACTATAGCAAGTAGCCCGTATTTTAAACAAATCTCAAGGGGCATATTTCTAATTTATCCAATATTTAAGTCTATTATTCATATATAAAGTTAGGAAAACACTATGGTGCACACTTTTCAAAGAGCATGCACCATATGCACCTTATAATTAAAAAGAGAAATAGGATAACTTTAATTTCCTGAATCATAACTAACTTTAAAAAAAAAATGTCATAACTAAACACAACATGAGGCATAACTAAAGAACTCATAGCTAAAATAATGTCACAACTAAAAATTTAAAAAAAAATTAGTCATAACTAAGAAGAAAAATGACATAATTAAAGGTGCATATAATACATCATTTTTAAAGGGGTGTATAAGAATTCCCTTAAAGTTATTATTTATTTGTTTATGAAAATGATCTGAGAAGTTAATATATGACACAACCAATTATAAATAGGTCGATCAAAAATATCGAGTACAAATTAGGAATGGCCATTGACTAGGTCGTGTGGCGAGGGTCTCTGCACATGCGACCAGAGGCACCACACATACGACTTTTTGTGTTTTTGTCTTAATTTTTGTATCAAAACACTCTGATTTTTTTTTTTTCAAAGTTAAGAGTTCATTGATAGACAAAAATAGATATATCAAAAGTAGTTATCCTCCTTCTCTAGAAGAAAAAACAACCAAGATTCAGTGTTCTAAACATGAACACTCGAACAACCAACAACCATAGCCCGCAATATACTGCGGCCACTAACCAACAACCATAACCCGCAACATACTGTGGCCAAAAACCAACATAGACAAACTCAACCCTCCATGGAGGAGAAGAAAAGCCTCCACAATTGAGGGAAAATACTCTAAAAAAAATACAAAAAAACACACCGAAAAAAATCAGTAAACTAGATCCGCATAATTCGTAGTGCAGGACTGGCAAGCGACACTGGTATCGACCTCAAATTCGCAGCTCACAGAGACGATGGAAGCTTGAATGGTAGAAAGCCTCAGATCTGAGGGTAAAAAGACCAGTTCTGAGAAGAAAAAACAAGTTGGGAAACATAGAAAGCCCACGCAGACCAAATGGAAAAGAAAGGAGAAAATGGATCAAATGTCACTGCCCCCTTCACCCCTTTCATAGCAACAAGAGAAAACTCTGGAGTTTATAGAGAGAGAGAGGCTTTGGTTCCTAAAGACATAAAGAGAGAGGCAGCTACTCTAAATCTAATTCAATTCCCTCTTTTCCCTCGCTTTTCCCTACTCCCTCTCTCTCTCTCTCTCTTTCTAAACTCATTTCTCTTCCTCTTCTCTCTAAAATACACCCAAACTTTACATTTTCTTCAATCCAACAAGATCAACACATATTTAGATACTAGTTCTTTAGATTAAAATGATGAACATGTCGAGGGTTACGTTTTGAACAAACAAATCAAAAATCCAGCAAGGTCAAATTTTGGGGCTTTTCTTCTTTTGCTCTTCTAATCTTTGAGGTAGGGATTTTCTTAATGTTGTACATGTGTTTTAGCTTTGTTACGTGCTATTTTGATAGTTAAATAAATTTGAGAAATTAGGATTTTGATTATATGAGTATTAATCCATCAACTAGGGAGAACTCACAAATTTTGTTAAACCTTCAAATTGATTTCCTCGTGATTGATCTATGACTATGAAATTGAAAAAATTATTCCTTAAGAGGGAAATTCCCAATTTTTTCTAAACCCTAGAAAGTGTAGAGATTTGAGAATGATAGTGAGTTGATGAAATTCATGGAATTCTTGAAGAATAATGAATATTGAGTATATATTGAAAATGATAAGATTTTGGAAAATCACATCCTATATGGGAATTGTTAAAAAATACGGAATTATGCTCTATGTATTGTCTATTTTAGAATATTGAGATAGAGATAATTGTTTTAACAATCAGTAGATGATTACATTAACTTGTTATAGAAATTGAATGCGAACTAGAGAGATTGAAACATTTGCAAAGACATGCATATCATTGAACATCTCATGTTTTTATGGTTTAACTTCGTATCGCATATTGAGAAATGTATTATGATTGTTTTATTGAGAACATTTTGAAATGTGTCGAGAAATGAGGTAAATACCTTGGTAAATCCAATTAGGGGGTACAATTTATTGAGAATTAAATTGAGTTGAGGTCCATAGTGAAAGTCCTAAAACACGCGGAGTAAGTCCCAGTTTCCTTCTGATTAAGAGCCGGTAAAGTGTTTTTGATAGTGCTCTATGAGACTACTAGTGACATGTACCTAGGGATTGCCGAAGTCATATTTACAACCATGTATTCTATTGAAATGAAAGCTTTTAATTGACTTATGATTTTTGAAAAGTGCATGACATGAATTTGGAAGGAAAACCTATATTTTAAGCACGGCACATCATTTGCATCCCATAATCATGATATTGTTAAAACTCATACACTTCATTAAGATTGTCTTTGCTAGTTTTATACTCATTCCTATGTGGAAAACCATTTTCAGGTATTGATGGAGTACCTTCGCTGAGATGATGGCTAGGGAGGATTTTGGAGCTCGAAACTTGTTTTGTTTCTTCTTTTTGTATAGCCAATGGCTTATATGTATTGGGATTTGAGACCCACTTTTGTTGTAATAGGGCAATTGTAATAGGGTAAGACCCTTTAAAGACTTGTAAGCCGTTAGGGCATATATTTGAATGTATTCACTTTGGTAATTATCATATCATATGCTATAGATTCAAGCTCTAGGGTTGTGAATATATCAATGCATGTGATCCACTTTTGTCATCTCTATGACCAATTGGAATGAAACACGGTGAAAAAGAGTTATTCTATCGTCTTATATCAATCTATTCTAGAAATTGTCGTTTGCTTCCACATGACTAATTATGTTGAATAGTAAGAATGGATGGGAAATATGGGTTATATCCGATGAATCAAGTTTCATTATTTTGGCAGCGTTACATGAGAAGTGGTACATGTCATTAGTCTCATATTTGGGTATCTAATCTAACTAAGTGGAAATGCCATAAGTGTCTAATCTAACTTGAAATGGGTCATGTCTCAGGTTATAAATATATATATATATATAAATCATGAATAAATTTTACTTAAAACAAGCATCTATACTATATATTAAGAAAAATAGGGTTTCTAATGAGAAGGAATGTGAGAACTCCACATGCTTAATCTCAATTTCTTTTTCTTTTTTTTTCAATTTAAAAAATTAATTAATAAATCACACACTCAATTTCATATATGATTTTACAGTTTTTCCAATTCTACAAATTAAACAAAGAAGGCGCTTCTCATTTCTAAAAGTATTCCCCAAACATTCCTTCCTTATAATCAAACAAATAAGTTTTCCAATTTTAATAATAATAATAATAATTAATAAATCACACACTCAAAAATATTTACCATAAAGCATAAAATTGTTAATAAATATACCAAACAAATGTATACATTAGACATATTTTTGTTATAAAAAATTTATTTACAAATTAAAAATTAAATAAATAAACGGGACAACTAAGTCATGGATTGGACATGAACTCAAGGACTAGGCTTAAACCAAGAATTGATAGCAAAAGAATTGGCTTGAACTTCATTTTCTAAGCTACCAAGAATTGTTAGCAAAAGGATTGACGACGTTTGAAGGATCGCCCAGCCGAGATGTTCAAAATTTTTAAGACTTACAAGCTGCAGTTGAATACATCCAAGTGCGCGTTTGGTGTGGGATTGGATAAATTTTTAGGCTTCTTAGTGACTAACCGTGGAATAGAAGTAGATCCTTTGAATTAAAGCAATCCAGTAGTTTAAGAGACCAAATACTACAAAAGAAGTGCAACATATAGTGGGATTAGTAGCTGCAGTAAACAAATTTATAAGCCAGTCTTCAAATCATTGCAAACCATTCATCCAAGCATTGAAATCAAATTTCAGCTCGGATGAAGAGTGTGACTGTGCTCTGGAAGAATCAAAACAATATTTGTTGTCACCTCCACTCTTAGTGACCCCATTGCCTGGGGAAGAACTTTATTTGTACTTTGCAGTTTCCTAGTATGCTACTAGCGCGATACTTGTTCACGCAAAGAGAATATTGCATTTGCCAATTTTCTATATAAGCAAAACTTTGCTCATCATTGAGATAAGGTTCCTACCATTGGAAAAACTTGCCTTGGCCTTGATGATGGTATCTGGAAAGTTAGTGCACTACTTTCATACGCGTACAATCATGGTGCTAACAGAGTTCCTGTTGAAGGCCTTGTTTGAAAGGGCAAATTTTTCTGGGAGAATTTTGAAGTGGGCAATGGAGTTGGGAAAATTTGATGTTAAGTTCCAACCTAGAACCACAATAAAGATGCAACCCTTGGCAGACTTCGTTGTCGAGTTCTCTCAAGGAATCCATTCTTTTTGCCCGATTAACCTGACTATAGAAATTGAGCAAAGAGGGTACGCATTACAGAAATTGCACAGCCTTTAGCAACCTTGCAACAAGTTAAAGCTTAACCTCAAATGGATGTTGTAGCTCGGCTTTTTCGCGCCCCCTCTCGGAGGTTTAAAAGAAGCCCTACAGTTTAGACTCCCGCGGTTCTGAATCTAATCTCACAAGTGCAATGTGAAATTGATAAACACCAAAGAGTCCAAATCCTGCAAATCATTTGGAAATTTGATTGGGAATAAAAATGCCAAAATTGGACTACTTTGCCAGATACAGAGCCGCCACCTAAATATTTTATTTTGGAAAAATTTAAGAAACCCATGACTCATGCCAAAGGCCACGTGTCCGTTATCACCAAAGTTGCCTTGGCTTGGAAACTTAGGTATGAGAGGGGAAGATCATGAATTGAGCACCCCCGCTCGCCCGATCAAAGATCGGCCTCTACTAATTTTAATATGATTTTTTATCAATATTATGTGCTCTTGTTCCGGTTATTAGGCTAACATTACTATGTGATGCGCACAAGCAAATATAGACTTGTTTGGCCGAATTGGAACAACTCAATTTCATGTTTGTTTTCCGAAAAGAAGTTTGAATTTGCCACCTCAAGTGGGCTTAAAGCTTGCAAATTTGCCACTCAACAAAGTGGACTTAAACGTACATTTATTGAATTATTCCAATTCAAATAACAAGCCTTCATCCACAGGCATTCAAGCAATTTATCAAATAAGCATTTAGCCTCATGGCAAGCATGCTAATCATGGCAACATTCACACATATGCAAGTATGCTAAAGCACTAAAAACTCACCTAGTACTCCAAGCTAAGAAGATATGAGTTAGAAAAATATGCATGATTCCTAACTATGCCAAATGTCTAATGCAACACATACGATGTGCAATTAATAGGCTCGGCTACTTAACATGTTATTTGCAACAATTTGAGAGCATGCTTTTTAAACATGTATTCATCGAAGTATTTAAAATAACAATGCAGTTTGAATGATGAACCGAGCCTCGGTGCATGCAATACAAGATAAATGGATGTAAGCATAGGGTATGCTAATTGAAACGTGTCCCTAATCTAACCATTAAAAAAGGTAAATAAAAGGGAGAAAGACGTGGGGTTGGAAGACATACACATTATTATATTACACTCTCATGAAGGAGAGTCCGAATGAGAACCAAGCTAAGCTAAGCCAATTAAGCTAATTATTACAATAATTAACTAACTATCTAAGCTAATTAATTGGGAATTTAACTAGGCTAAGTTAATTAAATATTACAATAGAAACTAATTTAATTAATCTAAACTAATTAAATAAGTAAACTAATTAGCTACAACTAATTTAGGCTAATTAAATATTACAACACAAACTAATTAGCTATTACTAATTAATTTACAACAAACACATAATTTCAATGCTAATCTAAACTAAATTAACTAGCTAACTAGTCCCGGGAAGCGAGAGGGGCCCATGCATGCTCGGTTTCCACCCGAAGAATATCCATTGTCTGCCCTCGAAAACCTCTGATGGCCTGCCGACCAATAGTAATGGCCGGCCTGCCACTGATGATCCCTTTTTCCTTGCTGCAATAGAGAGCAAATAGGGAAAAGAGAGAGCATTCTCACAAGTTATATATATTGTGTATCTCTCCTTATCATCAAAACATCTCAAAGGAGTGATATACTTGGTCCTCAAACTATCAATCAAGCAATTTCATTGCATGATGGCTAAGGAACCAAGATGTACAAGTTAATAAATACACAAACAAGACCCAAAAAGACCATCACTCTATCATGCATGATCAAGGGCAATGGAGACCTACTTGGCACATTTCATCACTTTAAGTATGAAATGCCCCAATTTTTCTTGTGTTTAATTAACGTCCGATTGAACACATGCAACATAACCAAATGCTTATCTTGCACAATTTTACTTGTCACTTTTATTTACTCATTTTAATTACCAACCATTACTTAGTCAATTAAGTCCATTGGTGAGAGTTTTCTAAAGTGAAAGAAGTGTTAACCAAAGGGTGGTTTAAGGCATGAGAGAAGTTTCATGCCGTTGGTAATGAACCCTCAAAAGAGAATTAAACCATTAAACATGGACCTCAATCTCAAGCTTAAAGAATCCTAAGTTTGAAACAACCTCCAAAGAAAATTTAAAAAGTCAAGAAATGAGAGAGGTTTCAGAGCTTTAGGTGCTAAAATGAAGTGTAAAACAACACCAAAACATGTAATCAACTCAAACAAGAGGTGTCTAATGGCCTAAAACACCAAACTTGTGAGGACCTTTACACTACAACCATGCAAAACAAGACTTAACTGACCTAAACAGCCCAACACAGAGTTAAAGCAGTCTAAAACAAAGGCAAAAACATGCTGGAATATAGCTATAAAAAGCTAGAAAATTATGCTAACATATAGAACTAACTAGGCTAGCAAACAAGACACAAGGAGAGGAGGCTAACCCCTCCAATTTTGGACTTCAAAAAATATTTTTTGCCACTGAAAATACTCTGAAATTCAGTGGTTAAAGGCCCAAAAAAAATTGGTTTAAAAGTACGAAACAAAGGTGCAAAAGCCTTTCAAATAAGAAAGAAAGAAGGGTGAAGCACCCCCTAACTTAAAATGGTCTCAAACCATGAATTTTAGTCCACCAAAACAGGTTTTTTTGCAATTCAAAAACAACCCAAAAACAGTGGGAAAAGATAGCAAAATGAGTATGCAAAACGAAGTGTACAGGATAAGTGCTATACCTCTTGAAGAGAAGAGTAATTCTAGGCAACAAACCAAGCCAAAACTCACGTAAGAAGCTCCAAGATAGCTTCAAGCAATCTCAACTCCAAGACAAACCACTTTGGTTAAGGGTTGATATGCAAAAGTATAGTGTATCTAAGCAACTAAGCACAAAATTTCAAGATAGAGAAAGAAATGTAGAGAGAGAGAGAGAGATAATTTTGTTCCAAAATTTTCTAACCCTCAAAAATGGGGGAGGAGACCCCATATATATAGATAAATAAGCATTTGGCTAAAAGAAATCTATCCATATACGTGTGTGGAAATGAGACCCATTGTGCCAACAGCTAGAACAACTGTCAACAAAATATCTAAAAAAAGACACTGGTGGCTGGCAGCCTCAATTGGTGGCTGGCAGCCACCAGGGGTTGCAAGCTTGAAGGTTTTGGTCCAAAATAGGGCACAGAATGGATGGGGTTTGAAGGCTCAAAGACCAGGCATTCCGCCAAGGACTTTTGGCATCAAAACAAGCACGAATAGTCACAATCATCGAGTGCACAAGCAATGGCGTCCAAGTCTTGGGGACGGTCAAAAATGGGGTGTCTACAGATATACCTTACAATGTGCCATTGAATTTAGTAATAGTAGCCTATCTACTAGACCCGATGACGTACTGCAGAAAAGGTGAAGGGGTAATCCAAGCAACAGAGAAAACAACTTGCCCTGAAGTGCCTAAAGAGGAAATGGTAGGGCAACCGAGCAAAGAAATCGTTGAACAATCAAGTGGAACTCCAGCACAACCAGATGACGCAGTTAAAGAAAAAATAGCCGTCACTGATCCAACAAGCATAGAGTCGGGCCAGGAGTTGTTCTTATTTCGCCAGATGGCTCAACCATTGAGCAAGCAGTTAGACTTGGATTTCCAGTCTCCAATAACAAAGCGGAGTATAAAGCACTTTTAGCCGGTCTGAAATCAGCACTCCGTATGAAGGCAACCGAGCTAATACCATATAATGACTCTAAACTGGTAGTCAACCAAGTCTCTGGCAAATATAAAGCAAAGGATAATAGAATGACCAAGTATCAAATACTAGTTAAAGAATAAATCAAGAAGTTTGACACAATAAAAGTATAACAGATTGATAGGGATGAAAACGCTAAAGCCAATGAGTTGGCCGATTTCCTAGCCATGTCTGACACAATAATGCCCAACCCTCTATTAATTGAATCCTTGTTAAGGCCAAGCATTGAAGAGCCAGAAGTAGTAGAAGTTTATGTGCTGAGCTAGGACCATCTTGAATGGATCCTATTATCATCTTTTTGAAAGACAGGATTTCACCCATTGACAAGAAAGAAGTAAATAAAATTAGAGCAAAATCAGAGTAGCTCTGGCTATCTCCATCAGGAGCGCTGTACAAGAAGTCTTTCACAAGTCCATTTTTGAAGTGTGTGCATCCTAGCAAGGTTAAAGCCTTTTTGTTTGAAATATATGAAGGGATGTATGGAAGTTATATTACGGGGAGATCACTAGCCTACTGAGCTATCTCTCATGGCTACATGTAAGTCAATGCACAAAAGTAAGCCAGAAAATATAAGAAGTGCCAAAAGTTTGCATAACAAATCCACCAACTGACTAGTGAACTTCTATCTTTGATAAGTTTGTGGCCTTTTGCTTTATAGGGTTTGGATATTGTGGAACCTCTTTCGACAATACCGAGTAATATGAAATTCTTCATCGCGGCAACAGTTTACTTCACCAAATGGGTTGAAATAGAAGCACTTATATCCATCAGAGAAAAATATGTAAAGAAGTTTGTCTAGAAGAAAGACAACGGCACTCAATTTGACAAAAAATTTTCAAGGGATTCTACGAAGAATTAAAAATTGAATTCAACAACTCCACATCAACATATCCTCAGTCAAATGGCCAAGAAGAAGCTTCAAACAAAGTCATCCTTGGTGGACTAAAGAAAATACTTGAGAAAGCTAAGGGAAAATGAGTTGAAAAATTACCCTATGTCTTGTAGGCATCCCAAACAACCCCAAAATGGTCAACCAGAGAGACACCCTTCATTTTAGCTTATGGCATGGAGGCTGTTATCCCCTTAGAGATTGGTGTGCCCACCATCAAAAGTTAAAATTTTGATCATGGCTTAAATGGTGAAGTAATAGTCTTGGAACTTGACCTTGTTGAAGAAAGAAGAGAGAAGGCATTGATTTACATCGTTGCATATCAATAAGAGTTATCCAAGATATACAACAAAATCATGCATTCAAGACAATTTAAGATGGGAGATTGGTTTCTATGCAAAGTTATGGACAACACTCTGGTACCTGGTGATGGCAAGCTGGGTCCCAACTAGAAAAGACCTTATAAGATTGTGGGGTTGCCTAGAAAAAGGGCATACAATTAGAAGATTTGGATAGCTGTGTTGTTCCCAAGCCGTGGAACATTGCTAATTTGAAGTTGTTTTATTTCTAACTTTTATTCTTGTACTTTTCAAAAAAAAAATTATCATTAATAAAATAAGTAGATAGTCTTTTTGTTTTAATGCTTTGCAATGTTTATTGTCTTCCTATTATTCTTTGGTTATAACTGAGTTAGCTCGACTAAGAGGCAACAGATTTGAATGCCCCTCACTTAATTGAAAATCTTTACCGAACTGATTTTTAGCTCGGCAAAGTAGGTTGGAGGAGATGTTTCCAACTTTGAAAATCTTGACCCAGTTGATTTTTAGCTTAGCAATGTAGGTTAGAGGATGTTTCCAACTTTGAAAATCTTTATCGAGCTAGTTTTTAGCTCAGCAAAGTAGGTTGAAGGATGTTTCCAACTTTGAAAGCGTTCATCGAGCTGCTTTTGCTCGGCAGAATAAAGTGGCGGTTTGCTTGACAGAGAAGGAACTCTTGTTTTATAGGTTTGTTAACAAGTGAATAATTGTCGAGGCATTGCTTGCAAAAAGTGAAAGTTTCTATTCATTTTCAAAACAACTTACAAAGAGAGGGGTCATTTGCTCAGTTACAATTGGCCCCCAATTTTAGTGTTTACACCGAAAGGAATTTGCTCAATGCCATCCTCATCATTACCTTCTTTCTCTTCGTCCAATACTAGAGCTTTGAACACCCCAGCAACATAGGCCTCAATGTAATCCGATAGGAAGTAGAGGGAAGAGTGGTGAATACCTCGGTATCAAGGCCATGACCAAGTTTTTCACAAGTCGCCTTCTAGCCGGATTGAAAGAATACATCTTTTGTGGTATCAACTTGCTTGCCATAGCTCTCTTCCACCTCATTAAAGCCCTTGTCTCAACAGCCTTTAGCCAGTATCAAGGGCAGTTTGTTGAGTGACAACCTCTTCTTTTAACTTTTTCAGCTCGGCTAGAGCGTCATCCCTCGCCTTCTCAGTAGTAGCAACTTGACCGAGAAACTAAACATTGTCAACATTGGCCATCTCTAGCAAAGTCTAAGACTGACTCAGCTCAGTCTCAACTTGAGCAACGTGGTTAGTTTTATCCTTCAGATTCTATCTTAATTTGACCAGCCTCTCCATGCCAAGATAGGATTTTTGGATGGCCTATCAAGAATGCGAGAGTTAGCAAACATCACCAAGCTGAAAGTGCAACTAAACCGAGGAGAAATTAGCAATTGTTACTGAGCAGAAAGAAGTGATTTGATCATAGATTTAATAACCCGGATATCAGGAAAGTGGCTGTATTTTTCTATGTCTGCAGGCAAGAACAAGACCTTTGAAAGGTTATAACTGAGCAGATGCTCCTTGTCCTCAACAATGGAGTTTGTTGCTGTAATGACTTTGCCCTAGTGGGTTAACGATGGATTCCAAGCTGAGGTAGGAGTGGCCTCTTCAATGGGCTACTCGGTTGTCAATTCCACGAATAGATCAGGGACGCATGCCCTTTTAGAAGCCCGATGTGATTACGTGCTAACCTCTAGAACCACGGTCGAAGTCAAGTCTAGCATGGTTCCCACTGTTAGCTCAATTGTCTGAGATGAAGAAGTGGTGAAAGTGGTGGCTTTGTCCTTAGAAGAGGCTATCATGAAATTCTTGATTCCTCTACATTTTACCATGTCTTCTTCCTCAGCTAGGTGAATCAAGGGGACATCTAGAAGAGTTGGGTCTGGAGGAGGAGAAGGTTCAGACAAGATGTCTATTACTTTGCTTTGGTGGGGTGCGAAGTAACAGTAGGTTAACTCGTAATTTAGGGGGTCCTAGCAGTCACATCCTTTACACCTCAGCATAGCCCTGATCGCATCTTTGTTTAGGCAAGAATAATAAGCTTGGAATCGGTTCAGATTTGCAAAAAAGTGACAACATTTAGCTCAGTACAATGATTTTGAGTGGATGTTTGGTCGGACTATTCTTTTTACCTATTGAGCCCTTGTTTTGGTTTATATACCAACTGGGCACATTAACAGTCTCATAGTTACTAGACATCGAAAGGAAGTCATGATCATGCAAATCCTTGTCTGGCGTGCCTATCACTAGGTGTTCATGACTCATCTTGATTTTCAAGTACTTGCAGAACCTATCATCTATATGGCTAAGGGTGTACTGGCGAAATATCTCGACAAGACTGAGGTTCAAATTCAACTTACTATTAAGCTTAGCTACTCCATTTATTATTCTGTAGGTGTTAGTGGAAACTTGTGTGGGGCAAAATTTGTTTTGCCTTAAGAATTCAGAAATTAGGGGTTGCATTGGGAAGCGAAGCCCCTCTTTTACAATAGATAGCACAGTGAAAGGGCAAACACCTTCTACACCCCAAGGTAGGATTTCCTCTTCAACCAACTCAAAATGGACATTAGCCGAAATGTTGTAATCCTTACGAAATCCGTCTCTAGCTCCGATGTAGCTTCCACATCTCATGGAGCATGGTTTAATTTAATAACTTAAAAAAGAAAAGCTGAGTTATGCGTCTTTAGCTCGACAGCACGTAGTAGTGTAGTTGTGTGGCATTTGCTTAATTTCTCAAAACCACTCAGCGTGTTGGTGTGCCTAATTAAGCCTAGATTCTACACGGTAGAAAATTCATATTTATTAAGTGTATGAGCTAGATTTTTTCTCGGTTGATTAATTAAGCTAGGTTTTTAGCTCGATCTAACGTTTATTAGCTCGGAGAAAAACATGAAGTTTACTCGATTACTTTGTATTTTCAAATCAAAATTGAGGTTTTTGCTCATTTTTGCCAAGATTCTTCAGCATTCTTATTTGAATCTAAGCTTTATGGATCAAAGGGAAGATTAAGGGTTGTTTAGTCCCTGGTGGACTTAAACTTCCAAGTTATTCAGTTTTTGCTTGTTATTTGGGATTTAAATCAAGCTTAATGCATGATTAGGGAATTAGAGCTCATAACATCAAGAACTCGAAGACTTTTAATGGAAAAGGATTAGGATAAGAAGAAGTCCTGATTTAGAACTGAACACCGTCTTTCAATCGGTGAAATGTTCCAATGGTGATGACGCAAGTGCTGTAAGAGAAATGCTCAGATCCTTGTGCGAAAAGCAGGAAGTTGAAGAAGCAGTGCTTTGGTTTTAGGGTTTTTAGTCGAAAAGGAAAATGAACAGTGTATTCATTATATATATAGAAGGTAGAGAGATGCGCGACGGCTGTAGTATGTGCAAAGAACCAATGCGAAGGTACTACGTGTCCTGGACAGGACGTGTGGTGCCAGAGGAGTAAGTGGTATGAAGCACCAGAATGATTTAAACCGCTCAAATAGTGAGACCAGGTTGGAATTTAGCTCAGGTACTAAGAGTAATCCCAATAATGCTAAAGTAGACAGAATTAAGGGGCAATTGAGAGGGAAATTTATATTGAGATGTATGAACCGAGCTAAATTTGGCCCATGTTTTAGACCGGGCTATAGGTTGCAAGGTCGTGGTTAGGCTATCAGCATTTGAGCAAGCAGGCAACCAATGTCACCTTGACTGGGCAATCCCTCTCGTGTGCTTGGTCGAGCAAAGTTAAGCCAACCGAAAAGTTGGAGCTCCAAACTCAGTCGGCACGCCGAAGTGGCACGCTAAGCCAGCTCAATGTGCATTGGAGCTGGTTTTGTTATGCAGTAGGCGAGCAACCGAGCTATAGGTTTGCTCGATAACTGGCTAAAATGTTATGTTATTTCACTTTATCTCTAGTGGAAAGGGTGTGGATGGATAAGCATTATCCATTAGGAAATGTGATTCCTATTGGGACTCTACAAAGAGGAATTAGAGTCCTACAAAGATTCTACCATGCAAAAATCATAAAAGTTCAGAGATAACCTAAAACAAAGTAATGCAATTCTATTCACAAGATTCACAAGTTTTTTTTAATATTGATCTTGAGTGCTAACTTAAGCATCAAAGGGATTTTGCAGCACACATCCGCCGGTGAGCTCACGTTTTTGTGATTTCAGGGCTTAAGACGATGTTTAAAGAATCACAAGCCTAATTACCAGGATTATACTAGCAGCAAATATTTCATGCTTGTACAAATATAATATTGGAACTTCCAAACTAATTCATACCGGTCACGAACTAATAAATTATGATAAAATTTAAACATAAAGTTTAAATTTATTATTATCAAATATTTTTTTTAATTAACTGATCAATTTTTTAGATTAAGTGTAATATTAGGGCTAGAATATGACCTCTAATTTATGACCGCTCTATTTTAGATAATTTTTATTGAATTAATAGTTTTAAACATAAATATATAAATTTTTTTACTTATTCATAAGTTGAGCATAAATCAAGACAATTTCTAACAATTAGGTCAATGTCAAGTTGGCGTAAATATTGAATCGACTAGCTTTTATGTCACTTCTAATGATCAGTCCAACTCTAACACAACTCAATACTAATCTATTCTTACGTAAGAGTTGTGATATAAGACAAATTATAACGACCTAAAACCATGGGTAGATAAATATCTAGGCTTTACAAAACATTAATAAATGAGTATATTAACAAATGTGATTTACAATTACCATATGATAAATTAAAATTCCAAAAATCATAAGTCGAAATGTACTTATATTTTATTATAACTATAATTTTATAATTTATTAGAACACACAATTAATGACATACAAATAATAAAATAAAAAAAAAACTTCTCATATGTATACCTTTGATAAAAATGAATAAAATTTAATTGATTCTAAATCAATTTTACTAAATATTTTAGATAAGTTTTATATTATTATTTAATTTTAAGAAATATTTTTTGATTATTTATTTATACATGTGCATAGCACAGGTATTATACTCGTAATGATAATGAGAAAATGTTTTAACAAAATTCAACACTGAACATATGGTTCATTACATTTTCGGTAATTTTTTTTTTTTTTTAAAGTTAGATATGAACATTTTTTTTAACTGAACTCACAAATTGTTTAAAGTTAATTAGATATTTTATAAAAATAAATAAATAAAATTCAAGTAATGAATTTATAGGGCTAATTTTTTTTTTTTTTTTATAATTCATGATTAGTAGTACTTAATTTCTTTATTATTAAATAAAAAAGGAATTTTTTTTTTATTGAGACATAAAATTCACATTCAAGTAAAAGTATATAAAACATTTAGGGTTATTTTAGAAAGTGGTTTATAAATTGTTTTTTGGTTTATTACAAAAAAAAAAAATGAAAAAAGTAAAGTGGTGATTTGATCCAAATAAGTCAATAAGCTAATAAGTTAAATAATTTTAAATATGTTAGCAAGATATAAACACACTAGCTCAACTTTCAAATGTTTATATTAAAATGTAATATTACATTTTACAAAATAATATTTTTTATTACATTAATAAAATTTTAAAATTTTGATTAACAACATATAAATTACTATAATTATGCGTGAATTATTATGTTAGGACACATTTACATGTAAATAATAACACGCTTAGGTTCTTATGAAATTTTGTATAATTACGTTTATTATTTTTATCCTTTGCATAGTATGGGTTTACTGTTAGTATATATATATATATTGAAACTTAGTAATATTTTTATCAGGTTTATCTTAATAGGATTTGGGGTCACTATTGTGCTTGCGCAAAACAGTGATTGTTGTGCAGCTTGTTGCAAAACAGTGATTGTTGTGTGACTTGTTAAACCCACTTTGGATCTTATTTTAATAATCTACATCATTCAATTTCTAGGAAAATATCGAATAGAACATACCTGCAACAAATTAAGTTGATCGAATATCGATAGTCTCTTCATCAAATCACATTTGCATATATTAAAAAAATAAGGGTTAAATTCATTTTACCTCCTTGTGATAGGGAGACTTGCGTGTAGGTTCTAATAGGTGGATTTATTGTCCAATAGGTCCTATGATAATTAATAGCATTTTTCCTCAAACACTATTAAAAAAACGTCACTAATTGTTAATTTTCAACAACAGTTTAGAAATTGTCACGAAAAATGTTACTAGTATAAGTTGAAGCAACAATTTAAAAAAATTGTCACAAAAAAAGTCACTAATTTTCAACTTTCAGCAATAGTTTAAAAAATTCGTTACAGAAAAATGTTACTAATTGTAAGTTTTACTGATAATTTATAAAAATCGTGACAAAAAAATCACTAATTACTAATTTTTAGCGACATATATAAAAAATGTCATCAAAAATTATTTTTAGTGATGATCTTTTTAGGAATTTATGACTTAGTTTTAATAGGATTTAATAAGAATTAAATTCAACTATTATGACTTATTAGTAATTGATCCCGTGTGGATTTGGGGCTGGAGCACTTTATTTCTTATCGTTACAATATAGGCAAAAAACCCCCATGAGGGGCTGGTTTAAAGTGCTACTATTAATTTTTTCATCTAAACTAATGAAAGTTATATTACACACACCATTTTTTAGAGTGGGTTTTGTTTTCTAAAAAATTATAATGAAATTAATACAACAAAAGAACAATTTTACCTTCATTTTCTCCAAATCTAAAATTAGATTAATATGTTAACTAAAATTAAATTAAATTAAAAATTGATCTAAAATATAAAATATAATTAAGAATTGATTTAAAATATAAAATAAACAATAATTAATAATTTTTCTAAACTTTAATTAAATTAAAATTATATTATCATCATAGAATTATAATAAATAATTAATAATTTAGGATTAATTGTGATTTAAAATATAATAAAATTATAATTATAATAATAATAAAAATTTAAGAATTACAATAAATAATTAAGAATTTATAATTAATTTTTATTTAATTGAGTTAATACTAGATATTATAAATTATGTGTATAAGAGATGAAAGAGAAAGAAAATAACAAAAATATAGAGTTTGATGTTGTTATAGTCATTTTATATCTATAGTTAACGGTGTTAATTGTTGCATTTTAATCAAAATCATGTTAGGGGCATATGGCTATTTTTAAAAGGTATGGGGATAAAATGTTATCAAGTCATACCAAAAAGAAGTAAAATGAATTTTGCCAAAAAAATTAATAAAAAATTATCAATATCCGATCAACTTGATACTTAAATATTTAATTTTTTTGAATATATGATTTGATAAAAGGATTATTAATATTCAATCAATTTAATTTTTTACATATGTATATTACTCCATATTTCATAAAAATTAAATGATTAAAATTATCAAAACAAAATCTGAAGTCAATCCCATAAACAGAGGCGACGCCATTGTGGGGCCATCACCCTTCTAAAAAACGTTGAATTTTTTAGTGTTTTTTATGATAAAAAATTTATTTGATAACTAATTGATCCTATTAAAAAAGGGTGAATTACAGAAAAATTTGTTTGATAATTTTTTTTAGTTTATAAATAGTTATCTCAATTTGTAAATTTGAGAAAAAAATATAAATTTAAAAAATGAGTTTACATTGGTTTTTAAACAGAGATTTAAAAATTTGACTAACAAATTTTTTTTTTCAATTAATTTTTTTTCAACTAATACTAACCGAGAGGGCAATTGGTAATATTACTTTAAACCTTGGGGAGAGGATTGTAATTTTTAAAATGTGAGAGGTGTCAATGTAATTTACCCAATGAGGGCAAAATTGGTATTTAAAAAAATTAAATTGCTGACATCAGCAAAATCTATTAGTTGACTTAATAGTCAACTAATTGAGGGAGCAATCTGTAATGAAACTTTAAATCTCAAGAAGGGAGATGTAATTTCCAAAAGATGAAAGAAAAACTGCAATAAATATAAACCTCTGGGGGTGTCAATATAATTTACCCTAAAAAAACAAAAGACCCCATCCATTAGAAATCAAAACCTATTAAAAATCTAAGTTATTTCTTATTACGTTTCTCTCCTCAACACTCAAATCAAATGTGAGATCAATAATTAAATAGTTGCTTGATC
Organism: Camellia lanceoleosa; assembly: GCA_025200525.1. Taxonomy (NCBI): domain Eukaryota; kingdom Viridiplantae; phylum Streptophyta; class Magnoliopsida; order Ericales; family Theaceae; genus Camellia; species Camellia lanceoleosa. The sequence goes on along the minus strand of CM045762.1, from coordinate 87,341,770 downwards.
ACATATATATATAAAAAAAAATAAAGTGTTTGACATTATTGAGAGTGAGATTATCATGTAGTAATTCAAAAAACAGAAATGATTTTTTTCCTGAAAAATCATTCCTTGAATCCCTCGAAAAATGAAGAGGGGAAAGGCAAGAGAGAGAGGAAGAAAGAGAGAGGAGAGGAGAGAGGGAAACAGAGAGAGAGAGAGAAGAGGGAATAGAGAGAGAGAGAGAGCCCCCTCCGCCTCCGCCGATCGTCGCAGCTCGTCTGATTGTCGCAGCTCGGCCGATCATCACAGTTCGGCCTCCGCCTCCGTCGCCGATCGCCGCGCCTCCGCCCCTTGTTGATGGCCCCTCCGGTTCTTCTTCTTCCTTCTTCTCTTCTGATTTTCTTCTTCTGAAAAAAAAAAAAAAAAAAAAAAAAATGAAACAACGTCGTTTTGATTTCGGAGGGATTCGGGGAAGGGCAAATTCGAGCTACCAATCACTTCTCTTCAAAAAAATGACACATCGTTAAATACAATTATAAAATGTTATATATATTTTTTGTTTTATTAAGACGGTAGTAGTTTATTAAAAATTTATTTTACTTGAAAATGAAAAAATTTAAATGTTAATTAGCTTTTTTTTTAAATAAAATTTGTAGAGCTTAAATTTTGTAAGAGCATCTCCAATGGTATTTGTTATAATATTATTGTCATTGCTATAATTTGGCAATGAATAGTAATAATTTGCCAAATTGTAGCAATGGTGCTCCAATGATACACATGCTATTTTAGTAAATCTCAACCAATTTTCCCTCCAAGTTTATAGGTGTTCTTTGAATATAGGCTTTTTAGTTTTTTTTTTTTTTTTGTATTTTTTTTATCTTTTGTGACCTTTTTTTTTACTGTTTGTAAAATATATATATATATAATTCACCCCACCAAAAAAACAACCACTACAACAAATAAATAAATAAATAAAAATTAAAATTAATATTGTATTTATAAGCGTTGTTCTTTTTGTTTTGCAAATTTTTCTTTTATTTTTATTTTTTTTGAGAGAAAAAAGAGCACAACGGTCGTATTGCAGTCCAAGACACCATCTACACCATTGATTTTTTCTCAATCCAACGGCTGATGTGAGAATTCTGGAAGCATCAGCTGATTTATCAAGAAAACCCACCATTCTCTCTGTCTCATCTTCATTTTCATCAAACCCAATTGGCTGAGCATCTCTCTCTCTCTCTCTCTCTCTCTCTCTCTCTCTCCATGTTCATCCATCTCTTCATCTTCAGTAAAGCCCAATCAGTTGATCAAATCCAAAGCCTATGTTAAGCCAATCGATTGTTCGTCCATCTTTCTCATCTTCATTTTTTAAGTTACCTCTCTCTCTCTTTCTCTCTCCATGTTGATTTTTTAAGTTACCTCTCGAATCATAAATCATGCTTTAAGTTACCCCCCTCTTTCTCTCCCTCTCCATGTTGATTTTTTTTTTTTTTTTTTATTGTTGTTGTTGTTGATCAAGTCTAGAGCCTCATTCAAGTCTATAGAGCCTATGATGAAGGCAGAGCTACGAAGATCCAACGCTGCCGGAGACCTCTAATTAGAGGTGTAGCCGTACAGCTTTAGTGAGCTGTCAAGCAATAAAAAAAAAACAGTGAAGTAAAAGACAAAAGAAGGGGAAGAAAAAGACAAATTAGAGCTCCATTAGTGGTCTTTTTTTAGAGGTCTGAATCATTTTTCTACAATGATCTGCCTCTGAGTCTAGACAAATCCATTTCCCTTTAGATCTGTGTCTGTTTCAAATCAAATTAGTTGAAAAAAATACAACAGATTCAGACCAAATTTGTCATCAATCATGTTGGAATCCAAGTATTTATCTTCTAAATTCGAATTAGATTGCTTCAAAAATTTATATAAATTTGTGAAATTTGAGTTGACTGATAATTCTGAAATTTGTTATTGATTGATTGTTCTAAATATTTGTGAAACAAATTCTTGACTAATCATTATGAAATTTGTGAAATTTATTTTGGGGAAAAAAATTGAAGGAACAGGTGTTATACTGAATAAATGAATTGTATTTGACAAAAAAATATTAGTGAATTTCATTTTAAAAAAAAAAAAAAAACTTCAAACATTTTGGAATTTTTTGCTAAGAGAAGATGAACTGAGCTTTGGAGCCAAAATCAATTCTTTTTGATGATGTGGCATATTTGACAAATGTCATTTATGTTGTCAAATTTCACAACATAAATGATATATGCAATGTTTAGCAAGGAAAAATAGAAAGCCATTGGAAAGTCTTTTTTTTTTTTTCACTCTTATCAAATTATAACTTTTGACAACTCCTTTAACAGCACCATTGATGATACTCTATGTAAATTGTGGCTCTCAATCATTGCTGGTATAAAATTTTCTAAAATCACGGTTGTACATGAATCGCACAACAAACTGATTGAGCATAACAGTGATCCCATTTATGTTAATAACAATTTCATGGACTATCATTTTAAAAAGACTATAAAATAAAATTTGAAGACACTTTTTAAACATGTTAAAATATTTTTTATAAATTATTTATATATTAATAAATTTTTCACACGCTTACCTTGGTTGATGATAATTATTTAAGTGATATTTAAAAAGATATTTACACATAAGTCTTAATTTATGAACTTATATTATATTTAATTAAGATTTTTAAACCTTCAAATTCCATTAAATTTTTAATAGGTGGAATTACTATTCAAATAATGATTGTTCATCATTTATGATTATCTATAAAGAAATATGATAATTTGATATTTATTTTGATTTTCAAAATTTTAAAATATCAACTTTTAAATTGAAAAAAACTAATATATATGTGTGTATGTGTGCGCGCATGCCTACAAAAACAAAAACTACTTTTTTTTAAAAAAAAAAAGTGAATTATTTTTTTGTTTGTGTCTATAAAGAAGCATAACGATAGAATATTGATGTACAAAATTGAAATAAAAATAAATAAATAAATTTTAAAATGGAAAAACTAATCATTATGCTTGGTTATCATTTTTCAAAAACACTTTTCAAAAAATTTTACTTTTTTATTTTTCGTATTTTTTTGTTTTTACTGAATTTTTTTAAATATTTTGAACAATTTCTTTAATTTTTAAACATACCTAACATACATATACCTAAAAAGTAAAAAAAAATTTAAAAAAACTTTTAAAAATTCACTAAATACCAAAAATATAAAAAAAAAAAAAACGAGAATTCAGTACATTTTTTATATTTTTATATATTTATTAATTTTTAAAAATATTTTTTCACAAATTTTTTTTTTTTTAGATACATCTAAGTAAGGTGCATCTAAAAAAGTAAAAGAAATGTTTAAAATTTTAAAAATATTCACTAAAAACAAAAAAATACGAAAACTAAAAAACTCAATTTTCAAAAAGTTTAATTCAAAAAACTCAAACCAAACACACTATAATGTTTTCATTTTTAAAATTGGAAAAAAATTGATAATGTTATCAGTTTTATTGGATAGTTGAATTAAACCAATAAATAAAAAGGAAAAACGTTGAATCTCATGTTCTGTTTTTTTTCGTCAGTTAGTGAAATAATTATCTGAAACATTATTATGCAAAATTGATAATATTCTTAGTTTTAAAAATTAGAAAAAATTGATAATATTCTCAATTTTACTAAATATGAGTTATTCGTACAAAAAATGTTAAATAGAACCTGAGTTACCATAATATTTATAAATATGACTTTTAAGTAATTAATTCTATTTAAAATTGGGTTATTTGTATTAAAAAAAAATAGTATCAATGCAAAATAATTATAGAAGTGGTAGAAGTATCAGTAATTTATACATTAAATTGTGCAAGTAAATCTCGTACTTTTAGTATTTTAATTATTTTATATTGATATTACTTTCTTATAATTTTTCGTTTTATATTTTAAAAGGAGACTTTTTCATAAATTTATTTTTAACTACTTATGTTTCATTTCATTTACATTATTTTTTTTTTATTTCAATAAGTCCTATGAATGACATAGTTACAAAAATATCTCTAATAATATTTACATTTACAGTGCGAATGTTCCGTGATGCGAATGTTCACACCGTCAATATAAATGTTCACACCATTAATGTGAATGTTAACATATCAATGTGAATATTCATATTATCAATGTGAACATTCACACGTCAATGTGAATATTTACATTGCAAAATTTGAATGTTCACATCACCAAATTACTTACCGTTTAAAAAATATTTGTAAGGATAAAAATATTCATAAAATATCTTAAATATAATAATTAGAATTTGATAAATCAAATGTTCAAATAATAAGATTTATTAGAATATAAAAATATCTTATGAATTAATCGAAATACAATTCCTTAAAAAAAAAAATAATAAATTTCCCTATTTTAAAGGAGCCTCTATTTAATTAAATTAATTTAAAGGGAAAAAAAGTAATTAAACAAGGGGTCAAAAGCGAAGAAAGATGACAGAGAGAAAACAAAAAGTTAAGCAAAAGATCCTTTCACGTGAGTGAGGCCAAACTCGCACGGGTCTCCTGTGGAACCCACATCTCAACCCCGCGTGTGACTGACTTCCTCAACTCTCACTTTCACATTCATATTCACGTTGACGGTCTAATTATTATAAAAAAATAATGTTATATATATCAATTAATATATTAACAGATAATATGATATAATTTTTAAAAAATTTAATATTTGTAATTTGTCTAATAAATAAAATTATTAATAATGATATAATACTAATTGGTATAATAATATATACATTAATTAATATATGTAGTACCACCGATTATAAAACAGCTTCTTTGAAATTTAAGTTTGGAATTACTTGAAATAGTTAAAAAATCATAAAGTTTTATTTTATCTATTGAATTATTAATCTCTTATTTTATTTTTTATTATTTTAAAATATTAGTCTATTTTCAAAAATTGAGGACTGAAATGACATAAATTTCCTATTTTGTTCTTTTTTAAATTTATTAATTATGACAATTGATGTTTTCAAAAAAAATCAAAAGATAATTTTGAAAATTTAATATTTTTAAAATATAATAATTGTGCTACCGAAAAAAATTTGATTCCCCAAAAAAGACTATAGTTTGAGACGAAGAGAGTATTAAAAAGTCAATTAAAATAACTAGTTCTCAAAACAACCATAAATGTGAACATAAGAAAATTTGAGTAGTTTTTGGAGTTTGTTTTTGTGATTCGAATTATTTATTTTGTGAAATTTTCATGTATATTTTTTATTTAAAATTAAGATGATTAGATTATTATAATTTTTTCATTTTAGTGTTTGTCTACAAAAAAAATAAATAATCTATTTTCAAAAGCGTATTTGTCAATTTTTCATAAACAAATGCAATAAAATAAAAAAATTTATTATAATGGTTGAATTGACCTAGTTTTTTTTTTCATAAATAGTATAAATTGAGAGTCCTATAAAATAAACTATTTGAATCATTGAAACGAGACTTGTTATAAGCCTCACGGATCCCTCAAGTTCTCTCAATTCAACTTTTATTTTAAAAAAATGTGATTTTTCGATCCATTTGAAAAGTGTTTTTAGTAGGTTTTTAATTTTTTAATTACTATATGAGATGAAAATTTTAATTTTATTCATTTTTACATAACAATATGCAAAGAAGTAATATCAATAGAAAGAAATTTTAAATTTTATAGAGGGAATAAGAAAGAATTTTTTATTTTAAATTTTTTAGTAAAATAACCAATTGAAGTATCACATGTAAAAGCATTATGCATTTTTTCTTTTTTCAAACTACAAAGCGTCCTGCGAGTTCAAAAAAAAAAAAAAACTACCAAGCGTCATGCATGTAAAAGAGTCACAATTTTATACATTTTTAAATACAATTTGTGTAAGGCACTCATCCTAGAGGTCTATTTTTTATTTTTTTGAATTAATAAACTCAAACTTAAATAACTTCTAAAAAAAAAAAAAAAAACTCAAACTTAAATATTTTATTTGTCCTCTGAGGAAAATATTTGTCCAAAATGGATATTTGTTTGTTCAAAATTTATTTATTAGCCTAAATGTCACTTATCTATACACGTGTCACCTATTTGTCAAATTATTTGTTCAAATCTCACACTATTTGTTTAAATCTTACTTATTTGTACATATGTCAAATATTTATTCACCTATTTGTTCAATGTCATCTATCTGTTTATCTAATTGCCACCAGTTGACGGCTACCATGGCCGACTGCTAGTGACTTTTTGAAGATTTTTTCAGGTGAATGTTTTGACAATTTTTCAACGCGTGTCTTTATCACCAAAAGAGATTTAAATAACATATAACCTAGGGGTGCAACTCGGGTGAGTTCGGTCGGGTTATAAGGTTATCCAAGCCTAGTCCAAGTTGTGCTGAGACCTGCCCAGACCCGCCCAAGCCCAAATTGTAACCCAAGGTTGGCTAACCAAGCCCGACCCGAGTTAAACCCGAGTTGCCCGAATTGTAAATGAATTTCAGTTTTTTTTTTTTGCAACTGCATTACTAAATTATTAAAATTTGACTCTATTTACATTTTTTTAATAGAAAATCATTAATACTATCAAAACAAATAATTTATATAATGTAAAGGAGATGCCGCTATAGTAGTTTTTACAATTTATAAGTGAAAATAAAAAAGGGTAAGGTTTTATGTTATTTGTATATATAATATATATTTAATATAATTTAATAATCTAAATTACTTTAATACCATGTAATGGCTAATAATTTATATGTATATTTAATATTTTTATATATCTATATATGTATAATTCAGGCTTCGGGTTGCTCTGGTTGTTTGACGTCTTTGCCCAAGCCCGTACTGAATTTGAAAATATCTTATCCAAGCCCTAAAAAAATTCGAACTAGGTACGAATTGCTCGGATTAAGCCCACCCAAGTTGCACCCCTAATATAACCTCATGAAAATCAACGTTTTATCAATTAATCATTTTTTTATATGTTTACCAATATTAATCACAATGTTTGGGTTATCATTAACTTTTTTCTATATAAAAAGATTTTCGTTAATGTTAAAAAAATATATATAAAATATAAAATTATGCTAAAATGTGTAAAAATTATATTAAATTTTAAGATAAATTACAAATATACCCTTTGATATTTGCTTAAAATATGATTTGTCCCATGCAATTCTCAAAATTATATCTCGCTTGTTGAAGTTTCTGATTTGATAACAAATGGCCCATTTTACTAGTAAATTATCAAATCAATTAATATTTTTTAATGATATCCAAAATTTATTTTAACAAATAATTTAGATAATTGTATAATTGTATAGGAGATCACTTAGGAATTTTATTTTTTCAGTTAATTGTGTTAAATAAAAAAAATGACAATAGAATATTTGTAATTTTTTAAACTATAAAAGACAATCTATATTTTAAACAAATCTCAAAAAGTATATTTATAATTTATTCTAAATTCACTTCTTTTTTTTTTTTTGTGTCATTTTATACTTCTTAATAACAACCAAGAGCCTATAAAACATCAAAAATAATAAGTAGAATCCTTTAAAAAATAGTAAGTAGAAAAAAAATCAGTCACATTAAATAAGTCATAAATAAATAAATAAAAAAGATTTTAAATCACTTAAATCAGTCGCAAAATAGAGTCACTAAGTCCAAAAGTTTTGTCAAGTAGAACAGTCAACTTGTGAGGATGCAATCCTTTCCAACAATTTATGATTCAAAGATAAAGTTATTCATTTTGTAATAATGTTACGTATTTTTGTGGTAATATTATATATTTTTATCAAACATTTTTAAACCACAAAATGTATAATATTGCCTTAAAAATATGTAATATGCATAATTTTATCTTTAAATCACAAATTATCATAATTTTATCAAAAAAAATATGTAATATTTATCATAAAAATACATAACATAAATCAAAAATATATATAATTAGGTGCATATAATACACCATGTCAAAGGGTTAGTTATTTTTTTGAGTTGGAGTTCTCATGTTTATATTTCAACATGAGAGAACTTGAGAAACTCATAGAGCCTATCACGGATTCCGTTTTGATGATTTAAACCATTCATTTTGTAAGGTTCTTAATGTATATCATCCATGAAAGAAATTAGTTCAATCTGATAACCTTAACATTTTCATTTTATCATATTTGTCTTTAAAAAAATAAATTATGTATTTTCAAAAGTATATTTATCGTTCATTTTTTGGAGTGAAATGCGATAAATGGTTACGATTATTAGATCAAACTAAATTTTTTAATGAATAATATATATTGAGAGCCTTACAAAATGAACAGTTCAAATTATTAATAAGTCCTATAAAGATTTTTTCTATTGTTAAAAATGTGAATATCAGAAAAACTAGATAAGTTTCTCTTCAGTCCATTGAAGTATCTTGTTGGGTCTCCATGGGTCCACTACAAAATTCATATTGATAATCCAAACCGTTCAATGTGTGGAGATCATCAAGTACTTATCAATAGTCTCTTCATTAAATCACAATTGTGTTAATAAATTATTTTTAAATTCATAGTTATAGTTGACACAAATTATATTTGATTAAATGACTATCGATATTCAATCAATGTAAATTTTTTTTTGCAACAATGAAATAATTGACGAATCCTAAATATTGAACTATTCAAATTATTGATATGAACTCCGTAGTGGGCCCACAGAGCCCAACAACACGTTTTAGTAAGCCTAGGCCATTTGTTTTAGAGTAATGCACAAATCCCAAAAGTTTTATCAAAATCTTTACTAAATATTTTATATAGATGTCGAACCTACACTGTGTGTGTCTCATCTGGATCTCACATCCATGTAAGATGTTTAGTAGAAATTTTGATAAAATTTTTAAATCTCAAGCATTTTTCTTTGTTTTACCCAAATAAAAAGTTTACATTTAGGCCTAGTTTGGAAAGTGCTTTTGTTTTTTTTATTGTCTTTTTTTTTTTTTTAAAAAACAATGTACAAAAAAAATAAATAAAGTAAAGACGTGGTGTGACCCAAATAATCTAATAAGTCAGCTAAATTTTTATCTAGTTGCCAAAATAGGCCTTAGGGTTTGTTTGGCATGTGCTACTTTATGCTGTGTTTGGTTGACAAATTTAGAAAGAGATTTAGAAAGATAAATGGAAAAAGGTGTATGAAACTATATAAAATGTAAGTATATTTTATTCGAGCTGGGCTTCCCTCTGTTGGGCACGTGGAGGCCCACCACGGGTCTCATTTCGATAATCCGACCCGTTTAATGTGTAGAACTCGTCGAGTACTTATATATTTGTAAAAAATCATGTTGATCGGATATGATAGCTATCTCATCAGATCATATTTTGTCAACTTTTATTTTTTCACCGTCCATTTTTTTTATACAAAATTGATTTGATCACATAGTTATCAATATCCGATCAATGTGATTTTTCACAAGCATACAGTACTCAACGAGTTCTATACATTAAACGGTTTAAATTATCGAAACGGGGCTCGTGGTGAGCTCTCACAAGTCCAACAGTACCCTCTAATTTTATTCAAATTTTACCTAATTTTTTTTTTTTCAAATCCCTTCTTAAATCACCCAATCAAACACAATGTTAGTATATCTTTTTATCTTATTTTGATTACATCACCATTTTATCACATTACATATTTTTTCATAAAAAATTAAAAAATATATTTATTTAAATCATCTCAAACAATCCCTTAAGCCTTGTCAAAATATCAAAAAAATTACTATAAATTATTATATCATTATTTTTATTTTTCATATATTTTTTATAAAAAAATAATAATAAATCACTAAAATAACAATTCCGATTCGTAGCTCGAGAGGCATGGCTCGAAGTTGGCTCGAATTCGTCGGAGGAGGAGGAGGAGGAGGAGGAGGGGACCATAAAATGGGTTTGAGGAGGAGGTCGGGGGAGAGGGGCGCTGTCATGAAATTGCTGGACGCGACGTCTTTGACGATCGGCGCGGCGACAGCGACGGGGAGGCGGGCGGAGCTCTTTTCTCCTCTGGTTTCACCTGGTTTCAACGGAGAAGAAGAAGAAAAGAAAGAAAGAAAAGGAAGAAAAAGAAAGGAAAAAAATATATATATATCCAAAACGATGTCATTTTGACTATTCGAGCCAAAACGACATCGTTTTTAAATATTCGAGCCAAAATCGGACCGTAATTTTCGAGCTACCACTCTTTATTCTTAAAATAATTAATTTCCAAACAACCCTTCCATTCACGTGCACCCATGTAGTTTACATTGGGTTTTGTGGCTGAACAACACGGTCAAGCAACCACACCGACGTACGATGAGGTGATTGATATATGTGTGTATTTCGCACGCGCAACGACATTGTACACAGCCAAACGACTGTGTACGGTAACCATGCAGTGATGGGTCTCCTCCTCTGAGAGAGAGCCTGAGGTTGCACAGTAGAGAGAAAACGAGCGGTCCCGATATGATGATCTTGGGGTTGAATCTGGACCACGAATCATGGAGTCTCAGACGATTTGGCGTGGTCTCAAAACATCTCCAATGGAAACTCTATGGCCTTGTTTGGTTTGTGTTTCTCAAAAAATTTTGAGAAAAATTCTCTACAAATAAGTTTTTAAAAGTAATCAAATCAAACAAATTTTTTTCAAAAAATTTCCCAAAACTTGTTTGGTTTACAAGTTTTCCAAACAAATCTCTCTCTTCAAATCAATCTCTCTCAAAATAATTTTCAAAACATCTTTTGAAAAAAACCAAACCAAACAATTTTTCGTACTTTTTATCTCTAAAACTCATCTCCCAAACTCAAACCAAACATACCCATATCTTCAAATATAGAAGATTTTATGAAAAAATTTACTCTAACCTATCCTTTATATCCTCTTTCATTTGAAAGAATGAATGTTTTATCCATTAAATTTGAAGGGAATATAAAAAATGAAGAATCATTTCTATAATACTATTTATTCTATATTTATTTATTATATTACAAATAACTTTTAATATGTAAATTTAATTTTTATAAAATTGACATCATTAAAAATGGTGAAATTATACTTTTAAAATGAATATAACATTAAATATATTTTACAAAAATTTCAAAATTAAATCTTTGTTAATGAACAAAAATTATTTACTTTTTGATAAAAATATTTTCAAGAGAAATTTTTAAAGAAGAAAATGATGATTAATGTTTAAGAAAAAATCCCAATAAGTTAAAAAAATAATAATAAATAAATAAATAATGTTGTTGACCGGCCCAACTTTTTGACGAACGTCCGGTGACACTCAATCCGAAAGAAAATGAAAGGTTGCGAAGATTTCTGGTTAGAATTTGAATAAATAATGACATATTTTATATGAAGTTTTCTTAAGTGTGCAACCCACAAAAGGTGTAAGTGGGTTGAACACTATGTGCCACTCACACAAAAGGTGTAAGTGTAAGGTGTAAGTGTAAGTGGAAGGTATAAATAAAATGTATAAGTTGCACACCATGTGCCACTTACACAAAAGGTGTAAGTGCAAGGTAAAAAATGTGTAAGTGTAAGGTGTAAGTGAACACAAAAACGTGTAAAATGTAAGTTGCACACTATAACATTACCCATTTTATATTTATTTTTCGAATAAAAAAAAATTATTTTCACCATTTTGATGAGGATTGGGTTGGAGATGCTATGATGGATGAGTTGCGAGCCTGGAAAAGCCGACAAACATATCTGACATTGTCTCTCTCACTCTCTCTCTTGCTACTTTGGGCCCACCTCTATCTCCCCCTTGATTCTGCTTGATGCTGCAATCTGCTTTTACAATTGTTCCAAGTGGTCCCCATTCAAACAAGAAACAATCCTCAGAATTGGAATCCGGTGGTCATGACACCACTGGATGGTATGGTAGTCACCTGATTCACTTATCAATGTAAAATTATTTAAAATAAAGATAAATTACAAATACACCCCCTGAAATTAGTTTAAAATACAAATTATTTCATGTGATTTGAAAAATTACAAATATCTCTTTATCAGAATTTTTTATTTAATAGAATTAATTGAAAAAGTGAAATTTCTAACTGTTCACCTATACAATAATAAAATTATATGAATTATTAATTGAAATAAAATTTTAACATTATTAAAAACTATTAATTAATTTGATGATTTCTTAATAAAAGAACTTATTTATTATGAAATTAGAAATCTTAGAGAATATAATATAATTTATAGAACCACATTGAGTAATTTGTAATTTAAATAAACCTCATAAAGTGTGTTTGTAATTTATCCTTAAAATAAATTATAAATATATTCTTTAAATTTATTATTTTTTTTGACACCTTTAAAATTTGTTTAAAATGGCTAAATTCGGAGTTGTTTGGAAAGTAATAAATTAATATCCTTTTTGACTTTTTTATGAAAAATATGAAATATGAGTTGAACTTGAAGTGATGTAATAGGGAGGTGATACAAGTCAAATAAAAAGTGATGTGATCTAAATAAGATGATTGTGACCCAAATAAAATAATGCGCTAAAATAGAATGTGCTATTTTAACAAATGTCAAACAAAGCCATAGTCAATAAAGACAAAATAAGTTAATTTAGTGAATAAGATAAAATATAACATTCAAATCATAATAATTTTACTTTGTCTCTCACAACTATCAAATTAACTAAAAAAAATTAAAATTTATCCCAAATAGATCAGTAGAAAGAGAGATATCGTCCAAATCAGCAGAGGGAGATAGTGGTATCGGCGACGAAAATGAAAAGGAGAGAGAAAGAGAGATGGTTTCTTTAGGTTTGGTTTGAGAAATAATATATGTACATGGATATTTTGGTCATTTTGTATAAGTATGTCTTTATGGACAAAGTATTTTAAAGTGTAGACTTTTGACCAAACAAAATTTAAATTTAGATTTATGGATTAAGTGTCCTAGAATTTATCACCCTTTTATTCTTTTTGAAAGATATCTGGATAATTGTCCCATGATAAATAGAGTTGAAGAATGATGCCAGAGTAGGGCTAAGCAAGGAAATCGAAAAATCTGCAATCCGAACCAATCCAATCCAATTTGATTGGTTTGGACTGATTTTTTGAATCCATCACTCAGTTCTGGTTTGAAAAATTAGAGAAGTTCACTATTTTCGAATTAGAACTGAACCGAACCGGACCATATATAATTTTTTAATTATTTAACATAATTTTAGTTTTGTAATTGATGTTGTCACGACAAAATATTTGTTAGATGAGAGTTTTATGCCTACTACATATTGAACAATATGTTTATTTACTAAATATTATATTTGTTTAAATTATGTTTCGAAAAATCATGAATAGATTAATGTTGAACAATATTTACTTAATGCTATGTTTTCGTTTGGTGGGCATATGTTATTATTATTTTAAAAATTTATGTTAAGTTGAATATTTTTGAAAATTTCATATGATTTTTTTTATGAACAAATTATGTGAAACTGTTATTTCAAATGATTGATCTAGTTTCAATTTTTTAGAATGGTAGATAACAAATTTATCTTGAATTTTAGGATAAACTACCAATAGGTCCTACTTTGGAGACTTATTACTCAATAGGTCCTACTTTGGAGACTTATTACCCATTAAGTCCTATTTGATATAATTTATTAAGTGATAAAGATAAATTTATCAGTCTTTTTTTTTATGAATAATTTTATAGTGATAAATTTATCAGTCTCTTTGTTTTATGAATAAATTTTTAGTGATAAATTTATCACTCTCTTATTTTTATAGTGTTAAATTTATTAGTTAGGACCTGTAGGTAAATAAATCTAGTTAACAGGACTAATTGGTAAGTACCCCTTGATTTTATTCCAAGCAACCAATTCAAAACATACTCACCACTATGCAAGAGCACCCGATAATTTATCCCTTCCAACACCACATCTCACAAATTGCCAATGCAAACTATAAAAATTGCCGATTTGCCACTATTTTTCACTCACTTCCTCATTTTGACCTTCGACTATTAAGGGCACGTTTAATGACGTTCATAATTAATTATTTTTGTACAGAAATATTTTAATTTAATTTAATTTATTTATTAATAAAAAAACAAGAAAAGAAGAGTGAAGGGTGGGAATGAGCCTATGTGAGAAAGGAATACCAAGAAGAACTAGCCATCGCTGGAAAAGTTAAGGAGGGTTGACTGAGCTTCGTTTGGTTTTGGATTTTTGGTTAAAGAAGTATAAAAAGATAAAATTAGTTATATAAATTAATAAGATAAAATATTACATTTAAACTATAATCATTATATTTTTTTTCTTACAAAAATTAAAAAAGACAAAATAAACTAAACCAAACAAAGGCTAAAAAAGTCTTAACACAAAAAAAACTAGTTAAAAGAGCCAATACCAACTAAGAGTGATAGTAGTTAGGATTTTGCATGGGAGAGGAAAGAAAGAAGAGATGAAGTAGAAGATATGAGAGATAAAGAATTATTGTTTGATTATCCATTTTTGTAATTATTTTCAATTTTTTATGTACTTGTAATTATTGTTTGATTATTCACTTTTTAATTATTTTTTGAATAAATTACATTAATCCTTCTTGATATTTTGAAATGAGTTAGATTCTCTCAAGCCGGTGACCAACTTAAAAGAGTGTTCAGGTTTGGTAGGCTTATTTTGAGGCCGATCTCGGTGATTCAAATCGTTCTTTTTAAGACTCGTTAAGTAAAATATTCATGTAAAAATTTAAGATTATCGAATATCAATAGTTATATATTTTAATCACATTTTTTTTACAAAATAAATGATAAATACAAACAACCCTTCATTTTTTTTTTTTGTAATGTAAATATGATTTAAACATATAACTATTGATGTCTAATCATTTTACTTTTCTTCATGAATATTTTATTTTATGAATCTTACAAAGTGAATGGTTCGAATTATTAAGGTCGGCCTCAAAATGAGTTTATTAAGGCCAAGTTTGGCATCTACTAAATAATACAAAAAGTCAAAAAGTCATTATTCTATTTAAGTCACATCATCTTATTTAAATCATATCACCTCTCTAACACATCACATCAAACCCAACCCAAACCCAACCCATATAAGCTAATAAGTCAAAAAATGCACTTTTTTAGAACATCCCAAACCAACCCTAAGTCTAAATGCTCTCTTAAGTTGAAGTGGCTAATCTGAGATAATCTAAACATTTTAGATAAATCATAGTAAACCTCACAAGTTTAAAATTAATTGATGAATTCTTTTAAGGTTTTAATTCATATAATATTTAATTTATTTTTTTATCAATTATTTGTTAGTCATATGAATAAAAAAAAATATTACCATTTATTTTACGGGAAAGTTTATAATTTATATTGTTTATCTAAAAAGGATCCGTAAGTGGGAAAGTTATTTACTACCCTCAGATAAATAGTTGAAATGTCCTAATTTTTTTTTTCTTTTTTTAATTTAAGAAATTCAATTCATTTGATTTTTTTTTTTTTGAGACACAACGAAAATTAACATAACATAAAGGAAAAATTTTTCTATTTTTATTCTATTGTCACTAAACCGTTGTTGACACTGAAAATGGCCAAAAACATCCCTTGAAAGTCACCGGTAATGGCAATTGATAGTGATGATGTGATATACAGAGAGATGACAACGGATAGATAGCTAAACACAATTGATAGATAAATAAATAAGTAAAATTATTCATGTTTGGCTTGAGTTTTTTGAATTAAGTTTTTTAAAAATTAAGTTTTTTGTTTTTTATTTTTTGTGTTTTTTTGTTTTTAGTGAATATTTTTAAAATTTTGAGCATTTTTTTTTACTTTTTTAGCTGTATCTTAGTTATATGTATCTAAAAAGTAAAATATTTATGGAAAAATATTTAAAAAAATTAATAAATATGAAAAAATATGAAAAAAATGTACTAAATTTTCATTTTTTTATATTTTTGGTATTTAGTGAATTTCTTAAAGATTTTTTTCATAAAAATTATACTTTTTAAATGTATTTACGTTAGGTGCATCTAAAAATTTTAAAAATTACTTAAAATATTAAAAAAAATAGTAAAAACAAAAAAATACAGAAAATAAAGAGTAAAATTTTCTGAAAAGTATTTTTTGAAAACTCAAACCAAGCAAAGTGAATATGATTTTTCAAATTATTTTGACCTTTTATTCCTAAAAGAATAGAGTTTGAAGTTGTTGACTAAAAAATTTAAAATTAGACTTAGGTCTTGTTTGACAACTACATGTTTTAGGTAAAAAGTCAAAAAGTTATTATAAGTTGTCACATCATTCTCTCTACTTTTTTGTATATCTTTTCGTAAAAATTAAAAAATTATTAAAATAATTTGTTCCCAAACGATGCCTTAGGCTTTTTTTGGGAACTGACTTATAAGTTAATTTAGCCTCCCTTTGGGAAGTGAGTTGGCTTTTTGACTTTTTAATTTTTTTTGACTATTTTAGCCTGTGCTAAAAAGCTTGTTTGGAAAGGGCTTTTTAGCTTTTTAATTTTTTGGCTTTTTTATTTTATTTTATTTTTTTTGTGAGAGAAGAGTGTAATGATTATCGGTTAGATGTGATATTTTATTTTTTGTGGCTAAAATAGTATATTTTGTCTTTTGTAGCTAAAATAACCAAAAAAAGCCCCAAATAACTCTTCCCAAACGGAGCCAACTTTTTGTCTTATTTGGATCACAATACATTTATGTTTTTACATGTCTTTGCATAATATGTAAAATAAAAAGATGATATGACAAAAATAAATAAATAAATAAAAATAAATAAATGCTTTTTTAGGTCAAGCATAGTCCCTAAATTATTATAATTATAGTACTGTTTACTTATAGAATGAAAATGCTCCGAAAACATTCTCCTTAACATTTGCCCTTAATTAATCTACTATCTACTACTACTATAAAAATGTGAAGAGCCTATCATATATTTTACATTTTTTAAATCTCAATTTTATCCTTTCAAATTTATTATATTTTCCAAAAATCATGATATATAATCAATTATCTCTTTATTTTTGGAGTTGAACATTCAAAAATGATATATCTACTTTCAAGAGTCCTATATAAATATAAATAAATTGTCTCCTTTCTTATAAAAAAAAATACAAAAAAATCGTCTTCATATTTTTTACATTAATGATGATTGAAAAACTAAAAATAAATACTTTCTCTTATTTCTTGTGTCTATTTCTATACTAATATACATAATTTTTACAATTGTCCATCATGGATCAAATCATTGTGAATTATTTTGGTTGAATTTTAAAGTTGTATGTATTTGTTTGAATCTAGATAGAAGAAAGCGCATGCGTTTTTAAAACAGAGATTTGTGTTGCATCTCAAAAATTTGTAGGTTATCTTCACACACTTTTATTTTTGTTTAAATTATATTTTATGAACTATAATATTTTATATGATATATTAATAACCAAGGTATGATATCTGTACGCAGGGCAAATATTCAAGCAAGCCCGTACTCCTTTCTTCCAAGCTCCTGCTTGTCCGATCGACCTGCGATCACAACGGCAGTGCGTTACTCGGCGGTGTGTGGCCGGAAAACCCCTCTGACGATCAAGTTAGCGCACACACACAGGGATCGAGAGAGAGAGGAGAGAGTTGAATGTAAGTATTTCCCTTACCCAAATGTTCTTCTGCCCAGCATGGGAGGCGCAGACACGCTTATATACCTTCTGCGCCCCAAATCTACTCTCATTAGTCTCTCGACACGTGGTGCTGCTATCTCATCAGTCAGCACAAATCCAGCAATCACCACCTAACCAATCTGTTATGATACCTCGGCGGAGCTCGACAGATCGGCGGAACCTCCCCGGTTTCTCCTGACCGCGCTGCACGACATATCTGAATGATCCATTCGCCGAGCTCCTGTACAACCGAGCTCGGCCGCATTCCGGCGAGCCGAGCTCGAGGTAGGTCGGTCCGGTTAGCCGTCGGCCCTTCTGCCGAGCTAACGCATGAACCATAGAAACTAAAGGCAGGCAGACAGCCCGCCGTACTCCCAGTAGACCGGTTTCTACACCAAGAAGCCAAGTAGCTCGTACCACACATGCTCTTTGCCTTAACCGAGCAAAACCTTTCTGGACAGGCCCATGCTACCACAGTCCAATTATGTACGGTCCATAATCTGCCCGGCCATTATCACGGCCCAATCCAGCTCATAAATTTCCCTCTCAATTGCCTCTTAATTCCGTCCGCAAAAGTGTGACCGGGATTACATGATCCTACCGGGGTAGACCCTTCATCGGTCTTCAGTGTGCAAGATGACAACCGGGCTAGTTGATATGACTGGCCTCCAAACTTGCCCGGTCGACGCCTCGACTTGCCATCTTGTCTTTTCAGTACTGACGCCGCCGTCAATAGGGACACGTGTTGCTCACCTATTGGCCTCGAGCAGCCAACCATCACGTCCTTTTGCATTCAAATTTGGGCAGCCTTTTTCACCTCTATAAACATGCCATATCCTCCTTCATTCTCCTTTTACTGACCTTCCTTCCTCCTCGTCGATCCAGAGCACCTGTGCCCTTCCTTTCTTGCTATTCCTGAGTTCGTGTCCGAAGGAGAAGCTTCTGCCCTTAACTAGTAAGTCCTTCGGGCCCCTTTTTGCTATTTTCATTTGGTATTTCACATTCTAGGGCACAAAATCCGTAGGTTTTAGGATATACCCCTTCCAAAACCCTTACTTCCCCGTATTCTCTTCCCTGTTCTTCAATCCCAGTGATGAACACATGAACACATGAAGATCTGGAGCGGACCAAGCTCCAGGTCTTCTTTTGATCCCAAAAAACATTGAGACCGAGCAACTTACAAGTTTGCCTAAACCTTAGTAGAAACCGAGGTAGACGGAGGACTTGGCCGCTCGATCGGGCTAACAACTGGTCCATTTGAGCAACCGAGCTCCTTGGTTTGCCTTTGCGTCCGAGGTGGTCTGGCACTCTTCATGACCAAGCTAAAGTCAAGCTCGTTTTGCACGACTGCGCTTCCACTTACACTTGCCATCCTTTTCCTGCAGAGTCCAAGGGGACCACAGACCAAATACCGAGGCTCTCAAAAACCGAGCAGCCATCAAACACCAGTCTGTGCCAAACCACCTCAGCCGAGCTAAACCAGCCGGCGACACATGGGGCGCTACCGCTTCCTTGTTGACACTCCGGCCACCTTGGCCGTATTCCGGGAAGAGTATGGTATCCCGGCTAACGTTCAATTAGAGCTCAGCGGCTTAGATATCAACCCTTGGGGCAAATTAGACCAATGCCCCTTCACCGTGCTATCCATCATTAAAGGAGGCCTCCGCTTTCCGGTCAACCCGTTGATGATCAAATTCTTGCGTCGCAACGGGCTAGCACCCACACAAGTGTCAACAAATACATACTGAATAATCAACGAGATCCACGAGCTAAACAACCGGCTTGGAACCAACTTAGGTTTAGCCGAGATACTCCACCAATATACCCTTGGGCACACAAGCGGTGGCCTCGCCTATTACTTAAAGATTAGACCGGACAAAGAAAAGATAGTGACCGACACCCCGGACAAGGACTTGCACGACGACGACTTCTTCTGGGTGTCCGGCAACTATGAAACCGCCAACGTACCGGGCTGGTTCATTAGCAAGAACTTCGGTTCCACATGTAAGCCGTGCTAACTTGCTCAGTCGATTGCCTTTCTTCACTATTCTATACTCACATTTTCCCTCTTTCCTTTGTAGCGATCGAAGCCTTGCAAGCCAGCTATCACTACCCCAACGAAGCAGCCATCAGGACCATGCTCCATTACCCCAACCGGGACTGCTACGACCTCCTCGGTTACACACCAACATATCAGTATTCAGCTCCACGTCGGAGTAAGGTCACAGACTTTCTCCGCGCTCCATCTCTGCCTCCAGATCTTACACTTCCTAGCGTTCCATTCATCCGTCTGACCGAAGCAGAAGAGATGGCCAAGAGAAGCCGCATCAAGAACCTGATCATCGCCACCTCCACCGAGATACCGAGCATCACAACCCGCTCTCCTGCTGCCGGGCAATCCAGCGGAACCGTGGTTGCATTGGTGTCTCCCGCCGCCGGGCAATCCAGCCAAGACACCCGCCGGGCTGGTAAAAGGCCACGTGCAGACCCTCTAGCCGAACTTGTTACAGAGCTCAACACTGAGCAACCTGCCGTGATAGCTGACCCAACTCCACCGTGGAGGCCCCAACTCAAGCACCATGGTAAAGAGATCCCAGCGATAGCTTCTGTTAAAGGCGACAAGGAACATCTGGTCGCCTTTGATCTCGGCAAAGCCCTCCTCCTACAGAGCGACGTGGTCGGCAGCAACCATGTGCCAGACACCCAGTTGGTGAAATCCTCGATCAAGTCCATGACCAGGGTAAGAATCTCAAACTTTTTATTCAAATTTCACAAGTGTTTTCTCGGTTTCTAATCAAACTTTCTTCTTACAGGCCATCTAGAAGCATCACTTGGTCATGGAGCGCATTCACCGACTCCGACAGAAGGCGACCGACTCTGCCAACCAAGTTGAAAGTCTTCAAGCCGAGCTCGGGCGAGCAAAAGCTTTACTGCAGATGGTCAACTCTGACAACTCTAGGCTACTCAGCCAGCTTGGATCTGCCGAGAAAGAGAGAGACGGGCTCCGGGCCGAGCTAGATACGCTCAAACAATCAGGGGAAAAGGAGCTGAAGGCCGCCAACACTACCGGTTTCCTTGAGGCCAAGGAGAATTACACAAAGCAAGTCCGCGCCACCCAAGACATATTCTTCAAGGCAAGGTGGAAGACTGCTTGTGAACAGCTCGACCAGGGATCGGGAACCGACGTGTTCGCCTCTCCCCCAGTTGCATTCCTACCGAGCTACCTTGTGCCCTACACCAACGACGTCTTCAATGCGTTGCAGGCTGAAGCCGAGGAAGAGGAAGCTGAAGATGCCAAGGAAAATGCGGAGGGAGAAAACCATCAAGAGCAGCCCGGCCAAACTAAGACCGGTGCCCAAGACAAAACACCAATGGTCAACCTGGAGGCAACCGAGGACGAATTCACTGATCTTTCCCCCCTAGCTTAGTTTTCTTTGTCTTCTTTCTTTTTGTCTGAACATGTAACCGGGCTATCGGCCCCTCCTGTAATTATTGTGCACCTCAATGAAAAAGTTCTATTTTCATCAAGTGTTTACACGATCTTCAAGCTAAACAACTTCAGCTGGACAAAATACTTTGGCAGAACAAACCATCTTGTTTAACTTATATAACCGAAATAAAACATCTCGGTTTAAGTTCCATGAAAGTTGTATAAATCATCAACTCAGTCAACCGGAGTACAACATCTTGGTTGAAGTTCAAAGAAGAATAAGTCATCAACTCAGTCAACCGGAGTAAAACATCAAAGTTGAAATCATCAACTTCACCAACTGGAATAAACATCTCGGTTGAAATCTCAAGTTGAGCAAATCATCAACTTCGCCAACCGGAGTAAAACATCTCGGTTGAGAACTCAAGTTGAGCAAATTATCAACTTAATCAACCGGAATAAAACATCTCGATTGAGATCTCAAGTTGAGCAAACCATCAACTCAATTAACCGGAGTAAACCATCTCGGTTGAGATCTCAAAGTTGAGCAAACCATCAACTCATTCAACCGGAATAAGACATCTCGGTTGAGATCTCAAAGTAAAAAACAACAATTAGAATGCTAAAGCAAAGATTAGACACTTCTATATATTGACAAAAAGAATATTACATTCTGAAGTGAGGGGCAAAAAATTCCTTTACACAAAAAGAACACAAAAGCTAAAAATAATACAGTTTCAGGTTGGCCGCATTCCATGGCTGGGGTATTCCTCTTCCCTCCAAATCCTCCAACTGATATGCCCCCTTGCCCGCCAGACCGGTTATCTTGTACGGTCCTTCCCAGTTTGCCTCTAGTTTGCCTTCACCTGGCACTAGGGTATTGCCCATAGCCTTCCTCAAGACCCAGTCGCCCACTTTGAACAGTCTGGGGTGCACCGTTTTGTTGTATTTTCTTGAAAGCTCTTGCTGGTAGGCGGCCACATGGATAAGAGTCTTTTCCCGGAATTCTTCCATTAGGTCTAATTCCAAGGCAATGGCTTCAGAGTTCAGCTCGGGCTCAAAACTTTCTCTTCTGAGGGTGTGTATACCAACTTCCAAAAGGATGACTGCCTCCATGCCATATGCCAAGGCAAAAGGAGTTTTCCCAGTAGATCGCCGCGGGGTCGTTCGGTATACCCAAAGGACACTTGGGAGTTCCTCGACCAATTTTCCCTTAGCTTTTTCAAGTCTTTTCTTCAACCCATCGAGAATGATCTTGTTTGATGCTTCGGCTTGACCGTTAGATTGCGGGTAAGCCGGGGTAAAGTTGTAGAATTCAATCTTTAAGTCTTCACAAAATCCTCTGAATAGGCGGCCGTCAAATTGGGTGCCGTTATCAGAGATCAGAATTTTGGGGATGCCAAACCGCGTTATCATATTCTGCCAGACAAACGGCTTGACGTCTTTCTCCTTGATTGTTGCCAAAGGCTCGGCTTCAACCCATTTGGTGAAGTAGTCTGTGGTCGTGATGAAGAACTTCCGGTTGCCTGGTGCCGTTGGGAGTGGTTCCACTATATCCAGCGCCTACATCGCAAAGGGCCAAGGGCTGGTGAGGGGAAGAAGTTCCCTGGCCGGCTGATGGATTTGGTGGGCAAATTTCTGGCACTTCCCACATTTGCGAACATGCTTTTGCGCGTCAGCTTGCATGCACGACCACCAATATCCTTGCGAGATAGCCCGGTAGGCTAAAAATTTGCCCCCTATGTGACTGCCGCAGATGCCTTCGTGAATTTTGTACAGGAAAGCCTCCACGTTGTTTGGATGTACACATTTGAGATAAGGACCGGTGAAGGACTTCTTGTATAAGGTACCGGAAGGAGAGAGCCAAAACCGCTCTGACTTCACCCAAACTTTATGTGCTTCCTTCTTGTCAGCTGGAAGGGTCCGTTCTTTGAGAAAGAGAATGAGAAGGTCCATCCAAGAAGGACCTAGCTTAGCGCAGAGTACGTCTGTCTGCTCGGCTTTCTCGATGCTAGGCCTCGGAAGGAGTTCAATTAGGAGAGGGCTGAGAGATGTGCTATCGACCATGGCAGCGAGACCGGCTAATTCATCTGCTCGGCCGTTATCTTCACGGCCAATCTGTTGGACCCTTATTGCCTGCAATCGCTTGACATGGTCTCCGACCAGAGCTTGGTACTTTGCCATTCTGTCATCCTTTGCTTCATAAACCCCAGAAACTTGGTTAACCACAAGTTGGGAATTATTATAAACCATTAGCTCGGATGCGTGCATCTGAAGCGCGCTCTTGAGCCCGGCCAAAAGTGCCTCATACTCAGCCTCGTTGTTTGATGCAGGGAATCCGAGGGTGATAGAGTGCTTGATGGTCAGTTCATTTGGCGAAATCAGAACTATGCCCAGTCCGGCACCGTGGCGGTTAGAAGCCCCATCTACAAAAAGTTTCCACATTTCGCCTACAAAAAGCTTTCAACATTCTGAAGGGTCTTGGGAGGCCTGAAGGTTGATGTTACCACGGTCGCTTCATTTGTTAAACCGAGTTCAATCTTGATTGGTTCCACTTCCTCCCCCCTTGGTGATGTAGCACCGGACAGAGCAGGTTGGTCGGTAAAACCCAACGCCGTTGTCGCATCACCGGGTTGTACCGTCGTATTGGTTGAAGGTTTTTCGGCGGGGCACGTAAGTTCCGCGTAGCCAACATCGCCGTGCTGTGTTATTTCGGTCGAGCCTGTATTCACCTCCTCGTCCACCGCGGCAAGATCTACCGGGCATACCAAATGAGTCCCTGGTGAGAATTCAGCAACAAAATCGGCCAACGTCTGGGCTTTTATGGTAGTGCGCGGTTGGAACTTGACGTCAAACTGTCCCAATTCGACCGCCCACTTGAGAATTCGACCGGAGAAGTCCGCCCGCTCGAACAAAGCTTTGAGGGAGAACTCGGTCAAAACGATAATTGTATGAGCATGGAAATAGTGCGCCAACTTCCTGGAGGCTATCATCAATGCCAATGCAAGTTTTTCTAGCGGCAAGTATCTCGACTCTGCCGGTAGCAAGGTTTTGCTGACATAGAAGATGGGGAGATGCTTGATTCCTTCTTATCAGATAAGCACCGCATTGACTGCATGCTGCGAAACCGCCAGATAAAGGTAGAGTTCTTCGCCGGGCTTCGGCGTTACCAACAGTGGCGCCGAAGACAAATATTCCTTGAGCTCGGCCAAAGCCCAGTCACATTCTTCATCCCATGAGAACTTTGATTTCAAAGCTTGAAAAAAAGGACGGCAGCGATCTAATGACCGGCTTATGAATCGGTTAAGCGCGGCGACTATTCCGGCCAGATGCTGTACGTCCTTAGTTAAGCTAGGCTGCTTTAATTCTTGTATGGCTCTGATTTGAGTGGGGTCTGCCTCGATGCCTCGGTTTGTGACTAGGAAGCCTAAGAATTTTCCTGATCCCACGCCAAAGGCACACTTAGACGCATTCAGGCATAGCTTGTGTTGTTTGAGAATGGTGAACATCTCGGCCAAGTTGGACAAGTGGTCTGCTTGATGCAGCTTTTAACCACCATGTCATCGATATAAGCTTCCATTGTCCGGCCTAGCAGAGGAGCAAACATTTTAGTCACCATCCTCTGGAAAGTTGCCCCGGCGTTTTTCAAATCAAAAGGCATGACTCGGTAGTAGAAGAGTCCCCTCGGAGTAGTGAAGGAAGTGATCTCGCGGTCAGGGCCATGCATGGCAATCTGATGGTAACCGCGGTAGGCATCTAAGAAAATGAGTCTGTTATGTCCAACTGTTAGGTCCACAAGCTGGTCTATTCTGGGCAGAGGAAAGTTGTCCTTAAGGCAAGCTCGGTTGATGATCTTGTAGTCGATGCAAACTCGCCACTTCCCATTCTTCTTGGGTACTACGACCGTGTTTAAAATCCACCGAAGGTAGTGCACCTCCTGAATAGCCCGAGCTTCAAGCAAGTTCTTCACCTCTTCTGCGACTACCTCGGCGTGGTGCAGCGCCAATCTCCTCGTTCGCTGAATCACTGGCCATGCACCAGGGAAAACATTTAGGTGATGACAAATAAAGCTCGGGTCGATGCCGGGCATGTCATAAGGCGACCATGAGAAAACTTTGATATTTGCCATCAAGAATTCCACCATCTCGGTCCTTTCCTGGGCGGTGAGGCTTGAGTCGAGCAGAAAGAACTTGTTCGGGCTATTAGTGTCAATCTGCACTTCCACCAATTCGTCAACGACTTTATCCTCGGCCTTAGTGCCCACATCGTCAAGGACTCCCTAGTCTTCCGGTCCTTCTATCATTTGGACAAAGCCTTTGGCAGCTCGGCTCCCGTTCACTGCTACAAAGCATTGCTTCGACATAACTTGATCGCCCCAAATCTCCTCAATTACCCCCATAGCCGAGGGAAATCTCATCACCTAATGGTAGGTCGACGCTACGGTTTGCATAGCGTGAAGCCATCTCCTTCTAAGGATCAGGTTATAAGTAGACGACACTTGCAATACCCAGAACTCTACTTGCTTGACCACAGATCCCGCTTTGACCGGCAGGATAATTTTTCCCAAAGGCCACTCCGGTTGCAAGTTGAAACCAACCAATGGCGAAGTTGCCGGAGCCAAGTCTGTATCTCGGAGATTGAGCTGTTTGAATGCGTCGTAATACATGATCTCGACCGAGCTTTCCTGATCGATAAAGATGCGCTTGACATCAAATTCCTTGACGCGAAGCGTGACCACTAAGGCATTGTTGTGCGGCGTCTGAATGCGCTCTAAGTCCCTTGTAGAGAAACTGATCATGTCCTTCTCTTCGGTCTTCCCCCTCTTGACCGCGGGCTGGACCGACAAAACTTCCTCATGTGTTCTGCCTTCTTGATCATACCTCAAAGCTCGCATACGTGCGCCGGCTCCACTATGCCGTGGATGACATTAACAACTCCTTGTGGGGGTACCTCCAGATCATCCAGTCTACGCGGATCAACCGGGGCTTGATGTGCCTTCACGCCCCCGTCAATGTAAAGGTCCAAATGTCCGGCTGCGACTAGCTCTTCCAAATGTTGTTTCAGAGGCAAGCAGTCCTCCGTCTGGTGTCCGCGCTCCTGGTGGAATGTGCAGCGATACCGCGGATTGAAGCCTTTCTACGCATCGCCTAACTTAGCAGGAAACCGGACATAATCCTCGTCACGGATTTCACTAAGTATACGATAAATTGAAATCTTAAAAACCGTGGTGATGCCTGTCCTGGTCTTCAACCTTCTGTTTGCATCAGCTATATCATCCTGGGGGTAATCATCTCAGTCATTTCGATGACCCCTATCCCGGTTTTTGCGATTTGAACCTCGGCCTGATTCTTCAGCGTGATCATTTGGACGGTTGGTCTCCTATCCAACCGCGTGTACCTTGCTAGCCGACCTCTTTTCTGTTGCTACCAGAGTTGCCTTTGCGGTAGATACTGCCGCATCATCCTCTACTTGAATGTGCTCATTGATGCGCTGCATTAGTTGGCCCATGAATGTCGGCTAGTGCATAGTAAGCGAGTCCCGCAGTCTATGTCCGACCGGGAGACCGCGCTTATATTGGGTGATTGCCAGGTTGACCGGGCAATCCAAGATCTCATTGAAAGTTTCCCAGTATCTAGAGTTGTATGCCTTGAGTGTGGCACTCGGCTCCATCTTGACACTGAGAAGGTGGTCAACTTCCTTTGGCATTTTGGTGTTAGTTTTGAAACGTGTGACAAAGGCTTCCGCCAACTGTTGCCACCTTTTGACACTTCCCTCTAACAACCTCTCGAACCATTTCAAGCCCAGCTCGCCCAAGCTGGATGAGAAGATAAGGCACATAAGAGCGTCATTCCGCCTATGTCCGGCCATGACCTATCGGAAGTGGTTGACATGCATGTATGGATCGGTCTTTCCATCATAGAGTGTGAACTTAGGCTGGTGGAAGCCCGCGGGAAGCGGTGTTGTTTCTATCTCTAGGGAGAAAGGAGTGGCGCTCAACCTCGCCAGGTCTGTGTCGAGAAGGAGAGGCACAGCTACGCGGGGTAGAGGCATTCCGACCTCTTCACTGGCACGACCCCCATAGGATAGCCGTTGGAACACCGGCACCCTCTGAGCTTCCCGCCGGCGAGTCCGTTCCTTCAAGACTACCCGTAAATCCTCTGATCGAGCGGAGTAGGAATACCTCGACGTCATCGCCGGACGCGAGGGTTGATAAGTACTGTCTTATGCGCTAGACTTCTCTACGTGTGTGTCAGAATCTCCAACCTTGTAACTCCTGGTGATTGAGAGGGATGGAGTGTGCGGTTGGCTCTGACTGCCTGAACGGCGGGGTTGGGTGCGCTCACTGTGGTCTCCCACTCCAGCTACACCATTCCCTTTGACATGCCGCTTAAGATCCTCCATCTCCGCCGCCATTCTCTGGATGACGGCATCTTGGTCCCTTAGCTTGTGTTCCAGACGTCTGGCGTGCGATTCTCTCCGCCGTCGATGTCCTTCTGGACTCCGGGAATGACCAAAGCTTCTTCCGCGCTTATCCCGCGCATCCCTTGAATGTCCTCCTGGAGAAGTCTCCAGGTCCGCCATTGGAGGAATGGTGGGATGTCTTTCTCTCCGTCTGGCTGACTCCGGGGTAACTCCGTCGATGGCGGACAACGGAATCTCGTCGTTGTTCGCCATGGACGGCGATCAGATTAGCCTAGAAGACAAGGTTTTGTTTATCAAGTTCCCACAAACGGTGCCAATTGTACGAGGGGCAAATATTCAGGCAAGCCCGTACTCCTTTCTTCCAAGCTCCTGCCTGTCCAATCGACCTGCGATCACAACGGCGGTGAGCTACCCGGCGGTGTGTGGCCGAAAAACCCCTTCGACGATCAAGTTAGCACACACACACAGGGATCGAGAGAGAGATGAGAGAGTTGAATGTAAGTATTTCCCTTACCCAAATGTTCATCTGCCCAGCATGGGGGACGTAGACACGCTTATATACCTTCTGCGCCCCAAATCTACTTCTATTAGTCTCTCGACACGTGGTGCTGCTATCTTATCAGTCAGCACAAATCCAGCAATCACCACCTAACCAACCTGTTAGGATACCTCGGCGGAGCTTGGCAGATCAGCGGAACCTCCCTGGTTTCTCCTGACCGCACTGCGCGGCATACCTGAATGATCCATTCGCTGAACTCCTGTACAACCGAGCTCAGCCACATTCCGGCGAGCCGAGCTCGAGATAGGTCGGTCCGATTAGTCGTCGGCCCTTCTACCAAGCTAACGCATGAACCGTGGAAACCAGAGGCAGACAGACAGCCCAGCCGCACTCCCAGTAGGCCGGTTTCTGCACCAAGAAGCCAAGTAGCTCGGACCACACGTGCTCTTTGCCTTGACCGAGCAAAACCTTTCTGGACAGGCCCATGCTACCACGGCCCAATTATGTACGGCCCATAATCTGCCCGGCCATTACCGCGGCCCAATCCAGCTCATAAATCTCCCTCTCAATATCAAAATTCTAAATTATAACTACTTTTGTTGGTTTTTTTTTTTTTAATCTATCTTTCAATTTTCAATTTTTCATATTTTCTCAATTTTGGTGATTAAAGATACTAAATTTTTTTCATATTTTATATTTAAATTATACTTTTACATGAAAATCTAATATCTAATAATCTAAATAGAATTTAAAAAAAATTATTGGTAAAAAAATTTATAAATTCAAACATGCAATGATTTTTTATTATTAATATTTTTTTCCAAAAAAAAATACACAATTTGTAATTTTAGACAAATAATTCACAAATCCCTTTCAATTTTTACGTGAATTTAATAATCTAATTAAAAAATAGTTTATACATACAAAAATGTAATACTAAACATCTACATTGTTACCAACTATTTAATTATGAATAGTTAATTTCTCATTGTAACCTTTATTGTATTATTACAAAAGATTTCACATATTACTTTTGTGATATGTTATATATGTCAACGTAATATTTATATATGTTACTATATTTATATGTTGTCAATATATAATGTTATATTACCATCAGATATTTTTAAGTTTCTAAGATGTATCACCTTAGTAATATAGCTATATTTTGTTAGGAAAAAAATTGTAAAATTGTGTATTGTTCTCCTATCAACTTATATTCAATATATATATATATATGTCATACAAATAAGTGTCCAACAAAAACACTTTCTGTAACAAATTAAGACTTTACAAAACACCTCCATTACGACAATAAATATAATTTTTTTCCCCTCATAGAAAAATTACATTATTGAAGGAAAATGAATTTTGAAATTCATAATAATGTGATATCGCTTCAAACTCTTAATCATCAAAATATTTTTATTAAAATGAGTTATAATAGTGAGTAAGAGCATCCACACCAGCTTCTTCAAAATTTTAGTCAAATTATAGCTAAAAAAATTATTTTACTATTTTAGCTAGTCACCTCTTTAGTACCTACTGCATCAAACTCTCTATTCTAACTTAATCTTATTAAAATATTATTTTCTTATTGTGTTTGTTATTCTTTCTTTTTTTATTAAATTGATGAGTTATCAGCCAAATAATTCTTAAAAAATGCACCAAAAAAAA
This sequence comes from Camellia lanceoleosa, assembly GCA_025200525.1. Classification (NCBI taxonomy): domain Eukaryota; kingdom Viridiplantae; phylum Streptophyta; class Magnoliopsida; order Ericales; family Theaceae; genus Camellia; species Camellia lanceoleosa. The sequence continues at coordinate 87,312,074 of CM045762.1, read as the reverse complement.
AAAAAAAGGCCATTGGTGGGTTGACAGGCCGGACTTCTGCGCGGACATCCAGTAACACTAATTTCCGTGTTGTAGCGATGAACAGTACCTCGCTTGTTGTAGCAAGATACTGTAGCACTCGTAAATTAGTGACATAGTGTAACGAGACTGATGAAGGTCCATTTTTTATGAACAGTATCACTAATTTAGCTAAAAAATAATTTTAGCTAGTTTGATACGGATGCTCTAAGAAGAAAAACAAGAAGATTATGAAATAAAAACAACAGAAGATCTATTACAATATGCTTTTGAAGCAAAGTTAGACGAGATGAAGTAGAAATTATCCTATCTGTTGTGAAGTTTAAGAAAAATAATGTACCTCAACCGAACATTTTAGTCAAATTACAAAGAAAAAAAAAAAATCAAATGATGCCCAAACATTATCACAACAACTCAATGATGCAGAAAGTATGTACATTAAATAAAAAGTTTTGATCAATTTTTGTTATGTGCTGCTACTTACAGATGCCATAATAATTATATGTAACTTGACAGGTTCATGAAAGTAACCCTACAGACACTTATAAGTATAGATCTATAAATATCGTGAAAATAATTACTCCTATGAAATTCCTATATCGATCAAAATATCATTCTATTTTTTTAAAAAAAATATTCCACATTTTCTACATAAATAAAAATATACTAATAATTAACGTTATATTTTTCATCATGCAAGATATTCATGGCATAGAAAATAAGACTCAACAACTCTTGATATATAAAAATATTTTACATATTGATATTAATGCATTCTTACACCAATAGTATGCAAATAATATGCAATAGTGAGTTCAATGAATTTGCATTATGAGATAAACTATTAAACAAAATTATGTAATTGTGCAATTAATTTTATACATTCAACTGTATTACATGTACGAATTATGAAAAATTGAAGTGAAAAAGTTGATAAAAAAAATATTTGTATAATACTATATATTTAAAGTATCTACTTATTGGTTATATTTAAGATAAGATTATGATCTCAACAATCTAATTATAAATTAATATTTATATTTATAACATTTCTTGTTTATCATTTAAATTCTATAACTAAGTATGTATTCATTTCTTGCTTAATTGTATTTCGATACAGATCAATTTATTCATATAAGTTTCCATATTTTGTATACATATCACATACAACTTCGCTTGGCAAGTTTAGCCGAGACTAAAATTAGTTATAAAAAGACAAAATTGGTTAAAAAGTTAATAAGGTAAGATGTCACATCTAAAACATAATTATTTTACTTCTTCTCTTAAAAACTCAAAAAAGCCAAAAAAAACTAATCTAAATAAACTTTTTAGCCTGAGCTAAAATAGTCCCAAAAAAAAAAAGAAAAAAAAGCCAATTGCAGAAGGACAACTAAGAGACATGCATAATTACAATATTAACAATTGGTAAAAAATCATGTAGCACATGCAATGCACATACCAACAACTAGTTAATTAAAAATAAGCGAGTGAGTCTCAGACTTAGACCATCTCCAATGATTACTTAAACTATTATCAAATTTGAATTTGGTGAAGAATGACTCATTTTTTTGCGCCAACGGTTTTATTAAATAAGTATCAAATTCAGGATTTCACTTTTCTTTCATTAAATTGAGGATCAATGTGTCTTTCATCTTATCAATGTTCATAGCCGTTTAATTTTCACCACTGAATATCCTTGATTGTCCCTTTGGTTGAACATCTCAAGGAAAAATTTGTGAAAAAATTACACTGATCGGTCGACTCTCCGGTTGTCTATCCAGTCGACCCTCTAGATGACCATGTCAAGACAAAAATTTATAACAAATTTATACTGACCAGTCGACCGGCCAGACATCTATTCGATCGTCTACTCGATTGACCAATATTTTAACGAAGTTTCAAAAATCTCTGTTAAAGCACTTGATATTAAGGTCTCGTTTGGAAACATACTTTTTTTAGTAACTTTTTGGCTAAAATATTATTAAAAAAATTAATGTGTTTGGGGATAAGTTTTTAGTTTTTTACAACAAGATGTGTAAAAAGTAGAGAGAAAAGGGAATCTTTGATTTTTTTGTATAATTTATTGGCTTTTTGATTTTTGAGTAAATTACAAACACACCCCTAAGGTTTCTTAAATTACAAATTACCCCTGTAATTCTAGAAATTACATTATGCCCCCTAAGGTTTTTAATTTCATAACAAATAGGTTTTTTTTATTAATAAATCATCAAGTTAATTAATAATTTTTAATAATGTTAAAATTTTATTTCAATTAATAATTTAGATAATTTTATTATTATATAGGTGAATAGTTAAAAATTTTATTTTTTTAATTAATTCTGTTAAATAAAAAATTCTGACAGGGAGATATTTGTAAGTTTTTAAACCATAAGAGACAATTCGTAATTTAAGTAAATCTGAAGAGATATATTTATAATTTACCCTTAATTTTTTAATAATTATTTTTTGACTAATCATCACTTCTTAAACGGGGCCTAAATAAAACTTTTACTCAAAATTTTATTTAAATTTGATAAAAATTTGATCCACCATTTTATATCATCTCCAACGGTTCACCAAACCTGACATCAAATTTAAAATTTGGTGAAAAAGGCACTTTTTGAAGCTCTAACGGTTTCACCAAACTGGTATCAAATTGAGAATTGAATAAAAAAATTATTAAACTGAGAACAGGGTACAGATTTTAGCAAATTACTGTTTGTGATCGTTGGAGGAGAAGAATCGGTCAACCAGCCAGTTGCCTAGCCGGTTGACCAACCAATCAACCACTAAAAGGTTCAAATAGTTCAAATGGACAGGTTTAAATAATTCAAAAAAAAATTTATTTTTTTGCCTTACTGGTTGATCAGCCGGTCGACCAACCGGTCGATTACTAAAAGGTTCAAACAGTTTAAATAAATAGGTTCAAACAATTCAAAAAAAAAATATATATATATATTTTTTTTTGTCTTACCGATTGACTAACCGATTGTCCCTAGAACAGATTTGATAAAAATTAGTTATTAGATCACTCTGCATCAGATTGAAAAAATAATCATTTTTTTACTTAAATTTGATGAAAAATTAGGCTCTGTTTGGTAGAGCTTTGTAATTATGATTTGAGAATATGAGTTGTATTTTGAGTTTGTGTGTTTTAGAATTATGATTTGAGTATAGAAAATTTGTTTGGTTATGGTTTTTGAATAAAGTGTTGAATTGAGTGTGGAATTGAGTTTTGAATTGAGTGTAGAATTGAGTTTTGAAAGTTTGATTTGATATGTGAAGTAAGAAAATTTGTTTGGTTATGAGTTTTGAAAAGAGTTTTCAAAACTTAATTCAAATTGTTATAACTCATAACAAAACACATTACTTTCACATTATTGAAAATTTTGATCAACACTCATAACCAAACTCTTTTTAAAATTCAATTAAAAAATTTATTATTAACAAAAATAACATTAATCAATTTTTAATTGAAAATACTACAAAGGAAATAATTTTTTTCAAAATAAATATTCAAAAATTTAAATCATAAATATTTAAATAATTTAAATAATCTAAAAAATTAAATAAGTAAAAATTAAAATAAATATTCAAAAATTTAAATCGTAAAATTTAAATAATTTAAATATTCAAAAAATTAAAATAATTTAAATTTTTAATATTTTAAATTTAAAAACAAAATTATTTTTAAAACTCATAACCAAACAAATAAAATCAAATACATAACAAAAAAATTAAAATATTTAAAAATATTTTTATAAAATAGAGTTTGAATTTATTTTTAAAATATTTTAAAATTTAAAAATTAAAATTGTAATATTTAAAAATTAAAATATTTAAAAATATTCAAAAAATTAAAAAATTAAAAATAAAAAAAAAAAAAATCGTAAATCTTAACAAAATTAAAATATTTTTAGAATATTGATTTGAATGGAGTTTTGAAAAAGTTTTGAATTATGTGTTTGGTTATGAGTTTTGAAAAGTAATGATAAGTGACTGGGAGATACTCTTATAGCACACCGAACTATCCAAAGCATACTCTCTGCTTTCAACACCTCGCTCTCTCTGGTCATCTCTCTCTCTCTCTCTCCATCTTCTCCCCGTGAAAAGCAGACCATAGCTTTAGCCAATTTTGGTATTACCCCAAAAGCCTCGAAATTAGCCTTTCGAATCCATCAGTCTCTCTCTCTGTCTCTCTCTCTCCCTTCACAATTCCTTCTAATTAGCCTTTTGAAATTAGCTCACCATTGCCATGGCCATTTTCATCAACAAAGCCAGAACTACAATGACATGAAGAAAAGTCGAACTGGGTCTCTCTCTTCATCTTGCGTTTCATCCCTCTCTCTCTCTCTCTCTCTCTGTGTCTCTCACCCCAATTCGTCAGTTTGATTGCTGATGAGAGAGAAATTGAAGATCAAAATTTCTGCTAAATTTGGAGGACAATGAGAGGAGGAGATAGAGGGTGGGGAACAGTACCACCGAGTGTAGCTCCGGTGAGTAGTAGTGTAGTAGATAGAGAAGACCATTGGAGCCATTTCGACAACTCTGTCGATGCGGTGTCGTTTGGGTTCGTTGCCACTGCCATTCTCATTTCAATGTTCCTCGTTATGGCCATCTTCGAGAGGTTCCTCCGCCCCAGGTCCGCCGCTTCCGGCGGCCGGAATCCTGCCGATCTCGAGGCCCAGATTATGGCTGGCGGAAAGCTCAACTACCCTTCTCCCAAGGTACTCTCTCTCTCTCTCTCTCTACATTTTCTGGGTTCGCGTGTGTATAAAGCTATTTGTTCTTTGATATGCAAAGTTCTCTCTCTCTGCATTTTCTGGGTTTTTGTGTTTTTTATGAAATGCAATGTGTAGACCAACTAAACTTTACTGTCACAGTTATTTGATTTCTGAAAAATTATTAGGCATTTCCCAACTAGTATGTGTTCATTCTCTTACCAATCATGATTTATCATCATAATTCATCATGTTTTCATATATTTTAACCACCTAATATAAAATCATAATATCCTACTTTTTTTTCATCAATCACAATATATAGATAATCACCCTTGATTTCTTTGTGTGTAATTATGGCTAATCTTTGCAAATTTGACTGGTGATTAATGCTAATTATGGATGAGCCCTTGATACAATTATAGCTCTTAGAGGAAAGTTTGTCTTGGTGATTTAAGTTTTTGTTTTTTTTAACCATTGGTTGGTTGTAGGAAATGGCACAGTAAACTTGTTGGCCCTCACACACTACCTTCATTGATTGATCTTCTTTTGTTATTTTGTGATAATTTTCCACTTGAAAATTGTTTGCCTTTCTTTAAAAATCATTTTTCAGCTTGCTTTACCCTTTTGGTGGATCCTTAAGTTGGAAAAACTTTCTTCTTTATTGTTCATGTCATTGTTTGTCAAAATAAAAAACCACAATGAGACAAGTAGGTTGCTAGCAGGGTCCCATATGATATGATTTGGTTAATATCGGTTACAGCATCTCCACCCTTCACCATTTTTTCCATTAAATTTGTTCAACAAATTAGATTGGAAATTTGATTTGATATATTAGCTCATGCCAGGGAGAGAATTACATTTTCCATCAATTTTTTCTAAAAAATACCTAACATATGTCAAAAACCTCAATTTAGGTTAAAAATATTGAAATCCATTCATCTTTTAACAATTTCATCAAATTTAAGTGAAAAAATTGTTGTTTGGAAATTTACGAAAGATGATTCATCCCTCATTTGATGAATTTTTTTTTTGTGAAAACTTGATTTCATGGTTTGATGAATGGGTTGAACCTGATTTTCACGAAAATTTTCATCAAATTTAAATTTAATGAAGGATTTGGTGAAAGATTGGAGATGCTCTAAAGCTATATAAACTAATACAATCCAATTATTGAAAACAAAAATTCTACTTGTACAAAAAAATCTATATAACATGATATGATAGTATTATTTATTTTATTTTATTTATAATTATCAACTGAAGTGTTATAAAGTTATAAGTTTTTTGTAAATAAATTGTGTTTGTATATCATTTAGCATGGTAAAATTTGGCATTGTCACATCATGATATATGGATTTTTATGGTATAAAAATTATGTAAGATTTATCGCTTTCCATTGCACATAGATGATCCATCTAATAGGTCTCATACTAGACAAGCCAAGTTGGCATGCTTGACAAATTTGGTTTTTGATTACTATTCTTGACTAATATGACTTTGAACTATGAGAAGCTACACCAAAGCAGGCGCTAAATTTCTAGCCAAATTTGGCTTGAACACAAATTAAAAAGTGTTTAAATTACCAAATTGTCAACCGCATATAATGATGTCTCTCAGATGTTTCCATGCCGCAATTGCAACTAAAATATATTTCCAAGATAGCTTTCTTAGACATCAAATATTTTCGGGTAAAGTGGTTTAGTCATCCCACCAAGTTTGAATTCATCCAATTGGTAACCATTATGACACATGGCCATTTTATTTTTTAAGAAAAGTTCAGTTTCTTGATGGTTAGATATATTAATGTTTTCATTGCGAAATTTAAGCTTGTTGATTGAAGGGTGATTATTTTAACAGTCCATTAATTTCATCATCTCCATGGAGGATGAGTAGGATGCTTTGGAGTATATATATATATAGTGGGATGCATTATGAAAATACTGCATTATTTTAGTTGAATATTGTATTACAACTGCACGAAAACACAACCTTATTTGATTGAGATCTTGGAATAATAATCCCTAGAATCCCAACGCATCACTTTTATCAAAAAGCGAGAATAAAAAAAAAGGGTACAATGTTCATAGTTCTATGCCATTTTCTTCAAAGTTCATATAAGAGTGGGGGTTAACTCAAGGTGGCGATACAAATACACGATAAACATCTGGATTACTTCAATCTATTCAGATTGAACATTTTGGATAATATCAATCATGTTTGCTTAATGTTGTCTGAGAAGGTTATGAATGAAATTTTTTTTAGAGTTTATTTATTAATAGTAATACACATGTAATTAATTTCAATGGTATGCTCTAGTGATTGTTTTAATAATCTTTTTATATATTCAACCTGTGACATGAGTTGGAGGGACATTAGTATAATGGGTGTGTCTGCTTTCCATGGTGTGTTTGGGCTAATGGGTCACATGTTTTGTCACCAACCATGTGTTATTGTCCAAATTACGTACACAAAACAACCATAATTTGTAGTTTATTAAACTTTTATCACATTAAAGCTGAGCACTTTAAACCAAGAAAAGATAGGAACCCCGAAAGAATTTCCAAGAAATGTACCATGAATGTGATGTGTGGTTCAGATTTAATTTTTGTATAATGGGACCTACACTTGATATGAATCTCCATCGCACATTGTTTTTTTGGTATTTTTTAGGTACCTAGCATTGTTGTTTGTAATTAGGGCTGCAAATGAACCGTACTTTGCAGGGCATGAGCTCAACACTTTTGTTTATAGAGCTCGAAAATTTAGCTCAAGCTCGGCTTGGAACTCGATAATTTTTATTGCTATTATTTACATTATTTTAAATATATAAATAATATATATTTTTTGAACAGATACAAATAATAAATTAATCCTATTATTTATACACTTTTTATATTATTATTGTATATTTAAATAAAGATAAACGAGCAGAACTTTACAAGCTAAGGTTATTCGAGTTTGAGATTGGCTCATTTATTAAACGAGCCTAAAAGTCTAACTCGAGCTCATTTATTTGCTTAACTAACTAAGCCGATCCAAGCCCTTATCGAACCGAGCTCGCGAATAGCTCGATTCATTTACAATCCTACTCCTAACCCTTGTAAAAAAGATCTAAAACTTGCTGCCAATGATTCCTACCTAATGTCTAATTTAAGTTAGAAAACATTGGTTGGTTAAATAAATTGAACTGCATATTTCAATTTGACAATTGGATAGCATTTGGATTACACTAGATACGGTGTGAATCTGGTCTTGTGACAGGCCTACTTCAATGTAATGTGATTGCACTGCTTTGTTAAATTGGATCATAATTATAAGCTTGTTTGTGGTCCTGCTCCTGTTGTGGTGTGCTTTCATGACATTATTTGCCCTCGAATTACTTTCTTGAAGTGTATACATGTATTTTATTTATTTATTTGGTTACATTGGCAGATAACCACTTATGCCAGAGGGGTGTCGGTGTTGATGCCTGGAGAAGAAATTCCGACTTACATTGCACACCCTGCTCCTGCACCGTGTCCTCCAGAGGGCATCTTGCAGCCCATCCATCAACATGACGCACTTTCCAAACCATCCTCAAGCTTGGACACGAGCTGAAAAAGCTCACTGACTAGAAAAGAAAAGAAAAGAAAAGAAAAGAGGCACTGCTCAATTCACAGCATTGAACAACACTTTCAGAGAATTTGCAATTTGTGAGCTTAGATCGATCTCTGCAGCCGACACCCAAATTGCTGGAACAGAGCTGAAAGGTCAATTTTAATAGATATATGCTCTCCTCATTTTATGTGAATATATAGAAAATTCACAAACTTTGCCTTGCCTTTCATATGTTCATAGGCATGCCCTTCCACTAACCTGACATATGCACCCCCTTGTTTGTTTTTTATTTTGGTTTTTATTTTATTATTATCTAACATGAATTGGGTCATATAATTGGTGATGAAATGGATCGGTGATCTTTCCTTTCTGAGTATCGGCATGGATGAATTTTTAAAATATGGAACTATTTGTGTAATTTTAAAGAAAGTTCAACTATTTGACCATGGTTTGTTTGTGGAATTCACGTGATTTATCCTTTTTAGAAGGAAAAGTGAGGATTTATTGCAATCATGTGAAGTTTTGGTTTTAACATTTTCATGCTGTTTAAGACATTCCAAAATTTTGGGGAATAATGTGAAATTTTCTTTTCTTATAACTCTATGGTGAACCCAAAGTTGAGAATCATTGATTTAAGGGAAAGGTAATGCCATCTGGGCATTGCTCTTCTAACAACAAAAAAAAATTAAAAAAAAACTTTTCAAACCCAATAATATGATAATTAATTAAAATATCTGATACGATAATTAATTAGAATATCTAAGATAAGTCTCTCATAATTTTTTTAATTATTAATTAATCATCGCACTTATACATCATTAGATTTAGTGCTCGTTTGGCAATGACTTTTTTAGTTGGTTTTTTTCACTTTTTTAGCCTGAGACTGTTTTGGTCGTTTGGTATTCTTGTTTTGTTTTTTGGCTTTGAAATGGCAAAATTTTTTTCGTCTTTTTGTAATTTTTGTCCTTTTGTGATTTTTTGACTTTTTTTTTTTTATCCTTTTGTGATTTTTTAGCCCTACGCGAAAACCAAATGATCCCTTAAAGTGTGATTATATATCATTAGAAAGTGGGTTTGTAAATTATTTTTTATGCTGAAATTATCTACATTTATCTAGGGAGTTTATGGCTTTTTCTCTTTCTTTCTTTCTTCTTTTTTTTTTTTTAAAAAAAAAAGAAAAAAGTTTTTATTGGGTAATTTCCTTTTGATAGTTTTCCCTAAAAAATGTGATTATCTCTAACCAGTAGCTAGATTATCTGGTTGCAAAACTTTTTCAAAAGCTCATCTACTTTCCTAGCATCCAAACAATATACAATGGGATGGCCCAAATGTTTGGGTGGCCCTTTCACCAGATCATAAGTTTGGATTTTAAGCCTTTCATCCGAGTTTATACTGAGAATACATGTCATTTTAAGTCCGTCTTGACTTGATGTTGAGCCTAATATCTCCATAAACCCGGTCATAATGAAACTTTTACATTCCAAGTTAGTCCACTAAACTCAGCATATATGAATTATTATTATTTTTGGATCTTAGAGGGCAATTAAATGAATTTAGCCATTTTAATAATTATTTAAATTTGGGCTAGTAACAAAAGTCATTTGTAAATGGTATTGGACCTCTTAACAAATATTTGAATTTAATGTTTGTTATGTTAACTAAACAATATATAGTTAATATTAATATTTTATAAATGTGTAGGCCAATCTGAGTTAGAAATTTTCATTCTAAACGTAATTTCCAAAAATAAACGAACTCAAATTATAATTAAGAACTGTGCCAAGCTTTAGGTGTTTAAGCTCGTTTGTTAAGAATTATTTGAACTCGAATTTAAGTTGTCCTTAAATAATTGAGATTGAGCTCAACTCATCAAGTATTTGAACAACTCAAGTTTGATTTGAGTCAACTTAATTACATAAACGAGCCTAGTTCGAGCTTACAAAATAAATAAATAAAATAATTAATTAATTTGAAAAAAATAAAAAAAGGAGAGAATTATGGGCAAAATATAGAAGAAAACTTATAGTAATAATTAAGTATGTAAATTTAAACAAATAGCAAACAAAAAATAAAATAAAATAAAGTAATGAAAACTGATTTGATATATTATTAAAATAAACATTAATTCATTTTTTATATTCATGAGTATTATTGAGCTGTTTAGGTATGCTCAAGTTCAAGCTTGTTCATTTAATAAACAAATCAAGTTCAAACGAGTTTTAAATGAGTTGAATTCAAACTAATTTCATTTATTTGTAACCCTAGATCAAAAAGGCTGGACTAGATTAAAATACTTCTAAAATTTAAAAATATCAGACTAGATTAGGCAGACCACAAGCCCATGACCACTTAATTCCTCAAAGGGGGAAAAGAATGAGACACTTGCGAACAGGTTCTATTGACGATTCTTATTTTATATATAAATCTTGCTTCTACTCTTTTTGTTCTTCTTTTTTTTTCACTTAATATTTTCAAAATGGCCCTTTTTCATCTACTCCATTGCTCGTCATCGATATTGCCATGACTCCCCCCTCTCCCCCTAGTGCGCTAGCAACCACTTTCAGTCAACTCTCTCACAATATCTTTTTGACAATTCTCTAACCATTTTTTTTGGAAAAAATAATATTCATCTCCATGTCAATATTTTTGCCACTTCTTCAAATCTAATGGTGACAACAGAAAGGACGAAACATAATGAAGAGGGAAAAGAGAAAAAAATATCAGTAATAAATTTATTACTGTTGAATCCAACCACTTAATCAATTACTGGGGCTGTTGGGGAAGTGAAATTTTAGCTTAATTTAGGTTAAAATACACAAAGAAACAAAATATGTTAAAATAGTCAATAAGACAACATGTCACATCAAATTCATAATTATTTTACTTTTTCTCTTACAAACATCATATCCAACTACAAAAAAATCTAACTATATTCCCAAACATAAAAATTTTAATCTATTAAAATAATAAAAATTAAAATAGCCTACTAAAATAACAATTTTCCAAACACCCACACAATCTCTCATTTTTACTGTTACCCTTACATACATACACATTCACTTACAAAAACACACCTACATACTTGCACACAAAATGAGTAAAATTGCTAAATTTATTCACTAATATATTTATCTAAAATTTGCAAACAACATTTCTAGTTTAACTAAATCTTCACCAACAGATTGATGTAGATCCATCCTTATGTACACACATAGAGACCCGATCTCACTGGTAGAAGCTCTGGTGACCATGTCATGGCTACATCTCAATGACGACGAGGGTTATGGTCAAGGCCGGCCCTAAGATTTAGAGGGCCCAAGGCGACCTTCAGAAATGGGGCATTTCTTACATTGAAAAAAAAAATTAATAGATAAAACGATAAGTTACAACAACTTTTTTATTTGTTTGTAGCTACAAAAAAATTTACTTGCACATATAATCATTAAAATTATAAAAAAAAATATACTTTCATATATTAAGATAGGAAGCAATTCAATAGGCTCTTCAACACCCAAATCTTCATTATCATTCTCATTATATGGATTAAGTTCTTCAATTACTAAATCTTCATCAACCAAACATGAACTTTCTATTTGTTTCTTGCTATCAAAAAATTTATCAAGCGCTCCCGATTGAGATTAAATAAAATTTTCTAATTTTTGCTTCTTTTTTCCTTTTTCACATCCATAAATATACTTCCTAAGAAGCATGACTACTCTATATAATCACAAATCCACATAAATTCATAATCACTGATCTCTACAAATAATATATTTTCAGAATTAGAACATAACAAAAATTATAGACTTCCACTAAAGCACATAAATTAGGTAATTTTCTAATTTAAAGAACAAATTATATAGGGCAAGAAATTAGGAGGAAAATTAGGGGAAGAAATTAGGGAAACAATTAGGGCAAAAACTTCCTCCATTTAAATGTGATATATATATATAGAGAGAGAGAGACTCACGGTTTTGATGTCCAAAATTGGTAATGCTCAACGTCCGTTAAATATGGAGGAGAGGAGAGGGCTAAAGGTTTCATCAGTCTAATACGAGAGAGAGAGAGAGAGAGAGAAAGATGTTTTTCTTTCCATGTTTCTTTTCTTTCAGTGACCCACATTCTTAACCTCAGGGTGGGTATTATAAATTATAATGTGTTTTTTGTTTTTGGGCCCATGTCAGTTGGGCCTCTAATCTATCATGATATATATATTTTTTTTAGGCCCCATATAATTGGGCTTATAGTATTTGGATTTTTTTTTTTTTTATATCTAAAACACAAAATCATATTTTGGGGCCCTATGTTCAGCCCAAATCTAGGGGCCAGGGCGTAGGTCTCTTTGGCCTGCCTTCAGGGCCGGGCCGGGCCTAGTTATGGTGACATCCAAGATAATATATCGGCATTGAAAATGGTCAAATCTAGAGTCAACGATAAAGATTGGTGTTGGAAATGGCTAGATGTGAAGCCATTGGAGATGACAACAAAGGAGGAAAATGGTGATGTGAGGTGAGTGACGGCGAGGAGGAGGATGGTGGTGTAAGGTATGTGGTGTTGAGGGCAGTGATGTTTAGATTGACAACATGGAATATAAATTGGTAATGGTAGAGATTATTGGTGAATGGTGACGGTGGTGGTGATGAGTGGATGGTGACAACGATGATGGCAATGAATGGCAATAACAATGGTGGCAAAGGTAGTGAACGATGGTGATATGAAACTCTTGGAGATACTACTGCTTTCAAAATATATAAGATTTATACGTATTTAAGTTTACTCAACGAGAGTCACTGGTAATTTTTCTAAAAAAGAAAGGGGATTAACCAATACTCATACCTTCAACTTTCATTATAAAAGTCAAAGGCCATTCTATTACTGTGATACAAAGTCCTGATCGATAGAATGTCATGATAGAATAAGTTGATGATGTAAACAAAATTAAGAGTATATATATGTAGGTACGTTACAGTCCACATTTCCACAGTCCACACCAACCAACCAACAACGATGAGAGGTAAAAGGGCTGATCTCTCTCAAACACTTCATTCTTCACCACACAAAGGAAACATGACATTTGCATGGACCGTGGCCATAACTACACATCCCTATAAAGAAATATACAAAACTATTAAACCTCAAAAAAATAAATAAATAAATAAATGATTATCAATTTTTTTTTTAAAAAAGGACAATGGAAGTGAAATATGGGTTTTAGGGAGGAAGGAAGACACAGAGAGACACTAGAAGGCTTACAATATAAAATTCTAAAAATAAAGATTGTGTTTGGTAGAATTTTAAAATTATGTAATAGAGTTGTATTTTGAGTTTATGAGTTTTGGAATTATGATTTGAGTGTGATAAATTTGTTTGGTTATGGGTTTTGAATTGAGTTTGAATTGATGAATATGACATATGATATTTGATTAAAAAATTTACAATTCATAACCAAACACACAATCCAAAATTCTATTCAAAACTCATTAAAAAATTTAAAAATTTTCCAAAATATTTTTTATTTAAAATATATAAATAACAGGTGTCAAAAAAAAAAAAAAAAACAAATACTGTTCCGGTCAACCGGCCGGATGTCCAGGAGGACGTCTAAGAGGATGACCAAGTAGACGTGTTTTGAAAAGTGGTTATGAAATCAATTTTAAAAATTGTAACCAAACAAAGTACTCAAATCATGTTGTGGAATCATGTTTAAAAAACTCCAAAAAAAAAAAAATCATGTTTAAAAAACTCCACCAAACACAATAAAAACAATCTTCTTTTAAGCTTTATAGTTCCTATATATAAACTTTTTCCTTATTGATATATGCATTGGGTATGATGTGAAGCAAAATCCTATATCGTCTGGTACTGAAGTAACGTGAAGTATAAGCTCATACCTTTGCCTCAAGAATTAATTTTTGTGATTAAATTCTACTCCAGACCGTTTAACATGATATTGGTATGTAGTCCCGTTTGGCTCGCACTTATAGACTTCATATTATTTTAGCACAAAAAAAATATGAGACTTAACTTTACATGATATGCTCCAAAATTGTAAAATTGGCTGAAATTATTTTGTTGATATATGGTCCAAGCTTCCCTTTTCACTTTAAATAGAAAAGTTTAGGCCTGTTTGTATGGAAAAATTGCAAATAAATGCTGGGAACGTAAAGTATTTGCAAATCAGTAGGATGTAACTCAAAATTGTAAAATAATGACACGTTCGAAAGTGGTTGTAGTAAGGTGGAATCTTTTGACCCGAAAAAAAGTATTTTGACAAAATTACTCCTCATTACTCTTCATTCCTCACTCCTTTTGCCCTTACACTCCGTCAACCACCAGTACCATACCCTCCATTGACATGTACAACCCCTTCACCACCCTTTGTTAGAATCCAGCTGTCTTATGTGTAATGTGTATATATTTTAAATATATAAATAAAATAAACAAGTAAATAATTTTGAAAATAATTATGAAAATTTAAATTTAAATGTAATGCTTACAGTCCTTTAAAATTGTAGAATTTTAAGTCGAGACTTGTGTTGGACACACAAAAGTAAATTTTGCCCTCATTTCTGTGCTTCAAGATTTACTGACACCTACAATGACCATATCTTGAATTTGCAGCACTAAAAAATTAAGCTTAACAAACCAAACCAATGTTGAACTCTCTCTTTCTCACAAACTCTTCCTAAAATCTAACTTGCAAAATACATGCAGAATGAAAGAGAACGAAAACACAAAAAGGTAGAAACGAAAATGAGAGAAAATAGATGTGAATTGAAAGAGTTATTGAGGAAATGGTGAAGGCTATTTATAGCCAAACTCGCACCTGTTCGGGAAGCCTTCATGGCTGTTCAGAAATGGCCAGAAAGGTATGACCAGTCGGAAGGAAGGCGACTGGAAAATTCAAATTTGAATTCAAATTTTGGCGCAAAATTGAAAAGAAAACGAATCTGAAATTCGAATTTTGTCCAAAAAAATATAGTATGGATCAACCCACATCCCGGTCGGATGGACAGCGAAGCGCGCATGTGGTGAATTTGGGTCAAACCTACTTTGTCCATAACTCCCTTCCTTACAAAACTTGGGATGCCCTTTGGGGCTTATCCCAAATGTGCTAACTTAGAGTTTATATACTCATAAAAAACCTCAAGCTTTTCCTATGTGGGACAAGCACATTTCACAAATGTGTCAAAAACCCTTTTCTATTTTCACGAAGCTCAAATGTGCGTTGAATTCTCATTTATCCAGAAATGATTTTGAGCAACTAAATATATAATGTTATTCACTATGCGACATTAAATATGAACTCATTTGGACATGTTAAAATTAACGCTTGGGTCTCACCTTAATTAACGCTCAAAATTAGCAAAAAAATAAGGTTTATAAAACAAATTTTCAACAATCCGCCACATGAATGGAATTCACGATAAACGGGCATGCAACAAAATGCAGACAAAGAAAGAGTACACTAAAAAAATACACTGCATCGAGATAGGTAACTTTTGGCTTTGAACCTCCTCTAGTGAAAACTTATTAGACTTACTGGCTAACTAGTGGACGCAATGTCTTTGTGTAAGCCAAGACGATAGACTACACACAGTGTATCCCCAGACACAGTTTGGTTCTCACGGTTGTGTTCATTTTGGCCCTAAACAATTTAGCTTTCTCAATTCTCACAGAACCGACCCAGTTTACACTCATATAGGTGACATCTTATTAAAAGTATTGCCATACTCCACTTGGATATCCAAGGCATAAGAATCATTAAAAGCAAAACTTATCCTATTAACGCTGCAAGTATTACTCTTCTTATCATAGAAATGGGTAGGAGTAAATCTCCTTAGTGATACCTGAAGTCATCTATAATTTGGTTGTCCCTTTGAACCTAGATCTTGGAATCTCTAGTTAGGTAAGTTGGGTTGCCATTATGGCAACTTTTAAGTAATCGGCTTTAATCTCATTCCCTTAGATAAATGGTATACTTGCTCTTTGGCTAGCCCTTTGGTCAACGAATCCTCAATGTTCTCTCTTGACCTTATATACTCTAGAAAATTATACATATAAATCTGTGCCCGTCTTATTGCTGCTTCACTGTCACAATGATTGCATATAGTTGGCATAGGTTTAGGCCACATTGGAATGTCTTTGTAGGAAATTACAAAGTCACTCTTCTTCTTCTCCTATTTTATCTAACGCAATAAACTCAGATCTATTGTAGACCTTGCTATGCATGTCTGCTTGGAAGATTTCCAAGAGACTACATCACCTCCTAAGGTAAAGACATATCCATTCGTGAATTTTGAGTCTTTATTATTTGATATCCAGTTAGCGTTTCTGTACCTTTCTAGTATTGCTGGATATGTGATATAATGTAAGCCATAATTGCGGGTATACCTTAGATACCTAAGTACCCTAATTATTGCTTTCTAGTGATCTATCTCTAGATTACTTGTGTACCTACTCAACTTGCTCACATCATAGGCTATATTTGGCTTAGTGCAATTCATTAAGTACATTAAGCTTCCGATTATCCAATAGTACTCTAATTGTGATATGTCTCTACCTGTATTCTTTAGCAAATGAACACTGATGTCAAGAGGTGTTTTTGCAGGATGTTTGTCATGCTTCCCAAATTTCTCCAGAATCTTCTTAACATAGTGAGACTGAGATAAAGCATATCCTTCAAATGTTCTTATGATTTTCCATCTCTAAAATTATTTATGCTACTCTCAGATCTTTCATGTCAAATCTCTTGTGTAACATTTTCTTTGTGGGTTTAACCATGTCATTATTGCTTCCAATCATAAGTATGTCATCCACATAAAGACAAACTATGACATATCATTTGTCTATGTTTTTGACATAGACACACTCATCACATTCTTTTATCTTAAAACCGTCCGAAATCATAAATGATCAACTTTTCATGCCATTGTTTCGGGGCTTATTTTAATCCATAAAAGGGATTTGTTTACAAACCTTTTTTTTTTTGGCCTGGAACTTTAAACCTTTTTGGTTATTTCATATAGATTTCCTCATCTAACTCACCATTCAAAAAGATAGTTTTAATATCCATTTGATGTATCTCTAAATTTTACAATGCTGCAATCGCTATTAGTATGCGAATGGATGTTATTCTTATCATCGGTAAACAAGTGTCAAAATAATCAAGACCTTCTTTTTGCCTGCATCCGTTAACAATAACCCTTGCCATGTATTTGTCTATTGAACCATTTGTTTTTATCTTTCTCTTGAATATCCCTTATATCCAAGAAGTTTACAACCTGGTGGAAGATTCACTAGTTCCCAAGTATGATTCTGTAGAATAGATTCAATTTCACTATTCACAACATCTTTCCATAATGGAGCTTCAGGACCTGACATTGCTTTCTTGAAGTTTTGAGGCTCATTTTCTAACAGGTATATCAAAAAATCTAGACCAAATGATTTAGATATCCTAGCCCTCTTACTATGTCTAGGTTCATCTTATTCATTATCATTTTGGTTTTCACTGCTACCCATAACTGTATCAAAATTTCTTTTACTTGAACTTGTCTCTTCAACTTAAGGAGTTTTAAATTCTTCAGCTTTCTTGTAATGAAAAATATGTTCAAAGAACGACACATTCCTTGATTCAATAATAGTGTTCACATGCATATCAGGATTTTCAGATCTATGACATAAGAAGCTATATGCAGTGCTATTATTCGCATAACCGATGAATACACAATCAACGGTTTGCGGTCCTAACTTAGTCGTTTTGTCACGTCCCAGATTTCGTGCCCCAGATTTTTATTACTCAGATACATTACCAAATTCCTTATAAAAATCAATTTCCAAATTATAGTTACAGAAGCAAAACAAGCTAAATAAGGTTCTCTCTCGCATAATTACAATGATAGAAACGTTTTATACGTATATTCACAATACATGCCTCAAGGCTTATATAAAAGATTGCACAATAGTACATACAATAGAAGAATAACATCCTTATCACAACACTTCAATCCTTCATCTATAATATACATGGTAAGGATTTTTAATGTAATAGAAACTTCACAATTTTCAAATCATTGAACTTGACTTCGTCCCTGTAAAATGGTTAAACAACATGGAATGAACACGAGGTCTAGTAGGAATCTACAGTGATTCTCAACAATAATAATCAATAGATAAATGTGACAATGAATGCTATCAAGTGATACATATATAAATAATATGTCTTTTTTTATGAAAAATAGATTACATAAATAGATACTCTTTTCACAAAATCTCATTTGACATTTCATAGGGACCTTCTTTGTTAACTCTTTATCTTATTTGGACTCAGTCAAATGATTTTTTAAAATTTCTTTTGCCTTAGATAAAGGTTTTAGTTCAACTAATAATTTACTTCTTCTAGTTCATATTTGATACTCATTAATTACGCCACAACTCGTCACCTTACCAATACCCACAAAACAACCAAACACATATACATAACTACACATTTCAGACATTAAAGTTATACAATTCAATTCGTTTCAATCTTATCCTACTTACACATTTCAATTCTCTAATACCATTCATCACCTTCACACATACAAAATTATCATATAATTACTGACAAATATCCACGTGTCAACAACCAACTTCATTAACCAAGCCATTCCAACACAATTTACCAAGCACTATTCCCGAAGAAAAGATGAAACCTATCTCTAGTGCCATACTTTATCGGTGGCTAACTAAAAGGAAAGTAGAACCTCCATATAGCTCAACAATCCACACGCTTTACGTGGTGCTACTCCGAAAGGAAGGTAGAACCTTTATCAAGCGCCACGCTTTACCGGACACAAGCCGGAAGGAAATGGACCCTCTTTTCAAAAATTTAACCTATCAATTACTTATTTTAATTTATAAAAATTATAACATCACATTTAATAATAAAGGTAAAATTTCTTCTTTATAAACAAATATGATTTTTTTTTTCACACACTTCAATCACAACTTCTTTTATTTAAATTACACAACCCATTTAATATCATACACTTCCCATAGTTCATAACACCAAACTCCATCACCAATTAGTATAACATGAACCCATACCACAAGGATTGTTCTCATAACATCTAATAATCAACATTCATACCCAAATTAACCAAGCATTAACTCAATTTCAAGAATCAAAGACCAATTGAAGAAAAACCCCATGTTAAAATAAAGTTCAAAGCTAGGGTTTGAATAACATTTGGGGCTTTCTACCTTAATCATCTATTTATACGAAAATATTGATGAAAAGCAAAGAAATCCATACCTTTAGCAAGAAGCAGAAGAAACCCAGAAGACTAACTTCAACGAAAACATGATCTGCTCAAATTAATAGAAAGCCCTTGCCATGCTCATCATTTTTGTAGAAGGGACTAGGGTGAGATTCTCACTAAAAGGGTTTTGTAGCTCAACAATGGCTAGAAAAGAGTTAAAGAGTTTTGTAGCTCAACAATGGTTAAAAAAATGGAGAACATAGAGAAAAAAATCTGGAAAGAATGAAGAAAAATGGGCAAAAAATGAGTTTTTAAAGTGTTGATCCTGAACAAACTGCTCGAGCGATGAAACAAGCACTCGAGCGTCAGAGACACAAGACTACTCGAGCAACATAACCTTTGCTTGAGCACAGAACTCATGCTCCCAGAAGTTCAGACTGTAAAGAACAGACCGCTCAAGCAAACATCACCTTCTCTCAGAATCTCTGATCTGTAGACAAAAGTATTGGATGCCCCAAAAGACCGCTCGAGCGAGCAAATCTTCACTCGAGTGATGAAGAAAGTTTTCAGAATGCTACACATTTTAGGATTAGGGACTGCCATCTTGGCCAAACACCCTACACTTTGAGATAATTGTAAGTAGGTCGTTGACTTTTCCATAATTCATAAGGTGTTTGATTGGTTTTCTTGTGAGATATCCTGTTAAGGATAAAGTTAGCAAACAACATAGCGTTCATCATCTCTTTAAGAGTTCAATTCTTTCTCTTAACAACTTCATTTGACTGAGGAGAATAAAGTGCAGTGGTTTGGTGAATAACACCATGTTGAGAGCAAAATTCTTCAAATGGTGTATCATATTCACCTCCGCTATCACTCCTTACTACTTTAATAGTCTTGCCAAGGTGATTTTGAACCTCAAGCTTATATTGCTTAAAAGCTTCCAAAGCTTCATCTTTACTTCTTAATAAGTAAACATAGCAATATCAAGTGTAATCATCAATAAAAGTAATAAAATACTTTTTGCCTTCTCTAATTTGAACAAATTTTAAATCACAAATATTTGTATGAATTCAACTTAGAGGTGTAGTACTTCTTTCTACTTTATTGAATAATCCCTTAGTGAGTTTTGTCTCATCACAAATCTCACACTTATTATTAGGATCAAATTCTAAGTTAGGTAAACATTCCAAAGAAACAAGTCTACGCAAAGAATTAAAATTAACATATCTTAATCTATCATGCCATAAATCAGAAAACTCAACAATATAAATAGAATATGTGTTCTTATTATTAAAAGCCAAATTTGGTATAACAGTTAATACATTGAGCTTGAAAAGCCCATCACTCATATACCCTCGCCCCATATGCATCCCACTCTTAATGATTACAACTTTGTCAAATTCAAAAACTAAGTTAACCCTATTTTTGATCAGCAATGACTCGGAAATCAGATTTTTGCGAATGTCCGACACATGAAGTACATTGTTGAGAGTGAGTTCTTTTCCCGAAGTTATCTTGAGCACGACTTTTCCTTGTCCTTCTACTATAGAGGTTGAAAAGTTTCCCATAAAGAGTTGTTTTCCATTCTCTGCGACTTTGTAGGTCATGGACATTTTTTTGTTGGCTCAGATATGACGAGTAACCTAATGTCCACCTACCATTCCTTCGTGTTGCTCACTAAGTTCACCTCAAAAACCATAACAGAAAGACTAGTGTCTCCCACTCCATCAGAGATGTAGTCAACTTTAGTTATATGTTCTTGTGTTGGCCTCTTGCCCAAGCTTCCGCTTTCCTTACGAATATCACAATCCTTAGCGCGATACCCGTCTTTGTCGTACACAAAGCACTTGCCTTTGAACTTCTTGTTGTCCCCGCTTTGGAAGCCTTGTTTAGGACCTTTTCTATCAAGCTTCCTCTTTTTGTTGCTAGAACGAGATCCTTGTCCTTGTTCCACAACATTAGCCTTTGCTTGCATAATGTGACCACTGGATTTCTTCTCAGATCCACGGTTGTCTTCCTCAGTACAAAGCCACACAATTAGTTCCTCTAAATTAATCTCTTTGCGTTTGTGCTTCAAGTAGTTCTTGAAATCTTTCCATGTTGGCGGTAATTTTTCGATCATCGTTACAACTTGGAAGGATAACCATTCCTTCTACATGAATGTCATGTAGGATCAATTGGAGATCTTAAACTTATTACAGTGTTGGAGTCCATCATTTTAAAGTCAAGAAAACGACTGATGACAAATTTTTTTGTATTGGCGTCTTCTGTCTTGTACTTTAATTCCAAATTCCCACAATTCTTTTGTGGTCTTTTTAACACTACACATATTGTACAATGTATTGTCCAATTCATTGAGGATATAGTTTCGACACAAGAAATCTCCATGTTTCAATGCTTTCAAGGCGACAACAACTTGTCGATCAGTTTCTCCCTCATTCAATACTGGAGCAATTTCATAGGTGAAACGAACCAAGTTCAATGTGGTTAAGTAAAATATTATCTTTTGTTGCCACCTTTTGAACTCAATTCCAATGAACTTTTTCGGCTTCCTTCATGATTTACTGGTACTGATGGAGTTACTGCTAATAATACCAGCATCATGGATGTAGTGACCGGGTTTGAAATTGCGGTAGGAATAGTCTCAATATTATCCTTTTCAGTTGTCATTATTTCTAATGAAATAAAAATGCAACAATCACAAATTAAAATTTATACAAATAAATTGTACACACAAAAACAAATGGAATAAAATTTTGTAACAAAACCCCAATAATAAATAGTATATTACTACTATTTATCAAATGAAAAATTAAACAATATATTACTATTATTTAATCAAAAATAAAAAATTAAACAATATATTACTACTATTTAATTTTTTTGAAACAGAATATTACCTTTGTATAAAACACGAAAGAAAATAATGAAATCTACTTTAAGATTGTTAGAACCCAATGGTCCTCTGTGTAATGTTGTGTATTTTAAATGTATAAATAAAATAAACAACAAGTAAATAATTCAGAAAATAATTATGAAAATTAAATCCTGAATTTAATGCTTACAGCGCTTTAAAATTGTAGAATTTTAAGTCAAGACTTGTGTTGGACACAATCTCCTTAAAGTAGATTTCGCCATCGCTTTGAGATTTACTGGCGTCAATTTCTTAGGATGTAATGACTATATTTTGAATTTGCAGCACTAAAAAATCAAGCTTGGCAAACCAAACCAGTGTTGAACTTGCTCTCTTTCTCACAAACTTTTCTTAAAATCTAACTTGCATAACATATGCAAAATGAAGGAGAGCGAAAACACGAAAAGGAAGAAACGAAAATGAGAGAAAACGGATGTGAATTGAATGAATTATTAAGGAAATGGTAAAGGCTATTTATAGCCAAACTCTCATCTATTCGAGAAGCCTTCATGGCTGTTCAAAAATGGCCGAAAATGTATGATCGGAAAAGGCGAAAGGAGGCGACTGGAGCTAAATCGAAAAGAAAATGAATTTGAAATTCGAATCTTGTCCAAAAATTATAGTTTGGACCAACCCATATCCCATACCCAAGCTCGACCCGTTGGTGGTAGTGCGCATGGTGAATTTGGGTCAAACCCACTTTGTCAATAACTCTCCTCCCAAGTGTGCCAACTTAGAGTTTATATACTCATAAAAACCTCAAGCCTTTCTGATGTGGGACAAGCAAATTTCACACATGTCTAGGAAACCCAATTCCATTTTCACAAAGCTCAAATGCGCATTGAATTCTCATTCATTCAGATATGGTTTTGAGTAACCAAATACACGATGTTCTTCACTACGTGGCATTAAACATAAACCTACTTGGACTTGTAAAAATTAACGCTTTGGTCCCACCTTAATTAATGCTCAAAGTTAGTAAAAAATAAGGTTTATAAAATTATTTTCCAACATCTTCATCTATCGTCTCCACCATGATTGTCACCCTTCCTCATCTGCCTTTCTACCGCCATGGTCACTATCATCGTCCCTCTCTTTCCACTTTCAACACTTCCTTATCCATCCAAAAATCCTCTTGACCAAAAAACTAGCCATTGCTACATCGTAGCCAACAGAGACCTCCCCAACCTCTTTCTATTGTAATTTAAAATCCCGACCCACATTCCTACAAATACATTTGTGGGAAAGAGTAACATGGTATATTGGTACAACTACAATCTACATAGTTTGCACTTGCACCAAAATTTGTTTTGCATCAACATGAGTTGGAGGTTTTGAATCATGACAAAAGAGGGTTGGGAGTTCTATGGTGGCTAAGGATTTGATAGACATGGTTGTTAGAAGGGGTTGGAGTGACAGCGATGAAGGAAAGGGTAGCGATAATAGTAGCCATGACCGAGGAAGAGTGATTGGGTAGGTGAGGGATTGGAGAGGATGAGAGAGGATTTGGTGGAGAATGCTGTTAGAAGGGTTTAAAGTGACGGGGGTGATGAAAAGGATAGTGGTGGTAATAGTTATAGACGAGGAAGAGTGGATAGGTGGGTTGGTTAGAGAGGGTGAGAGAGGGCTTAGGGAAGGTTTGGAGATACCAAGGGAGTATATAGTAGTGACCGCTGGCGGCGAATGGTTGGCCACCAAAGTTCAAGAGGAAGAAGGAACATGAAATGGCATGTTGGTAAATTCAAGAGAATAAAAGGACATTTTGGTCCATTTATCATAAAGATGATTCCATGTCTTAACAAATAATTTTAAAGTTTCCATATCAATTGCAAATATTTTTTGTACCTCCACTTATTTACAATTTTTTTTAGGATCTCTTCTCTTTTTTTTTTTATTAGCTAAAACAATTTTCTTAAAAAAGCCAAAACAAAAACCTAAATTTGTCTAAAATACGGATTATCCTTTATAGTTTAAAAAATTATAATTACCCCTTACTAGAATTTTTTATTTAACAAAATTAACTAAAAAAATAAAATTCCTAATTGGTCTAATATACAATAATAAAATTATTTGAATTATTAATTGAACTATATTTTTGTCATTATTAAAAACTGTTAATTGACTTGATAATTTATTAATAAATGAGGCCATTTGTTACAAAATTAAGAAATTCAAGAGGCAAAATGTAATTTTCAAAATCACATGAAACTATTTATATTTTAAACCAATCTTAGGAGATATATTTTTAATTTATCCTTATTTTTTTGACTTTTTACATCCCCTACAAGATGCTTAAGAGTGCAATTGGCCCCCTGACAAATCAAATGGAGTAAATCGGCACCTTAATTTTTTTTCAAAAGTGCAAATGACCTTCTAAAAAAGATCAATTGGATCAAATTACCCAATTGTGTTTAATTCAATTGTATTGATCTTCGAAGGGGCATATTGTACTTTTAAATATGGGATATTTTTTTAGAAATCCCCTCTCACCTACTTATATTTCATTTAATTCACATTATTTTTTTATGTTCTAATAAGTTTTATGGGTGACATAGTTATCAAAATACCCTAATAATATTCACATTTACAATGTGAATGTTTCGTGATGTGAATGTTCATATCGTCAATATGAATATTAATATGTTAATGCGAATATTCACATTGTAAAATATAAATGTTCACATCACCAAATTACTTACCGTTCAAAAAATATTTGTAAGGGTAGAAATGTCCATAAAATATCTTAAATATGATAATTAAGATTTAATAGATCAAATGTCCAAATAATAAGACTTATTAAAATATAAGAATATCTTATAAACTAATTAGAATATAAGCATTTAAAAAAAAATTCTAATAAATTTTTGTTTAAATATCTTTTAAGAGGTCAATTACATTTTAAAACATTTTTCAAAAGACAATTTAAATTATTCCCAAAAAAATATATATTAAAGAGTGAAGTGCACTTTGATGGGAGGTCAATTGTCCTTTTAACCATCATTCAATTGATAAATTGCCAAAAACTTATTTTTCATGTGCTTTTGCCAAGTTTTCAAACTCAAACAATCATTCTTTATTACATTGCATGGTGTAACAGAGTACCCTTTTATTAAAGCAGCAGAACTTTATGTACATTTTCAGTCTCCAGATTACCAGTTTTCCACCCCACCCCACACCACGCCAACAAAGAGAGATGAAGGGTAAAAAGGACAGTCACTCACTCTCTTCATCCCGGGGGAAACATTATAGAGTGCTTTGGAAAGATTATTAAAATTTAATTTCTTTTGACTGTTTTAATTTTTTTTATGTGAGAGATAATATAAGTCAAAATGAATTAAAAGTTCACTTTCAACTTTTTTTTTACTTCTTTTTTTATTTCTTTATTTTTTTTTTTTTATAAAATGTTTCCAAATAATCCCTACATTGCACATGGATTCAAACACCCACTCACTCACCCCCACCAAAAAACTTTTGGGTGCAGATAAGATACCATGTGGCATGTCACATGGTGCCTTCAACCAATCACAAACATTATGGTCTCCCATGTTGTCTCCCCATCACCTAACACATAAATGTAGCCCCTACTCTCTCCACCTATGAGAGAAGATAAAGATATCATATGATACCTACCCTATCTGCATACATTAACACCTAGTAAAAACAGAATTTTCTACCTATATATTTGTTTTTGTGAACACATTGACAACTAAATTGACATAATATAGAATTTCAAATTATTACTTTTACCTTCAATCAATCATACTTATACCATATTGATTTGGGCATTTATTAATTTTATTTTTTAAATTTAATAATGTGACAATTAATTAGAACATTTAAATTATCTCCTTCTCATATTTTTTATAAATATTAATTAACCATCTCTCTTATACATCATTAAATTTAAAAAGTGAATGTATATTATTTTTCGATTCATTTTTGTGTTTGATTAAGTCATCCTAGACCTAGCAACTGTTAGCAAAATTGTTTTCAAAAGAGATTGACCAAAAAAATATGAAGCAAGCCCTTACTATTTACCAGCTCCAATCCCGTTTAGAGGAATATTTGCTACGTGAAGAAATGTATATTCACCAGCGGTCCCGGGTCAATTGGTTGTCATACGGAGATCGGAATACGGCTTTCTTTCATGCAACGCTCCACCAACGAAGACAGAGAAACCAACTGCTTCGCCTCAAAGATGCTAATGGGGAGTGGTTAGAATCGGATGAGCTCATTAATGCCCATATACACGAATACTTTACTACTTTGTTTTCCACTGCTGAGAATCGGGATATGACGGAAGCTCTAAGTGTGGTGGACCTCGTGATCACTACGGAAATGAACTCCCAGTTAACCAGAGAAGTGGTGGACAGTGAAATCAAAGCTGCGGTGTATCAATTAGGGTCGCTTAAAGCCCCTGGCCCAGATGGCTACCCCGGTTTCTTTTATCACCAATATTGGGATATGGTTGGGGCGGATGTATGTAAGGCGGTCCGGAGTTTCTTTGTGACTGGAGTTTTATTGCCGGAGGTAAACCATACTAACTTGGTCCTCATACCCAAGGTTCCTGCACCGGAGATGCTTTCGCAATTTAGACCCATTAGTTTATGCAATTTCACCCTCAAAATCATCACCAAAATTCTGGCTACTCGTTTGAAACAAGTTTTGGGGGCGATTATATCTCCAAACCAATCGGCTTTTGTTCCCGGGAGAATGATCCAATACAACATTTTGGTGGCCCATGAAGCCTTTCATTATCTTAAGTTACACAAAAGGGGTACTCATGCGGACATGGCCACCAAGTTGGATTTCAACAAAGCCTATGATCGGGTCCAATGGGATTTTTTGGAAGCGGTTTTGCAACGGATGGGCTTTCATGAGCTTTGGATTAATTGGGTTATGCAATGTGTTTCAACGGTTTCCTTTGCAGTGGTCGTAAATGGTGCTGTGCGATCAACTTTCACTCCCACCCGGGGCATACGGCAAGGGGATCCTCTCTCTCCTTACCTTTTCCTCCTGGTGGCAGAAGTGTTATCTAAGCTCCTCCACTCAAGCGTGGAGCACAAAAGGTTCTCTGGCATTAAGCTCAGCAGAGGCTGTCCAATGCTCTCTCATTTATTATTCGCTGATGATGTTCTCTTGTTTCACAAAGTAGATGCGGGTCACTGTCATGAAATCCTTAGAGTTTTAGAGGTTTATGGGCGTGCATCGGGCCAAGAAATAAACTTTGAAAAATCGGGCATCCAATTCTCTGCTAATACTAGGGCCGGACTTCAAAGCCAAATTTGTGGGATCATGCGTATTGCCCCTGTCAAAGCTGGTTCTAGATACTTGGGTTTGCCAACTCAGTGAGGGAGGTCCAAACGCGAGACCTATCATTTTATTGTTGAGAAAGTGTGTGACAAACTTCAAGGCTGGAAACATAAATTGTTATCTCATGCAGGTCAGGAAATTCTTCTCAAAGCAATAGCCCAAGCCATTCCATCCTATGCTATGGGTTGTTTTCTCTTTCCGAAGAACTTATGTGCTAAATTAAATGCCCTTGTGAGCAACTTCTGGTGGAAGGGAGATCCGGCGAGCAACGGAATTCATTGGGCCTCATGGGAGAAGATGACTATATCCAAACTTCATGGTGGCATGGGCTTTCGGGATTTCTGAGCTTTTAACAAAGCCTTACTAGCCCGTCAAGGTTGGCGATTGTGCAACAACCCTCAATCCTTTTGTGCTCAAATTCTTAAAGGCAGGTACTTCCCCAACTCAGACTTTTGGAGTGCCAAGAAAGGGCCTCAGGCTTCATGGGCATGGACCAGCATTTTGGAGGGCCGTGAGGTGCTCAACCGAGGAACTCGGTGGCAGGTCTACAGCGGGACATCCATAAATTTCTGGGTAGACAAATGGGTAGATACGTCTAAAGATTTCAAGGTTCACTCTCGACGACCCACAGATTGTCATTTAGTCACTGTCAGCGATGCTATTAATCCTAAATCCAAATCTTGGAGGAAAGCCGTGTTGCAAAGTATGATCTCTTCGGAGGAGCTTAATCAAATTTGTTCGATTCCCATTGCGGTTGAAGATCATGAGGATCGTTTAATCTGGTATCCCGACTCTAAAGGTACCTACTCAGTTAAGTCTGGCTACCATGCGGAGGCTACTATAGACGTCCCCGAACGCATCCCGGGCGAGGAGTGCGAGTCCCCCCCGTTCTGGTTCGATATCGGGTCTACTACAGTTCAAGGACTCAAATGTCACGGTTCTTAATCTTGAACCAAAGAGTCCAAATCCGGCAAATCGATTTTGAAAACAGATTTTTTTGAAAAGAAGTACCAAACATGGATCTTTTCGAATCTGATCGCCACCTAAATGTTTTTTTAATGGGAAATTTAGGAAACCCTGACTCGGTGCCAAAGGCCACGTGTCCGTCATCACTAAAGTTGCCTCGGCTCGGGAACTTGGGTACGATTGGGGAAGGTCACTTCGTGAGCATACCCGCTCGCCCGGTCAAAGACCGGCCTCTACTAACCATGATATCTGTTTTTGAAAACATTGTGCGTTCTTATTCCGGTTATTAGCCTAGGTTACTATGTGATGCTCCTGAGATACAAGTATAGACTGGTCGCTCGAATTGGAACAAAACATTTCATGTTTGTTTGTTTGAAAATGGTTTGATGGTGCTACCCGCAGGTAGGCTAAGACGTGGATTTGCCACCCTCGGGTGGGCTTAGAAAACATGATTTTGCCACTATCTAGTGGGCTTAAAAAACAAACATTTGATGAATTGTTCCAATCCAAATAACCCAACCTCCACCCACAGGCATTCAAGGCAGTTATATCACATAAGCACATAGCCTCATGGTAAGCATGCTATTCATGGAAACACTCACATGCATGCAAGGATGCTAAAGTATAAAACTCACCGAGTACTCCAAGCCAAAACAGAAACTCATTAGAAATCATGCATGATCCTAAAGTATACAGAAATGCCTAATGCAACACATGCAGAGATGCAAACTATAGCAGGCTCGGCTATTCTAAACATGGCATATGGAATGCTACAACTAATACGTATTCAATTTGGAATTGAAATACAAATGCAGTTTGTATGATGCGCCGAGCCCGGTGCGTGCAAAACAGATGAATGATGCAAACATGCTGTCATACTGTATGCTAATTGAAATATGCCCTATATCTAACCACATAAGCAGGTAAATAAAAAGGAAGAAAGACGTGGGGTTGGAAGACATACATCACACTCACCCACACTTATTACAATTATGCCCTCGCGCAGAGGGTCCGAATAAATAATACAGTCCCAAAATAAAAGAATAATACAGTCCGAAATATACAGTCCAAATAATATACAAATCCCTAATTAATTAACAAATTAACTAAGAAAAATAAAACTGGCATGCAAGCCAAGGACTGTCTTGATTCTGCTCCGGATGATGGAATGATGCATGTTTGGGCTGCTTTGCGTGGAAATCCACTGGAATGTCCCAATTAGCCTCTGTTTTGCAACTGTTCTTGAAATACGTGCCAAGCCTCGAAAGAATGTTGATTCTTGATTTTGCTGCAACAGAGAGCAGGAAAGAGGCATAGCAATGTATTTCACAAATGTATGCATGTCTCGATCCTCGTGCCACCAATCACGCGTCTCGATGCATGATGGCCGAGGAGCCAAATTGCACAACTTGATATAGAATGAATGCATATGAACATTACAACAAAACCTAACTCCATCATGGATAATCCGGAGTGTTGGTGACTTGGGAATTGAGACACGTTCCGTCACTCGGAGTACGGAACGCACCTCGTTTCCCGTGCCCGGGCTAACTCCTATCCCGAACACGATGCAACATGTATGACATGCATGAAATCCAACTAAGATACAATCCTAACATGCACAATGTTATGGAATGGCAAACACGCTATACGAGGTAATACACAACCGGACATATACAATGCTATGGATGAAATGGCATACGCAATGCAATAATGGGCTTACACCAACATGAGAGAGCCTCAGCCACACTCACATAGGAGGCCATCAGATGAAAACAAGACACCTCAAAATGCGTGCACGCGTGCACGCAAACCGAGAACGGATCCTCAGGCACCGAAATGCCACTCTAATGAGACATGGCAAAGACATGGTATATGGTATGCTAATATGCAAAAATCAGTGGCAAAACGAGGGGCAAAACAGCCCCGAAACAAGGTGAAATGACACCCGATGCATGGAATCTCTCCCGAAATGCAAAACTAGTTACATAAAGTGGCTTACAGCTATACAAAGCATGCATAATTTAAACATGACATGAAAATATAGAAGCAAAGCAGCCCCGAGACAAGCATTTCTACAGTACAAAGCATGGTCCAACAGCAAGCATAGATAGGGCTAAAATGACATACGAAAATGGCTCCGCAAGGGAGGCGACGAAGCAAGTGGTAGATGAAAAGCCCAAACATAAAAAGACCCTTCTACAACACTAAAGAGAGACTAAAAATATGAACATTTACAGTTTATGACAGCCTCCAAATCAGTATGCAAACATGCTCAAAATGCAATGCAAGATTAAGGCCACCAAAGGGCTATAACATGAAGTATGCAAAAAATTCACCAAACAGCCAAAGACTCTTAATGGAATATGACAAGGGGGTCAAAATATGGCCATTTTCAGTTCTGATCATGTCCTAAAAACAGAAGCAAAATGAGCTAACAAAGCATGCAAAGATAGGGACCAAATAAGGGTAATGAAGTAAGTGGTACATGGAGGTCCCGAACAAGGTTGAGCTCTTCTTCAATGTTGAATAAGGGCTAAAAATGAGCCTAACTACAGTTTATATCATGCTCAAAAACAGACTACACACATGCTAAAAATACCATGCGAAATAATGGCATACAAGAGGGTATTGAAACAAGTGTAAGATGGAGGTCTCAAAAAGGGTTGAGCCCTTCAACAAACATGTATAATGGCTCAAAATAAGCCTAGTTTCAGTTAGGGTCGGAGCCCAAAATAGTAAGAAAATATGGTAGAAAAATGATACAAAAATTGAGCTCAAAAGAGGGGAAGTGACACTCACCCTTGTAGACCAATCTTTGGTTGATTCTTGGACCAAATTTGCTACCTCTTAGCTTCTGGAAAGCCTCCCAAGATTTTGGAAATGGAGTAGTGGTGGTGGTGCTTGGTGGTGATGAAGAAATGGGTTGGAACTTGGTTGTTTTTGAGCTTGGAAGTAGAGAGGGAGAGAGATGTGTATACAAGACTCTCCAACAATTTTTTCTAACCCTAAAAACAGACCTGAGGTGGTGTATATGTAGGCAAAATTGGTGGGAAAATAGAGGGAAAAAAAGGGGGGGAAAACTAGTCAAGTTTCCCCCCAAAATGGCCAAACCCTCGGACATGGGTGTAGTGGAAAACAAAATTCACATCTAGGACACCCTTGGGGAGGGGGGCATGGCCAGCAAAAAGGTCATTTCACAAAAAGGGTGGCCAGCCAGCTAGATTTTCTGGCCGGCCAGCTACTTTCAGGGCAAGAAAAATAGGCTGCCAGGAAGAAAAGTGTCCGGTGGGTGATTGGGAAGTCCAATGGTGGCCATTCAAGTGTCCAAATTGAAGCCCCGGAAGTTATCTTTCCAATGGCACAAACCTTGCATCAAAATTCCTCCTGTGGAAAAAGTTATGCCCGTTTCCGTGAAGTCGCGCAGATTCGGTCCCAACCGGAGTGATACCCTACTTCAATCAACCATATCTCCTCCGTCCAGAATTGAATTTAGGAGATTCTTGAGTGAAAAATGAAGCCCCAGGAGTAAGATTTCCAATGGTGGTGGCCTCATATCTTGATTCCAAGTATCCAAATGAATAGGCCCGATTCGACGAGGGCTGCTCGACTCTCTCTCTTAACGGTTCATGCCCGTTTTACCCCCAACTGGATTTCTTCCCCCTTCTCATCTTTTCTTCAACTCCAAACCCCTAAGTAAGGTATTTTGAAAGATTTTTCAAAGATTTCATCTCTCTTTCATTCATTTCCACTTTGTCCTTGCTCGGTTTACCGAAAAGCGCAACATTTGACAAAATATGAGCCTCGGAACATCGTAAAAACTTTATTTTCAAAATGTTTTGAAAGAGAGGGTTTTAAGTTCTAAGAACCGTTCAAAATAGCTTTGGTCCAAAATGGGGCGTGTAGTTGGGATTTGTTCCTCTCTCTTTACCGAAGAAATTGCACCTTTCCAATGCACAACTTTCTCCACCATGTAAACCATCAGTCGCGTCGAAGTCTTATGGACGGTCAAAAATGGGGTGTCTACAGCTACCCATCATATGCATCATAGTAAGGATAGACCATCCTCCTCCTTTCAATTTCCAGCTCTTGTTTGGAAATTTCTGTGGACTCTCCCATTCCCTCCTAAGCTTAAACACTTCTGGTGGCGGGCATGTAACAATGTTTTGGTATCTAAATCAAACCTTCACCGGCGTCGATGTGCCAAAGATGACATATGTCCCCTCTCAGTAAGGGGTGCAAATCGTGGAACATATGCTTTGTGGGTGTGATGGACAAGGGCTGTGTGGTTCGAAGCTCTTTACCTATCTCTTGCAATTCGGCCCCATTCGTCAATCCAGATGGACTGTGACTGTTCATATGATCCAGACAAGAACGTTAGGAAGGATTTTTTCAGAGGTTGATTTGGCTAGCTTGGCATATTTGGAAAAGTCGAATGCCATAGTTTTCAATCATCGGCCCCGACCCCAGCTCGGTTATTTTTAAAGCGGATAAAGATTTTGGTGAGTTTGCCGTTATGTTGTCCCGCATTACCCTACTCCTACTCGAATTCTCCGAGAGCTATGGCGATGTGGATTCCCTCAACTGGCAGATTGAAAGCTAATTGTGATGTGGCTATGAAGCACGGAGCTACTAACACATCCATTGCAGTGGTGTTTCGGGATAGCAGTGGCCTGCTGGTAGATGGAGATGCTCGTTTTGAGGAAGCTACGTCAGTGATGCAGGGTGAAGCGTTAGCGATTCGCTGGGCATGCCTCATGGCGAGGTCTCTCAATCTTTCACAGGTGGAAATTGCTGGAGACAACCAATCTGTGATATCTCTGTGTGTCTCCGAAGCGGTCCCTCCGTGGGAATGTGCTCCCATCATTGCAGATATCCGAAGCTTGGCAATTCAGTGTAGCTTTTCTTTTTTTTGGACTCCCAGTGAGGCTAACAGAGCTGCCAATTGGGTAGCGAGGGCCTTTCTTAGCAGTGTTCTTCCACCCAGTTGGGTTTGTAATCCTCCTGTTGCTTTGTGTAAGGCTTTAGCCTTCTAATGTCAATGCAATTTAGTTTTCCCCATCAAAAAAAAAGCCCTTACTATTTACCCGTATCAAAGATTTAAGTAAAAAAATCTATATCAAATTTTCATTCATTAACTCAGAGGCATAAGGGGTGGCAGGGGCTATAGACCTTGCAAGGTTGAAAATTCTACTAATGTGTTGTTTTTTTGGCTTCTTGATATGTAAGGGATCGTTTGACAATGACTTTTTTTAATTGAGTTTTTGATTTTTTTGATTATTTTAATTTGAGACTTTTTTTCTTGTTTGGATTTTTTGGCTTTGGAATGACAAATTTTTTTTGTCTTTTTGTGATTTTTGTTCTTTTGTGATTTTTTACCCTTTTTTTTTTCCTTTTGTGATTTTTTAATCCAAACAAGCGCTAAATTGCATATGGTGGACCCCTCAAAATAGTCTCCGATTTTACTACATGTTTGGCTATGATTTAGAAATAGTTATTTTCTTGAATATAAATTTCAAAATATTTAGTTATGATATATAGTAATATTGTCTTTGATTATAATTTATTGTAGTATTGTGTGGTGTTTTTTATGAACTAAATGAATAACTTAAAATCATTATAAAAAAAAAAAATTAAAAAAAAAATCAATAGTTAAATGTTGAGGTGCCTATGGTACCCACATTTAAGAGTATGTATAGTAGTCTTTTCCCAATAATTTTATCTTTCTAGCCTTTAACTAACATTATGTTCGGTATAATATGAAAAAAAAATTTATTTGTATAATCTTTTTTGTTTTGCATGTCTATTAATTGAAAACGTAATGATATTTTTATAATTTTTGTACCTATAAAAGTATATATGTTAGTATTAATTCACATATAATACTTTCACTATGGATGAAATAATTAGAAGTTTTTTTTTTGTCAATTGTAAAAACATACACCTTGGCCCTTCTCACCGTAATTTCTGCGTCCATCACTGCATTAACTCACACTCATATCAAAATCAATTTGACTTAGTCGATATTTGGAATCTCTTAAAAAATTAAAACATCATTGAAAAAGTAAAAAAAGTCAATACTATTCTCATGTTTGGATACGAAAAAAATGTTGAATAAATAGCGGACAAAATTACGAATTTGCCCTTTGAATTCAACAAGAAAAAGTGCATGTTAGTGTACCTATCTTTACACATTATACCAAATGCACTGACCTGGCTAATTGTAAGCTACGAATTCCCAAAGTCAATAAAATTAAACAATGCACTGAATGAACACAGTATGTGTCAGGAAGGGTACTAGAGTGATTTTGATATTTGATATAACATTTTATTACACATTTTTTCGTAAAGAGTTAAAAAATTATCTCAAACATACATTTTTTTTCTCTCTACTTTTTTAGTCAAAAAGTACACTATATAGATCATTCCAAACAATCTCTTAATAAGATATTTACTCAAATTTAAGCTTAAATCTATAAATTTGTTCAAATAAAATTCTTACTCAAATTTAAGTGAAAGCTTGAGATGGCATAATAGGATTCGTAACAGCATTTCTAATGATCCAAATCAAAATCATTTTATCAAAAATCATTTTTGGCTTAGGCTCTATTTATTGTCTGATTGAATAAAAAGTAAGTAAAATATTTTTGAGAAATTTTTTTTCAGCTCCCTAATAATATTAATTTAGAGCATAAAGGACACCAAAAAAAATAGTGATGCATCAGGTCCTTGGACAACTTGGCGCGCATTTTTAATTATTTTTGTGGACTAAAACACCCTTGCCGAAATCAACACAAAAACGAAACTATTCCGACGTCTCAATTCCATTCCAACCATCCAGCATCTTCAAGAACAGCAGAACAACAGAATTAGGGTTTCAACATCATCTTCACCATCGACATTAGAGCTTTGTTCTGTTCTACAAAAATCATTCCCATTCCTTCATCACAAATTTCTCTAACCTTCGTTAGAGCTTCATTTTCACTGCTCATCGTCATCTCAATCCATCTTCGTCACATCGATCGCATCTTCATCTCAGGCCATATCAACTCGTCATTCAAGTTTCATCCTAACTCTGGTAAGTTTTTCTGTAATACAACTAGATTTTCTCTGGAAACAAAGTTAATAACATTTTATATTAACCTTCCATAAATTAGGGTTTCAATTTTGTAATAAAAAGCTACCTGAATTTGGAAACAGTTATTTCTGTGTGTTTTGAACTTATTCTTGAACATGTTTGTGTGATTTTATCTGTAAATTTCTCTGGCATTAGAATTTCTCTGATTTTTGCTTGATGTATGTTTCTTCTTTCAATTTTCTCTGGCATTTTTATTTTGAAAAAAATAATTTTCTATGTTTTTATCTTATTCTTGAACATGTTTCTGTAATTTTGTCTATAAATTTCCCTGCTTTGTAAATTTCTCTGTAATATGTATTTTTAATTGGAATGTCTATCTTTTTCTGGAATGTCTATTACTCTCTTGCCTCTATCTAAGTTTCTCTGGCATTTATAATTTTCTCTGACCACAACACACCACTTTCCTCCCTTGTGTGTCTCTATCATGGTTAATTTTCTCTGGTTCTATATGTAAATTTCTCTGGCATTTTAATATCATGAATTGAAATTTTCTCTGGAATGGAAATTTCTTCAAGAGTGTGTATTTTTCTCTGGTATGTTTATTTTGTTCAATTCTTGATTTCAATTTGGTATAATTTTCAATAGCATGTTTACATTACTTTGTTTATTTTATATTGCTAATTGTGGCATGAAAATTTTCTTTGGCTTGCCATGTTTACTTTTCTCTGTCATTCATTTTCTCTGGTATGTTAACTTCTATATGTAATTTTAACAAAAATTTCTCTACTAGAGAGCAGCCTCTTATCAGATCTCATATTCATAATTTACAACCGTATCATGTCCACCAAATTTGTTATTGGCAAGTGCCGAGCTTCTCGTATCCATGAATTGAATGACTCAACAACATTTGAATACATCTCACCATAACGTTTCCCCGCAAAATATGCATCACTCCAATTTTCATATGGCAAACTTCTCAAGAAAGCAATCACAATGTCTCCTCCCTCACTTTTTAATTCATTTAACTTGAAATGAAATGATGCCTTTGTTGGCGCATATGCACATTCTGAAAACTTGGACACAATCGTCTCCCTAACCAAATTTGTGTGTCCACATGACAACTTATCCCTCAGATTTCTCTTTAGATGTTCGAGACAAAATCCATGAAAGCAGTTAGGGAAAAACCTAGCAATTCCCTCCACAATACCACAATGTCGATCTGATATGAAACTTATCACCATTTTTGATCTCAATACTCCACATAAATGTTCAAGAAACCAACACCAATTGTCTTTATTCTCAGCATCAACAATAGCAAAAGCTACAGGGAAAAAACCTACAAAACAAATAAGAACAAGCATATCAGATATACACATGCAGAAAAAATTAGAACAATAAACAACCAGAGAAATTTGACACTGCAAACATTCAGAGAAAATTCACTTCGTGCCCAACTCTAGAGAAAATTGACACATTGGCAACATCCAGAGAAAATTGACTTAGTGAACAAAACATTGAGAAAATTGACTTAGTAACCAAAACAAATCCAGTGAAAATCCACATAGTGGCCAAAACCATAGAAAATTCAAAGTGTCAAAGAAAAATCACATTTACTTAATTCCTACATGTATAGAAAATTCACATAGTTAGATAAAATTCTATATATTTACAATTACCTTCATTCCCATCTTTCCCCGTTGCAGCAAGCATAACTCCTTTGTATCGTTCTTTCAAAAATGTTCCATCAAGAAAAAGTAATGACCAACAATATTTGAAACCAGCAATGCATGCATGAAAAGCCACAAACACTCTTTTGAAACACTTGTTATCTTCAAAATCTAACTCAAAACGACTACCTGGATTGTTCTTCAATGCCTCATCAAAATACCACCGTAATTTATCAAATGACAAGCAAGAATCCCCATTTGTACTACATTTTACTTTTTCAACACCCAACCAACCACAGTTATAACTGATTGAGACCCCATACTTGTCTTTCATTTCTTTCACAACATCCACTAGACGAGTTAAAGGTTTTGCACTTACTTCTTCAAGTATCAGCCCAGAAACTACGCTGGAAGTCATCCTCGAATGTTTACTCGTACGAACCGCCACACCATACGTATGTTCATTGTTCAAAGTCCTCATGTAGAAGAACCCATTTGTTTTTTCAACAGAAGCATGTACACGCCACATATATTCTCTTGATTCCTTATATGTACATTCTGCCATAACCCTCAGCTTGTCATTTTTAACATACGTAAACTGAAAACCAACCTTAATAGCATACTTGCATAAAAAAGTACGGAACTCAACCATACCACCCTCAAACTTTTGTCCAACACTCGTAATATTATTCCGCCAACGAGCCGACAATAACACCTTTTCTTGGTGAGAATAAAACTTAGAGAGTGAATTCCTTTCAATATCCACCAGCCTATCACACTCACCATCCACAACATCTACCCAATTAGACCTCACTTTCATCCTCTTCATCAGAAGTACTATATCTAGTAACTGAAACATCAACAATATCAACACCGCGTGCACAAACAACCCTCAACATATTCAAAAAATCAATATTATTTCGAATCATACAATTCGGATGGCCCAAAATAGAATATGAAATACACATAGTCTCAGGTTTCAAATTCTCATATGTTTTACACAAAATGCCAACCAATTCTTCAAAATTCAATTTATATGAAACATTAATGACAATAGTATCATTCTCATATTTGCACAGCAACAACATTGCACTGTCCATTGAAACTGAAACAAAAAACAAGAAAAATAATTTGTTTAACATAGAAACACTTCACAAGAACAACATAAAAGTCCAGAAAAATTTCTAAAAGTTATAATTTTCTCTGAACTTAAAATAAAAGTCCATAGACATCTATAAACTGATATTCACCTTCAAGATGATAAAAAACAAAATCACAGAAACTCAATGAACCATAGAGAAATTTACTGCTAACTATTAAACACAATCATAGAAAAAAATCACACAGAATATCTGTTATGAAATTATAGGCTTCTCCGTGATTTTCACCTCACTACAACCTAACAATTTTCTATGCATCATTCTGCAATATTACAAACTGAAAGTGAGTAACAAACTTACAATTTTCTCTGAACTACAAATACAAGTCCAGAAAAATTTATGAACTTACATTCACTTTCTCACATTCTATCTGCATTAAAAACTTCTAATAATATGTCCATATGCACTTATAATTTTCTCTGGACTACACAAACAAAAGTGCAAAAAATGAAATTTCTCTGGTTTGAAAAAACATAGAACAAAATTTATCATTGATCAGCATGTTGATAAAAAACAGAGCATGAAAAATCAACTCTAAACATCAAAATCACCTACACTGTCAACATTATTTGAAATTGATCAGAAAACAAAAAATGAAAAATTAATTCCAAAAATAAAAATCAACTCTATCAAGCTGGCCTCTCTCTAAACAAAAATTCAAAACAAAAATCAAAATCCATGTGGAATCTAAATCGAAAACAAACCTGATTCAACTCCACTCAAAAACCTACGCGATCAACACACTGTCAACACTCTTTGAAATTGATTAAAAAACAAAGAATCAAAAATTAATTCCAAAAATAAAAATCAACTCTATCAAACTGGCCTCTCTCTAAACAAAAATTCAAAACAAAAATCAAAATGCATGTGGTATCTCAATCGAAAATAAACCTGATTCAACTCCACTGAAAATTTACGCAATCAACACACTGTAACACCACTGAAATTTCCGACGAAATCTCCAACGAAATCTACACGATCGTATCAATCTTTCTCGTCAACTCCACTGAAATCTCTGACGAAATCTCTACCATGAAATCTCCACTAAATCTCCG
The DNA here is from genome assembly GCA_025200525.1 of Camellia lanceoleosa. Classification (NCBI taxonomy): domain Eukaryota; kingdom Viridiplantae; phylum Streptophyta; class Magnoliopsida; order Ericales; family Theaceae; genus Camellia; species Camellia lanceoleosa. The sequence continues at coordinate 87,272,339 of CM045762.1, read as the reverse complement.
ACGAAAACTCCGACAAAATCTCCACTGCAAATTCGGTTTCCAAAATCTATCAGTTAAGTCAACAATATAATATTCAAACAAATTTATGTTATAAAGGAAGGGTAATTTAGGTACTTTATAACCTAAAATAAATTTCAGGGACCTTAGCCATCAAAACATATTATTTTGGACCTCTCCTCCTATCAAAAGTAGAGGAGGGACCTTAGGCCAATTTTCCCCATATTTTTTAAGGAAAATATTTTTGCATCATTTTTCATGTAAGTCAATTTTTACAAAATTTAATCTTATTCGCTATCTTTTCAACACATTTAATATTTTTAAATAAATATCTTAACTCACTAAAAAATATTTTATTGAATCAAAATTTATCTTTTAAATAATAAAATATTTTTGTTTCAAGTATTAATCAAAAGTCAAAAAATAAAAACAAAAATATTTTTTCTATGTAAAATTAATTTGTAAGAAAAATATTTTTCTTTTTGTGTAAAATTTTTACATCAAAACAAATTGAATCTTAATACAGTGCAAAAAAAAATATTTTTTTGACTACCTTGCAATTATGGCACAACCAAGTGACAAATCTAACTAACTTTTAAAATTTTCAACCATTGAAGTGTTAGACGCAATGAATTAAAATTGGGGAAGAACCACCAGGTCCTACTTTGAGACTTATTACCCATTAAGTCCTATTTGATATAATTTATTAAGTGATAAAGACAAATTTTATCAGTCTTTTTTTTTTATGAATAATTTTATAGTGATAAATTTATCAGTCTCTTTTTCTATGAATAATTTTTTAGTGATAAATTTATCACTCTCTTATTTTTATAGTGTTAAATTTATTAGTTAGGACCTGTAGGTAAATAAGTCTAGTGAATAGGACTAATTGGTAAGTACCCCTTAAAATTAATAGAGTTTAAAAGATGCATTGAATATTGTTGCTACAGAGTTGTATATTTTGAGATAATAAATTATTAGTAATTAACTTATGTAATTATAATTATAATTTATAAATTTTCTATAATTTTAGAATTTTTTATATGAGTTTTGATTTGTATAAGTTGACAAAAAATAATTAAATTCTAATAAGAAATATGACGTGTCAACAAAATAACTTTACCAAATGTCGAATCAAATTTAACTCAAAGTATTGCCTCGCCATTTCTTGGTGATAATTTTGACTAGAAGTGTACGCGGTGCAGCTTGAAAATAAAATTATAACCAAATTATGAATAGCATATTGGCATTACTATCAGTAACCAAAATTTTAGCGATTTCAACCGGTTAATCATTGAAAAATATCTTCAAACATTTACATAATATTTTATATATATATATATAACTAACTAATTATATATATATATAACACTAATTTACAATTAATTTCACACCAAAAATCATTCTCAAACTGATTTTTATTTTAATATTTTATTAGAGAAGTGTATTTGTGATGTGAGATCTAACCATATATATATAATTTTTTTTGAGTTTTGACAAGCCATTTGGCTAAATTGTTGGAGATAGACTCGTTTTTACAAGCCATTTGGCTCCACTACCGCTAATATTTACAAGTTAATTAGACTCGTTTTGGAAAGAGCTCAAACTAAAAAGACAAATATAACCTCACCGTCAATAAATATTTTCTCAAAAGTCACAGAAAAATAAAACACTCCAAAGACACCAGAGGGTTTTCCAGCGACTCCTTCGTCTCCGGCGACGCATCGCCACCGCGCTTCTTCCTCCCGCCACCGCTCTCCGCCGTCTCCTCCGGCATCCTTCCGTTCAAGTTCGGGCTTCTGTATCTCACCGGCCGATGAATCCCCGCCTCTCCCCTCGTCACCGGCGACCTCGACCTTCTGCCGGGATCTCGCCGGATCCCGTTCGGAGCTCCCACATTCCGCCCCGCTGACGTCATTTTCCGGCCTTGAACTGACGTGGACGCAGTTGATGCAATGTGAGTCCTCTTCACTGGCGAAGGCTCCGATCGTCTCGCCGGAGATCTGAACCCTTTCTCGATCTTCGGCCTCTTTTGGGGGATTTTGGCCGGAGACCTCTGAACTCGCTGAGTCACTTCTCCGTCGTCGTCCCTCTTCTCCGTCAGCGTCGTGGACAAGCTCTCGCTGAAACTACACATCTCTGAAAAATCAGAGACCTCAGAGACGATCTCTTCTGATGGTTTAGTCAGAGCCGTTGACTGGATCTCGACTTCCTCAACTACAGGGTGATGAAGGTGATTGTTGTTGTTGTTGTTGAGTATGGGAGTGGGAGTGGGAGTGGGGGGTTTGGGGATGGCAGTTTCGGAGAGCACTTCTTTCACGGTTTCTTCTTCAAGAGGCGGCGGAGTGGGTGGTTGTGGAGGAGCTCCGCCGTGGGAGTCAGATTCAGGGAAATGGCAGTGGTGGTGGTGATTTGGATTAACAACAACATCTGGGTTTGGTTTGGAGGTTTCGTTGGTGGTGGTGCTAAGGCAACAACCCATTTGGGGCGTAAATCTACAAAATTCAGTGAATTGAGTTTAATCACTGAAGTTGCATTGGCTGAGAGATCTTCTCCTGATGTCTTTTTTAACTGGAAAAAAGCAAGGACCAGAGGTTTGGAAACTTGAAAGGAAAGAGTGGGATGTTGGATATGATCATACTCTAGACTAAAACCACAAGGATATGTATATGTGTTGAAATTTAAGAGGGGTCCGAAATTTCATAATTTAAATGGCTTGAATATCTCAAAACGATATCATTTTAGGAGTAAAATGACATCATTTTAATATATTCAAGTCATTCCGACTACACAAATTTGGACAACCAACCATTTTTCTTTGAGAGATTGTATTGTATTGTATTGTATTGTACCAAGTACTACTACTTCTAACTGATAGGAACTTATGAAAGGATAGTGACATCAAAATTGGAGAACTATTGTTAAAGATTATTTATATTTTTATAACAATACAATTTTATTAAGTGTATAATACAAATTCTTCATATATATATATATAGTGTGTAAATTTTTACTGTATATAAAAATTATACTACAAAAAATTTCAACCTTAATACAATAATTTTTCCATTATCTTAATAATTTGATATTTTCCGAAAAATTGAGGCCACCCACAATGTGTCGGCCCATTGTTTGTTTCATCCCCCATGCTCTAACAATTTGGACATTTAAAAAAATTGGGTACATCCCCCTATGTACCTTTAAAATTACATTCACCCATTTATTTTTACTTTTCTCCCATCAACAAATACCAAGGTGTTCTAACTACACCACATAAGCACTTCATTACATCTAATTTTTAATCAATTACATGGGTTCATTTGGCTATTTAGTTGGGATTAAAAAAATATTTAAAATAAAATAAATGCAGTACATTAATAAGATAAAATGACATATCTAAATCATAATTATTTTATTTTTTTCTCATAAAAATTAAAAAAATTAAAAAAAATTTGTCAAACGAACTTTTTAATCCTAAGTTAAAAAAGTTTGAACTCCAAAAGACTAACAAAAATTTTTTTTATCAAACGACAACATAATTTTAAAATTCTAATTATACCTCCGTATAGTCATTGTAATGTTAAACATACCTCATTTTTATACCATTCACCTTTCAAACTTTTAATTCTATTTGCCCATTTTTCCGCAGCCCCTTTTTCTCATTGTGACCCCTACCTAACCGCTTTTCCCCACTACGACCCCAAATCATCATGACCAGGATTTAAGGAACACAAAGATAGAGGAAGAGAAAAAGAAGAAATGGTAGTGAAAGAGGGGTTGAAAGGTGGCATTAGTTGCCAACAAAATAGAAAGGAGTGGTGGTGAATAGTGGCAATGATATTGGATCAGTGGAAATGGTAGAAAACTAGTGGGTATTTTAAGAAATTAGTTTTTGAATTTTCTGAGTTTAGTACCTTTTAGTGATATTTGATTCAGTCAAATTTTATGTATATAATCCAAAGAAAAACAAATGACAATTCTATTGTCTTCTCTTTCTCAACCAACCATTAGATAACCTAACTCCCTCTCTCCCGTAACCCCCAAATTCACCATCTATTATGGTGTTATTTGATGCAGCTTATTATAAGTTAAAAGTTGATAATCAGAAAGCAGAAACTAAAAATACTCATTCCTCAGCTTCTAAATAATCAGTTTTTCTCAACTTATTTAAGCTATTTCTGTCTAAAAAACAGTAAGCAAAAGTTGGACCAAACAATCTTGCACAAATTTCTAAAGTAAAATAAGCTATAATCACCCTCTATAATCCACACCAAACACCCCCTATCCACCATTGCTACCACAAAAAAGCCATTAATAAACTGTTCATCATATCCCTATTTGCCGCCACTACTCTTCACACACCATAGTCTAAACACTACAACCACCACCACTACCATATCTTAGAGGCTTCGTTCCAATTCAAATTTCCACTACTTTGCTTCAAATTGATTTGATTCGAATAGATTTTGATTGATTCAAATTGAGAGTTTTCTTGTGCTAGTTATTGTTGCCATAGTCATCTCCATATTGGTCTTCCTGTGGGGTCTCAACCTCTCTGTTGACTTCTAACGCCCAGACAACACCAACTAGCACTGATCTCTTCATCATGTTAAGGGAGCTAGGTCGACAACAATGGCCGAGAAATGAGGATTAGGTTTTCTACTGAATGAGCCTGAGTTGTTGTTGCATTCACATTTACGCTAGATCATTAAGATCGTTGATGTACGATTATGATCAAAATAGTCAATAAGGGTTTGGTAGAGGTGGTTTCTAAGTGCATGCATTTGTGGTAGAGAGGGCAATGGAGGGAGATGAATGATACTATCGTTGTTGGTTTGTAGACGATGAAAAAATTTTCTATATAACAAGGATGTTTGGTTGTGGGATAGTATACTCTTGTTGGGAAGGAGAATAACAAGTGTAAAATGGGTATTTAAGGGCTTTTTTTTTTTTTTTTTCCCCCAAAAAAATTTAGAGAATAGAGGGAGTGAGTGTTACCTAAGAGAAGTTGATCAAAAAAAATTATGAATTGACAGTTCAACAACAATAGAAATCTTGATTTATAATCAATTTTATTATAAAGTAGGATATGTTTTGATTTTGAAGAACTTTTAAACTAATATTGACTGAAATATTATATTAAAATGTAAGTGATTACTTTGCAATAAAGACTGGAAATACATTTTTAGAGGAGCTCCTACCCTCTATTTATTCATGATGTGCAATTTTATAAATTTTTATAAAATCTTCTATAAATCACTCAATTACAATAAACTAAAAAATCGATAAAACCAAATCTTATTGTATGGTTAACCTCAATTCCTCAATCAACAAAATAGATAAAACCAAATCTTGTTGTATGGTCAACCTCAATTCCTCAATCAACAAAATAGAAGATTCAGTTCAGTGTTAAATTTTCTCAACCATGTTCGATTAGAGCCAAATCGATTACATACCTAACAATTATGAATCAACCAAATCTATATTTTAAAGAAATAATAAAAAGATTCATACCCATTTGGAGACTTGTATTTGTAGTTAAAAAGTCAAAAAATCACTACAAACTATTACATTTCTCTCTACTTTTTGTATATTTTTTTAGTAAACAGTTAAAAAACTAACTAAAATAGCCAATTTCTAAACCGGAAGGTTAAAAAAAAACCCTCTTTCATTTTTTGCCGCAGTTAGAGCAATATATAAAATCGAGGAGTTACCGACATTATCCTAACAGTACCACACAAATTAATGAGTGTTCAAATTTTAAAAAGAAGGAAAGTAATGTGGGAATGAGTTGAGAAAAGAGCAGCAAAAATAGTACCACACCTATTAAGAATCATAAAGCATTTAATAGAACTCCAGATGTCTGCTGTGTGTATAAAATGTGCACAATAAATTCATATGGCCCAATACAAATTATGTTGCACACGACCCATCAACTGTCCAAAGTTTAAAAACTCTTAGATGGCAGGTAGGAAGTACAGGTCCTAATCCTCTCTACCCCATTCCTCCTACACACACACACACACCCATCCCTGGTCCCACAATATTTTGGAGGCCTCTCTCATCAAACAAATCATGAAAATACCATACAAATTGTCCATGCTTTGAGGTCCCCTACATTGATGGTTTGGCCCAATACCATGAATGGTCATTATTTCCAAGATAAAAACAATATAATAGGACCAGCAACCCTACCAGGGTTCAGGCTGCCTTTACTTTATGGGGTTCACAGGAACCAGTGTCCCCAATTAACACCTTAAAAGTTGAGGCGTCAGATTATAAACCCACCATGAAATGGCCCCAAAATTACTTTTTCAAAAACCTCCCCAACTGTGTGCAAGATGTTTGAACATTTAAATTTTATAACTACTAAACCAGGAAAGAATCAGAAATTCAAATTTTGAGTAGCTCAAGAGGTTAATTTTAAGAAAAATGCTAGAGACCCCAAAAGTTTTACCAAATTTTCTACCAAATGTCTCACATGGGTGTAGTGGATTACCCTAATTTTAAAGGAACCAAGGCTTTTGTTTTTGTCATTGACATGATATGTCCAAACTAGTAGGCTCTCTTAACAAATTGTCGGCGAGACTGAAGTTGCATAAATTGGAGGAGGAAAACAATTTCTGTACCTCAGAGCAGAGTTGAATATTCTGTTAATGAAGTAAAAAGGTCAGAGTCACATCCAGGTACCAGACATGTAGATGCGCTGTTTTGTTACGCTTTTGCTTCTTGCACACACCACTTTTGCTTCTTGCACACACCACCGACAGCGTCACACGCTAATTGGCCATCACTCAGAAAAGTGAAGTTCCAAGACACAAAGTGACAAATGCAATGCACCATCCTTGAGAATAGAAAGGAAGGATTGTTATTGCCTATTGCCATTATTAACCAAATAAAGACCAGTGATTTGAACAAAGGAAAAGTGATAGAATTTGATAACTACAATTAATTTGAATATACAAGTGAATGAATTATGACTGACCAACAATATTGGTAATCTCGGGGAGCACAAGCTCATCCAACACCAAGGAGACACAAGACTAAATTGGCTCTGGAATGTTACCTTCCAAAAGCTCACTGATTGAGCTTGTCTACTCATTCCCAAAAATAACAATGGAATATCGTTGAATTTTGTGAGATCGAGAAAAACAAATGGTGGTCAGTCAAGAGACACAACTCGATCAAGAGGATATGGCACGATTTGATTCTATCATGGATTTGATGTAGAATTCACCTGCCTTGTATGAGGACCTGACCATGGGGCCAGATGCCACAATCCCTGCCAAATTCCAAGCATGCATATTAGTATATCATTTATGTATAAACCACAAATGGAAGCATCCAAAGCAAGGAAATGAAATCAATGCTCCTACACTCTTCTGCATTACAAAATTTTAAATGAATAATGCTATACTAACAGAGGAGTAAGCCAAATCTGATAATATTCAAGTGAAGTTTGATACAGTGGCTTAGCATGTGGAAAAACATAATGCTTGCCAAAAAAACCATTGCGGATAAGCATAATGTTCCAAGATACAACATAAGTCCAGATTCTCATTCTTGCATCTTTCTTTCTCCCTCTACTATTGTAAGGTAGAGGCCACAAAGGAAAGTTCAAAGGAAATGAATTGTGGGAGTATGTGGACAAGAGTTCAAACCTCATGTGTCACAGAAAAATAATGCCAAAGTTCCTATTATTGATGCCAACCAAGACAACAAGACAAATCAGGAATTTAACACAGCCTACTCAGTTGCTGTGTAATCAAGGTTAGGGTTGATTTCAGTCTTTATTTATATTTTGTATTAGTTAATATTCTGCTGGACAAATTTATCTATTTTTATTGAGTTTAATCAAGGGTATTTAGTAGTTTTCAGATTTGTTAAACATGGAGTCATGGACTATATAATACGGATGGATGTACTGGGTCGTATTATGTATTGATTTGTGGTCTTTTTGTTGATTTCAGTCTTTATTTATGTTTTGTATTAGTTAATATTCTGCCGGACAGCTTTATCTATTTTTATTGAGTTTAATCAAGGGTATTTAGTAGTTTTCAGATTTGTTAAACATGGAGTCGTGGACTATAATATGGATGGATGTACTGGGTCATATTATGTATTGAGTTGTGGTCTTTATTAGGTCTGAAATCTTCTAATTAGTCAAAGTTTCTCAATTCCCTATTCTTGAGCCTTAAAATCCTAGTAAAATTTCAAATTCTCACTAGTTACTCGTACCCAAAAAAATCATATTTAAGTACCCCATAACCTATCCAATTGAGCGCAGATCAATCCCAATCCTTTCCCCTACTCTTTGGCTTCTAGTTCCACCCTTGAAAGCCTTAATGCTCTATTTGGTATAATTTTATCTCATTATAAAAATATAATAGTTTTTTATACACCACAAAATATAATCTTTTGTTCACTACAAAAATATATCCCTTTTTATTCACTACAAAATATATAATTTTACACCGTATGATACACACCATAAATTCAACTTTCAAATATTTATTATAATCCTGTATAATAAATAATAACAAGGTCACTACCAATCATATAATTAAAAGGACTAAACAGTCAAAAATGAGTAATAAACAAACTCAAATTAAATTGATTTTAAGTAATGGGCCTTAAATTAAATTCTCACTCATAAGCCAAACATGACCCAATTATATATCAAAGTAGACCCAACAAATTTTATCTCAAGCCATAGTCTAAACACCCAAAACTCAACATCAAATTATGCTATAAACTAAACTGGACACCATTCAATCCATGAATTTTCAGAAAATAAATACTTGTTCTTTATTCTAAAATTTTAACACAACATGTTAGAATCATATGGAAACAACATATAAAAATTTCGTAATTTTCTAAGATAGGAACTATTTTTTAAACAAAATACAAAATCGGACCATTTTCACAGAATTTTACACAGCAGCCCAATCCGAATATTGTTCAATTAATTTATGAACGGACTTTTTTTTTTAAAAAAAAAAATCTTGGTCATTACAGTTCGTCTTATTACTAGCCATGCTTTTCTACCATATTTCCTATAAGATTACTAACAGCTCAACAAAACTAGAAACCGGCTTTATTGATCCAAGTGGAACAGCATATATCACTCTTGTTTTCATCATATGCAGTATTTATGTGCTCCATAACAGCTTATATATAAGGTGGACGTCAAACTAAATAATGATGATTTTTTTTTTTTTATAATTCAGTTATGGCAATAGAAGATCTTTGCTTCAAAAATCCATGGTCACATCAATTAATCCACATATTGATAAGCACTGTTTAGTTGTCCCAAAAAAAAATATAAATAGGACAATTTAGAATTGACTCATTCACAAATTAGATAATTAGATGTGTTTGGTTGTAAAAATGAAATAACTAAAATATGTAAAAAAAAAAAAGAATTTCATGACACTTTAAATTTGGCCATTTCTTTTAAAACATAAGATAAATACTCTAAAATGAGAGATTAAAAAAAAAAATTTGGCTTAGTACCTATAAAAAATTAAATAGGGTCATTTATGAATTCAAAATTAGTTTATAAAAAATGAAATGATTTCATTCCCACAACTAAATGGACCTGAAGAGTACAATGATACATACCCAAAGCTTCAATCAGCATATTAGGCTTCAACTTTTGCACGGTCTCAGCAAAATGGCCACTTCCTTGATCAGGTAAGTCATCACAGTCAGCACTATTAATCACTACATAATCCAAACCCCATGATGCAATTGCCTCAGCTACATTGGATGGTTCATTTGGATCAGGAGGAGGGGGGAGTACATGATGTCTTCACATTGCAAAACCTAAAAATTTTCATGTCTTAACCACAAAAATATAGCATGAATAATAAACAGAACAGCTCCAGATATAGTCACGAAAAACACTCTAAATCATGATTGAAAGCTACAAGGAAATAAGTGAAAATGTAATATTTCAGCTATGATTCTGCATAAACATACAAGGCTGACATCAATGTAAAATAAAGCAATAACACCTGAAAAAGTGGAAGGAAATGAGCCACATCAAGCACTCCACTACATAAATAATAATTCATCCACTTCAAAATAAAGAAATAAATAAATCCACTCCTGAAATTAATCGGACATATTCTTACAGGTGCATAGATGCTTTATTGTAAATGAGACAGAACATCCTCGTGTATTAGGAAGGGGCCAAAAATATTGGAAACATTCCACAAGAGAATTGACAGTTATTCATTCCTTTCAATGGCTTCAAAGGTGATACTATTAGATCATGATACATAAACAACACTTACAAAGACAATGAAGAATATAGGCCAGTGATCATGAGAGTGCGACTATGAACAGGTTAAATGAAAATAGAGAAGTCAAAGAGAATAAGTTTCTCCCCTTAGCACATTGGAGGCCACAACCTAGGAAAGGAGGGAGTCTTCCCTGTGGCAAGATTGGGTTATACTACAAAAAGAAACCACTACCTCCGGAAACTCTTTTTACTGGTGATAAGTCTATTTCTATTGGGGGTACCACATTGGATCCAAGGAATGATCTTTTATCAAGATAAGGACATGATTAATAAAATTGTTTGACGAGAAGAACAATTATTGTGTTGAAGGAATTCTTTTCCCATTTTTACCCCACTGCTACTGGATCCCAGCGGTGCTGCAAAAATAACCAAAAAGTCGCCAGCGGTGGTGGCCCGCGGCGATTGACAACTCTATTACCACAATCTTACGATTCACGATTTAATTCACAATGTTTACAAAATCGATATGAATCTATGAGTTAATCTATTTTGAAAGTGAATCGCATTCACAATCAATTTACAATTTATTTCACTTTTACGATTCATGCAATTCTTGAAATTATTATATTTGTCATATTTTGAGTCCTTTTTTCTCCCTCTTTTTAGTGAAAATAACATAAATACAACTTCTAATAGTGTTTAGTACGAAAATAACAAATATATATTTATCATTTATTGTCATTTTGGTGATCATAGAGTTTTTAATAAGATCTCATTAGATTTAGTTAGAACCAAAACCAATCAGCTTATTTGGTTTCGTTTTTCTGAAAACAGTTTTCAGAAAATTCTACCTTCTTATTTTCCGTGTTTTTTGTTTTTAATGAATTTTTTAAAAAATTTAAGCAATTTTTTTTAATTTTTAGATATACCTAACATAAAATTTACCTAAAAAGTAAAAAAATTGTGAAAAAAACCTTTTAAAAATTCACTAAATACCAAAAATACAAAAAAAAAAAAATACAATAATTCAATACATTTTTTGTATTTTTATGTATTTATTAATTTTTTAAAATATTTTTTCACAAATTTTTTACTTTTTAGATATATCTAAGTAAAGTGCATCTAAAAAACTAAAAAAATGTTTAAAATTTTAAAAATATTCGCTAAAAATAAAAAAACACGAAAAATTAAAAACTCAATTTTCAAAAAACTTAATCCAGAAGACTCAAACCAAACACACTGAATATGTTTTTAGCATTTTCTTCTCATTTTTTTTTAATATATTTTCTAAAGATATTTAAGATTAAAGTAACTTGCACCATGAATTATTTATTGTTATTTTATTGAAATAAATATAGTTTAATATTACATAGGTGAACTCCGTTAAACCAAATAGATCCACAAGTTCTGTTTTTTTTTTTTTTTTTTTTTTTTTTTTTGTTAAAAAAAAAAAACACTTTTTTAAACACTTAGGCTGTTAAAATAGTATTTATTCAAATATTTTGTTGTTCCACAATATTTGTATCTTCTAAAAAATTAATGAAAAAAATACTGTGAATTTTCTATTTTGATTTATCTTTCAAATTCATTAATACTACGAAATGTACAATGAGTTTAATTGATTTTTTTTTAAAAAAATACAATTTCATAAAGGGGAAATGGTGATTTTCAGATAGTTAAGTAAGAAAAGCAAATTTTATAGAAATAGATAAATGTGGTTACCAAACTAGGGTGGTTTCCTTATAGAAGCAGTCAATAAAAATAAAACAAAAAATAACAAAAGCATGATACATTTAAATAGTAAATGATAAGATGTAGTACTTCATAGAAATTTTAATTTGCAACACACTTGCATTGTCCTTACCCGGCTTACAAATATTTAAATTTGTTACAGTCACATTGCAATGCGGAAATAGAAATTACAAATTACACAAACACATAAATTAGATAACAAGCATTTCACAATAGTCCTTGATTCTGTATGTGAAACAAATGGTCACGGATGCACACGCGAACTCTTGCCATATCTACATCCGTATCTCCAACCATGAGGCCATCATCCATATTTTGTCCTCCTTCTGCGGCGAGCATGTCATCTGGAACAGAGGTACATCTGACATGTTCGTTGTGTGCATTAACAGCTATCTCGTGCTTACGGATGAAATTGTGTAAGGCCATTGATGCACCAACCAATGGCACCGGTACCGTCGCAAAATCATAGTCGGGCGTGTCGTTCAGGAACTTCCAGCGCGATTTCCACACTCCAAATGTTCTTTCCACCAAGCTCCTCAATGATGCGTACGCCTCATTAAACAATTCTCTTGGGTTATCTGGTCGTCCACGATCTCGGAACTGTGCTTGGTGATACCGAGACCCTTTGTATGGTGCGAAATACCCCTTCTTGTTTAGATATCCCGCATCCACAAGGTAATATTTACCTACATTTGGTCAATCAATTTAAGATTTTCAACAAAATTAATAATGAGTACTTAATTTAAAATGTGTTACCTTCTTGGGGGTGCGGGAACGGTGCATGTTCGTTCTCAATTATTTCGTTGAAGCTGCAACTATCATGCATGCTTCCTTCCCACCCACAAGATATGAAAATGGAGCACATGTCGAAGTCGCATACTGCTAGTATGTTTTGGGTTGGATATGCTTTGCGATCGTAATATGTGCTGGCATCACGAGCAGGCAACACGGCTTCTACATGAGTACCGTCCAACGCTTCAATACAATGCTGCACCAATAACGAACAGCACATGAGGTTCACGTACATCACATAAAATGAAAAGTAACCGATCACAGCAACTAATATGCTAACCTTGAAAGGCACGTATTTCCCTCTGGATCGCAAATATGGATGCCTATTATTTTGATCTCTGGTGGGCTTACAATACACTTCTGTGAACAACTTCATCGCTTCCAACACTGCATGGAAATGTCACGACACAGTTTCTCCCGAATGTTGGAATCGTTCCTGAAGTTTTCAGTTAGTGCAGCCGTCCAACGTATGGATGAACATCGCAACACTTTCTTCAATGTGTAATCCATGGGGTCTTGTAGGTACCCGTAAACCGAAGTCGCTTCGCAATGTGTCACACAACGCTTGAAACACATACAGCAACATATGCAAATTTTGTTCACCCCTGCCTACGTGGCCATCAAATAATTCTTGAATCCAGGCACGACCGGTCATAATAGAAGTTCGGCATGGGATCTTCTTCATGTACTTCAGGTAATATTCCATTGCATGCTGCACAGCGTCACCGATTACGTTGTTTTGTAGGTCTTCTTCTTCCTCAGCAAGTTCGATGATTACATCATTGTAATTTCTACAATTGCTACTTTCACCTTTCCACATTATTTGTTGATGACTCCTACAATGCACATAACTTACAGATCAATTATCCAGTTGTAAACTAAGCACATTTGGACCATTAAAGTTCAACCATAAAAGTGGAACACATCAACTATCTATTACATTACATTCAACCATTAAAGTGAACTATGCCAAAAAAGTAAAGCTTACACCATGATCCCATATTGCGCTAGACAAAAGTAGGTACCGTTCACAAAAGTAAAGTAACAGTAAGTACAGCGCTATGCAACCACACAAAAAAAACAAAACAACTAAAAAAAGAGACCCACAGAATTAGTCCACAAAAACCACACTACATCAAAACCAAACAGGTCCCATTTTTGCGTGAAAGACCAAACCCTGCAATGCCGCAAGCCAACCGACTACATTCTCATCATCTGGCATGCACATCAATATTTCCCGGTAATCCACGTTCTCTAACGCAATGCGGGCGACATGGAACAGGGGGGTACTGATGAAGTCCGGGATAGCCATAAGCCGCTGCATACATGGCTCAATGCCATACTTCTGCGATGCACCAGTTCCTTGCCTGACCATCAAGTGCTTCTGTGCTTGAACTGCGTTAGACAGATGGTTAAAACTATCCGCAAGCACCGATGCTCCACTAGAGATCTTCGACTTTCCACTAGTGCTACCTCCCTTTTTCCTCTTTGTCTCGGGGTCTGCTTCTTCAAGGTGGACGGTAGTTTGGAAGTGAGTTAACGACCGGTCTGTATGGCTCGGTAAACAGTGCCAACCCAGGAGAGTCCACTAAGTCGGATTCACCTTCACCAACATCCACAACCTTCTCCCCCGGCGTCCAATGGTGTTTGCCAGTTGCAGTTGCACCGATGAATACTTCGCGCATCAAATCTTCATGCTCCAATGGTTTCGTCTTGAATTTGTAAGCAATCTTGTTTGTCTGCAAATGGAAAATCAAAGTACAATTTAATTTTTCCGTCACAGTGACATGGGACATTCAACGAACAAGTTACTTTCGCTTACATGTGTGTACAAAATTAAAGGGGCTAGTTTGACATAAGTTAAATGTAGTTACTTTTTTATATTGTACAGTGTTCAAATTTGTAGTTACGTTGGATTGAAAGGTTTTGGAGTCAACAAAACGTACATTTGTGAAAAGTTTACGACAAATACTGAATAACAACAAGTACAAGTTGCCTTTAAACTTAGAGGACTTATTACGTAAAATAAAATATATGTTCGTGCATACTGATTTAAGATTGTCCCACCACTCTTCCGACGCTGTGAACAAACCGGTTTCCCTATCAAACCCGATGCCAATCACACCCTTACTGCCATCCATCAACTTGTTCCAAGCCTGCCATTCCTTTTTCAAACTACTATACTTGTTCTTCAGCTGTGTAATGTCATGACGTCTACCCGTGCGCTTCGCGAATTTCAGTGCAATTTCATTATACCCTGTTTTGGTTATGGTTGTACCAAGCTGCCGGCTCACTAATATTGCGTCCCTAACACACTATAGGAAGATTTCTGTCGCTGCACTATCCCAGTTCGCCTTATGTGCTTGATCAAAGTCATCAACAATTCCTTCAGTACCTAATGGGCCTACCCCTTCATTCTTAGACGAGGTGCGAGGGAACAACCGTGTTGCAGCTATGCGACTAATGTGAGAGGACGTATTGGATACATTAGAACCCAGTTGATGAATACATTTTCAAACAATAAACTATGAACCATATGGAAAAGACAACTTCCACAAAGCTTATCAAAAGTAGTACAATAATTACTAACAACATATAGCATTTGCATACAAACGATCACAATGCAGTTACTTGTTGAAAATAGTACTTCATGAAAACAGTACATATATACAAGGCTAATGATTTACGGGGTTTACATTCGCAATAATAAGATGATGACCATGATGCACAACACACAAATCACCGTTTTCATTACATGCAACGTATTAAAAATGTGCACGACATCAGCCCGTAACTGCATGACATCGGTTGACCCAGAGTCATGGTCGGGGCTCCGTCTCCCTGATTCGTTACACCAACCAATCCAATTAACACATTGCTGATGAGTAAGAAACGTAAAACATTTATTAGTTATGGATATTACATTGTGCAAACATATGGAGTGACAAATAATCAGTTGTTACAACTCACCACGGGCCGGGGACAAACATAATATGCACGGCCAGAATTTTTGTGAGATCTGGATACCTTCACAAAACAATGGCTATAACCACAAGCACACATCCGTTGTGGCCATGTCGACATGGCAGTGGAAAAAGAGAAAGCCATATTACTACACACAGACCAAGCACATGACTAAAACAGCACCACAGATTGGGATTATAATTGCAATGCACGTATATTCGCTAAAATGTAACAATGAATTTATAACAGCATAACAGATTGAAGGAATAGCAATCTACATTTATAACAATAGTTGATTGTTAACAGTATAACAGATTGAGTGAATAGGTAATTAAGCTAACTCGAAAAGCTTTGGGAAATCCAATTACTCACTGTACAGTTTAAATTTGTCCATTACTCTACACTTTTTTTGTGTGAATCAGTTTTAAACATTTGTTTGCACTGGAAAAAGGGTAAATGAAAGCAGAATTTTTTTTTTAAAATCAATTAATTAGTAATTCATCAAATCTATGTAAACTGAAATCAAATTACATAATCGGGAAAAAAAAGTTGATGAGAAGTGCGAGATGCTCCCAGCAATTAAATGTTGGTTTAAGATTTTATTTACATGGAAGAAATACAGTAAAAAAAAATTTAGAGTCAAATGGGCAGAAATGAAACAGGTAATTTATAACAGCATACCAACAGATCAAAGGAATAGGTGTTTAAGTTACAAATTTTATTGCTTGTGATTATCAAATAAGGGGAAAACCAAAATACAGGAAAAAAAACTTGTGTACGACCGTGGGTTGTAGGTAGGAGTTTACATCAACTGAATACAAATTCTACCTCCGCCGTGAACACAATCACAGCTCTAACAAATAAATATAAATGCTCAGTTTGACCAATAAAAATGAAGATGCAGTTTTTCTATATTAATTGCAATTCCTAAATGGTTTTTCTATATGTACTGTTTTCAAGAAGTACTATTTTCAACAAGTAACTGCATTGTGATCATTTGTATGCAAACGCTATATGTGGTTGGTAATTATTGAACTACTTTTGATAAGCTTTGTGGAAGTTGTCTTTTCCATATGGTTCATAGTTTATAGTCTGAAAATGTATTCATCAACTGGGTTCTAATGTATACAATACATCCTCTCACATTAGTCGCATGGCTGCAACACAGTTGTCTCCTCGCACCCCGTCTAAGAATAAAGGGGTTGGCCCATCAGGTACTGAAGGAATTGTTGATGACTTTGATCATGGCGAACTGGGACAGTGCAGCGACAGAAATCTTCCTACAGTGTGTTAGGGACGCAATATTAGCGAGCCAGCAAGTTGGTACAACCATAACCAAAACAGGGTATAATGAAATTGCACTAAAATTCACGAAGCACACAGGTAGACGTCATGACATTACACAACTGAAGAACAAGTACAGCAGTTTGAAAAATGAATGGCAGGCTTGGAACAAGTTGATGGATAGCAGTAAGGGTGTGACTAGCATCGGGTTTGACAGGGAAACCGGTTTGTTCACAGCGTCGAAAGAGTGGTTGGACAATCTTAAATCGGTATGCACGAACATATATTTTATTTTACGTAATAAGTCCTCTTTTAAAGGCAACTTGTACTTATTGTTATTCAGTATTTGTTGTAAACTTTTCACAAATGTACGTTACGTTAACTCCAAACCCTTTCAATCCAACATAACTACAAATTTGAATACTGTACAACATAAAAACGTAAATACATTTAACTTATGTCAAACTAGCCCCTTTAATTTTGTACACACATGTAAGCGAAAGTAACTTGTTCGTTAAATGTCTCATGTCACTGTGACGGAAAAATTAAATTGTACTTTCATTTTCCATTTGCAGACAAACAAGATCGCTTACAAATTCAAGACGAAACCATTGGAGCATGAAGATTTGATGCGCGAAGTATTCATCGGTGCAACTGCGACTGGCAAACACCATTGAACGCCAAGAGAAGGCTGTGGATGTTGGCGAAGGTGAATCCAACTTAGTGGACTCTCCTGGGTTGGCACCGTTTACCGAGCCATAAAGACCAGTCGTTAACTCACCTCCAAACTCCCCCACCGTCCACCTTGAAGAAGCAGACCCCGGGACAGAGAGGAAAAAGGGAGGTAGCACTAGTGGAAAGTCGAAGATCTCTAGTGGAGCATCGGTGCTTGAGGATAGTTTTAACCATCTGTCTAACGCGATTCAAGCACAAAAGCACCTGACGGTCAGGCACGGAACTGGTGCATCGCAGAAGTATGGCATTGAGCCATGCATGCAACGGCTTATGGCTATCCCGGACTTCATTAGTACCCCCCTGTTCCATTTCACCTGCATTGCATTAGAGAACGCGGATTACCGAGAAATATTGATGTGCATGCCAGATGATGAGAATGTAGTCGGTTGGCTTGCGGCATTGCAGGCTTCAAAAGGCCTGTGAGTACTGGGGTTTGGTCTTTCACGCAAAAATGGGACCTGTATGGTTTTGATGTAGTGTGGTTTTTGTGGACTAGTTATGTGGGTCTCTTTTTTTAGTTGTTTTGTTTTTTGGTGTGGTTGCATAGCGTTGTACTTATTGTTACTTTACTTTTGTGAACGATACCTACTTTTGTCTAGCGCAATATGGGATCATGGTGTAACCTTTACTTTTTTGGCATAGTTTACTTTAATGGTTGAATGTAATGTAATGGATAGTTGATGTGTTCCACTTTTATGGTTCAACTTTAATGGTCCAAATGTGCTTAGTTTACAACTGGATAATTGATCTGTGTTGTGTGCATTGTAGGAGTCATCAACAAATAATGTGGAAAGGTGAAAGTAGACACTGTAGAAATTACGATGATGTAATCATCGAACTTGCTGAGGAAGAAGAAGACCTACAAAACAGCGTAATCGGTGACGCTACGCAGTATGCAATGGAATATTACCTGAAGTACATGGAGAAGATTCCATGCCGAACTTCTATTCTGACCGGTCGTGCTTGGATTCAAGAATTATTTGAT
The DNA here is from genome assembly GCA_025200525.1 of Camellia lanceoleosa. Taxonomy (NCBI): domain Eukaryota; kingdom Viridiplantae; phylum Streptophyta; class Magnoliopsida; order Ericales; family Theaceae; genus Camellia; species Camellia lanceoleosa. The sequence continues at coordinate 87,253,581 of CM045762.1, read as the reverse complement.
GGCCACGTAGGCAGGGGTGAACAAAATTTGCATATGCCACTGTATGTGTTTCAAGCGTTGTGTGACACATTGCAAAGCGACTTCGGTTTACGGGTACCTACAAGACCCCATGGATTACACATTGAAGAAAGTGTTGCGATGTTCATCCATATGTTGGACGGTTGCACTAACCGAAAACTTCAGGAACGATTCCAACACTTGGGAGAAACTGTGTCACGACATTTCCATGCAGTGTTGGAAGCGATGAAGTTGTTCACAGAAGTGCATTGTAAGTCCACCAGAGATCAAAATAATAGGCATCCATATTTGCGATCCAGAGGGAAATACATGCCTTTCAAGGTTAGCATATTAGTTGCTGTTATCGGTTACTTTTCATTTTATGTAATGTACGTAAACCTCATGTGCTGTACGTTATTGGTGCAGTATTGTATTGGAGCGTTGGACGGTACTCATGTAGAAGTCGTGTTGCCTGCCCGTGACGCCAGCACATATTACAATCACAAAGGATATCCAACCCAAAACATACTAGCAGTATGCGACTTCGACATGTGCTTCATTTTCATATCTTGTGGGTGGGAAGGAAGTATGCATGACAGTCGCATCTTCAACGAAATAATTGAGAACGAACATGCACCGTTCCTGCACCCCCAAGAAGGTAACACATTTTAAATTAAGTACTCATTATTAATTTTGTTGAAAATCTTAAATTGATTGACCAAATGTAGGTAAATATTACCTTGTGGATGCGGGATATCCAAACAAGAAGGGGTATTTCGCACCATACAAAGGGTCTCGGTATCACCACGCACAGTTCCAGGATCGTGGACAACCCGATAACCCAAGAGAATTGTTTAACGAGGCGCACGCATCATTGAGGAGCGTGGTGGAAAGAACATTTGGAGTGTGGAAATCGCGCTGGAAGTTCCTGAACGACATGCCCGACTATGATTTTGCGACGGTGCAGGTGCCATTGGTTGGTGCGTCAATGGCCTTACACAATTTCATCTATAGGCACGAGATAGCTGCTCATGCACACAACGAACATGTCAGATGTACCTCTGTTCCAGATGACATGCCCGCCGCGGAAGAAGGACAAAATATGGATGATGGCCTCATGGTTGGGGATACAGATGTAGATATGGCAAGAGTTCGCGTGCGCATCCGTAACCATTTGTTTCACATACGGAATCAAGGGCTATTGTGATATGCTTGTTCTCTAATTTATGTGTTTGTGTAATTTATAATTTCTATTTTCACATTGCAATGTGACTGTAACAAATTATTTAAATTTGTAAGCCGAGTAAGGACAATGCAAGTGTGTTGCAAATTTAAATTTCTATGAAGTACTACATCTTATCATTTACTATTTAAATGTATCATGCTTTTGTAATTTTTTGTTTTATTTTTATTAACTGCTTCCATAAGGAAACCACCCTAGTTTGGTAATCACATTTGTCTATTTCTGTAAAATTTGCTTTTCTTACTTAACTAAATTATCTGAAAATCACCATTTTCCCATTATGAAATTGTATTTTTTTTTTTAAAAAAAAATCAATTGAACTCATTGTACAATTCATAGTATTAATGAATTTCAAAGATAAATCAAAATAGAAAATTCGAAATATTTTTTTCATTAATTTTTTAGAAGATACAAATATTGTGGAACAACAAAATATTCGAATAAATACTTTGCTTGGTTTTGTTTTCAGAGATAAATTTTGAAAATTAATTATGGGGAAAGAGTTTAGAAATTTAGTTAGTTTGTTTGGTTGTATATTTTCAAACTAATTTTGGAGTACATGAGTTGTGAAAATAATTTTATTGTAATTGAATAGATGTGTCTGAACAAAAAAGTGATTGAGAAGGAGAGAGGAGTGAGAAAAAGTGATTGATTGATGTATAGGAGATAGAAAGTGATTTTTTTTTTTTTTTTTTTTTTTTGCGCAAATTCCCTACAAACAAAATTTTAATTAATTTTTATATGTGAAAATTAAAATAAATGTTGACAAACAAATGTTTTTTATTTTCTGGAGAAATAGATAGCTTTTTTTTCAATTAAATGAAAATTTTAATTAATTTTAATGTGGCAAACTAACAACAACTTCGTTAATTAATAGATTTTAATAAATATTTTGATAACAATTGTTTGCACCCTGTGTTTTGACAGATTGCAATGGTGGCCACGTGTCAATTCTCCTTTCAATTTGTAATTTGGTGTAAATGGTGGCCACATGGACAAAAAAAAAATATTTGCAATTAAATAACAATAGGGGCAATTTGGTCAATTACATTCCACTATCATTTCAAACACATTTTCCAATACAATAATCTCAAAAAAATCCATCTCATCTTCCCAAACACAAACTAAAATACCCTACTAAAATACTCAAACCCCAAAAAAACCTCAAAAAAACCCATTTCCCAAACACTCACAAAGTGTGTTGATATATTTTTCTAAGTAAATTAGAAAAAGTAAGTTTTGAAATTAGACCTTGCCTCGAGTGCCTTTTTTTCTTGTTCGATTCTTTCATTTTCCTTTTTCATTCCTAAAAAAGGTAAAAGATTACTTCGTTTGGTGGATAGGAGCATACTCTGGATCGAAATTGTGGAGAGTACTACTTTATCATTTCTACTAACTTAAGGCCCAACGCTTGACCTCCTAATGAGGTGCAAGGGTTCTAGACAACTGAGCTAGCCCCCATTGGTTATAAGTTTCTCTTGTTGGCATACAACTTGGCCACCTAAAATGTGCCATATGTGTGTTTGTGATGATTGGTCAAATCTACTTAGTCCTCATATTATGTTTTAATAAATACTAAACTAATTTGCAAGCACTTGTTACAAGTTGCAATAAAACATCAGCTATAGAAGAATAAACTAGCAAAGGAATTTTTCCATCGTTGCATTCCCCAACAATTGAAGATAAACAATCAATTTTTTGATTTGTAAACTTTCTTCTTTATGCTACACGAGACAAGCATGTTCACAAGGTGAACTCTTGACAAAGTGGCATTGCACATTGCAAGAGCATGGCCCATGTAGACAGACACAAGCACATAACTATGATGGCTCCTGTCCTCCAACCTCTACAACTTCAATGGAGCTTTTCAATGGAGCTGAATGCATCTTACTTCAATTCTCAAATGTGGTTAAATTTGAGTAATGATATTTGCTTCATCCACCACTTTTAACCTCTCACACCCTTGTAAAGGCCAAAAGACCAAAAAAAAGTGTGAATATCATTGCTCTAAAATGGAGTGTGAGGCTAGAAGTACATTGAGGAGGGTAGAAGTAAAGTGTGAATATTGTTGCTCTAAAATGTGAGAGGCTAAGTAGTGAGTCACTGCTCTAAATTTTTTACTTAATTTTAGCAATATGTTTTACTATGATGTAATTATCAACTGGCAGTACCAATTGAGAAATAACAATAACTATAACTATTCTTGTAATGCCCATCACTTTATTATACCATGAAAAAACATGACACAAGAATCTACAGTGACTATGGATATGAAAAAGGGCATTTCACAGATAGTTGAGGGGTCTTAGTGTAATTAACCCAATTTTGATTGACGAAAGAAGTTTATTTTAAATTGTAATGCACCAAACTTGATTCCTTCTAATTATATACGAAATCCAAAATGAAAAACCTAAATCCTACCTTAAGTTGATAAATTTTGTTATTTACTGGTCTTTTTTTCCTCACAAAATTGCTCATTCATGCTAAGCATTAATCAATTTGAAAACATTGGAATTGAAATCAACATCAATGAATAAGAAAATGAAGTCAGATAGATGAATCACCTGCAACCTCTGGTACAAGTATCTCCAAGAATCATAATCGTGGCAGTGGCCGTCCCGGTTTCCCCACCAGACCAACATTCGCCCAAATTAGGGCACCAAGCCTCTTCCCAGACGGTGTGAAGCTTCAATTTTCTCAACTTCTTGATCTGAGTGTACTTGTCTCCGCCGGGGATCGATTCTCTCATCCATTTGGGCTTGGGGAGGGGTTTCTTCTTGGTGCCGACCTCGACGGAGTAATCGTCGATGGTTTGGAGGCGGACGAAAGCGGCGAGGCGGTGGCGGAGGTCATCGAGGCTTTGGGGGGACTGCGTCTTGTGATGTTCGATGGAGGGGGAAAGAACAGAGGGGTGGTGGGAGTGAAGGCCGTTGGTTTTGAGAGATGCATTCCGTCCCTCTCTATCAGTAAATTAAGAAACAGTACTACTATTGAAAAGTAAGGAGGGTAAAAATGTGCCGCGGCCTGCAGGGTGGACCCGGCCTATTTGGTCTGGGTCCGCGTTCAGTCTGAGCCTTTAGTTTTGGATTATAGTCATTATTTTGAGACTCAGCTCGGTCCCCCTGCTCAGTCCATGACCTAACCCATCGGTCTGCTTCTAATTCGAGATTCAATGTCTTTTTTAGTAGAAAATTATAAAATTTTGATAAAAACATTTTAAAAAGTAAAAAAAATGATTAGACCCATCCAATCTCGAGGCCAAACCCAGGCCCAGGCATGACTCACTGACCCACCTAAAGCCCGAATATCCTTGGGCATAGATCTAATTTTTTAGTCTGTGAGTCGACTCGACCCGGTCTGAATTTTGGCGGAAGCCCACGATGGGTCGGTCCAAGCCAAATTTACTCGCTTAAAAAGAAGTATCAATAAAATTATCGGTAAAAATAATTTTTTGTAATAATTAGTAATTTTTTTAGAAATATTTATATACAAATTTTAATTTATGAATTTATATTCAATTAAATCCTAATTAAAAAATTTTAAACCTTCAAATCTCATTAAATTTTTAACAAAATGAATTGCCCTTCAAATAATGATTATTCATCATTTATAATTATCTATAAAAGAATTTGACATTTATTTTGATTTTTAAAATTTTAAAACATTAACTTTCAAATTGAAAAAAAAAATAAAAATTATGTGCAAAGCTTTTTTTTTTGAAAAAATTGATTTTTTTTATTTTGTGCAAAATTGAAAATTTTGTGTTTATAAAAGAGCATGATGATGGAACATTGATGTGCAAAACTAAATATATATATATATATTTTTTTTTTTTTTTAAATGAAAAAATTGATAATGTTTTCAGTTTTAAAACTAAAAAAAAAACTGTTAATATTCTCAGTTTTATTGGATAATTGAATCAAACAAATAAATAGAAGGGCAAAAGCAACCCCATGCTCTATTTTTTTTTCCAATCGCGATTGGTAGCTCGAGATTTTTGGCTCGAAAAAGTGAAAGAGAAGGAGGAGGAGGGGCGGAGGAGGAGGGATTGGAGGGGGCCAACATATCGGAGTGGAGGCGGAGGCGAGAAGGCGGAGTGGGGGCGTCAGGAGGCGAGGTCACGATGACGATTGGCGGATGCGGGTCATGACGATCGCAGAGGCGACGAAGGGTCATGACGACGACCCGCCTCTCTCTCTCTCTCTTCTCTCTCTCCTCTCCTCTCGCTCGCTTGCATCAAAGATCACGAAGAAAAAGGAAGAAAAAAAAAGATAAAAAAAACGACGTCGTCAATCGAGCCAAAATCAAGCCACGAATTTCGAGCTACCAGTCATTTTTGTTTTTTTATCAGTTAGTGAAACAATTATCTGAAATATTACTATACAAAATTAATAATATTCTTAATTTTAAAAATTGAGAAAAATTAATAATATTTTCAATATTACTAAATAGGACTTATTGGTTCAAAAAATCTTAAATATGACTTAAGCTACCATAACATTTGCAAATAGGACTTTTAGGTAATTAACTCTTTTTTTTAATCACGATTTTTATAAGTTGTTGCTAAAATTTGTAATTATTAACTTTTTTTGTAACAAATTTTTTAAACTGTCGCTAAAAATTAAAAATTAATGACTTTTTATTTGTAACGATTTTTTAAACTATCGCTAAAAGTTATAATTAGTGACATTTTTTTTGTGACAAAATGTTTAAATTATCGTTGAAAATTAACAATTAGTAATCTTTTTTTAATAGTATTTGATCAAAAACGTCATTAATTTTTATAAGACCTATTGAATAATAAATTTACCTATTATGACTTACCTAAGTCCCTCATCTATCTCCTCTCTTTTCTTTTCTCTTTCTACAACAGCACAAGTACCGAAGTTGAAACTAGTTGTTGGTATGTATTGTGGTTAAAGAAATCAGTTACTACCATTTTCACTACGAGCCTGGATCCTCTATTGGATTTGTCTCGTTTTGGGGCACTATCGAACCCTACAGATAAATCTTACAGAGGATTTGGACTCTTTCACCATGTGCTCCATTTGTAAATTGTCTATTTTAATTAATTTTTTTGATGAATTATAAATACATTTTTTAAGATTTAATTAAAATATAAATTGTGTTTTATAATTTTAGAAATTACATCTCATCTCAGAAATTTATTTTAATTTTATAACAAAGAACCCCTTTTATTAATAAATCATCAAATTAATTAATAATTTTTAATAAAATCAAAATTTTATTTTTATTAATAATTCAAGTAATTTTTACTATTATATAGGAAAGCAGTTATAAATTTTATTTTTTTTAATTAATTTTATTAAATAAAAAATTCTGATAATAGAATATTTGTAATTTTTCAAATGACAAGGGGCAATTTATATTTTAAACAAACTCAAGGAATGTATTTGTAATTTAGCCTTGATTTTTTTTAATTAATTTTTTTTTCTTTTATAAAAAGATATACAAAAAAATAGAGGGAGCACTATGTGATAACTTCATATTTTCACTTTAAAAATTTGACAATTTTTCATAAAATTCAAATTTTCACTTTAAAATCATTTTTCTTAAATAATTACAAAATTCACATTTTGAAGAAGGCATCCTATTGGACATTGGAGTATAGTTCAATGGTGTAGTAGTCACATCTTAGGGTGCGGTGAGTGGGATGTCAAGGGTTCAAGTTAATGGGGCAGCGGCGAACCCTTCAGTTGTAATTCGAGTTGATGGAGCAGTGGCAAACCCTTCAGTTGTAATCTAACTATATTAACATACTAAAACTATCTTTGACCAACAAAAAAAAAAAAAAAGAGAAAAGAACAAGGCATCCTATTGGATTGATATATTCCCTTATTTAGGTTACTTCGATATTGTTGTATAAATTGTCATCATACGTAATGCTTAACAATTTTAAAGCTAAGAATTAAGGAGACTATGAGTAGAGGCCAACCTTGTGTCTGGTGATAAAGATATGTAAAACCTTCGCGTCTGATACCTAAGCCCCCAGCCCAGTTTTTTGGTCACGACAAACTAGTTTCTTAAGGGTTGGAGTCAATACAGGTTCTTGGACCCTAAAACCAATTGGCAGCTCTAGTTTTGCAACATTTAATTTTTTATCAGTTAGCCTATGTAAGAAACGATAAAAGATCCATGAATGTTGTATGAGTACAAAATAATCTTCACTCGTATAATCTTGTTGATTAAGCTTACGTTCCTCCAAATGTCATCGTAACACCTGAAATCACAAATGTGAACTAGCTGGCAGCTGTGTGTTGGAAACCCCTCTGATGCTTAAGTCAGCAAATAAACTAAGGAAGCAAAAGCTCTATGAATTCGGGAGTATGAATTGCAATACCTGAGTTGGTATGAGCTTTTGTAGATTCTGGATGGTACAATCCTGGTAAGACTCTAACTCTCCTTTGTAGAGTCCTCCTCGAAATCACATTCCTAAAGGATAATGCTTATCTTTTGACACCCTCCTCACTACAAGCCAAGTGAGATGGCATAACTCTTTGCATGACTTCCAGCTGAGCAACTGAACTACTTGACTCTATATGCTCACTAACTTAGCTATGCAATACATAGCGCATTGTGTGGCTTGCTCAACACATCATCTTATTGATGCTACATGACTCTTTTCCTAACTCGGTCGAAACTTCACTCTCAACTTCGTTTGACTAGCTTGCTTGGTAGCTCGGCCATGGCGTTGACGACCATTAAAAAGTAGCTAGGTCCAAAAATATGGACATTTACTAATTCGGCCAAACATTTTTGACCGTCACTAGGAAGTAGCTAGGTCCAAAAATATGAGCATTTACTAGTTCGGTCAAACATCTTTGACCGCCATTACAAAGTAGCTAGGTCCAGAAACATGCGTATTTACTAGTTCGGTCAAACATCTTTGATTGCCTTTCAACGTAGCTTCGGACAAATCTTTGACCGCCAACATAGCTTTGGTCAAACCTTTGACTGGCTTCCAACATAGCTTCGGTCAAACTTTTGACCACCTTCTAACTTAGCTTGACTTTGGCTACACAAATTACCCTCTTAATTGCCCTTTAATTCCATCTGTAGTGTATGATTAGAATTACTCTGTCCAGCTGAGCTACTTTGCCCCATCCAACCGAGCTCACCAAAATTGCTCAGTCATAGATTTCTCAAAGTTGGACAATCCTGCCAAGCTACTTTGCCGAGCTATCCAACCGGGCAAAGATTTTCCGAAGTTAGACAATCCTGCCAACCTACTTTGCAGAGCTAACCAACCGGACAAAGATTTTCCAAAGTTAGACAAACCTGCCAACCTACTTTGTCGAGCTAACCAGCCGGGCAAAGATTTTTCCAAAATCGGTCAAACCTGCCAACATACTTTGTCGAGCTAACCAACTCAGTCAAAGATTTTCCAAAGTTAGACAAACTTGTCAATCTACTTTGTCAAGCTAACCAGCAAGGCAAAGATTTCTCCAAAAGTTGATCAAACCTGTCAACCTACTTTGTTGAGCTAACCAACTCGATCAAAGATTTTTCAAAGTTGATCAATCCTGTTAACTTACTTTGTCGAGCTAACCAACTCGGTCAAAGATTTTCCAAAGTTGGTCAATCTTGCCAACCTACTTTGCCGAGCTAATTAACTCGATCAAAGATTTTCCAAACTTGGTCAATCTTGCCAACCTACATTACCGAACTCACTAGCCGAGCAAAGATTTCTCCAAAGTTGGTCAATCTTGCCAACCTACTTTGCCGACTTCATCAACTCAATCAAAGATTTTTCAAAGTTGGTTAAACTTGCCAGCTAACAAACTCGGTCAAAATTTTTCCAAAGTTGGTCAATTCGAAATAATTGCTCCTAGGCCATTTTACCGATGCTTGGTTAGCTTACTTAGGGAATTCTATCCAGTATTATAATCATATAACAAAGTCTAAAAAACTATCTACTTCTTTTATTGATGATGAACTAAAAGAAAGAGAAAAAATTATAAGCACTAAGAAGCTAAAAATAAAACAACTTCAGACTGACCATATTCCACAATCTTGGCACAGTTCGGCTATCCACATCTTTTAAGTTGTAAGCTCCCTTTCCTACCAACTCCCTTGGAGTCGTGAAAGAAATGATCTATTGGTCCGGTCATACATATAATCTGGTGATATCCACAATACACATCCAGAAAGTAAAGCTAGTTGTGTCTCGCTATTAGGTCCACTAGCCAGTCAATCCTTGGCAAAGGAAAGTTGTCCTTTGGGCATGCTTTGTTGACCGTTTTGTAGTCCACGCAAACGCGTCATTTGCTATTCTTCTTGGGCACCATCACGGTGTTTCAAATCCACTTTAGATAATGGACTTCTCTGATTGCCCCTACTTCCAGCAGGTTCCCTACCTTTTCAGCTACTATTTCAACATAGTGTAAAGCCGATCTATTAGTTAGAGTGTTCTTTTCTTCACACGATTTCAGCGTGTTTGGAATTTATCCCAGGTGGCGTTGTAGACGCGCTGGGCGGGCTTGTTTTGACCTCTTCTCACGATTTCAGCGTGGTTAGAGTATTCTTTTCCTCACACGATTTTAGCGTGTTTGGAATTTATCTCAGGTTGCGTTGTAGACGCGCTGGACGGGTTGTTTTTGTTTACCTCTTCTCACGATTTCAGCGTGATTGAAGCCTCCCTTTCCGCACATGATTTCAGCTTGTTTGGAATTTATCTTAGGTTGCGTAGAATGCGCTTCTGATTGATTTTCTTTGTTCTTCCTCCACTCACGAGTCCAGCGTGGTTGGCGTATGTCACCATTTTGCATCTATTGTACTCTCTGTTGCATCGCATCTATTATCTATTGCATCACATCTATTACATCCATTGCATCATATCTGTTTTATTGTCCGGTCTAGGAGACCTTAAATCCTCTAAAGGTGCAATTCCTTTGGTGTTTGTCGTGCCCGAACGACTTCCGGTGGTCTGGTATAGCCACCTGCCTGTGTTAGCGGTGAGTTCCTAGGAGACCAACTGAGACGGTGGAAACTAGAGTTCGAATGGCTCATGCCTAGAACGCAAAGGTTCGGGATTTCCAAGACTAAAGTCTGGTTTAAATACTCAGGGGTATATTCTCGGCTTGAAATCTGTATGGTAGCCCCATAGATTGAGATAGCATATGTGTGCCCCTCAATTCTGGATACTAAATCAACCTAGTCTATCACCTTGTTGGAGAATAGGGAAAGTTACAACCATAGTCAGGGAGAAAAGTAACACCTGTGGTTCGACCAAGAAGAAGCGAGAGATCTCCAGCACCATGAGGCACGATATTGTATGTACGGTTCATTTGAGGTCAAAGTACTGCATTTAACCGCTAGCAGTATTGTATCTTCTCTGTGAGACGTGGCGAGAATTGAATAATTTTCCGCATTCTTAATCGCATGAAATGTAGTTGTTGCTTCGCATTCTTAAAAGCTGCATCTATTGTGAATATGTGCTTCATTACAGCTTGCTGCATTTGCATGATCATTGAGTTACCTTCGGCGTCTTGCATTGCCGATTGCATTTTGCCCTCCCCTAATGGGCGCTACCGCAGTACATCTCTGCTTATCTCTTTGCTTGTCTAAGTCTTCGGCCTTGTCAAAAATGGGTCGTCTCTGGGCTTTGACATTCACTCCCGTCACTTATGACTTTCGAGTTCTGTCAAAGAGGGGCAACTGTAGACACCCCATTTTTGACCGACCTTAAGACTCAGACGTCACCAATTGAGCGCTTGGTGATATTGCATATCGTGCTCGTTCAGAGGTTTCAGAGTCTCGGCTGCGAGCCTTGCCTCCGGACTTCTGGACTCTTTCATGCTTTGCCTCGGTTTGCGAACCAGGCTCGATTTTCTCTGTTTCTCTTCTAGAAGGGAGGGAGAGGTCTTGTAGATCATCTCTCAGTGGCCGTAGGCTACGTTTCGTGGTTGTAGGCCATTTTGCCCGTTTGGAGTCCCGCTGCTGGCTCGGTTTTGCCGGGATCGCTTAACCACCGCTTGCTCGGTTTTGGCATGCATCTTATTTACTCCTTTTGAGGGACATCGTGGTCCGAGAGACCAACTTCGTGATCGAACACCACTAGGTGCCTATGATGCTTTTGGGGCCTCGGTCACGTTTGACCCGAACCCTCATTTTGCATCGGTTTGGGCTCATTTTTGGTGGAGACCTTATTTTCACTGTTAGGAAGGTTGTAAAAGGGTGGGAGGCCAGTAATTGTTCTGACAACCAGTTTTATTCCTCCATCGCCCTCCGTCGCCCGTTTTTCTCACTTGAAAGCCAATATTGACCACCCTAAGGCCATTTTTTCTAGCCCTAAACCACATATTTGTGTTGTACACACCTGGGAGGCCACCAATATCACATGGCCGGCCAGTAATTGTGTGTGACCCTTTTGAATCCCTCCTAAAAGTGGGCTTTTCTCTCTCCTGGTTCACTTTCTCCAGTTTTTGACCACATGGTTGTGTTGTGCACATGGAGGCCACTAACTGGGGTGGCCGGCCACTATCGCTTGAACCTTTTGACCCTTGGCCGGCCGGCCATGGGGAAGGCCGGCCGGCCACCTGCAACTTAAATACCGGTGCCTTCTTTCCTCCTCCTGTACATTACAAATCTGTATTTTGTTTCCCCCCAGATTGTGTATCCGGGGGCTGCACTTTTTGGAGGAAATTTGAAATCCATTTCCCCCCCTTTTTCCCCACACTCTTGCCTATATATCCAAGCCCTCCAGCTCCCTTTTGGAGGGTTAGAAAAATTTGCCTTAAGCCTCTTGTATTGAATCTCTCCCTCTCTACATCCTAACCTCCAAAATCCTACATCCTTTACGCTACAACCCATAGCTCCACCCTTCCATCCTCCATTCCAGTAGCTTGAGGTTGTTCTTCAGAGCTTAGGAGCACCCAAACTTGGGCCAAAAGCAGCTGGAAGTTGAGTCTTCAAGGGTAAGTCTCCTTCTCCCTCTTTGGTGTATTTTTTTGATCTATATCTTAGCCCTTTGTGCTTACATATTTGGGCTCCGAACCTAACTAGAAATAGGCTTATTTTGAGCTATTTTGCATGTTTGTTTAAGGGCCTCTCACTGTTTGAAGCTTCCCTTGTGCACTTGCTTCTTTACCTCTCTTGTATGCCTATTTCTTGTGTAGTATTTTTGGCCTATGTATAAACTATTTTGAGCTCTGTCATTAACTGTAAAGTGGTTTTTTTTTATCCCTTCTTCAACATTATTGAAGGGCTCATCACTGTTTGGGGCCTCCTTTTGTCACTTGCCTTTGTATCCCTCTTTTGGCCCCATTTTTGCATGATTTGTTAGCCTCTTGTGATTCTGTTTTTGGGCTCTGGTCTGAACTATAAATGGCATTACTTTGACCCCCTCTTCATGTTTCATTAAGGGTCTTTTACTGTTTGAGGCATCATTTTTGTACTTTGTGTTATAACTCTCTTTTTTGGCCTTATTTTGCATAGTATTTTGAGCATGCTTGTGCACTGTTTTGGGTCTGTTCATCAACTGTAAAATGCCATATTTTGGACCCCTCTTCAACATTGTTGAAGGGATCTTCTGTGTTTGAGGCCAGAAACTATCACTTGCTTCTTTGTCCCTCTTTTGGCCCATTTCTTGCATGAGAGCTTAGCCGTACTTTTGTTTATTTTTGTGGCTTGTTGTAAACTGTAAAATACCATATTTTGGGCCCCTATTCAACATTGTAGAAGGGCCCTTCTCTGTTTGAGGTCAGAAGCTGCTACTTGTTTCATTATCTCGCTTTCGGGGCCATTTTTGCATGCTAGCTTAGCCCAATTTTTGTTCACTGTTTGGCCTTTCTTAAAACTGTAAATATGCTTTTTTTGGGGCTGTCTTGATTCTTTCTTCACACTTCATGTTCAAATAATGCATGCATTGTATAGCCATAGGTCATTCCATGCGCTTAATTTCATGTTTCGAGATTCATTTCGTGCATCGGGTGTCATTTTGCCATCTTTCGGGGCTGTTTTGCATCACTTATTGCCTCTGAAATTTGCATGCTAGTATGCCATATTCCATGCTTTGCCATGTCTTGTTAGAGTGGCATTCGTGCCATAGGGTCGGTCATCGGTTTGCGTGCACGTGTGCACGCATTTCGAGTGTCTCATTTTCATCTAATGGCCTCTTATGTGAGTGTGGCTGAGGTCCACTTGTGTTAGTGTAAGTCCATATCGCATTGTGTATGCCATTTCATTCCATAGCGTTGTGTATGCTAGGTTGTATGTTAGTGCATCGTATATGCCATGTTACCTCGTGCATCGTGTATGCCATTTCATAGCATGTTGCATGTTAGGTTGTATCTTAGTTGCATTTCATGCATGTCATGCATATTGCATTGTGTTCGGGATAGGAGTTAGCGAAACGGAAACGAGGGCGTTCAGACCGAGTGACGGAATGTGTCTCAATTCCCCAGTCATCGACACTCCGGATTGTCCATGATGGAGTTAGGTTTTAGTTGAGTTTTCATGTGCATTCATTCCATATCGAGTTATGCAATTCGAATCCTCGGCCATCATGCATCGATATGCGTGATTGGTGGCACGAGGATCGAGACATGCATACATTTGTGAAAATACATTGCCATGCCCCTTTCCTGCTCTCTGTTGCAGCAAATCAATAATCAGCAGTCTTCCGGGGCTTGGTGCGCTTTCCAAAAACTATTGCAAAACAGAGGCTAATTGGGGCATCACAGTGGATTTCCGCGCAAAGGCAACCCGGATATGCATCATTCATCATTAGAAGAAGAGTTAAGGCAGTCCCTGGCTTGCATGCCAGTTTATTGTTTTCTTAGTTAATTTGGTAATTAATTAGGAATTTGTACATATTTTGGATCAGATTATTTATTTGGATCAGATTTATTCGGATCAGATATTATTCATTCGGACCCTCTGTGCGAGGGCAGAATTGTAATAAGTGTGCGTGTGTGTGATGTATGTCTTTCAATCCCACATCTTTCTTCCCTTTTATTTACCAGCTTATGATGGTTAGATTAGGGCATGTTTCAATTAGCATACAGTATGATAGCATGTTTGCATTCATTCATCTGTTTTGCATGCATCGGGCTCGGCGCATCATACTAACTGCATTTGTATTTCAATTCCGAGTTGAATACTTGATAGTTGTTGTATCTCATATGCCATGTTTAGAATAGCCGAGCCTGCTATAGTTGCATTTTTGCATGTGTTGCATTAGGCATTTCTGTATAGTTAGGATCATGCATGGATTTCTAATTAGTTTCTGTTTTGGCTTGGAGTACTCGGTGAGTTTTTATGCTTTAGCATCCTTGCATGCGTGTGAGTGACTGCCATGAATAGCATGCTTACCATAAGGCTAACTGCTTATGTGATATAACTGCCTTGAATGCCTGTGGGTGAAGGTTGGGTTACTTAAATTAGAACAAATCATCAACTGTGAGTTTTAAGTCCACTAGATAGTGGCAAAACTATCTTTTCTAAGCCCACCTGAGGGTGGCAAAATCTGCATTTTAAGCCTACCTGCGGGTGGCAAACCATCTTCCAAAAAACAAACATGAAGTGTTTTGTTCCAATTCAAGCGACCCGGTCTATACTTGTATGCTGTGCGCATCACATAGTAAATCTAGGCTAATAACCGGAATAAGAGCACACAATGTTTTCAAAACTAGATATCATGGTTAGTAGAGGCCGATCCTTGATCGGGCGAGCAGGGGGGCTCACGAAGTGACCTTCCCCAATCGTACCCAAGTTCCCGAGCCGAGGCAACTTTGGTGATGACGGACACGTGGCCTTTGGCAAACGAGTCAAGGTTTCCTAAATTTCCCAAAAATAAAATATTTAGGTGGCGACTCTGTATCTGGCAAAGCAGTCTATGTTTGGCACTTCTTTCAAAAATCTGTTTTCTCAAAACAATTTGCCAGATTTGGACTCTTTGGTTTAGATTAAGAACCGTGACACAAAAAATCGAGTCCGAGCTGTAGCGAGGTCCTCCCCCGTGGGCTTGTCTACACAAGCTACGCCTAGGAAGAAATACTGCCCTCTGACAATCTCTCATACCAAGTCAAGCCTAGGTTGCCAAGGCTTGACAGATCATGTACATCAAGGCATCATTTCTCCTATGAATAACCATTACTTGTCCAAAGTGGCTAAGGTGAATGTTGGATCTGACTTCCTATCATAAATCGTGAACTTAGGCTAGTTAAAGCCTAAAGGCAACGGTGCGTTCTCTATCGCCAGAACGAACAGCAAGCTTTGCAATCTCACTAGCGCTCTGTCTGTTGCTTCATAAGCAAGGTACGACATTGGCATTGGAACCCTTGACGCTTCTATGTATCCTAGGAGCCAGTCACTACTAAGCAGATACCCTTTGGATGTCCTACACCTGGGCAACCTCACTCCTGTAGTTTGCTTTTCATACTCCTTTTGCCCTACAGTTCGGACTCCAGCGGTTTTAAATTTGATTTCACAAGTGCAATGTGAAATAGATAAACACAAATGAGTCCAAATCTAACAAATCTTTTAGAAAATCAAATTTGAGTCACTAATTTTTGGAAAATTTAGGAAACCCGTGACTTGTGCCAAAAGGCCATTAGTCCGTCATCACTAAAGTGTCTCGACTTGGGAACTTAAGTATGAAAGAAGAAGGTCATTAATTGAGTACCTCACTCACTCAATCAAAAATCACCCTCTACTATTCATGATGTGATTCTTATTTACATTATATGCTCTTATTCCGATTGTTAGGCTAATTTTACTAGGTGATGCACACAATTATAGACCAATTCACAAATTTTGGAACACATTGATTCTATGTTTGTTTTTAAAAAGTGTTTTGAATATGCATCACTTGAAAAAGTAAGTTTGTATATACATTTAATCAAATTAGTCCAACTTAAGTAAAAAAGCCTTCATCCACCGGCATTCAAACAAGTATATCACTTAAGCACCTAGCCTCATGGAATCATGCTTGACATGGCAACACAAACACATAATGCAATATGCTAAAGCAATAAATGCTTACCTAGTACTCCAAGGCAAGCCAAACAAAGCAAAATAATTAGAAAACATACAGGCTCCTAAGCAATGTGATATGACTAATGCAACGTACACATTATGCAAACAATGAGTTCGACTACTAGCATAGCATATGATTCAATCCAAGACATGGGATAAATTACGTATTCGATTAAAGAATTTGACATTGGTTAGTATGATGAGCCGAACCCTTATGCATGCAAGACGAATATATATGAATCATGGAAAATGCTAAGGAAACATGATGCCCTATGTTACCATTATAACGAGTAAATAAAAGAGAGAAAGAAATGGGGGTTGGAAGACAGACACTTATTACATATTTGCCCTTATGCAAGAGGATTCGAATGTCTAAGTGTCCGAATTAAATTAACTATTACAAACTCGAATAACGAATAAGAAATAAACTAGCTATCTAGTTTATTACAACAAGGATATTATGATTATGACAATAATAATTACAATAATATAGTATTACACCAATAAGTACACTAATAATAATTACAACAATTACATTAAGATAAACAACAATAAGAATGCACAAAGATCGCATGCGTGTTGACGAAGACAGTGTTCAGAAACTGCTTTGTTTGCCCAGACTGCTTTGTTTCACCCTCAGCCACTGCCCTTTATTTCTGCCAAAAATGCACTACTTACCAAATATTGGAGCTCGGTTGGTCCCAAATGAAGCCTGGCCCGGTCCAAACAAGACTTGCCATGCCCTAATTTCATGCAAACATGTTTTTGTGCTCTGAGGTGAAAACAGTGCAGACAGAGCAGCTTAAGCCCTGTTTGTCCTCTCTGCTCTTCACTGTCATGTGGAACTTCAAGAGAAGAGCGGATTTGGTTCTAAAATCATCAACAAGCACATGCTGATGGCTTAATCATTTTAAACACAATTTGGACAAAAATTGAATGAATGCAATGAAGATGACCACCCCTTCCTCTCATCATGGAGGCTCAAAGAGGGAGACAGACACGCCTCAAGTTTCATCAAAATATCATGGATTGATAAGTGACAATTCTCGAAGCGATGGACTCTACATAACATCCGGTCGAATCCAACCAATTCTAAACATTTTCTTTATGTCGATTTCATTGATTTTAAGCCATTTTTTATTAATCCTTTCCATTACTTAATCAATTTGTCCGATAAATGAGAGGTAAGTCGACTAAGTGAGAAGAGACATGTCAAATGAGAAGTAATCCATAGCATGAAAGAAAGACTATGCTTTGGCAATGAACCTCCGTAGAGATTAAGCCATTAAGCCTAGATCTCTTTTTCATGTCTTGAATAACAATCAATCATTTGAAATGGCTCTCAAACAAAAAAAAAGAAAAAAAGAAGGGAGAGTGCAGAAATGATTATGCAATATTGATTATTTAACATGAGATAAAGAAAGTTATCAACTCGAATGACTTGGTATCTAAAACCTAAACAACCAAAACCATGAAGACGTACAGTACAACAAGCAAAACATTCAAAGCATAAACTAATTAAATGAAATAAAACAAGCCTAAACAGCCCTTAAAGCCAAAAACAAAACAAAACAAAAAAAATAGTAGTAGCTAAAAGTGTCTTAAGGGGTACAAAAAGATTAGTAAAAATAAGAAGACACTAAACTAAGCAAGTAGATGTGATTAACTTTTCCACTTTTGAGATTTCAAATCATGTTTGTTTAGTCCTTTTAGACTTTGAAAAAACAATTTAAAAGTCAAAGAAAAAAAAAAGTATAAAAACAAAGGTATGAGTATGAAGTAAGAAGGAAGGTTGAAAAAAAAGGATCTTACACTATGTTTGGGAACTTAGGAGAGAAAAGAAAAGAAATGATTACTTATGTAATAAGAGAAAAGAAATGAAAAGAAATGATTGTAATTTCTCTACTTATTGTTTGGATAAGTAAGAAATAAAAGAAATGAAATAATTGTGATTTCTCTCCTTCTTGTTTGGTTAGATTTCATAAGAGAAAAGAAAATAAACTATTTTATGTTATATTACCAAAATAACCTTTTTATATTTTGTCACTATATAACAGCATCGCCAATCTTCACTTTTTTTTTTTCTTTTTTTTTTTCATTCAATTTTGAGAAAAAAAAATTCATATTTTTTCATAGGTGCATGACTCTAATGATATCATGACTTTGCACTCAACTTTAGTAATAACACATATATAATCAACATAACTATTTTCTATCAGGTGTTGTTCCCTACACAAATAATTCATTGTTTGACCACTACAGGACGATCAAACTTTTATTGGAATTTAAAAGGCATGGTAAAGTAACAATATAACACCAAACTTTAATTGGAGTATCAATGGGCGACCTAAGGTTGCAGGATCTAGAAGCACCAGTTTTAACTCTGTATTTAAATTTATTTTTTTTTATGCGATTGTTATAATTTTAACTAGATCTAAGCAGCATCGTAGACCTATAATTCAACACAAAGGAGAATTTTCAACAATGAAGATGTCATGGGTAGGAGTGAGAGTGTATTAGGTAATCTTCCAAAAGTAATAATTAAAACCTAAGAATCATTCACAACATCTTAAAACCAATCAAGCAAATAATATGAAATTGAGTCAAAAAAAATGGGTATTAAAGCAAGGAATTTATCATCCACAAAAGATCCAAAAATAGTTAAAATTATCCACAAAAGATCCAAAATAAGTTTAAAGTCATTCACAAAAGACATCATATTCTAAATGGAGTCACGTACAAAATACAATAGACATCTCTAATGTCCCCTTCAAAGAAAGTACAATCCCATCTATAGAAGAGTTACCAATGCTATCAGCCACAAAAGATCCAAAAAGAGTTAAAATCATCCACAAAAAATCCAAAATAAGTTCAAAGTCATCCACAAAAGACACCACATCCTAAATGGAGTAAAGTATAAAATACAATAGACATCTCTAATGTTCTCTTCAAATAAAGTATGATCCCATCTATAGAAGAGTTACCAACGATTCTCAGGGTCATACATCATGAATCCGGATCCTCGGTCGCGTTTCCCTGTAGCGCTTTCTGCGGCGCCCCAAAAGGACGTTTTGGGGCCAAATTTCAATTAAAAAAAAAACGCAGAACTGTTGACAGAAGATAAGAGAAGAAGGAAGGCCGAGAAAGGGAAGAGGAGGAAGAAGTAGAAGAGGAGAGGAGAGGAGAAGGATCGCAGGAGGTTTTGATGTTAATCACAGCTTCATTTATTTAAAGTTTGTGAAAATGGAGAAGCAAACAAATTTTGGTTGTGGGCCTGTCGTGAATTCGGGTAGAGAAACGAAATTAGAAGAAGATGAAGAAGATTTCCAGAGTTGTTGCAAAGATGAAGATGAATTGATGGAGAAGGAAGAATCAACGAAGGAAAGTTCGAAGGCCATCTTCTTCCCTCTTTCTCTTTCTCTGTTTTAAATTGAATTTTTGATGTTTTTTGTATCCCTCTTTCTCTTTCTCTGTTTTAAATTGAATTTTTGATGTTTTTTATATTATTTGTAGATCCCATTTAATCTGTATCCCTCCCTCTCCCTCTGTTTTTTTTTTTTTTTAATTGAAATTGCCTGAACCAGAAATGATCTCGATCTCGTGAAATTGCCCCAACCCGTAACCCAAATCAAGAATAGATCCAAAAAATACCAACACAGAGAGAGAAAGAGAGAGAGAGAAGCAAAGTTTTGTCCAGGTTTTGATTTCATATATATCTCAGATTTTGTTTTATATCTAGTGATCCAATCTTGTTTTATATCTATATCCAATCTTGTTAACTTGAAAAGGAAACAAAAGTTAATATATATCACCAAAGTTATATATATACAAAAATCTGAGAAGAAGAGAAGGGAACAATTTTGAAGAAAAAATTGAACATTTATATATATATATATCAAATTTTGATTTCTGATATATATATACAAAAATCCAAATGGTTTTGATTTTATATATATCTGAGATTTTGATTTTATACAAAAATCCAGATGGGTTTGATTTTATATATATATACAAAAATTGCTTAAATATTGAACATTTATATATATATATATATATATATCTCAGATTTTGATTTTATAATCCTTCTTCCTTATTGATGTTGATCAACAAAATCTTGATGGGCTTAAATATTGAACTGTTGTCCCTCTGTTTTTTTTTTTTTTTTTTTTTTTTTTTTTTAGATCTAAAAGAAAGAAAGGAGGAAGAAGAAAAGCAAGGAGGGGGTGATGTGGCTGGAGGAGGATCGCCGGAGGGGGAGGGTTAGGGTTGTCGTCGGAGCTGTTGGGGAAGATGAAGCTGTTGGGGAAGATAAAACCATGAACTGAGACAACAGTTCTGCGTTTTTTTTTTTTAATTGAAATTTGGCCCCAAAACGACGTTGTTTTGAGGCGCCGTAGGAAGCGCAACAGGAAAACGCGACCGAGGATCCGGATTCCATACATCATGCTATGCTCTCTAAAGTTTCCTTGCGATACTCTACTGGGCAACCAAAGAATTGCATCATCCTCTCAGATTTCTTGGTAAGAAAAAGGTATGCCTCAGTAAACAAGTGCGGCGCAATTCCAATTTCCTCTAATGCTTTATGCAACTCTCCTCTTGGAAAACATTCTTGGGATTTCTCCATAGAAGCATTTCCTTCTCTTATAACTGATGCGATATCCTGCAATACTGTCTTTAGTATGTCAACGTCCTTCTCACCATCATTTGAGAGCTTTCTTTTCTTTGCCCTCGAAGATGTTCCACTTTTAGGAGACAACACAACATCATCTTCATCCACAACAAAACTTTCCAAGTTTGCTTCATTTTGGTGCATCAGTTCATCAATGACTTCAATTCTATCTACATGATCATTATTTGATGAGTTGGCCCATCGTCGTACTTTTTCTTAGCAGTTTCAGCACCTACACCAGTTGCCCATCGTCGTACATTTCCATTTCTCAGCATGTGGTTTCACCTTTTACCAAATAAAAAAATAAAAAATAGAAAAGTTACAATTAAATATAAGTTATGTTTTTCTAATCTTTTGTAAAAAAATTAACATAAACTGAAATTAATTGAAGTACCTCAATCAATGCCTCCCAAACTTCAGGTTCAGCAGTGAACATCCTTGTAACCGGGCTCCAAGCAAAACCACTAGTATGTTTGAATAAATCATAGCACTCAGCAAAATGCTCTTTGATAGTTTTCAGCCTATTCTTAACTTTGGCCTTATCTAAGTCCAAGTTGTATATCTCACGTAATTCCTTTACTATTTTATCATATGCTGAAGTAGTGAAAGTTCCATTGACCCTATTTCCTTCAACATGTTGGTGATACAATGCATCAATCAATGCATCATCCATTTGATTTGTCCATGAAAGTTTTTCTCTCTTAGAATCTTCGGACTTTTGTGTTTTTTTACTCATTTATAAAATCTACATCAAAATAAATTCAAAGTAACATCATAAACTACAATAATGTCATCACAATAGCAAAGTTATGGATACATCTGAATCTATAACAAAATAAATTCAAAGTAACATCATAAACCGCAATAATGTCATGCATAATAGCAAAGTTATGGATACATCCGAATCTATAACAAAACAAATTCAAAGTAATATCATAAACCACAATAATGTCATCACAATAGCAAAGTTATGGATACATGTGATCCGATGTTCAAGTACTTATCACATAAAATCAAGATGGCTACCAAACATGTAAAAACTAAAATATCACTCTTGATTAGCAACATAATCAGACCACATTGTAGCTGCTATCACATTTCTAATGAGTTCCCCCTATTTTGCATCCTCATCAGTATCCCTTGGTGCACGAGTCGTTTGTTGAGTTTGACATTGATTTTCAAGCTCTTTGTCTACTTCAGTAATAATGTTTTCATCTGGATCAACACCCATTAAAAAGTTATGTAAGATGCAACATGCTATTATGATATTTGATTGTGTGTTAACCGAGTAAGTAGGCTCAGCTGTGCTTGCTATGCTTGCTATGATGGGAAATCATTTCTTTAGCACACCAAAAGCTCTTTCAATGGCATTGCGTAAAGAAGTATGTCGGTGGTTAGACAAGTCTCGAGCATTTTCCGGTGGATGGTTAGAATACTCTTTCAAGTGATAACGCACACCTCTGTAAGGGGGGATAAGGGAACTCCTTAACATATACCTGTAACAAGCCCGCAAGGGACCCCACTACAGTTCGGACTCGATTTGTGTCACGGCTCTTAATCTGAACCAAAGAGTCCAAATCCGGCAAATCGTTTTGAGAAAACAGATTTTTTAAAGAAGTACCAAACATAGACTGCTTTGCCAGATACAGAGTCGCCACCTAAATATTTTATTTTGGGGGAATTTAAGAAACCCTGACTCGGTGCCAAAGGCCACGTGTTTGTCATCACCAAAGTTGCCTCGGCTCGGGAACTTGGGTACGATTGGGGAAGGTCAGCTATGAGCACCCCCTCTCGCCCGATCAAAGATCGGCCTCTACTAATCGTGATATCTTGTTTTGAAAACGTTATGCGTTCTTATTCCGGTTATTAGCCTAGAATTACTATATTATGCGCACAGCAAACAAGTATAGACCAAATTGCCTAAATTGGAACAAAACATTTCATGTGTGTTTTCGGAAAAAATGGTTTGCTACTCGTAAGCAGGCTAAAATGCGGATTTTGCCACCCTCGAGTGGGCTTTAGAAAAGATGGTTTTGCCACTATTTAGTGGGCTTAAAACTCACAATTTTGATGCATTATTCCAATTTAGGTAACTCAACCTCCACCCACAGGCATTCAAGCAGTTATATCACATAAGCAGCTAACCTCATGGTAATCATGCTATTATGGTAACACTCACACGCATGCGGTATGCTAAAGCATAAAATCTTACCTAGTACTCCGAGCCAAAATAGAAACTAGTTAGTAATC
This sequence comes from Camellia lanceoleosa, assembly GCA_025200525.1. Lineage (NCBI taxonomy): Eukaryota > Viridiplantae > Streptophyta > Magnoliopsida > Ericales > Theaceae > Camellia > Camellia lanceoleosa. The sequence continues at coordinate 87,230,422 of CM045762.1, read as the reverse complement.
ATATGCATGATCCTAGTTCAAGTTTAAAAATGGCTAATGCAACACAAGCAAAATGCAACTATAATAGGCTCGGCTATCCTAAAGATGGCATGTGAAATGCTACAACTAACACGTATTCAATTTGGAATTGAAATACAAATGCAGTTAGAATGATGCGCCGAGCCCGATGCATGCAAAATGAATGAATGGATGCAAACATGCTATCATACTGTATGCTAGTTGAAACATGTCCTAGACTAACCATCATAAGCTCGTAAATAAAAGGGAAGAAAGACGTGGGGTTGGAAGACATACACACACTCACACACACTTATTACGCAATTTCTCTCGCTCGGAGGGTCCGAATAAATATTACAGTCCGAATAAATAATACTAAATTAAATATTACAGAACTTTTAAGTTAATCAACAAATTAAATGCAGAAAGAAGGTGGCCACAGCCCTGCCTCGGGATGCGTAAATAATGCATGCTTGACTCATCTCGCTCGGAAACTCGCTGCCATAGCACTGTTGCCTCTGTTTACACTGCCCTGCCCCTCTGAGAACTGCCAAAGTCCAAAGATATGCTCTATGGATGTTGAGGAATACCACCGGCCAAGTACAAACACCACCGGCCAAAGGGAGGAACCACCGGCCACCTTTTTGTCTACCGGCCAAAAATTGATGGCCGGCCGGCACTATATTTAGCCGACCGGCCAAAACTTCCTGCAGAACCTGCAATTGACAGCAGCAGAGGGCAAGCAGTGTATGGCATGGAATTTTCAGGCAAATGTATGCACGGACACACTCCCTATCATGTAATGGACTCAAGGGAGTGTGGCCCTCGACCCTCGGGCCATCAATCACGCATTTCAATGCATGATGGGCCAAAAGCCAAGTGTGCAACTTCGATATCAAATGAAATGCAAGCAAAAAACACATCAAAGGGCCCCAACCACTATCATGATTGATCAAGAGGCAAGGGATGCATGCTCAATGAAATGCAACCTAGGCATGGAGGCTAAGTATGCAACATGAACATTCAAATGAGCAATGTATACTAGGCATGTAACCTAAACATGTAAGCAAACATGGAATGTAATAACATGTGATGATGGACTTAAACTAACATGGATAGCTCGCAAGCATGCCAAAATCAGTGGCCATTAGATGAAAATGAGACACTCAAAATGCGTGCACACGTGCACGCAAACCGAGAACCGAACCTAAGGCTTCAAATGCCACTCTACTAAAGCATGGCAAGGCATGGAACATGGTATGCAAACATGCAAACTTCAGTACTAAATCATGATGCTAAACAGCCCCGAAGCATGGAAACATGGCACCCGATGCATGAGATGAATCCCGAAACATAAGACTAGGCACATGTATTGACCTATAGCTATACAAAGCATGCATTTTTTGATCATGAAGCATGAAGACAGAACTGAGGCAGTCCCAAAATATGCACATTTCTAGTTCAAAGTGTGGCCAAAAAGTGCTAGCAAGATGGATTAAAATAGCATGCAAATTTGACTAGTAAACATGATTTACATGGCAAGTGTCTGAAGCAAGTGAGAACTCATCAAACCAGCAAAAATCAGTGAACTAAACATGTGAAAATATGCCCGAATAACCTCTGAAATGAAGCCAACACATGCAAAAATGATGAGCTCCTTTAGAGGGCTATACAAAGGGTTATTAAGCACATACAAGATGGACACTCAACAAAGCCAAACCAACTCTGGAAATGGCCTATAGGGGTCCTAAAACCCACTGAAAAATGCCTGAACTGAGCTCAAGAAGTGTGCAAATATAGGCCCCTTTGTAAGGCCAAAAAGGGCATCAAACAAGACAACAATGAGAGGGGATGGCCCTCTCCTTCTTAGGACCTTAAACCACCATCCTCACCACTGAAATCCCTCAAGATTTCAGTGGTAAGGAGGCCCAAACAAGGTGGTCCCAGAGCTCACTAAAAATGCACAAGGCCTAAGAGGGGGTAGACAATCCCAAACACAAAAGTGTTCTTGAACAAACTTAAAAAGGAGCTAAAAACAAGACTTTTTTCAGTTATACACAAAGCTTAAATCAGCATGCAAGACAGGTCAAAAGCTAATGCAAGATTGGGAAAACTAAAGCAAAGAAGTTATCCTTGAAGAACCTTTGATGAACATCAAGGTCAGACCTCTTCTTGTGACCAAAACCAGCTTAAAACTTCAAGAACAAACCCTCAAGGCCTCTCAAGTCGAAGTGTGGTGTAATGGTGTGTGTGTTGGTGCAATACTATGGTCAAAACACACTTTAAGGCTCTTAAACACACACCAAGGATGAGAGAGAGGGAGATATAGAGAGAGAGGGTGTATATATATCAGATATATATGCCCTAGGTCTGGTTTTTGCTCAACTAAGACAAATGAGGGGATGTGTTTCTTTTATAGAGCAAGGAAATGGCATAAAGCTTCTCAAAGAAGCTATACAAAAGGGTCAAAGGAACCAAGCTTCTAAGAGAAGCTAATGCAAAGGTGCAAGCTTCTTGAGGAAGCCAAGACAAGGGGTCAAAGCTTCCTCAAGAAGCTTTGAGCAAAGGGTGCAAAAAGAGGGTCAAAAAGGGTGCAAATGGTGCAAAACAGCCACGCACGTGCATGGGGAGGAGAGTCTGTGCATTCCAGCTGGCACAGCTGGCATCCATTCAATCTGTAGAATACTTCGGAAGGTCGTCGGCCAGCAAACTTGGTCGGTCAGCCATCTTTTCTGGCCGGTCGGCCATCTATTTGGCCGGTCGGCAGGAAAAATCTGCTCTGTAGGTCCAACTTCAAACGGGCGTAACTTCTTCATATGAACTCCTATTCAGGTCATTCTTGTGTAAAAAATGAAGCCCCAGAAGTCTTCTTTCCAACGGTGGTGGCCTCATAGCTTAACTCCAAGTGTATAGACAGATAAGCTTGATTTAGCGAGGACTTCTCGTCCATCTCTTAGCGATTCTTGCCTATCATCTTTTCCAACTTGGTTTCTCCCCTCTTTTCCTCTTTTCTTCAACTTCAAACCCCTAAGTAAGGTGTTTTGAAAGATTTTTCAAAGATTTCATCTCTCTTTCATTCATCTCCACTTTGTCCTTGCTCGGTTTACTGAAAAGCACAACATTTACCGAAATGCGAGCGTCGGAACATCATAGGAACTTTATTTCAAAAAAGTTTTGAAAGAGAGGGTTTTAAAGTCTAAAAACCATTCAAAATAGCTTTCGTCCAAAATGGGGTGTGAAGTTGGGATTTGACCCTCTCATTGCCGAAGAAATTGAACCTTTGCCCTGCACACCTTTCTCCACCAAGTAAACCATCAGTAACGCCCAAGTCTTAAGGGCGGTCAAAAATGAGATGTCTACAATACCCCGCATCAACAAGATAAAATTTGCCTATTTAAAACAAAACACATCACTATGTTAAACCCCAAATTTATATAATTTAACAAAAGTTTCATATTCTCTAAGCATGAATTACCGTTGGGTATTTTCAGTTTATCTTCTCTAGTGAGTGCATTTTTTATGATCCTTGAGTCAGATGCAGTCCCCTCCCATCTAGGTAAGACATAGTGAATTTTAAGTCAAATGAACATGCAGCCAATACATTTTGTGTAGGATAACCTTTTCTACCACGATATCTCAACGCATCCTTGCTAGATACTTTAACAAAAATATGTGTTCCATCAAGTACTCCAATACAATCCTAACATAAATGTATCATGTGACGGTTTTATATATAAATAAAACTAAAAATTTAAAGCGAAATGTAATATCGAATTTTTACCTTAAAATATGGATGGAACCTATTATTATTGAGTATTTCTAGAAGGACTTCGGATCCATTAGGTTGGCAAAGAAATCGATCTTCTAATGATATAAGAGCTCTCAAAAAACTATGAAAATGCCGACTTACAGTCTCACCAGAGCGACGAAAGAAAAACGAAACATTTCCATTCTTCACGCTGTGTGACAAAATGTAAAGATACTTTGCAACTTGTTCCTCAACTGTTGCACGTTTTGTTGGTTTCAGACCACCATCTCTTTCAAGCATATGACACAAATCTTGAAATGCTTGCGGCCTCATACGGGTGATATTACGACAATACTTAATACATTTAAGTTTTGTTATTAGCTCAATCCTCACTTTTTCTCTCTCTAAGTAATTAATAGGATGGTTTACGTACTTCCTAAGGTGATATTTGCTCTGCATATACCAATATACCACATGGCAAACAACTTGAACAACAGCTAACTTTCGCCTTCCATCCCACATAATCAAGTCCTTTCTTAGCTCTTTATCTTACTGATCCATTTATCCTATATTTTTTATTAAAATAAATTAGTATACATTTTGACTAAAAGCAATAAATTTTTTCTTAGCTCTTTGTATACATCTTGTTGATCCATAATCATTAGGAATAATTTTTTTCCATTTCAACATTGATTTCAAATGAATAAAGAAAAATAATTAAAATATTTAAAATGTCTTTTCTAATGTGTTATAAATCAATCATATAATCATATAATGGCCAAATCAAGAATTTTAAATTGTAAATTAAAAGTGGCACGCTTTGAAAGTTTTATTGCACCACAAGTTTATGGGCATGCATAATTTTATAATCTTAATACTTGGAGGGGGGGGAGGGGAAAGGGCATTCATATTATTCACAAACTATGTCTTGTTAAGCAATTGACATGGGTGCAGGGTGCCCCATCACAATGTAGAGAACAACACTATATTTAACTAGCAAAGAAAGTGAGCATTTAAGCCATGGCAATTTATTCCTCCCTTTTCATTCTAATTCTAATTATATTTATTAAATATATTTATTTATATATAAAATATATATAATTTAATATTTTAATATAATAAAATTAAAACGTTAAAATTTTACACTTAACATTTATTTTCACTCATTTATTTATCATATTATATCTTTTAAATCTTATTAATCATAAATCATTATTTATAATATAATATAATTTTTAGTAAAATTCTCATCATTCTTAAATAAAAATATCTCGCCTGTTATATGATTTGAAACAAGGCAATGCACCACAAATCTATCCTATTGCCATCTCTATTCAAATGGATAACAAACTAATGTAATATAAAATTGTTCCAGAGATGAAACTGTAATTTCAGAATATATAAACAGAATATTTATTATAACATAATATATAATACATAACAATGGAAAGTGTAGAGAATATATATAATACATAACAGAATATATAATACATAACAATAGATAGGCAATCAACTGTAATTTTAGAAGATAATTACCTGTACAAGAAGACGAAGAAAGCGTGGAGAGAGCTGGAGCAGTGGGGAGAGAGGTGGAAAAATAGATAGTCAAAAATTTGTGCTGGATATGAAAAGCCTTGAGGACATGGGTGTCAATTATTTTATTTCTTTTATTTTTACAGAAGTAAAATTGGTATTATTAAAATATAAACATTTGTGGGTTATTTTCTCTCCCAATCTCTCCACTTTTGAGAAAATTGAAAATAAGGGTTATAAAAGAAATGAGTTTCTCTCCATTTCTCTCCACTTAAGATAACCAAACAAGGAAGAGAAATACATTTATCTCTATTTCTTTTCTTTTCACTCCAAATCACTCAATCCAAACACAATGTTAATCCTTTCTAAGGTAGCTATTAAAATCAATGAGAGCAAAAAAAAAGGTGACAACTTAGAGCATCTCCAACGGTGAACTTCTTTTTTCATCAAATCTGAGTAAAAAATGACTTATTTCACTAAATCTGATATCACTAGCTCCAACGGTGCATCAAATCCCGATTGTGTCAATCGGTTAGTTGACTGGTGAGTCGATCGGTAAGCGTAAATATTTTATTTTTTTTGCAGCTTTAAACGCTATGTTTTTTAGAACGTTATGTTTCAACGCAATGTTTTTTAGAATATTTCAATGATGAAACAATTGCAGCTTTCTGCAAAAATGAAACAATTAGATAAGTTCAATGATGAAACAATTGAAACAAGTGATGAAACACTGTTAGATGCTTTATGTAAAGAAAATTGAAAAGAAGAAGCATAAGTTAGTAAGTTTGCTAGTGGGTTGACCGGTCGGTCAATCGGCCGGTCAATCAGTAAGGCAAAATAATAAATTTTTTTTTTTACCTGTTTAAACTTTTTTTTGACTGGTTTGAACCTACCTATTTAAAAAGAAATTGGTCGACTGGTTAGTCAATTGGCCGGACAACTGACTGGTTGATCGATTATTCTCTCCAACAGTCACACACAATAATTTGTTGAAATCTCTATCCTATCCTCATATTAATAAATTGTTTAATAAACTCTCAATTTGATATCGATTTGGTGCAACATTAAACTTCTTCACCAAAATTCAAATTTGAGGTCAAGTTTGGTGAACCTTTGGATGGTCTTATACCTGTTGAACAAATCAAACTCACTCTCTCAAGGTTGGATTATGATTCTCAAGGCTTAAGGGTGGATTATGATTCTCAAGGCTTAAGGGTGGAGAGGATGATCGGAGTGGGGAAGATCAAGCAATACACCAACATCCTCGACAAACCCCTCAGCAAGGGCAAACAAGAGGTACCCTCTCTCTCTCTCTCTCTCTCTCTCTTCATATTTATCAACGTATTTACACACATTGACGATTGATTTCCATTTGATTCCCTGATCCAGTAAATTGCTGTTTCTCAATTTGTCGAGATCTCACTATACCCATTTGTGTTAATGGCCTAGTGATTCGTTTGGGTGCTCAGAAACTAATTGAAAATAAAATAAATCAGAAACTAAATTGGAGTGGGTTTACCTCGTTATTTAAGGACTAAGTTTAGTGACGCAGAATGGGAGATTTAAGGTTCAGAATGTTGATTTATTTTCTTTACTTTCATACTCTTGAAAAACTAGAGGGTTTTAGCCTTAATTTGATTTTGTGTTTGGGATTTCATTTTTTCATGAGGGAAATGTGAGAATGTACAAGCAGAGGCACACACAATAATTTATGATGGTGGAAAATGATTCATGTTTTGTAATTCTTACAGGTGAGTTTGAGTGCATTTGCATTCTTGTTTTCGGAGCTTGTTCAGTACAATCAAACCCAAGTTGACAATATCACAGAATTAGAAAGAAGGTAATCATTCAATTTCCACATATCCATAATTCTGTGGTTCTGTCTTATTTCACATATAAATGCTAGCAGAACTGTTCTAAAAACCCTCATTTTATTTATTTTCTTTAGTTCGCAGAAGAATAAATATATTCTCGATACATCAATGTGTTGAAATTGGGGGGAGAGGGAAGAAGAAATAATATTCACAAATATATGATTGGCAATTATGATTTGTGTATCAATACCCACTACAACTAAGAGATTGGGTCTTAAAAAAATGAATAAACTTATGTAATTTTTAGGCTGATCTGACAGTTGTGGGGGAGATCAACTGCTTTAACCCCATTGTGAAATTTCCATATTAATGGGGTGGCAATATTTTAATTAAGTTACCGTGTAATTGATCTGTATTGGATCATACATTCCAGTGTGGGTGTTCTTTAATGTTGTTGGATTGGGGCAGGTTGGAGGACGCAGGCTATGCTGTTGGTGCTAGGGTGTTGGAACTTCTTTGCCATCGGGAAAAGGTATAGAACTCTTTTGTTAGATACTATAACTTATTTTCAGAACTTCAGCCTAGTGGTTGGTACATATTCTTGAGCTACAATTACTTGGTACGTATCAAATTTATTTGGGTATTATCTTAACTCATTGATGGAATTTCTATTTCATCACCCAAAGTAATAAATACACAAACTTGTAGCCCCTTTATTTGATTATTATAAGCAGGAAATGTAAACCCTGGTATAGTGTCAGCCTGTTTAATGTTAGAGTCTGGTCTTCAAGCAATTTCAGCAACGAGACATAGTGCACAAAGTGAGAGATAACATTTTCTATTTGTTAAAAATAGAAAACGCAATGATGCGCGTTGTCTGACCTTTCTTAGCTCATTAATAGCATGTGTAGCATTTAAATCCTCTGCAAGTTTATACTCATTGGATATTTTGAGCTTTCAATTGCTTCCAGAGACTCCATTGGAGAAAGAAAGGTCATCAATTTGAATTTGGGCCCATGTGGGGCTGGGGGTGGTCCCAATCTTTTGGTCAATTTCGGCAGGGAATGTTTATGAAATGGTTGTTTGTCACATATGTTGTATTAACTAGAATTTTGGGCTTTAGCTTTGAGTTGAAGCTTTCAGATAAAGGACCCAATCTACCAATGGACAAGTAAAACTGTATTGTCATTTACCTGTCATTTTATGTATGGGAATATTACACTTCATGTTGATACATGTTGTGTGATTGCTGGTGGTGACACTCTTTCAAAGTTGTCATCATACACAATTATCTGTTGAATCTTTGAGGTTTGACATTGTGATGGAAAAATTCGATGTCCACAATTTCTATTATATGCATTGGGCTTTGAACTTCTTGGAGAAATATTTATTGAGTTTGCATGTGCCTACCACTTTAGGCTAGGAGTTGTTAAGGAACCTTTTCAGGAGTTATACTCAAGCATACAGTTTAGTGGACATTTTAACTACGTGTCTTGCCCATTTAAGTTTTCTCTAAATAATTATATTGATATTTTTTTGAAATAGGTAGGCGTGTGTGCGCTTTTTTGTGTGCATGGTGGTAAGATTTTAAACTTATGCTGCAGGGTAACAGGAGGGAGACACGATTGTTGGGCATTTTGTCTTTCGTACACAGCACAGTATGGAAGGTGTTGTTTGGAAAGGTAGTGCTTTCTTCTTCAGCTACTGCATTTCATGGGGTCTTTGACTTCCCTTTTATCTTTTCACGAACAGGATATTATACTTAATGAGCTAAATTTATGGAGTAGCAGTGTCTGCATGTTCTACCATAGAGTTAGAAATTACTTTTTGTCATGGCTTCTAATTGAAGTACAACAGGCTTTTGATATCATGTTTTGGTTCACTCAATAATGTGCAAAATTGCAAATTGATGGAGTTATATTTAAAAAATAAATAAAAAATTAGGGTCTTGGTATGTTTGATAATTTTTGAAGATAAAAATTTTGTTTGGTAATTTAAGGAGGCTGCTGCAGTTATTTGTCTATTTCTGTTTTTCTTTGATAATTTCTATTTTGTAAAGTGATATCTTGGGTGAAAATGTATGATTTGATTTTGTCAATCTTAAATCCTTTTAACCGAAATAATTCACATTTTGATTCCTGTTCAGAGTATTACCAACCTGGCTGCTTTAGGTCATGTCCAGGTTTCTATTTTGAATGACCCAAACAAAGAATCAAACTCGCTCACTGGCTTGATTGGATTATATGGTCTCACTGGAATGGTTCTTGACAAACTTCTCTGAAAATAAAATTACAAACCTAAGCTTAAATTTCCTACAACTCTGTTGATAGACTAATTAACAGCATAAAATAGGTGTGAAATAAGATAACTAAATTTAAGCATGAAAATAAGGGCCAACAGGATAAAATTATGGATTACATGCTTTTCGCCTTGATTTTCAGCTGATCCCACTTCTTGGGAAAGTCCAAGGAGACTTGTTCTACATCAGTCTCCAAAGTTTGTACAATGTACAATGATCTACTCTGTCTGACAAGAACTTGTACAGTACAATGAAGGACCATTAGACCTTCAGGCTATGAGTTTGGTTAAAGTGGAAAGAAGGTTTGGTTAAATTGGGAGTGGGAGGCTGACTCACATTGTGTGTATTTGAAGTTCTGGCTTTCCTGGTAGTGGCTTTGAGAGTGCAGCAGGATTTGTGTTGCCAACCCTAAATGGTTGGCATTAGGCTTCTTGATATGGTGCTGTATTGGGAAGTTAATATATATATATACTAAGAAGTATGGACATTTCTAAAAAGGTGGCATGTCGGTGTCGTGTCTTTGTCAGACAACGACACTTGTCGGACTCCTTCCCAACACGTGTCTGACACTCATCCAAACATGTTCTATTTTTTTAAATAGAATTTAGACTCGGACACTCGTTGGACACTTGGAGAACACACGTGTCCATTGCTTAAACACACGTGTCCATTGATTAGACACACGAAATAAATTATAAGTTTGAACAAAACAACTTAGAATTCGGATTGAGGGAAAATCCTTGAATTAACCGTGGTACACTTATGAAAAATTCCTTGCTAAGGGCTTGTGCACCCTTGGGGATTAGTTGGGTTTTGATCCGGACACCCCAGTGCCAAAAAAAAAAAAACAATAGAATGCAATGATAAAAGAAAAAGAATGTCAATTTATAGAAATTAGTATTATATTGCATTTATTTATTGTCTTAGAATGATATATTCATATATAAGATATATAATAAATATATGAAATTATATATTCTATGCGTATCCACCACGTGTCGTGTCTTGCATTTTTTGAAAATTGTTGTTTCAGCATGTCACGTGTCCATGTCCGTGTTCATACTTCTTACTATATATATTATTAGGTATTCTAGCACTTAGATGTGGGGTTCTTGATATAAATTGAAACCACAGTTAGGAAATATGAGCATAGAACTTCTTCCTTTGTCTGGTTGGTTCTCAACAAGCCCTTGTTGTTGTTTATTTTTCCTCTTCTTATTCCTCTTCTTAATGCTTTTTTCCTTTCCCATCTTCTTATTTTCATCTCAACATATCCTTTTACAGTTACTGTTGAGCGTCCCTTCTATTTCATTTTGATTGCATGATTTAAGTCCCTTAAAAGACTTTGATAATGTGCCACCATATGTTTTAAAGATTTGGTGTGCATGCCACTGTCATCCTGCAATTTGGAACTCCAGAAATGCTTAAGCACCATGAGTTAAGTGTGTTTAGTATGCATACAACATTTAATCTCATGACAAGGAAAAGGGTTGGTACCCTATGAAGCATGTTTTGAATTAGCCTATGTCTATGTGCCCTTGCTTTTCGTTTGTTGAAGAATTCTGGCAAGTCTGGGCAGTACTGTTTAAGTTTTAAGGCTAAAATTTTGGTGAGTTGCTCAAACGCACTGACTATTTTTCTTCTTCTTCTTCTTGCATAATATTGTATAGGTAGCTGATTCACTTGAGAAGGGCACTGAACATGAAGACGAATATATGATTAGTGAGAAAGAACTCCTTGTGAATAGGTGACAGTTTCTTCACATTGGCACTTATATTGGGACTTACAAATAGCTGGAACTGTTATAGCTTATTAAATGTTGCTGATGGTCTATGTTTGCATTGTAGATTTATTTCAATACCAAAAGACATGGGGACATTTAATTGTGGCGCATTTGTGGCAGGAATAGTAAGGGTGTGTACTACATTACCTTTGTTTTCTCCTAAATGGTTAAAAGTCATTAAAAGCCCTGATGAATTTTCTTTTTTCCTTTGAAGGGTGTTTTGGATGGTGCAGGATTTCCGGCTGTGGTTACAGCACATTTTGTCCCTGTAGAGGGTCAGCAACGACCTCGGACAACCATTTTAATAAAATTTGCTGAAGAGGTAATAACTAAGAACTGCATTAAATCAATTCTCTCCCTCTTTATCTTCTGCCACCATGCCGATGATCCTTCATTTTTTTTTTTTTTTTTTTTTGGGGGGGGGGGGATTTTATTTTGAACTCTCCTAATTAGTTAGCATGGCCTATGTTTGCGTTGTTGTAGATTTGTGCAGAAACTTTTAGCTGCACAATGAGTTTTTGAGTTTCACTAGTGTCAGTTGAGTTGGATGTTAAAAGCCTAGAACATTTTTTTTTTTTTGAAGGAAAAGTAAACCTGCACACATTCATGTACTCAATGGACAAACTAGACGATATTACTAGTTTGATTTCATTCTTCTTGCTGTAAGCATACATGACACTGAACTCCCCCTACCAAAAAATAAATATAAATATAAAAATAAAAACTTCAATGCCTTTGCTTGCATCCCTGTAAACCTCATAGAGGAATACACATAAGTTTAATGTTAGTGCTAATCATTATTTGTATGCGTGTGCCATGAACACAAGACTAATGCCTGGTGAACAGAGTTATTCCATGCAAATGTAAGGTCATTGAATATAAAACTCCATCATATGCCAGAAGGGCTTAACTGAGATAATAGTTGCCTGCTACTGCATTTGACCAAGGCCAGGAAAGAACTTCAAAATTCAACTCAAGTAGGCCAAGTCTCAATTATTTGGAGTTTGTTACATGGATATTTTCTCTAACTGGCTTGTTTCCTTCCTAGCCATACGTTCAAATAAATCCAAGACAATCATGTTATTTCTCTGATGTAGGATGAGTATGGGAACACTCTCCTATGAGTAGTGAGCGCTTAAATTTATAAAATGAAGCAGAAAAAAGCTCTAATTTTAGGGTTGAATTCTCTAGTTTATGTGGCCAAAAGCTTGGAAAGAACATAGAATTTTAGGGTTCAAGGTGGTAACAAAAGGGTAAGCTTTGGCATGAAAAGAAATGGTACAGGGGCTGTTCTAATAGGATTTGAACAGTAACTGGGCTGGTTTTGGGTTTCTTTTGCGTGCTTTGGTTGTTAGGTTAAACTTTGAAGGAAGAGTGAAAATAGGCTTGCAAAATAGGGTTGAAAACTTGAAAGGAGTGAACCAGTGGCTGGGCAGATTTTGCTGAGGCATGAAAAGGCCAATAATTGCAAGAGAAAAAGAAGAAAGGTGGGGGGGATATCTAGGAATCACTCCCAGAACTGGGCATCACACCTAATGTTAGAATTGTATCACACTATTTCAAAGAAGCTTTAAAAGCTCTGAAGATTCTCTAGAAACTCAACTTTATTTATTAAAAATCATTACCCGACTTTATATAGACTTAAAATGGATCCTAAATCTAAAAAGACTTGGACTTGCTCTTTTGGGAATTAAGATTTTGACTTCTAAAATCTAATTAAAACCAAATAAGACTCATAACTAAGAAACATAACCACTTCTAAGGTGTCTTATCCATGTTGGACACTTCTTGACACGTGTTGATTAACATGTCCAAATCTGTCCTATTGGTTTTTTTTTTTTATAAAAAATTTATTTTTAGATCTGAGAACACACTTCAAACACTTGGGGGACATAAATGTTCATTGCTGAGACACGTGAAACACGTTACAAGTTTGAATAAAATACTTTGGGATCCAATGATAAAAGAGGAAAAATGTAGATTTATACCTTTTAATACCTCATCCTTTAAACTTTAAAAATTGTGTCATGTTGTATTTCTATTATATTTGAATGCAAATATATATATGACATATAATAAATATATAAAACTATATTTATAGCATGTCCTCCACACGTGTCCTTGTTATGTCATGTGTCTATGCTTCTTAGCTCATTAAAAAAGGACTTAATGACATTACTTTATCCATATGACCTATGGGCGATCCTTATAGTCCACATCTGGAAATTTTGAAATTACTAAAATATTCTATAAAAAGTAAAATTACCAAAATATCCTTGACTTTTACAACTTTTTAAATCATAAGTAAAATTGACTGCAACATTCCAAACCCAAATATAAACTTAAGACTTTTATTGGCACGAAGTCGACTACGTAAGTCCAAATAGGGCCCGATGACTCCCGACTTCTTTATTCTTTTTGGTGTGTGTGTGTGTGCGCGCGCACATGCGCCCGTCCGTGTTGGTAAGTAAAACATTTTGTTAAGTTAGAGGCACCAAAGGAACTTATCTAGTAGCCCATGAAATATTAATAATGGCCTAGTAAATATTGGGGAAAGCTAGCTCCAACTTCTCTCTCCCACACTGACAATTGCTCCAAAACTTGTACTCTCTATTACTTAATATATTATAGTAAGAGAAAGCTTCCAGCCCTCACAAATTCCTTTCCACCACCCTTTTTCAATACATCTCCCTTTCATAGAATACCTTCGCAACCATTTCCCAGGACAGACATGATTGTCGAGAGCAAGCTTGTGGATACCCAATCCTAGGAAGCACGGACACCTTGCCGAAGACAGCGTACAAGTGTCCGACACGGACACGCTTCAGACACTACCAGACATGTCCCATATATTTTTTTTTAATTTTTTCCAGCCGGACACGTTTTTGACACACCAAGACACGTTTGGACACTCTGTAACAAGATAAAGCTTGAAAGATAGAGAGGTGGATCGAGACTCTAACCCGTTGGAGGGAGAGAGGGAGGGAGAGAGAGAGAGAGAGCCCTAACTTGTTCTTCGTTTTTCATTTTTCGTTTTGTTCTTTTCTTTGATTCGTTTATTCTGCTCTTCATTCTTGCTCTGTCTTCTTCGTTTTTCTTCCTCTGTTGCCTTCGTTTTTCTTCCTCGTATGTCTCTTAATTTTCTTCCTCTCTTCTTTGTTTTCTATTCTTTACCAAGTCAGTGGAAACAAATATTGATTTGTTTTAATGTATATAAAATAGGTTTGTGGGGGCCCACTAAAAATCACCATCCCATGAAGCCACCACCATCCCACTAACCTCACTAATGCATTCATCTTCACACATTTTCCATTATAATATTATATATACATAATATTTTAATATTAAAATACTGAACACCAACAAAAAACTTTTGGTACTATGTTTATTAATTTTATTATTATTGTAATTTTATAAGAACCAATATGTGATTCTTAAATATGCCATTGACTTTTATATTATTTTGTATTTTTAATTACCTTCTAATGATTTTTTATTTTTATTTTTATTTTAGACATATAATAAATAAATATAATTTTATATATTGAGCGTGTCCTTAGTGTGTCGTATCCCTTATTTTTTGAAAATTTACGTGTTTACATGTCCGTGTCGTGTTTTGTATCCGTGTCCGTGCATCATAGCCCAAATCCCTTTACCTAGCTCCAATCCCTTTGTAGCATGCATCTTTCTCACTACCTCAACCCATGTCATTAGGTTTCCTCTTGTCCTTATGATTGTCGAAATTGTCCTTATTTTTGCCACCTTTATGAGTAATGGTTTCTTTGGGTTACAATTTATACTTATCAAACGAGATTTACAATTAAATTATAGGAGTGGCATGTGCAATGTGCATGGATTTTATCTCACCCTCTTGTTTGTATTTTGTCATTTTTATTGTTGTTAGAAAATATCCCGTTCTTTGCACTATTAATGGCCTCTTCCTCAGTGATGACAAGTATGGGAGGAAAAAAAAGGGTAAATATGAAAATTCACATTTGGTACACACAGAGTTTTATACAATCTTGTTTAGGATAATTTGTCTTATTTTTAATGTATATTTTAGGTTAGAATGTTTCTCAATATATTAAATAGTGTTTTATTAGGTTTTAGTAGTTAGCATTTTGATATTTTTTCTTATTTTAGGTTAGAATGTTTTTTGTTAGGCCGCCCCCTTAGCTGTCTATTCATTCTTTCCTTATTTGTATATTTGCAAATATTCTATCACATATATTTAGGCCTAGATTTAGGATTATGTTTGATTATGATTAGACCTAATCTCTGTAATGCCTTTTTTATACTCATTGTAACAACTATATATACCTCTATTGAGATGAATACAATTATTGAATTCTCAAATCCTTACATGGTTTTAGAGGGTCTCTCGATCTAACCTTCCACCTTTGCCTTTTTTGTTTTTGTTTTTGTTTTTTTTTTCCCAGCAGCCTTCTGTGTGTTAAGTTACCTCTGCCCTCCACAATTTTCCTTCCCCTGATCAGCTACCCAATCCTTTGTTGTTGTTGGGTTCGTTCCTCTCTGATTCAGCAACTTATTTTCTTCTCTGTTTGCTGTGCCATTATATCTACCTCCAGTTCATCTGGTTCTATGGCCTCTAGGTTTACGTTTTCAGCTTCTCACATCACCAATTTAGTGACTATGAAATTAACTGATTCCAACTATCTTCTTTGGTGTTCTCAAATGAAGCCCTTTCTTGTTGGCCAGAATTTTTGGCGTTTTATTGATGGATCCTATCCTCAACCCTCAAAGTTTCTCCCAACCATTGCAAGCCGACACGTCGTCCGTAACCCTGAGTATTTGTTTTGATTTCATATTGATCAAACACTTATTAGTCTCCTTAATGCTACTTTATCTAAGCCCATTCGAGGCTTGGTTGTTGGTCTTCACACTTAACAAGCTGTTTGGAGCTGTCTAGATCATCAATTTTCCCAACAATCTGTTGCTCACGTGTCTACCCTTCGATTTCGCTTATTGTCGCTTACTAAGGACAATTGGTCCATCTCTGACTATCTACTCTATGCCAAGTCCTTGGCTTCAATTGGCCAACGGTGTCCAACGATGATTTACTGACTCATGTTCTTCGTGGTTTGGGCCCGGGCTATGAGATGATTATGATTGCCACCCTATACTTTCCCTAGTTACCTTCGTTTCAGGACCTTCGTGCTCACCTCCTATCCTTTGAGGCTCAAGCATCTATTGCTATTCCACCTCTACAAATTGCTCTTTTGGCCAAATAGTATCATGGTAAACAAACCCATCCTAGTTCTGGACAAGGTACTAGGTTTGGCAATCATGGAGGACATAATAGGAATTGAAATCGCAATAAGGGTTGTCACAATCACAGCAATCGTGGTTCCGGAGCTCATCAAGGTTTTGCTGGATCTTCGAGTTCCTTCTGTTAGTTGTGCAATGATGTTGGGCACATGGCTCTTCAGTGTCCTAGATGGTGTACTTGCCCACCTATTGACTCTCTTCATACTGCCTTTTCTGGTCTTCAATTGGCACAACAATCTCCTCCTTTGACTTACCCTCCCTAAGCTTATCAGCAACAGGTTCCATCACCCTTTCAACAATCCCATTTTTCTTATCAGCCCGAGACAGCTTATGACCCGAACTAGTATCCTGACACTGGTGCTACCCATCACATGGCTTGAGATGCTTGTCCTTTGTAGAATTGTGCTCGTTACACTGGATCAGATTCAGTTTTTCTTGGCAATGGTGATAATCTTCCTATCTCCCACACTGGTAACATGTCCTCACCCCTTGATTTTTCTTCGTTTCAGCTTCCTAATGTTTATCATATTCCCACTATGCAAAAAAACCTTCTATTGGTTGCTCAATTTACTAAGGATAATCATGTCTCACTTGCCTTTGATGCTAATCAGTATTACATTTTGGACTTGACCTCTGGTGCTCTTCTATTTTAGGCCCTATGTAGGGATGATCTGTATCCTCTACCATATGTTCATCCTGTTCCATAAGCTTTTGCTTCTACTATCTTGCCTTTGTCAGTTTGGCGCAGTTGCCTTGGTCATCCATCTCACAAGGTTTTGTCTTATTTAGGGTCCAATAAAATGTTCTTCTGATTTTCGCTTTCAAAAATCCTTTTGTAAGGGATGTGCATTGGGTAAATCCACACATCTTTCCTTTTCCATCAATAATGAAATAAGTGTCTTTGCTCCTTTTGAATTAGTTCAATCTGATGTTTGGCAATCTCCAGTCCTTTCAGTATCTGGATATAAATATTATCTTATTTACTGATGAATTCATGCGTTACACTTGGATTTATCCTATGCATCACAAATCAGAGGTTATTACCCATTTTAAAACCTTTCTTGCATCTACTAAAAATCATTCACCATTGCCTTTCATGTCCTCACACTCCAGAACAAGATGGTCTAGCTGAACGCAAGCATCGCCACATCTGTGAAATGGTTCGTACTCTTCTTGTATCTAGTTGTGTCCCCTTCGATCTTTGGGTTAAAGCAGTGTCCACTGCGATCTATCTTATTAATCGTCTTCCCACTCCAGTCTTGCGATGGGAATCTCCTTTTTCTGGTCTGTTTCGTCATCCACCATGTTAAACTATTCTTCGTGTCTTCAGGGGTGCCTGTTACCCATATCTTGGTGCTTATGTTACTAACAAACTATTGCCAAGATCTATTGAATGTGTTTTCATAGGTTACAACTCACAGCACAAGGGATATCGATGCCTTGATTCAGTAACCAATAGGGTCTACATGTCCCGTCATGTATGCTTTGATGAGGCAACATTTCCTTAGACTCAAAGGCAATCTGTCTCCTACTCTCAAGAAACTTCATATCATACCTTTGTGATTGTCCTTCCTCTAGCAGCTACATGTCAGTGTACTCGCAATCCACCTCTCCAGCAAGTCCCTGATACATCCACCTCAGATTCTCCCACTGCCAGTATTCCTGCATCCAGGCTTATTGAACCGTTTCCACAACACTATCAGCGCCGTTCCGCACCTATGCTAGATTTACCTTCCACAGCTCCTAGTTCACACTCCATGCCAAGCTCCCCACCATCACCATCAGGCTTTTTACCTGATGGGTCCTCTTCAAACCTTGGGTCATCTTTGTCAACACCTATTCAAGAAGAGATCCAGAGACCATTGGTTCGCACGGATGGCACTGTGCACTATCCTTTACCACGTGCCCTTGCAGCTTAGCTTTCCTCTTCTAGTGAGGAGCCTACTTGTTTTTTCTCAAGCTGTTTGATATCCGGAATGGCGGGCTGCTATGACCGATGAATTTAATGCTTTACTTAAAAATCAAACTTGGACCTTGGTTCCTCATTCCTTGCGTCAGAATGCAGTTGGTTGCAAATGGGTTTTCAAGATTAAACGCTTATTAGATGGTTCTATTGAACGTTACAAGGCTTGCTTAGTGGCTAAGGGTTTTCATCAGCAACATGGCCTTGATTATCATGAAACATTCAGCCCCATGGTTAAGCCAACCACTATTTCATACTATTTTCAGCTTGGCCCTTTTTTCTGGTTGGTCTCTACAATAATTGGATGTCAAGAATGCTTTTTTGCTTGGATTTCTTCAAGAGACTGTTTTTATGACTCAACCGGCGGGGTTTGTAGACCCCTAATGTCTTAATCACATCTGGCAACTTTGAAAGGCTATCTATGGTCTCAAACAAGCACCTCGCGCCTGGTTTCAATGGTTTAGCTCCTTTATTATTTAGTATGGTTTCACTCAAAGCCGAGCTGACCACTCCATGTTGGTATAGCGATGCTTGTCTCAAGTTATGATTCTCCTATTGTATGTGGATGACATTGTGCTTACCAGAAATGAGTCATCTCTGCTCTCCTCCTTTGTTTCTACTCCTAGCACCGAGTTTGAGATAAAAGACCCTGGCTCCCTTCACTATTTTTTTGGTCTTGGGGTGTCCTCACTAGGTTCTAGCCTACACTTTTTTTTTTTATCAGCAAAGAAAAATTTCATTAATCAACATAAAATTAAAGGTACAGGAAGATGAAATGCACTGAGAGAGATTCAGACAGTACACAGTACCCTTACTATTGCTACTCGCAACCATACAACCAACCCCTTGGCCTCACGATTGATCTTTTGTGGAGTGCAAACCGTGCAATACTCCCTTGAGTGCAAAAACCCAACTCTTTGTCCTAGAGGAGGATCCCCTATCTGATGCTACCAAGTATCGTCACCTGGTTGGTTTGCTACAATACTTGACCCTGGCTCGTCTAGACATAGCGTTTGCGGTTCATCATGTTGCTCAGGTCATGAGTACCCCTCGAACCACGCATCTTGCTGCTGTTAAGCGCATTCTACGCTATCTCAAAGGCACTTTATATATTGGGTTAGTTTTTCACCCTTCCTCTGGTCTGTTAGCTCTTCATGCCTACTCTGATGTTGACTGGGCTGGATGTCTTGATACTCAGCGATCCACTTCAAGCTATTGTATCTTCTTAGGTCCAAACCTCATCTCTTGGAGTGCCAAGAAACAGTAGTATTTCTCATTCAAGCGCCGAGTTAGAGTACTGGTCCCTAGCTTGTGTAAGTGTTGAAATGGTTTGGATTATGCACCTTCTTCGCGAGTTACACTTACCTTATTCCACACCTATCACGCTCTACTGTGATAACGTTAGCACCACATACATGGCTTCCAATCCTGTTTTCCATGCACACGCCAAACATATTGAGCTTGATTATCACTTCATTCATGAACTTGTACAATCCGGCAGCCATCGCGTTCAGTTTGTTCCATACGTTGATCAGATTGCTGATCTCTTCACTAAGAGGCTTCACAGGCATCACTATGAGCTTCTACATTCCAAACTTGTCCTTCCTAGGCTGTCGAGTTTGCGGGGGAGTGTTAGGCAGCCCCCTTAGTTGTCTATTGATTCTTTCCTTATTTGTATATTTCCAAATATTCTGTTATATATATTTAGGCCTAGATTTAGGATTATGTTGGATTATGATTAGACCTAATTTATGTAATGCCTTTTTTATACTCATTGTAACAACTATATATACCTCTATTGAGATGAATTCAATTACTGAATTCTCAAATCCTTACAGTTTTATTGGGTTTTAATGGTTAATATTTTGATGTTTTTTCTAATTATTGGACGTGGGCTACAGGAGTTGCCAATGGGTAATCTTATGGCTCAAACTATGTTGTAGGATCATTATGTGGTTTCATTAGGGCCTAGAATAGTTTAGTAGTCAAAGTTGAAGTATCTTAGTCTTTAAATTCTAATCCGAGTAGGAATTAAGAGAGCCAGAAGGCAGTAGCCTTTAAATACACATGTAATCTTGGTAATCCGTCGGGTTTTTTTACACCTCTAATTGTTATTGCAAAATAAAGTTTAATGACTGATTTGTGGAAAGATTTGTCTTCACTTGGAGAATCTGATTTCCAAAAAATATCACGCAGGGCAGGTCTTCCCCCTTTTTTAGTGGAAGAGGGTTTAGAAGATGAACTTTATGGTGAAGAGTCACCTTGTTATAGAAAGGGGCTTTCCAAGACTACTGGGGGCTGTTGAG
Source organism: Camellia lanceoleosa (assembly GCA_025200525.1). Classification (NCBI taxonomy): domain Eukaryota; kingdom Viridiplantae; phylum Streptophyta; class Magnoliopsida; order Ericales; family Theaceae; genus Camellia; species Camellia lanceoleosa. Next base: position 87,209,690 of record CM045762.1, on the reverse strand, counting down.
GCCTTCTTGGAGAAGATAATATTACTAATACTTTCTTGCCAACATTTTTCCAGAAGAGCATATTGCCCAAGTTTATGATATTGCCTTTACTTTTTATTGGCACAAAATAGTATTTCTTCTGTTTAAAAATCTGGAAGAATCTCTGTTTTTTTCTGAGTTCTGATGCTAAGAGTAGGCTTTGTAACATGTATTTGTAGATACCCATCTCAAACACGCTTACAGAGATTTTTCACCATGCTTTTTTGATGACTTTTTTTGACCTGTTTCAGGTACTACAAAGAGAAGCAAGGTTAGGTTGATGTTTGTGTGAGTTTGGCTAGTATATTTTATCAGTTTTTATACAACAATATGGTGAAGGATGGTGAAATTTGTTCCTAGTTTATGGAACCATCCAGGATGTTTGCATGCAAATCTTGTCTATTATTTGTTGCTTATGGCCACTCTGATTCCTTCCAAGAATTATTATCCTATGATCATAGCACAATACCTATGTATTTCAGATTGTGTAAAAAACATCATCATTTGCATAGGCAGTTGATGTAAAAAGCCCCTGTATTGGCATCTACTATGTATGAAACTCAGGTGGATTGATTTTTGAATTTTTATAGTGTTGGAAATCTCCATTTTCTTGTATAACACAACAATGAGGGAGTACCTCATTCACTAGACCATCCCTTGTCCCCTCCAACTCCATTTGGGTGAATATTAATGTTTGTTTACAAACCTTATGGTTCTATTTTTTGTTAAGAGGGTTGTTATAATGAATTTAACCATTTTTCTCGTTTTTTAACAGCATATGTCATGTATATATGTAGGATCGACCATAGCGCTGCTTGTTTGGATCGAAGTAGGAGTTGAAAAACCTAGTGAAATTTATTAGGTGATGAATATTGTTATCTCTATGCAGTGATGCAACAATTTATTGCTACATCAAAGCTACTTTAATGGTCAAGTAAAACTCTTGCTGTTGTGGAAAAATAGCATAAGTCCAAAAACGACTTATCCAATGGTGAAGGAAAACCATTGAGTACGGGTGAGTATGATTTGGTTTAGAAGTAAATTAAGGGCCGAACCATTACTTGCAATTTTATGAAATTTAGAACTAAATCATGAAAATTTTGCAACCAAATCATTCTGACCAGTAAAATGCGGTTTGGTTCGATTTTGAACCGCAATTTTTGGAAATTTTGCTATCAATTCATATGATTAGAAAATGTTATTCATAATTTAAGAATTGTTTAGATGATTGTCTAAACAAGATGACGCTTGCAAAAATTGAGGATTACAACTTTTGTATGTATATTTTGATACAAAGATAGGGTACGTTACTGATAAATTTATCAGTAAGGGTTTGTAAGTAAATAAGTCTAGTTAATAAAATTAACTGTTAAATGTCTCAATAAGATAGTTGAGTGTTTACGATAAGTTTTAAATTTTTATGTGTATATCTAAATGGTCTGTTTTGATTTTAAATTGAATCCGTTTCTATATAAAGTCACTGATCAAACCAAGAATCACGATTCACTTATTTTAAGAACTAAAATCAAGTCTTGTATTGAGAAAATCAAACCAAACTTGGATTGGATCGATTTGTAATTTTTAAATTTTTTTACTTAGTTCTACCATCAGCAGTGCTGCATGCATAGATTTCTAGTACGTAGAATGAACAGAAGCCCTCACATGAAGGTGGAGTCCACACGTGGAATCCACTCATATGAGAGATTTTGTGCATCAAAATTTTGTATAAATAATGTTTCTCATCCTATAAATTTGTATAAATAATGTTTCTCATCCTATAAATTTAGCATCTCTAGTGGTTAAATAGCTAAATTGTTAGTTTTTACTATATTTTAAGCAACAATAAAAAAATGTGAGAATGCCATATGCTAAAAATGTTATTCTTATGGTGCAAGTGTCTATTTTTCCTTACAAAATGCCAAATGGTTTGTAGTGATAAAGAGGGTTGTCAAATTTTAGCCGGTAGTTTTAGAGCTCAAAATTGAGATCCGTGTAGTTTTTGACAATAACAAACCTTTTGATAGCATTTTTATTCTTTGTGTCATATTTGACACAAGGAATAGTTGCAGGTAAAATTACTAACTCATCAAACAGAGAAAGAGTTGTGATTAAATGGGAAAATTCACAATTCAATAATTGTGATTAAAGCAAGAAAATATAACAAAAATACTATTGGAACAACATTATTAAATTATAATGACAATTCATTCATTATTAAAATATAACAATAGTTTAGTGTTTTAACAAGTAAATAGTTGGAAATCCTCATTTTGGGTTATAATTGATAGTCTAAGGAGAAATGCTCCACTTCAATTCTTATTAATTAGAGAATCTCCTAATTCCTATTTTCCGTAGTTATGATTTGTTCACATCATCAAACTTCATCATATTTAACAAGTATCAGAAATTTTTAAAATTCAAAATAAATTGAAATTGTTGTTATAGAGGGACCTGACCATTTAAAGGAACTTGGTGCATCCTCCCATTAGAAAAAATTATTCTATATCTCATGTGACAATGTCACAAATATATTTGGACTATTTATTTATGTGGGTTCTACGTTGGTCTCACATGAATGAAGGGTCGAAATTTATTTGTGATATAACCTTGTTAAGTCAATCACATGTGACAATGAATAATTGCTCTCTATCCAAACACAAAGTGAATCGATACTCAAGTCTCAACTTTGTTGATGTGGGCAAAGATTGTAGACATAGAGTTGGAGAAGGTGGTTTCTAAGCACAAAGTGAACCATTCTCATGGACTCAGGCTTTCAATTGGTAAGTGTGTACATATTGTTTAGGTAAGATGATAAAAGGTTTGGAATCCTTCAAGTGTAATGTCATTTTTTATTGAAAGAAAAATAAGCACTCTATAACACAATATACAATGACAATTAAGATTTCAATGAGACATATTTAAAAAATACTTTTTATGTTGAAACATGGGTATACTTATTGATATGGGTTTAATTTTTTTTGAAAAAATTACACCGATATGATGTTAGTAAAATACATTTATTAAGAAATAAAAAATATTATAAATATTAATAATTAATATTATAATTTTTTTTTTATCTCTGACACCACTGCTAAGTAATTGTTTTTTTTTTTTTTTTGGTAAAAGAAGACACTATAATCATTGTTGAGAATAAAATGTTTGTTTATGCTCTAGAACTTAAAAAATAAAATAAAATAAAATCTTCCCTGCACAAAAATTATTTGTGTTATCATTTTTTCTTAGCATTTTAAATTTTTATAAATTACTCTTTGCTACATCTAGCATGCCCCCAAAATTTCATTGCCTGCTTCATTTGTACCTATATATTTTAAATTTCATTTATTTATAATAGCAATAATAATTCTTAGAGCAAATTACAAATACATTCCCTGAAGTTCGCTTAAACTATGAATTGTCCCTTACAGTTTGAAAAATTACAAATAGTCCCTATCAAAATTTTTTATTTAACAGAATTAACTGAAAAAATAAAATTTTTAATTGCTCTTCTATACAATGATAAAATTATCTAAATTATTAATTAAAATAAATTTCTAACATCATTAAAAACCATTAATTAACTTGATAATTTATTAATAAAGGACCTTTGTAATGAAATTAAAAACTTCAGGGAATGGATTGTAATTTTCAAAATTATATGGAGAAAATTGTATTTTAAATAACTCTTAGGGGTATATTTGTAATTTACCCTAATTCTTATTGTTAATTAACCTAGCACATAAGATAAATAAATAAATGGATTAAATTAAGAGTACAAAGCTTTCATAGCTCAATTGGTTAGAGCACCAGTTTAGTAAGCAGGATGTCACAAGTTGTTAAATGTCCTATGGCAAAAATCCCCTATGTGGGAGCTTGGGAGCATAGAGGTTAATGGAAGGATCTAGAACTTCTTAGCTCATTCCAACACTTGAGAGAACATGAGAATTCTAGAATATCCTTGAGTATTCAAGACACTTAGACTTGTAAATATCTTGTATAGATATTTCTATAGCATTATAGAATATTCTTGTAGCTTGTAAGAAAGGCTTCCAAGGGAAGCCTCTCCATGTATTTCCTAGTGGCTTCTAGAGTGTTCTATGAAAGGCCAAAAGTGCCTATAAATAGGAAAGGAGCTCATTTGCTCCATGAATGATCCAAGAGTTATAAAGCTTTCTCGTAGTGAATACAAGGCATTCTCTCAAACTCTTTCGTGTTCCTCTTACTTGTCTTTCTTCTAAGTTAGGATGACTTAGCATCATCAAGGGAGACTTGAGATTGTCTAAGTGCCACACGGATAGCTTGGAAACAACCAAGGCCGTGACACGAAGGTCTTTGTAGACACCCCATTTTTGACGGCCCTTACGACTTGGACGCCATCGCATGCACAGCCGATGATGAGTTTATTTGCTCGTCGAGTGGTCAAAGTCCTCAGCGGAATGCCACAGCTTTGAGTCCTTCAAACGCTACACCTCTTGTTGCCTCATTTTGATCAAGCCTTGGTCCTTCAAACCTGCAGCCTCTGGTGGCTTGCCGGCCACCCCTTTTGGGCTGCTAACCATCACTTTTGGGTCGCCAGCCACTGATGTGGCTTGCCGGCCACCAGTTTCTTTTGCAGATATTTTGTGACAGCTGTGCCAGCTGTTTGCACAGATGTATGCATTTGCACCCACGTGTAGGGCTGGATATCCTTGAGGAGAATTCATGTTTTCTATATATAGGAGACCCCCTCTCTCATGTTTTAAGTTTAGAAAATTTTGAGAACAAAATTTTTCTTCTCTCTACAATTCTCTCTCTCTCTCTCTTTCTCTCTAGCAAATTCCTACACTTTTGCCTACAAATCCTTAACCTTTACCTATACACCCTTAACCAAACCTTCTCATCTTGGAGCTGAGGCACTTTTGAGCTTGGTTTGAGCCCTTGAAGGGTGTGTTGTCTTGGTTTTGTTGCTTGAATTGCTTCTTCTCTTCAAAAGGTATAAGGCTTTACCTATTTGCTTGCTTTCTCTACTATTATTTTTTCTGTTTTCCAACTATTTTGGGCTATAAAAACTTTGTGTTTTTGGGCTAAAGCTTGGGTTTTAAGGCCATTAAAGGTTGAAGGGTGTTCTACTTGCCTTGTTTTGGAGGCCCCACCTTTTTACTATCTTTTTTTGAGCTTTTAAACACTGATTTTCAGAACTTTTTCAGTGGTCAAAATCATGTTTTGAGATCCAAATTTGAAGGGGTTAGCCTCCCCTCCTTGTGTCTTACTTACTAGCCTAGTTTGCGCCATGGTTTAGCATGTTAATCTAGCTATTTTTAGCTCAATTCTAGCATGTTTTAGGACTATATTAGACATGTTTTAGCACTGTTTTATGCTGTTAGTTGTATTTGAGCTTTATTTTGCATGCTTGTAATGTAATAATCCTCATGAGTTTGGTGTTCTAGGCCTTAGACACCATCTCCTTTGAGTTGATAGCATTTATTCATGCTTTTCTTACTTATTTTTAGCACTAATAATCTCTGCAACCTCCTTCATTTCTTGGCTTTTGTTTTGCTTTGAGAGTTGTTTTAAGCCTCTTGTTTTTTTAAGCATGAGATTGAGGTTGTCATTCTTAATGGTTTAATCCTTTTAGGGATTCATTATCAACTGCATGACATCTCTTTCATGTCTTAAGTTAACTCTTGGTTTGGTACTTCACTCCATTAGAGGATTTAAACTCACCCTTTGGACTCCACTGATTAAAGAATGGTTAGTAATTTAAAATGGAGTAAAATTGAGGCTAAAAATGGTGAAAGATAATAATTTGGTTGTATTCAATCGGACGTTAATTGAACACATGGAAGCTTGAACCATTTCATACTCATTAGTGATGAAATGATTCAAGGTTCCAAGGTCACCACTTTCCTTGATCATTCATGATAGGGAGGTGGTTTTGAGAGTCTCATTTTGTTGTATTTATTGAACTTGCACACTTTGGTTCACAAGCCATCACGCAATGAAATTGCTTAAGTTGGTGGTTTGTGGTTTAAGCTCACTACTCCTTTGATTTGTTCATGAAAAGGAGGGGTGAGTTGTGTAAACAAACTCTTGAAATACCCTGTGCATTGCTCTGTTTGTTCTCTGTTGCAGTGAGGTGAACTGGGTAGCAGTGGCCGGCAGGCCACCTTTGATAGCCGGCCAGCTATCACTGGTGGCCAGCATACCTCATCACTGGCCGGCCGGCCACTGATGCAAAATTCAACAGTTTGTTTGTAAGGCAAAACAGAGTTATTCTGGAAGTGGGCAACAGTGTATGTGTTCTATTGTGCAACAGAGGCTCTCTGGAAGCAAAACAGTGGCTTTTCGGGTGGAAACCGAGCATGTGCATGCGCATCCCTCGCGTACCGAGTTTAAATTGTGTAATTAATTAGTAGTAGCTAGTTAATTTTGTAAAGTGTTGTAATTAATTAATTAGTTAACTAGTTATTCAATTCCGTTGTTAAGTAAATAGAATAGTTAGTTAGTTAATTCATTTGTTGTAATAATTAGTTAAGTAGTTTAGCTAATTTCATTTTGTTTTGTAAATATTAGCTTAGCTTTAATTAGTTAGTTAATTAGCTAGTTAGTTAGTTCATTCGAACTCTCCTTCATGAGAGCGCTATGTTGTAATGACGTGTATATCTTCCAACCCTACGTCTTTCTCCATTTTATTTACAAGTTTATGATGGTTAGTTTAGGGACATCATGTTTTGTTTAGCATTATTCATGCTTGCATCCACTTGTATTACATGCACCGAAGCTTTTATTTAAATACTTTTTTGAATACGTGCTTAGACCACATGCAATTCAATTGATTCATATGCCGTATTAGTAGCCAAGCCTAGTAATTGCATGTTGCATGTGTTGCATTAGTCATATTGCATAAGTTAGGATCATGCACTTTCTAACTTTATCATTGTTTTTGGCTTGGAGTACTAGGTGAGCCTTTACTCGCTGTTAATGTTGCCATGCCTAGCATGTTTGCCATGAGGCTAAGTACTTAATTGATAAATTGCCTGAATGCCTGTGGATGAAGGCTAGTTACTTGAATTAGAGTAATTTAAGTAATGTTCATATGCAATCACTTTTTCAAGCGGTACATATTCGAAACAATTTTTGCAAATAAACATGAATCAAGTGTTCCAATTCTTGCAAAATTAGTCTATACTTGCGTGTGTGCGCATCACATAGTAATGCTAGCTTAATAATCAGAATAAGAGCATATAATGTCCATAAAATTCATATTATGTTTAGTAGAGGTCGATCTTTAACCGAGCGAGCGGGGGTGCTCAAATTCATTCATGACCTTCCCCTCTCGTACCTAAATTCCTGAGCCGAAATAATCTTGGTGATGATGAACACGTGGCCTTTGGCACGAGTCATGAGTTTCCTAGATTTCCCAAAATATTTAGGTGGCGACTCTGTATCTAGCAAAGCAGTTCATTTTTGGCAATTTGATTCAAAATCGATTCTTCAAAAGATTTGCCAGATTTGGACTTTTTTGTGATTATCTATTTCACATTGCACTTGTGAAATCAGATTCAAAACCGCGGGAGTCCGAACTGTAGTGCTTCTTTCGACTTCCGAAAGGGGGCGCGAAAAAGTCGAGCTACACTTTTAAGTTCGACTCTCAGTGAAAGCACCTTCATTTTTTTAGGTTTTTCTTTTTTCTCATCTACAGTCTCCTCATTTGGCACCAGACTCACCATTATTCATTACAAAAGTTATATTCATTGCATACTGAAGAATTTGGGTGAAATGATGCCTTTGATATGTATTGAAATGTTTATCACACCAGTTCACTAGCTGTAAACACCCCATTTTTGACCGACCTTAAGACTCAGACGTCACCAATTGAGCGCTTGGTGATGTTGCATTTTGTGCTCGTTCTGAGGTTGCGGAGTCACGGCTGCGGGCGTTGCCTCCGGACTTCGGGGCTCTTTTGTGCTTTGCCTCGGTTTGATAACCAAGTCCCGTTTTCTCCGTTTTCTCTTCCCGAAGGGAGGGAGAGGTCTCGCAGACCATCTCTCAATGGCCGTAGGCTATGTTTCATGGTCGTAGGCCATTTTTTTCCCGTTTGGAGCCCGTTTTGAGTCAGCCGTCGTATGCCTCGGACCGCTTAACTACCTCGATTGCTCCGATTTTGGCATACACCTTGTTTCTCCCTTTTGAGGGACATCAGGCCCGAGAGACCAACCGTGGTCAAACGCCACCTCCGTGCTAATGACCTATTTTCGGCCCCGGCGACGCGTTCGCCCCAAACCTTCGTTTTGCATCCGTCTTGGTCCATTTTTGGTGGAGACCTTATTTTCATTGTTAGAAAGGTTGTAGGAAGGTGGGGGGCCAGCAATTGTTCTGAAAAACTAGTTTTACTTCTTCATCGCTCTTCATCGCCCCTTTTCTTCACTAGAAAGCTGGTTTTTCCCACTCCCGAGCCACTTTTTCTGACTTTCCACCACATCATTGTGTTGTACACACCTGGGAGGCCACCAATATGGGTAGGCCGGCCAGCAATTGTCCTTGCCCCTTTTGAACCCCTCTAAAAAGCTGGTTTCTCTCTCCTGGTTCACTTTTTCTGGGTTTTGACCATACAGCTGTGTTGCACTCATCAGGGAGGCCACCTTTTTGGGGTGGCCGGCCAGCAATTGTTGTTGACCTTTTTGACCCCTGGTCGGCCGACCAGGGAAGGTGGCCGGCCGGCCACCTGGACCTTTTGCACCTGGTCGGCCAGGTTTGTCCCTCCTGGTGCATTCCAGCTGTGCCAGCTATTTTGCATCAGATCCTCTGCCCGAGGGTCTGTCTTTTTGGGGGGAAATTGAATTGGTTTTTCCCCTCTTTTTCTTTGGCTCCTCTCCCTCTATATAACCAGCACCCTACTTCATTTCTAAGGGTTAGAGATTTTTGCTAAGGCATACATCCATCTCCCTCCATAGCTCTCTCTTCCAAGCTCTAAAGTCCATTATCCTTGGCCATTTACACTACAACTCATAGCTTACCACCTCCACACTCCATTCCAGTACCTTGGAGGTCATTTGCAGAGGTAGAGAGCTCACATTCTTGGTCCAAAAGCTGTTGGAGGTCGGCTTTACAAGGGTAAGACCTCATTTTTCCTTTTCTAGCCTAATTTTGCTTCATATCTTAGCCCCATTTTCTTGCATTTTTGGGCTCCGAGCTAAACTGGAAAAGATCTTATTTTGAGCTCCTCTTCAACTTTGTTTAAGAAAATTTTGCTGTTTGAAGTCATCTACTCTCGCTTTGTGCTTTATCTCTCTTTTAGGGCTTATTTTGCATGATATATTAGCCTTATTTTTGAGCATTTCTGGGCTTTGACTTAAATTTTAAAGTGTCTTATTTTGAGCCCCTCTTCAACTTTGTTGAAGGGCTCTTTACTGTTTGAGGCCATCTACTTTCCCTTGCCTTCTATCTCTCTTTTAGGGCTACTTTTGCATCATGTTTTAGCCTTACTTGTGAATATTTTTTAGGCTTGATATAAACTGGAAAAATTCTTGATTTGGCCTCCTCTTTGAGTTTTTTTAAGGTCTCTTCTCTATTTGGGGTCATCTTCTCCCTATGCATGCTTCACTCCTTCATGATTAGGGCTATGCATTAGAGCACTTGCATTGGCCATGGTTTGGCCTCTTAGCCACTGAAATCCAATGGATTTTCAGTGGCTTAGGTGTATTCTTGAAGGCCAAAATCAGAGGGGGGGGTGACCCTCTCTCTCCTTGTCTTGTTTGGTGGCCTTCTTGGCCTTCCAAAAGACTCCCATTTTGCATGCATTGAAGTCACTTTCCAGGCCTCATTCTGGGGGTTTTAAGGTCTGCCTTGGCTATGTCCAAGGCCCTTTTGGCCATATTTTACGTCTATGTTGCATGTGTAGAGAAATCCCATTCAAGGCCTTTCAAAGAGGCCTTTCTTTCCATGTTTCCAAGACTGATTTCAGGGCCCATTTTGTGAGTTTTAGGACTGTCATATTCCATTTCCAGAGGTGGTCTTGTCATGTTACATGTCGGTCTTGTCATGTTACATGTCTATCTTGTATGTGCTTAATAACTCCTTGCATGGCCCTCTAAAGGAGCTCATCATTTTTGCACATGTTGGCTGCATTTCAGTGATTATTCGAGCATATTTTCAAATGTTTTGTTCACTGATTTTTGCTGGTTTGATGAGATCTCACATGCTTCACATACATGTCATGTAACCCATACTTACTAGCTAATTTTGTATGTTGATTTAGCCCATCATATTAACATCTTTTGACCATGCTATAAACTAGTAATGTGCATGTTTTGGGACTGCCTTGGCTCTGTCTTTGTGCTTCATAGTCATATAATGCATGCTTTGTATAGCTATAAGGCAATACATGTGCCTAGTTTTAAGTTTCGGGGCTCATCTCATGCATCGGGTGCCATGTTGCCATGTTTTGGGACCATTTAGCATCATGTTTCAGTGCTGAAATTTACATATTTGAATGCCATCTTGCATCCCTTGTCATGCCTTGGTAGAGTGGTATTTTGTACCTTAGGTTTGGTCCTCGGTTTGCGTGCATGTGTGCACGCATTTCGGTTGCCTCATTTTCATCTTATGGCTACCAATGTGAGTGTGGCTGAGGTCCACTCGTGTCGGTGTAAGTCCATTATGCATTGTGTATGCCATTTCAATTCATAACATTGCGTATGCTAGGTTGTATGTTAGAGCATCGTGTCTGTCTTGCTACATCGTGCATTGTGCATGCCATCTCATAGCATTGCGTATGCTAGGTTACATGTTAGGATTGCATTCATGCATGTCATGCATATTGCATTGTGCTTGGGATAGGAGTTAGCCCGAGCACGGGAAACGAGGTACGTTCCGTACTCCGAGTGACGGAACGTATCTCAATTCCCGGTCGCCAACATTCCGGATTACCGGTGATGGAATCTAGGCCTTGTTATGTTTTCATGTGCATTCATTTCATATTAAGTCGTGCAATTCGACTCCTCAGCCATCATGCATCGAGATGCGTGATTGATGGCACGAGGATCGAGGCAAGCATACATGTGTGAAAATACATTGCCATGCCCTTTTCTTGCTCTCTGTTGCAGCAAATCAGAAACCGGCAGTCTTTTGGAGCTTCGTGTAGTATTCCGGGCTTAATTGTAAACAGAGGCTAATTGGGGCATCGCAATGGATTTCCGCGCAAGGCAACTCAAGCACGCATCATTCATCATTCGGAACAGAGCCAAGGCAGTCCATAGCTTGCATGCTAATTTACCTGCTTTCCTAGATTAATTTGTTAATTAACTAGAGTTTTGTACTTATTCGGATTGTATTATTTATTTGGGACTGTATTATTTATTCGGACCCTCCGAGCGAAGGCAATATTGTAATAAGTGTGCGTGCGTGTGATGTATGTCTTCCAATCCCACGTCTTTCTCCCTTTTATTTACCAACTTGTGATGGTTAGATTATGGCATGTTTCAATTAGCATACAGTATGATAGCATGTTTGCATGCATTCATCTATTTTGCATACATCGGGCTCGGCGCATCATACTCACTGCATTGTATTTCAATTTCGAGTTGAATACATGTTAGCTGTAGCATTCCATATGCCATGTTTAGAATAGCCGAGCCTATCTTAGTTGCATTTTGCATGTGTTGCATTAGGCATTTCTGTATAGTTAGGATCATGTATGGATTTCTAACATAGCTTCTGTTTTGGCTTGGAGTACTCGGTAAGTTTTGTGCTTTAGTATCCTTGCATGCGTGTGAGTGACTGCCATGATAGCATGCTTACCATGAGGCTATATGCTTATGTGATATATCTGCCTGAATGCCTGTGGGTGAAGGTTGGGTTATTTGGATTGGAACAAATCATCAAACTGTGAGTTTTAAGCCCACTTGAGAGTGGCAAATCATCTTGTTTTCTAAGCCCACCTGAGGGTGGCAAATCCACATTTTAGCCTACTTGCGAGTAGCAAACCGCTTTCAAAAACAAACATGAAATGTTTTGTTCCAACTCAGGCGATTCAGTCTATACTTGTATACTGTGTGCATCACATAGTAATTATAGGCTAATAACCGGAATAAGAGCACATAATGTTTTCAAAACTTGATATCATGGTTAGTAGAGGCCGATCTTTGATCGGGCGAGCGGGGGTGCTCACGAAGTGACCTTCCCCAATCGTATCCAAGTTCCCAAGCCGAGGCAACTTTAGTGATGACGAACACGTGGCCTTAGGCAACAAGTCAGGGTTTCCTAAATTTCCTCAAAATAAAATATTTAGGTGGCGACTCTGTATCTGGCAAAGCAGTCCATGTTTGACACTTCTTCAAAAAAAATCTGTTTTAAAAAAAAAACGATTTGCTGGATTTGGACTATTTGACGATTCATCGGTCTTGCATCGCAATCTGCGAGATTAGATATAGGATCGTGACATTGAGTCCTGAACTCTAGTGAGCCCAATGAACAAAACGGGGGATTCATTCGCCCGGGACGTTCGGGGACGTCTACAGTTTCTGGCGACTCTGCTGGGGATCTAGAGAACTTGACTCGAACTCATGATATCTTGTTTTGACTACGCTTATGTGTTTCTTTGCATTGCATTTGCATTGGTGCGCCTAGGACACCGTGTTTGCCATCTGCTATTCCTGAGCGGTTTGCCAGAGGCTGCGTGCCATAAGGCTTACCGGTTACGGGCTCTGCCAGTATAGAAGCACAAACCCCAGTTTTACCGGGGCACCCTTTTGACCATTCGAGCTAGTGCATGTTCGGAATCCATAGTGACCATTCCAAGCTAGGACAGGTTGCTTACCCGATAGGTTGTTTGAAATCGCTACGTGCGTAGTGAAACCCTAGTTCCTGACAAAATAGGACAGGGAAACCTTATCCCAACATAGGGGTGTTTTGGCTCTCACTTATCTGTTATGTGCTTTTAGAGTGCGTTTCAGAGGATCGCCATTTCTGAGTTTGCATGCATCAGTTCAAGCGGGCATCGATCGGTGTTTGAGAATCAGTTATCTGTGGGTATCGGATTCAGTTTTCGGGGACAGTGATTCAGGGATAATGATCAGTGTTTGAGGACAATGTGTATTCAGCTTATCGACCGTGTGTTGTTACGCCCAACTATGTGTTGTGTGTTTATTTTAAGCTATTATGCTGTTCGTTTATCTGGTCATTTTATTTCCTTATTGCTTTATTTCTCTTTTTGCTAGGGGGTAGTTTTAGCACAATTGCTTCAAACCAAGCAGATATTCCCCAAGCACTCTGGACAAGAGGTCGTCGGCTCAATCGATCTGAGGATCTGGTTGACGGACAACCAGTGTTTCATTCTTTACCCCCGGTTGTCAGACGGAGGCCAAGGAAGCGTAGTGAGTCTGAGCAGAGGTTACCAGAGCAGTGGTCTACCCTAGCAGTGAACAGTCGGGCTGAGGTTTCAGTTTCTGCCATAGAGATACACATACCAGTCAGTCAGCAAGATCAGCAGAATATGGCCGGGATGGAAGAAATGATGCGACAACTCCAAGAGAGTATGAAGCAAATGCAGGAGGACGTTGTCCGCTAAGCAGAGTTCTCTAAACAGCAGGCCACAATCATGGCCCAACAGGCGGAACTAATTACCCGGCTACAACAGCAAGTCGGAGCATCAGCCTCACATCCAGTTCCTCCCCCACCAGGGGTTCCACTACCCGAGCAGACACCAACTACCCAGAATGTCTTGCCAAATGCCTAAAACATTTTGCCAAATGCCCATGCCACTCAGGAGGATACAGACATCCCAACGGGGCCGGCTCCACCCCCGCTTCCACCTCAATTATCCAAGGTACATACACCCGTCAACCACCCGGACTCTCCCTTCGAGTTCGAAGTAGACCCTACAGCACTGAAATTGAGTAAGCTCGAGAAGCTATTCAAAAAATCCCAAGGGGTAAAGGCTATCCCGGATATCGAGGACGGATATACCGACGTGGCTGTAACGTTGCCGGATAGATTCAAAATGTCACAGATCGATTGCTTCGACGGATCTGGGGATCCCATGGTCCATCTCTGGCTATTCTCAGATATACTACGGCCGATGGGCCTAACCAGACCCCAGAAGCTTTCACTATTCGGCCAGACCTTGTCGGGTGTGGCTGCTATCTGGTATGCGAAATTGGAGGATGATGTCAAGCGAAGTTGGGATGAGATGGCCGAGGTCTTTGTTGCGCAATACTCTTACAACACCCAAATCGAGATTACAACCCGTGATCTCGAAACAACAAGGCAAGAGCCCAAAGAGAGCTTCTCGGATTTTGTGACCTGGTGGAGGGCGAAAGCCTCGATGATGACTCTAAGGCCCATCGATAAAGACCAAATCAGGATGATTGTGCGCAATCTCCAGCCAAAACTGATGCAAAAATGATTGTGCTCCCCTTCCCCACCTTTTCATATCTGCACGAGATGGGGGTACAAATTGAAGATGCAATGAAACAGGGTCTGATTGACCAAGACAGAGAGCAACCCCGAAGAACCTTTAACCGCAACAACAATGCAGGCCCGAGTGGCGCTGCAACTGCAAGAACTTCAGAGGTAAGCATGGTCGCCACCATTCCCCCTCCCCTTCCAAGGCCCATGGCAGCCACACCCTTCTCCGGTGCATCCGGAAGCAATACACAGACCACCAAATACCAACCCAGAGGCCAAAGAACCTTCACCCCATTGTACATGCCCTTATCCAAGGCTCTAGGGGTCTTAATCAGAAAAGGACATCTAAAACCCCTGGAACTGAGGCCGTTGCCAAATCCACTTCCCCTCACTCACAACCCAGCCAAATATTGCGCATATCACCAACAACACGGTCATGACACCGACCAATGTTTCAGATTACATCACGAGATCCAAGATCTCGTTGACAAACAGGTGATTTTGCCACCAAAAAGACCCAATGTCACAACCAACCCACTCCCTACACACAACCAAGCTCCACCTCCCAAAAGAATCAACTTTATCCAGACTGGGGTCGTGTCTTACGATCCTAGCATCTATATCACCCTGTCCCATCTACCTAGGCCGGAGGTGCTCCTCCCTGACTGCGCTGACTTTTTGTGCATGCTGGACATCTCCACAACCCAACCCAACCTGAGCCAATGGTGGCGACTGTTGAAGACGGTGTAGGGGAGATTGCAGAGGAGGATGGAGCTATTGAGTCAGGGTTTGAGCAGTCTGGGAATTTTGCTAGTAAAGTCTACGATCCGAGTGATTACATCTTATTAGCAGGCCAGTCTGAGCCAAGTGTGGAATTGCCAGAGAGAGCAGAACTGTGTGTGATCCAAGGGGATAGATTTGAGTAGGGAACAGATGATTTGACGGCTGTAGAAGAGGACTTTGCCAACCTACAATTTTTCGATGACCAAGAATCAGGGGGCGCGGCAGTCAACTGGTTTGATTATGAGGAATCGGCAGAGGCTACCGGATGACTGGATGATCAACCGGATATGGTGGAAGATTTCCAACCAGAACAGGGCCCGGTAGGGGCAAGGGTATCAGTTGTGGCCGGAAGGGCCGGAAGTCAGAGTACATTGCCGAAGAGCGCCGGTACGAAGAATTTCGCTCAGAACAGGAGCATTGGGAATACAGGGAAAGCTGAACAACAAACTGCGCAGACGTAGGTGGAACAAGAAAAGTTTTGGGATTCTGAGAGAACCAGGAAAGCCAAAGCCCATGAGAGGACTGAAAACGCTGTGGGCACAAGGACAGAAGATGCTGCGAGCATGTGGGCTGAAAGTACTGCGAGTACAATCATGCCGGAGCTAGACAAATGTCTGTTGGCTGCTCACGGGTTGTGGTGGGAGGACGATGATTTATGTCTTGCCCACACAGACGAGGATTGGGGGAGCAATCAACCAGACGACACCTGGTATCTCGATGAGGTTGATCACATGACAAGAAGCGGATGGTATTTTAAGCCCCCGCACCTAGACCAGCCAGAGGCATCTGGGAAGGATAAAGAAGTTGAGAGACAGAGAGAGAAACAACTTGAAGAAGAGGTTGTGCTCAAACAGTTAAAAAAGATACAAGCAGACATCTCCATCTGGGGACTGCTTATGGCATCACGAGTACACAGACAGGTTGTCCTATCTGCCATGGACAAGGCTAAACTCTCGATAAAAACCACGCCGGAGCAACTGGTGGGATTAGTCTTTTCGGGAGGAGCTACCCCGATGCTGACTTTTTCTAACAAAGAACTGCCACCTGAGAGTGCGAACCACAATAAGCCGCTCTACATCTCTGTGGAGTGTAGAAATAAATGGATACCAGTGGTTCTTGTTGATACCGGATCCGCCATCAACGTGTGCCCGGCAAGGACAGCGTATGCGATCGGTTTGAAGACCGCGGACTTTATACTGACAGCCCAGGTAATTCGGGCATATGACAACACGAGCTGAGAAGTCATGGGGACAGTAAAAATCCAGACCAAAGTTGGGTCGGGACAGCACAAGATAGATTTCCATGTCTTAGAGGTTCTTGCAACTTTCAACCTACTTTTAGGACGACCGTGGCTGCACCAGGTAAAGGCAGTGTCGTCCACCTTACATCAGATGGTGAAATACCCCCATGGGAAGGGAGTAGCCATTGTGTTTGGGAATTCATCGATCCATCCACCGCCAGAGGTGTTTACACCAGTCCTAGAAATTGAGCACGGCATAGAGGATGTGTTTATGTCAGGGTTTACCTTAGCTGAGGCTCGGGTTATGCAAAACATCATGGCTGTTAATGAGGGAGTGTATGTCAGTGCTCAATCTGTATACCTCATGAACAAGTTTCAACACATCCCCGGGATGGGATTGGGAAAAAGTGGCCGGAAGAGCATCGCAGCATTGGCTGAAATGCCACACAACCCCCATACCTTTAGCTTGGGTTATCTGCCCACCAAAGAGGATTGGATAAGGAAGGGAACGGAAATGGCTGGGAGAGCCAGAGCGAAGAAGGCGGGGAAGCCTTTTGACTTAATGCACTGGCCCATTCAGGGAGGACTTTCCGTTTTGTGGCTTCGTCCCGGAGGGGGAGGACTTTCCGTTTTGTGGCTTCCCAGAGCCATGGCTGAACGCGGAGAGGAAGCGCGTGCCAGGTTTTGAGATTTTCTTTGACCTACAATTATCCGGGGAGGATGTTGCCGAAGAGCAGACGGACCCATTGACTGAAGCTGAGCAGAGCAAGAAAGTGCAGTCTGAGGACACCGAACTTGAGATAGGGGTAGCGCTGGCATGTCTACTTTCAGATCCTCCGATCGACTAGAAGTGCTTGGGGGATAACTTCTCGGTTTCCATGATTGGGAATGAAACGGCTGCGGGCCTACCAGCAACTATTTTGGATGCATCTATCGCATCCTCTCTCACTTGGCAATACGAAGAGGGGTTTTTGTCCAAAGAAGACGGGTCGGAGTGGTAGCCTAATCTGATTCCACCAAGTCTTGTGAGTCGAATCGGGTTCCAAATGATCGAGTCTGAGTCCGTAACCACAGAGATGATAACCCGGATACCACAGTCTTGTCCAGGTTGTCTTTTTCTTTCTCTTTTGAGTCTATTGTAACTGAGGAATCGGACGATTTGGATGTGCTTAATGAGAATCAAGTAGCTGTGGTTTTTAAGTACTTTTCTGTTCCCTTGATTTATTGCATTAACTCAGACTTTCAAAATTTTCACAAAAACGAGGAGGACGAAATTCCTCCGATTTTGCAACGCTTAATTGAACAAGAGCAGGAAAGATTTGTTAAACCGTTAGTTGATGAAATCACTACTGTGAATGTTGGTACTGAGGAGGACCCGCGGCTAGTCCAGATCGAGTCCACATTGTCTTCGGAGGAACGCGAGTGCTTAGTCGCTTTATTAAAAGATTTCAAAAATGTTTTCGCGTGGTCCTACGAAGACATGCCTGGAATCGATCCTGAGATCGTACAGCACCGGATCCCTCTTGACCCCGAGGCCCGACCCGTCAAGCAAAAACTCAAGAGGATCCGCCCCGACTGGGCTCTCAAGATCAAGGAAGAGGTCACCAAGCAAATCGACGTAGGCTTCCTATTGGTATCCGAATACCCGACTTGGATGGCCAACATTGTTCCGGTGCCGAAGAAGGATGGTAGGATCCGAGTATGCGTGGATTTCAGGGATTTGAACAGAGCTAGTCTGAAGGACGACTTTTCCTTGCCGCATATTGATGAGTTAGTGGACTTCACAGCAGGGCATGCTTTGCTTTCATTCATGGATGGCTTCTCCGGCTACAATCAGATAGTGATGGCACCTGAAGACCGGGAAAAGACTGCATTCACCACCCCGTGGGGGACGTACTGCTACAGAGTGATGCCGTTTGGGTTAAAGAATGTTGGAGCTACTTATCAACGGGCCGCGACCACAATATTGCATGACATGATCCACAAAGAGGTTGAGGTGTACGTGGACGACATGATTGTCAAGTCCAAAAATAGAGAGGGCCACTACACCGCCTTGCAAAAGTTCTTTCAAAGGATCAGAGAGTTTCGGTTGCAGCTGAATCCTCAGAAATGTACGTTTGGTGTTACAGCGGGAAAAATGCTGGGGTTTCTGATTACACAAAGAGGTATCGAGGTCAACCCTTCCAAAATCAAGGCCATCCTAGAAATGCCCCCACCAAGGACTGAAAAGGAGGTGCGAGGCTTTCTGGGTAAAGTGCAATTCATAAGACGGTTAATCTCAAAATTAACCTTGACTTGTGAACCACTTTTTAGTCTCCTAAAGAAAGGCAAGAAATTCCAATGGGAAAGCCGATGCCAAGCTGCTTTTGAACAGATCAAGGAATACTTACAGAACCCGCATGTGTTGTCACCACTAGAGCCGGGAAAACCGTTGATATTGTACCTTTCAGTAACTGAGACTATAATGGGCTGCATGCTCGCGCAAGAATCGGAGGACAAAGTGGAGAGAGCCATCTACTATCTAAGCAAGAAGATGCTAGAGTATGAGACTCGCTACACACCGTTGGAGAAGGCTTGCTTAGCTTTGGTATGGGCTACTAGGAAGCTGCGGCACTACCTGTTAGCTCACTTCGTAATGTTGGTTTCACGACTCGATCCTATCAAATATCTTTTCGAGAAACCAGCACTTACGGGTAGGCTAGCTCGTTGGTTGCTGTTGCTCTCCGAATTCGATTTGAAATATGTGACACGCAAGTCAGTCAAGGGAAGAGCAGTAGCAGAATTCTTAGCCGATCATCCAGTGGAAGGGGGTGAAGCAGTTGCGTACTTATTCCCAGATGAAGCCATCATGCACATCGACGATGAAACTTGGACGATGTACTTTGACGGAGCGTCAAATCAGTACGGGTATGGGATAGGAGTGTTGCTAATAGCACCCGACAATTCCCGTATCCCTCTAGCCTTCAAACTCCGGTTCAAAGTCTCGAACAACGAAGTAGAATATGAGGCATGCATTGCCGGTCTAAAAGCAGCCCTGGAACTAGGGGCAAGACGGTTGGACGTCATCGGGGACTCGAACCTTGTTGTGTCTCAAGCAAAAGGAGACTGGAAAGTCAAAGAAGAAAAGATGATGATGTATCACTAGACCTTGGATTTGTTAATTCCTTGGTTTGAGAAGCTAAACTTTGCTCATCTACTAAGAGAGAACAACAGGTTCGCAGATTCTTTAGCAACTCTATTTTCCATAATAGACATCCCGTTCGGAGTCCGGATGCATCCCGTCATCATTGACCAGAAATTTGCACCAGCCTATGAGTCGATTGCTGCTATAGATGAGGTTCAGGACGAAAACCCCTGGTATTACGACATTTGAAATTTCTTGGAGAAGGAAGCGTACCCGCCAGGGGTAAATGCCAAGGATAAAAGGGCAATCAGAAGAATGGCCGTTCAGTTCATCATCTGTGGGGGTAAGCTGTATAAGAGAGGTCATCTGGGAATGCATAAGCTGTGTGTCGATGCCGAAGAATCAAAGCGTCTAATGGAGGTCATCCATGGAGGGGAATGCGGTGCGCACATGAATGGAGTAATGCTAGCACGGAAGATCCTCAGGCAGGGTTACTACTGGTCCACCATAGAAGAGGATTGTATCGGTTTCGTCCGGCGATGCCACAAGTATCAAATTCATGCAAACCGCATGAACATTCCGCCGTCGAAGCTGTACAATATGACTTCACCATGGCCATTTTTAGTCTAGGGAATTGATGTGATCGGAGCTGTCACTCCAAAGGGGTCAAATGGGCATGAGTTCATCCTGGTCGCGATTGACTATTTCACGAAGTGGGTCGAGGCCCAATCTTATGCGGTGTTGAAGGCTTCACATGTTGCGAAGTTTATCAGAAACAACATCATCTGTCACTACGGAGTCCCAAACGAGATAATTTCGGATAATGGTTCCTACTTCAAGAAATAGGTGATTGACTTGTTGGAAAAATACAACGTGGCGTTTCATAAGTCATCTACCTATCGGCCGCAAACCAATGGAGCGGTTGAGGCCGCCAACAAGAATATCAAACACATATTGCAGAAGATGGTGGAAACCTACCGGGATTGGCCAGATAAGCTGCCGTTTGCTCTGTGGGGCTACCGGACTTCAATCAGAACTTCTACTGGGGCGACTCCATATTCATTGGTTTATGGGATGGAGGCCGTTCTGCCTATCGAAATTGAGGTTCCGTCTTTGCGAGTATTGGCTTAGTGTCAAATAGCCGAGGCAGATTGGCAGCAGAGCAGATTTGAGGAACTCATGCTCTTTGATGAGAGGAGACTGAAAGCATTGTACCATGTTCAAGGTTATCAGCGCAGAATTACCCGGGCTTTCAACAAGAAAGTTAAGTCCAGGAATCTAAATGAAGGAGATTTGGTGCTCAGGGACAACCGAGCTCCCATCCACGACCCAAGGGGCAAGTTCAGACCCAATTGGACTGGTCCCTACATCATTAAGTCTATCTGGTCAGGTGGAGCTGTGGTTTTGATGGATCTAGATGGCCTAGAATTCTCATTACCGATCGATATGGACAAGTTGAAGAAATATTACCCTTGAGAGGCTCGCTAGGCCGAAAACCCGAAAGGGCGACCTAGGCAAAACTCAGAGCACAAAAAATTTGAAATCATAAAAACTGAGCTCGCAAGGTTGAAAACCCGCAAAGGGCGGCCTTGGCAAAAGTTAGAGCGTAAAAGGAGAGTGAAAATACCCGAGTAACCCGAGCCTGAACTACGTAAGGCTTGATTCCCGTCTTTGGGATACGTAGGCAACTTCATCCTGAAGTTCAGCCATAAACTTTTCCCCGATCAACTTTGTCCATTTGATCATCTCAGTCATCTTTGTCTATCAACATTCATCGTGATCTCCGGTGTAGTGCTTTTCAAACTAGGGGCAACTTTCCGTTGCTATGCAGTGCCGCGGTACTATTCAGACTAGGGGCAACTTTCCAGTTGCTAAGGTCCGGGGTTGTGCACCTCAGTGACAGATCTCAGGCGTGTCCAGTTCTGATCCATATCGAAAATAGTTTTGAAAAGTTTTAATAAAAGTTGACTTTGTTCAAATTAATCTTTTTACAACTTAGACCATTTTTGGACCAAAGCGGAAAATTTTCAGTACCCACAATCTTCAATTTCATTGATTTCAAAACAAAGTTCTCCTGCTCTTGCATACAAATTGAAGTTGCTTTTTATTACATTCATAAAGAAAAACTTGAAAGTACTAGTAAAGCAATAAATCCGGGGCATAGACAAGTCAGGTATCCCTGTGCCCCCTCCCAGAGCTGGTCGAAGCCTCTGATGCCAAACTGGGCCCAATTTGTGCCTCTTCATTGAGCCAACCCAAGCACTCGTCAGACAAAGTGTAACTGAAAGTAGGAGCGGGGGCCAGGAGCTCTCTAGTTCTCCATGCTGTGGCATACCGGGCAAGCTGTGCGCCTCGAACCAGGAATGCGGCGGGATACTCTATCCCCTCTGGCGAGCAAGTCTGATCATGACCAAACTGGCGTTGGAACCGGAACGGAAAGTAGAACACACAGTGGGTCAGGCCAATCAACTAAATCCCGGTCTGCCGGGACATGCTATAGCTCATTGTCGGGAGATTGAGCCAAGGACAGCCCCAAGCAATGTGATCTGCAGACAAATTGCACATCCAGTTAAACCACCATCCCTCATCAAGGGCATCGACTAGGCGTTGACGAAAGAAGTAGCCGCGAGCCGAGTAAGCTGGGCAAGAGTCCACAACCTGTAATTTATCCATCAACCATACCTGGGGAGGGATGAAAAATGAGAGAATAAAGAATAGAGAGATGTACGACGAAAGAAAAGTAAGAAAAGGGTTTTGTGAGAAAAACCGAGCCCGAGGGCCGAGTGATGTGAGCAATATATATGTGAGATTGGATAGGAAACATTACCTGCAGCAGTAGTGGACTCCCTGCAAATCTGGTCGTCTCCTGACGATAGAAAGCATCTAAGCCCATCAGTGTCTCGGCCAATGTCATAGCAATGCAGCTCTTTCCTTCCTTCAAGCCTTGAGCAACTTCAATCAGACGAATGCTAGATCCACTAAAGCCTGGGGCAAGCAAAAAGTGAGATAGCTTGCACAAGCAAAGGGCGTGTTGCCGAAAACCTTGCCAATAATGGTTGTCGTGGTCACCGGCATCAGAAAAGTGATGAATCAAGCCGAGGATGTCCAGTTCCCCGTTGCAGATCAGAGACCGAGCGTCACGCATGGTGAGCCCACACATCTGCCCTAAAGCTTGGGCGTGGCTGAAGCGAAACTGAGGCAAAATTTCTTCATGGCGTTCAGATTCCATCAAAACTTGAAAATCTTCGAAAGTTGGACATACCTCTTACTCGCTGAAGCTAAAAACATGTGTTACCGGGTTCCAAAACCTCGCTGCGGCATGAAGGAAGGGAAGGTGCAATGAGTACTCCAACTCGTGAATAGTGCATTCAAGCTGAAGCCTCGGAAGTTCAACTTCTCCGAGCCATCTAGAGAAGCGATCCAAGCTGTGAGATTTTCGGCAAGAAACGCCTCCATTTTGGTACAAAATTGAGATAAAATGAATCAACCATGGAGCTAGGACTTTTAAAGAGGATAAGGCACTGTTCGGGAGGACACGTGTCGAAAAACTGGTGGTTGCTGAGCTAGGTGGCCGGCCGACCACCTTTTCTGGTAGGCCGGCCACCCTTCTCCCCTCCAATGCAAATAGCTGGCCAGCCAGCTCCCAAAGGTGGTCGGCCATGCTGCAAAATGTGTCTTTGGTCCTGTTCTACCCTCTAGAAGGAAGTTCCCAGCATTTGCATGCATCAGGAGTGTCGAAGGCCTCCATTTCCCTCAGTTTCGGATGCGTTCCGTCACCCAGATCGTCCGAAATGCACTTTGTTTATAGAGTCGTTGTTAAGTCTTACTTATTAGGTTGTTGCTTTACTTATCGAGTTGTTGTTTATCGAATTGTTAAGTTTGGTCGAGCTGTCGAGTTTCGTGCATTGAGTTATTACTTTTTGTTTAATCAATTTTGTTGTGCCTTACTTATCGAGTTATCAACTTTGTTGTGTTTTACTTATCGAGTTGTAAACTTTGTTGTGTTTTACTTATCGAGTTGTAAACTTGCTAAGATTTTGTTATTTCTTAGTAAGTTAGGTTGTTTAATTTGTTGCGTCGGTTCACTACCTGACTTGGCAAAAACACCATGCACATTTCCATTCAATCTCATTTTCGTGCAAAAGATGCAATGCGACGCTAAGAACATAAAATACAACACTTTTTCAAAAAGTTGTTTCTTTCCATCATGCTTCTTTTACAACAAGGGTATAAGTTTTATAGAAAATAAAACTGCCTAACAATGTACAATGTGCTACAAATACTAGTAAAAAGGTAAATAAAGCAGAGAACAGCTGCATCAATGCTCTCAAGAGCAGGAATAAGAGACCCTCTTCGTTCTCTTCTGCGGAACAGTCTCTGCACCACCAGCACCATCTGAGTCGGAGCTGTCATCCTCGAGATCCTCCTCGACCTCACCTCCACTATCGGAACCAGGGCCGGAACCCTCCTCTCTGTCAGCAGATGTCTCTGACTGACGATCTACAGCTTCCTCCTCCTCGCTGGCCTCCTCCTCCATAATGTGTGCTCTGCGTCTGTGAGACGACTCCCCTCCCCTGACTCCTCGAGAAGGCCTAGATGGTCCAGCTCCTCGAGAAGGTCTAGATGGCCCAACTCCTCGGGAAGGCCTGGATGGCCCGGCCTGTGGCTGAGTATATACCGGAGGCATCTGAAAATGAAGAATGCAATTTGAATACATCAGCCCAAATATGCATATCAGATGCAGATGCAGATGCAAATGCAAGAAAACTACATGAAGTATGTGCATGCAGGTACAGTACGTAAATGTAGTGTGAGTCAGATGTGCTCTAACATGTACAGTCAACTAATGCAGTGAGATATTCGAGATCAACATGTCATCAGAAGTATGATAAATGCAAGAAAACTAAAAGAATACCTGGACACCCATGATGGACAACTGTGCCTCTCTCCGCAGGACCATGCCCTCGAGTGAGGCTACCAACCCGAGCATCTCGTCTATGTACTCCCTGGGAGGCTGTAGATGCAAGCTCAAGTCATCAACGAATAAACAAATGCCAAAGTATCTATGTGATAAATGGAAAACAGTGAAACATACCAGTGGTGAGTCAGGGTCACTGACATATCGGTGATCAGGCATAGGAGGCTCTATCGGAATCGGGTAGGAAGTCCCATATCGCCATCCCGTCAACTCAGTCGGCATATCTGGCCATCCAGGATGATGATAAGTCGGGGAGATCGGGGAAACCAGTCCAGCCCCACCTTTGGATGTGCCAGCCCTACTGGTCGAAGGAATGTCTCTGGCTCGGGCCCGGCTCGATGAGGGCATAATCACACTGTTCTACATAATCACACTGTTCTGTCAAGAGTACTACTTTGTGAATAGAACCCAAGATCTGAAGAACATGAGAAGCTAAGTCCATTTGGATGGAATGATTTGATGAGAAATGATGACAAACAAAATTCTTTCTCATGTTTGGTTTACAAATTATGTAAGAAATTGTGAGAAAGGGTTAGAAATAGAGAGAGAGAGAGAACTCTCTTATCATGCCACTTCCATTTCTCACCAAAAATGGTGAGATTTGGTGAGAAACCAATTGTTTGGTTGAATTTTTTTTTGTTTTAAATTTTTATTTTTATTTTTATAATACCAAGATTATCCATCAAAATACAAAGAAAGAAAAAGAAATCTCGCTCATATTCCTATTTCACATGCTTTCCTTTCTTATTAATTTAAACATGATAGTGAGAAAACACAATCATTTCTTTTGTTTTCTCACTTAGATGAGAGACCACAATCATTTCTTTCATTTTCTCACCCCACGATCCAATAAATGGTGATATTCCTCTAAATCAAATTTCAATGTAAAGAAGTTCTAAGTTGTCTAATCAAATAGAAAAAAATTTAAGCAATGTAGAACTTCAGTTGTCTTATTGCAGATGTTTTACTTGAAATGTGCATCAAACTAGCAGTCTTAACATAAATAAATAAGTACACATGAATTCATGTGCATGCACAGGTACTTTTACCTATGACATGTATGAAGAAAAATAAATAACAAACTCTCTTACCATTCTAGCTGCACACATTTCCATCATGAAAGTTTCTTGTGAATTTCTAACTGCTGGATCATTAACCTACAATACAAATAGTTCTGTGATTACATCTAAAATACATGAATTTACAAATTCTATTTCAGTTATTTTTAATGTGTATTATAAAATATGATAGATAACCTCAAGAACAAAAGAAACCACTTCTTGGAAGACAGAACTTTGCCGACCTCCTCTTTGCATTACCTCCTCAAATAGACGACATAGTAACAAATTTACTCTACTGAAGTTATCAAGCATCTGATTTACTGGCCAATGTTGCTAATAATACCTGTATGTTCATGTAATGTTCTCTTTGGCTTTGCTTCTTTTTTTTTTAACAAATCTCTTTGGCTTTGTTTGGATCATGGATTTGAGTAAGCATTTGGAAAGGGAAAGAAAAAGGAAAAGAAAAATGCGAGGGAAATGGAGAAAAAATTCACATTTCCCTCGCATTTTCCTTTTCCTTTCCAAATCCCTATCCAAATCCATGATCCAAACATAGTCTTTGTTGGACATACAGAGAATCAGGCTGTATTTGTAGAAAGGCTCTTATAATTGTCAATAAGCACTGGATATCAAGTTGTCAGCCTAATTCAAAATGCCATTCCAATTTGACTTTATTAGACGTATAAAAAGTGATGGTGGGAATCTTAGGAAAGCCACCCACCCTCTACAACACGACATTAACTTATAAACGAAACAACAAAATGGATTTAAAAGCTTTGGTATTGACAGGCAATATTAAGTCAGCTTGCATACTAAGTCAAAGATCAATGTACTTCAGGCATCAGCAAGGAGGTCATGGGCAAGCATAGACATTCCAATAACTCATACAGAAGTAACAAATAATTTATAGGAATCAAAATAAATGGAAACCATGATTTTAAATTTTAGAAATCTTCTTCCCAACTTTAATTCCATTATAAGCTGTGGATGTCTTCCTGAATCTAAACTTATAAAATTCTGATAATCATGGAAACAAGAAATGCCTATAAGAACTATGTGTAATATAAATTCCTAAATATAAATTAACATAAACAAGAATTCGGGGCTTAAATCTAAACTACAGAAATCAATATATTTGCTGACACCAAACTTCCCCAAAATATGTGAAAACTAGAATAGTAATTCCTATAATTACTTTAAGCCTTGAGACATTATTTGACTAACTACAAATCAACCAGAGCATTTACTAGCCTTACTCACACTTACTTCATATGGGATCACTGGTTCAGTGGTTGCAAGTCAGCCTACTAACCTTGAGGTTCAGGGCTCAAACCCAAGGGCAACCACTTTATGCAAATCATGTCAAAAGTTCGGTCCGTACCAAACCTACACCTGCCACACCCATCAAACGGGGACTAAATTGTGTGTAATTTTTTACTCACACCTACTTCATTCTTTGACATGTTATCATGTATGGATTAAAAAAAAAAAGTTGCTTATATTATGCAGACTTTGAATTCAAATTGGATTTGGTTGGTCATCCAACTTAGTAGTTCAGGAGGTCGTGAAATGAGTTTAAACATCAAACAAGTAGGTCACGTTACTACCATTAGTCTAGAAACCACAGGGCTTGGAAATTAGATAAAACCAAAGCTCAGACAATACCTACTCTCATACAGGTAACCGACGGCATTAAAGAAATGCATCAAAGATGATCCCATTTGGTTTTGCACTAAAAACAACCCAGCAAGAAGGTTCACAAAGGTCACACAAACACACACATATATGTATAAATAGAGAGAGTGAGAGAGAATACCCTGGCCACATTAACAAGGTAACTGAAATTATCAACAATATTTCCAATGTCATTATCAACTCTCTGCAACAATGTCTTCTGTTTTTGAGCTGCAGCTGCTGCTGCAGCGGAGGTTGGGCCGCCACCGCCACCACTTCCACTACCACCTCCAACCCCTCCTTTATTCATTGTAGATTTTCACTAGCTGTTTGTTGCACAAAGAAAAACAGCTAGAATCAGAAATACTGAAATCAAATTTATAGGCTGATAACCAAGAACTAAAAATTTTACCTTTTTTACTCTGATCCAATTATCATATTAAAGTACATGAAATGACAATTGTAGTATGATAAATGCTTGATAAAGTGAAACCCACATGTTACATAGTTTAGAACTAGCTGAATCATAATTACATAAAAGAATCTACAATCAAAGACCCAAATCAAAAACCCTAAATTTTTGTTGTTTGAAAAAGCGGACGAACCTGGTTCAATCTATTCGTCTGTGGCGCCGCTTCACTTCTAAGTGTCACCCGTTTTTCAAAACTGTGTCATTTTAAATAATTTGAGAAAAACTCTATGAAAAAAAACTGTAGAGGATTCTAAGGCAAATATAATTTGTTTCCTTAAATTTAAATATAAGAAGACAGATTATATTTGCCCTAGAATCCTCTACAGTTTTTTTTTTTTTAATTTTATTTTATATATATATTTTTTTAGAGTTTTTCTAA
The DNA here is from genome assembly GCA_025200525.1 of Camellia lanceoleosa. Taxonomy (NCBI): domain Eukaryota; kingdom Viridiplantae; phylum Streptophyta; class Magnoliopsida; order Ericales; family Theaceae; genus Camellia; species Camellia lanceoleosa. The sequence continues at coordinate 87,181,579 of CM045762.1, read as the reverse complement.
ATTTATTTAAAACGACACTGTTTTGAAAAAGGGTGGCACTGAGGGTTGTTTTGGGAAGATGATTTCAGCTTTTAATCAAGCTTTTTTACTTTTTCAAAAAGTCATTTGGGAAATTACTAAAAGTTATTTTTTTACTTTTTTAGTTAATAATTTTAATGTTGTCACATCATCCTGCCATAATGTAAAATGACCAAAATACCCCCTTCCCATTTGCAATTTACAAAATTTAACATCATATGAGTATCCGTCTCTCTGTCTCTCTCTCGAAACTCAAAAGCTTTGGAGAGCATTGAATGGTGGAGACACAGACAGATTTGTGAATCTAATCAATGTGAAACTAATAAAGAAGAATATAAAATTTGATTTGCACCATCTACAAAAAAAGAAAAACTACAATAACCAACTCTATTTTTCCTATGGTTGGGGATTCAGTTTAGTGGCTATAAATATCCAATAGGCCATATTGACAGCTTTTTGGTATAATCCATAGATGCAACCATGTACACTGTGATTCAAGCTAATGACTCATTGTTTTTGTTGTTCACAAGCAGAAATAACTAATCTGAAAGGGGCTTTCATATGTTGCAAGATTGAGAGCACCCCTAATAAAGTTCCAGTAAAAAGGAAACGAGTTTCATAGCAAAAAAGGCCAGCAGAAGTAGTAAAAAAAAAAAACAGAGCATATAGTGGGTGGAAAGATGGCAATCGGATAACTGTTTACCCTAAAAATCCCAAAAAAAAAGTAGCAGCAGATGGCAGTCGGAAAACCAAATAACACTTGTAATGTCATAAACGCAACTGAAAACTAACAGATCTATTTACAATTTAACAATTTCCGAACAATGGATTGCAAATCACTGGTAGCAGAACACCGGCGGAGGGAAGAAGCTTACATGATTGTGTAGATCAACCGAGGAAGATGACCTGGTAGAGGGAAGTCGGTGGCGGCATCGATGGCGGACATTGGAAACGAGTTTTCTGCGGCGTCCACAGCAGCGGTGCGCAGAGGATCTGAGAGGGAGAGAAGAACAAGAGGCGTGAGATGAAATGGTGAAGTGTCTTGTCTCAGCAAACCCTAAGTGAAGGGAGGGTATATTCATAAATTGCAATATGGCATTTATCCAGCTTCCCAAATGAGTTTTAGAACAAAAAAGGCACGTTTGGCTTTTTCATCAAACGCCCAAACGCAGCTACAAACCACGTCCCCAAAACAAGCCTTAGAAGTGAAGCAGCAGCATCAGACGAAACAGGAGCAAAACGAACAGAGAGAGAGAGAGAGAGGAAGAAATCGTTTGAGAAGAAAGACGGTCCGCCGGAGCTCTCTCACGTCATAGATTGAACCAGATTTGTCCTCCAAACTCGCTTTTTCAAACAACAAAAATTTAGGGTTTTTTTAATTTGTAGATTCTTCTATGTAATTATGATTCAGTCAGTTCTAAACTATGTAACACGTGGGTTTCACTTTGTCAAGCATTTATAACATGATTTGTAGATTCAAGTATTTATTTTATTTTCATTTAAGTTTCTGAGCAACCAAACGAATCACTAGGTCATTAACACAAATGGGTATAGTGAGATCTCGACAAATTGAGAAACAGCAATTTACTGGATCAGTGAATCAAATGGAAATCAATCGTGAATGTATGTAAATACGTAGATAAATATGAAGAGAGAGAGAGAGAGAGAGAGAGAGAGAGAGAGAGGGTACCTCTTGTTTGCCCTTGCTGAGGGGTTTGTCGAGGATGTTGGTGTATTGCTTGATCTTCCCCACTCCGATCATCCTCTCCTCCCCTCTTACCTCTCTCTCTCTCTCTCTCTCTCTCTAGAATTTCAGCGAGTAAACCAGTTCACAATTTCCACAAGAAGCATAGAGCAGTTCGGAATGGGTGTTTTTTTTTTTTGTTTTTTCAGATCGCAGCTTCTTTCCAACCCGGGTGCAGACCAGGCAGCATTACCTATTTTGATAATTTGAGTTCTTATTTTTTTTATTTAATAGAATAAATTGTGAACATAATTTCGGGCTTTATTAAAAATACAGACTTTTATAAATTAGGTTGAGGAATTATATTTCACTTTTTGAGATTTTTAATCACATTAGTAAAGGTGCATGTGCGTTGCACGTGATAAATTTCACATATTATTCTATATTTTTATATTAATGTTTAAATATTAAAATTTTAAAAGTAAATCAAAACTAATCACATAAAATAATTATACTTCACTGGCAATTAAAAAGTGAAAAAATAAAACACACAACTCACATTGTAACATTATTATTATTATTAAAGGTGAAGAAATAAAATACCGAACTAATAATATTGTAATATTAAAATTTTAAAAGTTGATCAAAACTAATCACATAAAATAATTATACTTTATTGGTAATTAAAAAGTGAAGGAATAAAACACACAACAAATATTGTAACGTTATTATTATTATTAAAGGTGAAGAAATAAAATACCCAACTAATATTGTAATATTACTATTAAAGGTGAAAAAAATAAAACATCTAACAAATATTTTAATAATATTATTATTATTATTTTGAAATAAAATAAGTAAATAAAAGTGAAAACTAAAATATTTTTATAAAATTCATTCATTCTTTAGTTTTGATCATCCTTACGGTTAAACTTTGAGAATTTGTTATATTGCTATTTTTCATCTCATATTGATTTTCGTCATTTTATACTTCTTTTGCTACAATCTTTTTAGATGTGCGATTTTTGTCATTCATCTTCTCCAACCTTGTAAAAAATATGTATGTATGTCCAAAAGCAAGTTTTATTGCCTTATAAAATTTGATATTCTTACATTCCTACAATAACAATAACAATGGCATAGTTTTAAATTAAGTTATTTACTTTGTTGTGTATTTATGTTACTAATGTGACACTTTTATGCATTTGGTCAATTTATCTTTTCTTTAGATGTTATGAATTCAGTTGCTGGACATTCAATAATTTTCTTAGCCGTTTCAAATAATGTGATATACAATTGTCTTTCTCTACCTCCCACTATAAAATATCTGATATTTAGTTTACTCAATCTATTCTAAATTTATTGTCTGTATTATAGAAGTTTATTGTCTGTATCATAGAAGTCCATTGTCTATGTAACGGTTCCGGTTTAGACTCGACTCATTTCGTACTCTTAGATCCGGGATTATGTACTTTTAATTGTTGTTTATGCCCTTTGTCATTTTGTTGATAGTTGAGCTAAGTTGTTGGTTGTGTTTGAAACAGATTGGGAGTTAGTTTTTTAATGAAGTTTTTGTCCAGTTTTCTTCTTGTTTGCTCAAATAGTGTTTTGGTCACTCAAGCGGTCTTTGAGATCTCCCAGTAGTTTTGCAGGTTTACAAAACTTTTGAAAGTAGGGTGTTGTTCGCTCGAGCTGTATTTCTTGCACTCAAGCGGTCTCTACAGTCTCCAAAACTTTTGGAAGGGGATCATTGTGCACTCAAGCGGTGTTTTTGTCGCTTGAACGATCTCATTTATTATGTCTAGCGCTCAAGCGGTGGTTTTGGTCGCTCGAATGGTCTGTGCGTATATCAGTTTGGGGAAAGGGGTTGTTAAATCATTTTTTCATTTATTCTCTCTCTCTCTCTCTCTCTCTCTCTAAAACTTTTCAAACCCTAATTTCTTCTCATTCTCTCTCTAGTTCTTATTTAAAACCTCAAATACTCTATCATCCATTGATTTCTCCATCATTGCTTGTTGGAGGAAAAAGTAGAGCTCGTCAAAAGCTTCATTCTAATTTGAGAGGATCTCATTTTCGACTCTGTCAAATTTTCACTTTTGCGCTTTTTCTCTTCTACTCTTAAGGTAGGGATTTCTTCAACCTTTAGTATGATCTTTAACTTGGTTATTTGCTCCCTAGAAAGGATTAGTGATTTAGGGATTTTGAGTTAAACCTATGAGTTGTGAAATATAAAAAATGGGTTTTTCAAATAAATGCTTGAGAAGGGTTGTGGAAGTGTGTATACTGATGGGTTGTGTTGAAATAAGTGAGGATCTTTCTTTAAATGTAATTCTTGGAAATAAACGAAATTTTGTTTGAAAATTATTGATGTTTGATTTACGAAAGGAAAATGAAGGATGTTGGGTTTTTGAAAAGATATGGAAAAATGTGTCTATTAATGGTGAGAATGGAGTTAGATATGTATTATCACTCATATTTTGAAATTTATGAGATTATATTTGTTATTAGAAAGTTATCTATTGAGTAGAAATATCTATTTTAGGCTATTAGTGGAGGATAATTTTGATTGTTGTAGAAATTGCATGAAAATTAGATCAATTAAAACTAATTACGCATACATCTTGCATTGGGCATTGTTTCATAGTTAATTATTGAAAATATATTGTTTTGAGAAAAATGGATTTATACCTTGGTGAATCTGGTTAGGGAGTGTGGTTATGGTTTATATTGTTAGCCTGTGTGTCCTTAGTGAAAGTCTAGAAACTTGCACGGTTAGGTGCCGATTATTTCGATTAGTACGGTAAAATGGCTTTGGTAGTGCTTGTATAGCCTACTGGCAAACACGTACTTAGAAATTCCTAGTGTTTTGTATCCACTACCCTGTTTTCTAATGTAAGAGAGTATTTTTCATGAATTGAAATATAATAATGATGGCATTGCATTGTTTGAGATGGAAAAATATAATGTTTGGCAAACTACATGCATATGTATTCACATTATGACTTGTTAAGTTTCATACTTAGTGTTAAAGTATCTCTGTTGGGATTTAACTCACCCTATATAGAAAATAACTTCCAAGTGCTGATAATACGCCTCTACCAAGGACTTAGCTTGGAAGGACTATGGAGCTGAATGCTCATTTTTGTTTCTTTGTTGTAATTATCTTTGGTACAAATCTTAGGCTTTTTAATTGTTTTGGACTTGATCCATTTGTTGTAACCAAGCAATGTCTTGAAAAAATGTAGCCATTAGGGCATAAACTTATCTGTATTACCTTTTATTTCAATTCACTTCTATATGGCATATGCTATAGATTCATGATCTATGATTTATGAATGTATATTCGCATATGTCATCTTTTGTACAATAAAGGTATATGAATGAAAGGCTAATATTTCACATGTCTATGTTCTCTATTGAATATCATGAGATAAGTAGTCATTATTATTTCAGGGCGTTACAGTCTGAATGCAAAAATGCTATTATATGGTCAAATATGTCCATGAAATTCAACAACCTCCATATTTTGAGAAGTAAATATGGTTCTTAGATATTCAGAAACTTCGAGACTTACAAGAGCTACTTCTCTATTATAGCAACAAAAGCTTAGAGGTTCATATTCAAACCTTTTAATCTTACAAAAACTTCAAAGCGTCATTTTACGTAATTCATGTGTCAAAGAGTAAACAATGATGTATCACCTATTTTTCACATATATATAAAACAAATTACATGTATTAGATTCAAGTCTATATAGTAAAATATGTCCAAAATAATAATTAATCTTGTACGTTTACCATTTGTTGGAGTTGTCTAGTCATGTCTTTCCAAAGAGTTAAGTTTTTTTGTCAAATGTGTTTGGGCTCTTGCAATTTATTTTCCTATTATTAGAAATATTTGCAATATATTGTTTTCACTGTTCTGGTGTAAATCTAGAATATCAATTATTTTGTTGAGCATGACATTCTGAAATTGCATTTGTGATAAATCCTTTGATTAGTAATTGTAACAAATAGTGAACATTTTTTTTCCTTTTTTCATCGAAATTGACATACAAGTTCATACTATTGGTTTTGTCCATCTCTTTTTGTTGGTGGAGTAGTATTTTCTTTCCTTGTTCTAACTGAAAATTTGAAGAAAAAAATTAATTACATACAAGAAGAAAAAAAATTAATTTCAACTAAGAAGAATGAACATGCATCAATCAATAAAATGACTGAACTTATTTCAATTAAAAAATTTAATTTAGATCAAAGCAAAAATTAGTTATTTTGTAGGAAAATCCAATCAATTCATATATATTAATATGTGATTTTGAAAAATCACTAATGTATATTTTTATACCACCCACTTGGAAGGCCAAGACCTTTTTGCATATTTTCATAGTTAGCATTATCATAGTTGGTTCATATATATACTAGATTTTCTCTACAAAAGCAAAGTACATGATGAAGAAATTTAGGCAATTAAAAATCAATATACCAGAACTATGTACAAAGAAAACAAATAGAGTAAAAAGGATGATAAAAAATTTACACAAATCAATTAAGGCCTCGTTTGGGAACCCTCCATTTTAGCCAAAAAGTCAAAAAGTTACTAAATTAGAAAAAAAACAAAATCATACCAAAAAAAGTCAATTTTTCTTTTTCTCTCTTTTTTTTTTTTTTTTCAAAAAAAAAAAAAAAGTCATTCCAAACATTATTTTTTTTTTTTTTTTTTATTTTAGCCAAATAGCCAAAAAGTTACTAAATTAGCCTATTCCCAAACGGGGCCTAAGTAGATGATAAAGAAACTTAGGCAATTAAAAATAAATATACCAGAACTATTAACGGAGAACAAAAATAAATAAAAAAAGTTATGAAACATAGTTGATTGAGAGACAATGCGATCAAGTATTTGGTTATGAAACAAAGTGGGTTGTTATTGTTGAAATTGTGGTTTTTTTTGTTCGGCTTATTTTGGGCCAACTTTGAATCCAAATTTGAGTGGGTCCCATACGTCTTTTAGGGTGGGTCCGAGAGGTGACGTGTTCCTTGCCGCATGGCAAGTCACACGATGCAAATGGTTTGTCAAAATCATTTATAAGTGAATGGGAAGTTGAAGTTGTTTTTGGGTTCTTACATTAATTTTTTGACAAAATTTATTTTTTTTTTTCCAAAAAAAATTTATGAAAAAAAAAAATTAGGACGAAATTAATTTAAAATTTGCACCAAATTTGAATTCAATTTTTTTTTCTTAGATGCCTCCTCCAAATGTAAAATTCCTTTTTTGTTTGGGTTTTTTCTTACAATCACCAATTTGTCTATAAATAGAGACCCTCTTCCAGCAGATTTTTAGATCCAAAAAATTCATTTCTCTTCCCGATTTTGCTCTCTCTTTGCATTATTCTTCATACTAGTTTTCGAGAATTTTTTTTTTAAGAGTATAGAACACATGTTTTAGTTTGCCATACAGATTGTTTGGAATGCTACTACAATCTATGTAGATCATTGTATCCCGGGAGATAGATGCCATTTATCCGTAAGCACCAAAGCGAGGGGAATCTGTCTTAAGGACAGAGTGTCACACACTCGACTTGATCGATTTTGTTTTTTTATTCATTTCGGTAAATAAATTTTGTAAGTAATTTATTTTTATTTTTTTGATTTGGTTTCATATTATTTATTTTACACAGAAGATTGTTCCAACAATCTTTAGACAGATTTGAATTATTCTGTTTATACAGAATTTATCGTTTGTTTCTCTTTATTCTTTTCTTCTTCTTACAGAAATTATTTTCTATGATTATACAAAGTAATATTCTAGTTGGAAAATACAAATAGTAGTAATATACTGTTTGACAAATAGTAGTATTATACTGTTTATTTTATTTGACAACTAGTAGTAATATATTGGTAGTCATTAACAATTTCAGAATATTCATTTGTGAAGCTAGTCAGAAATTAATTTTGGGTTTTAGATAATTTCTGAGTTTTCATTAATTAAAATTTTGTTTTCAGTATATTAATTTTTGAAGTGTTATAGAAATATTTTTCTGTGAGGAATTAATTTGTCTAAATAAAATTTTATTTTCAAATTAATTGGAAATAAAAGTTATAATTTTTGTTTATTTTATTTTTACATAATTAAATTATGTGTTTATGGTTTAAATTTTTTGTGTAGTGTAAATTCTAATTCATGGCTACTGAAACTAGTCAAACTAATGTTCAAACCAGTACTGGTATGGTGACTGCAATTGCTCCAACCCCTTCTCTTGTTTTGACTGTGCCAGTCAATCACGGTGAAAAGCCAGAGAAGTTCTTAGGAACTGATTTTAAAAGATGATAGTAGAAAATGTTGTTCTATCTTACTACTCTTAACCTGGCGCGTTTCTTTTGTGAGAATGCTCCTATTCTGAAAGAGGATGAAACCAACCGACAAGTGGTTGCTACGGTCGATGCTTGGAAACATGCTGATTTCCTTTGCTGGAACTACATTTTGAATGGGCTTGATAACAAATTGTACAACGTCTACAGCCTTATCAAGACGACAAAGGAACTTTGGGAGTCCTAGGAGGAAAAATACAAAAAAGAAGATGCTAGCTCGAAAAAATTCGTAGTAAGTAAATTTTTAGACTTTGTGATGGTTGATTCTAAAACTGTGATCAGCCAAGTTCAAGATCTCTAACTCATTCTACATGACATTCATACAGAAGGCATGTCTCTCAGTGAATCCTTCCAAGTTGCTGCCTTAATTGAAAAATTACTACAAGGTTGGAAGGAATTCAAAAACTATCTCAAATATAAGTGCAAAGAAATGACTTTGGAAGAATTGATTGTGCGTTTGAGGATTGAGGAGAACAACCACAATTCTAAAAAGTGGGCTGGTAAGCATTTAATGGAGTCTAAGCAAATGTGGTGGAATATGCTTCAAAAGCAAAGAAACGAAAGTATTCTGGAGAAAGTTCTGCATAAGGCTCTAAAGTAGGGGAAACTAAGGAGTACAAGTTCAATGGCAAATGTTACATCTGTGACAAAGAGGAACATCGGGCCAAAGATTGTCGTAGCAAATGCAAAGGCAAAGGCAAAGGCAAAGAAAGATCAAGCAAGAAGCCTGCTCAAGTCAATATGACCGAAGTGGATAAAATTTCCAATGGTGTAGAGGACACAAATCTTTTTGCAGTTGTTTTCGAGGCAAACCTTGTTGGAAATCCTAAGAAATGGTGGGTGGACACTGATGCTACTCGCCACATCTGTGCCGACAAAAAGATGTTCACATCTTATTCTGTAGTGGACAACGGCGAACAACTTTTTATGGGCAACTCCTCGACGTCTAAAGTTGAAGAACAAGGAAAGATTATTCAGAAGATGACATCTGGAAATGAACTCATTGTTAACAATGTGCTGCATATACTGGATATTCGCAAGAATCTGGTTTCCGGATCTCTATTGAGTAAAAATGGGTTTAGGCTAGTTTTTGAAAGTGATGAGTTTGTACTTACCAAAGACAAGATGTATGTAGGAAAATGTTACATGTCTGATGGCCTTTTCAAACTAAATGTAATGACTTTTGTCCCCTTTGTTATTAATAATAATACATCTTCTTCTTACTTGCTTGAGTCTTCAAATTTATGGCATGGTGGACTAGGACATGTTAATTATGGATCTTTGCATAGATTAATTAATATGGAATGTTTACCTAAATTTGAAATTGATCCAAATCATAAATGTGAAATTTGTGTTGAGGCAAAATTAACCAAAAATCCTTTTCATTCAATTGAAAGAAATATGGAACTACTTGAATTAATTTATAGTGACATTTGTGATTTTAAATCAATTAATACTAGAGGTGGGAAAAAATATGTTATCACTTTCATAGATGACTATACTAGATATAGTTATGTTTATTTAATTCGAACCAAGGATGAGGCTTTGAAAACTTTTATTCAATATGAGAATGAAATTGAAAATCAACTTAGTAAGAAAATTAAAAAACTAAGAAGTGATAGAGGTGGTGAATATGAATCACCTTTTGGTGAGTTTTGTAAAGAACATGAAATAATTCATCAAACTATCGCTCCTTATTCACGTCAGCAAAACGGAATTGCTGAAAGGAAAAATAGGACTTTAAAAGAAATTGTGGAGGAAAGAAATGTTAATAAGTTCTGGATTACCTCAGAACTTGTGGGGGGAAGTAATACTTTCTGCTAATTATATATTTGATAAAATACCCCGAAAGAAAGTGAATCAAACACCTTATGAAATATTGTATGGGAAAGTACCATCCTACAAATACTTAAAAGTGTGGGGGTGTTTAGATAAAGTAGATATTTCTAGTCCTAAAAAGACTAAGATAGGTCTTAAAACTGTTGATTGCATATTTATTGGTTATGCCATGAATAGTAGCGCATATTGGTTTTTGATTCATAAGTCAGAACATTCTGAAATACATGTAAATACCATTATTGAATCTCAGAATACATCTTTCTTTGAACATGTGTTTCCTAATAAGACTAGATAACTAGTACTAACAAAAGATCTTATGATGTTATTACTAGTCATGATCAAGAACAAGATCAACAATAAGAGCAAGAGATAGATCAAAACGAGGAAGAGAAACCTAGGCATAGTAAACGTGCTACAACCTCAAAATCTTTTGGTCCAGATTTTCTAACTTTTTTGTTAGAAAATGAGCCTTTAACTTTCAAAGAAACTATGTCCAGTCCTGAAGCTCTTTTATGGAAGGAGGCTGTAAATAGTGAAGTTAAATCCATCTTGCAAAATCACACTTGGAAATTGGTGGATTTGCCACCAGGTTGTAAATCTCTTGGGTACAAGTGGATTTTCAAGAGAAAAATGAAAGCGAATGGATCAATTGACAAATAAAATGCAAGACTTGTAGTCAAAGGTTTAAGACAAAAAGAAGGTCTTGATTACTTTGACACATACTCACCAATTACTAGAATAACATCTATTGGAATGCTAATTGTCATTGCATCTTTGAACAATCCAGAAATTCATCAAATGAATGTGAAAATAGCTTTCTTAAATGGTGAGTTAAATGAAGAAATTTACATGGAACAACCAGAAGGATTCTCTGTTCCAAGAAAAGAAAAGAAAGTGTGTAAACTGGATAAATCATTATATGGTTTAAAACAAGTGCCAAAGCAATGGCATGAAATATTTGACAGGGCAATAATGTCAAATGGATTTAAAATTAATGAATGTGACAAATGTATTTATATTAAGAACACAAACAAAGGTTATGCAATAGTATGTCTTTATGTGGATGATATGCTCATCATAGGTAGTAATAATGACATAATTAAAACTACCATGAAAATGTTGAGTAAACATTTTGAAATGAAGGACATAGGGATTGCTGATGTAATTCTTGGTATGAAAATTACCAAAACATCTGAAGGTTATGCTTTGTCACAATCACATTACATTGAGAAAATACTTGACAAATTCAACAAAGATGATGATCATCTTGCTAGAACACCTGTGGATGTTAATTTGTTTCTTTCTAAAAATGTACAGGAAAGTATTTCTCAATTAGAGTTTGTCCAAATTATTGGAAACTTAATGTACTTGATGAACTGCACTCGCTCGGATATAGCTTATGTAATAAGTAAATTAAGTAGATATATGAGTAATCCAGGAGTAAAACACTGGAAAGCAATTATAAGGGTTTTAAGATATCTTTGACTTACTCGTAACATTGGGCTAAATTATACTAGATATCCAGCAATACTTGAAGGATACTATGATACAAATTGAATATCGGATACTAGAGACTCAAAATCCACCAGTGGGTATGTCTTTACTCTTGGTGGGGTAACTATATCTTGGAAATATTCCAAACAGACTTGCATTGCTAGGTCTATTGTAGAATCAAAATTTATAGCTTTAGATAAAGCTAGAGAAGAAGCAGAATGGCTTCGCTATTTCTTTGAAGATATTCTAATGTAGCCAAAACCGATGCCTATTATATACATACATTGTGATAGTCAATCAGTAATAGGTAGAGCACAGAGTCATATGTATAACGGTAAGTCACGTCACATTCATTGTGGACATAACACCGTGAGATAACTACTCTCTAATGGAATTATTTCCATTGAATATGTGGAGTCTAAAGACAATATAGCGGATCTACTAACCAAAGGATTAGTAAGAGAGTTAGTTGAGAATTCATTAAAAGGAATAGAACTTAAGCCTATTAAATAAGAGTTACCATAATGGCAACCCAATCTAGTTGACTGCAGATCTCAAGATCTAGGTTCAAAGGGACAACCAAGTTGTGTATGACTCACAAGGATCACTGGGGAGTCAAACTCCTACCCGTTTCTATGATAAAATAGTGATGTTTGCAGCATTTTAGGTTAAGTAATACTTTTAATGATTCTTATATCTAGAAATACCTAGTAGAGTATGGCAGGATACTCTTCATAAGAATTACTTATGTGAGTGTGAACTGGGCCGATTCTATGAGATTTGTGAAGGACTGCAATTCTCTAGAGCACTTATGAAAGACCATGTTGTTTAGGGCCAAAATGAACATAATAGTGAGAGCTAAACTGTGTCTGGTAATATATTGTGTGAGTTTTATTGTCTTGGTTTACACAAATAGTTGAACAATATCATGTTCACTAGTTAGCTAGTAAATCTAATAGTGTCTCACAAGGGAAGGTCCAAAACCAAAAACTACCTATCCTTTGCAGAATATTTCTAATTTATGTGCTCTCTGTAATTAAATCATGTTGTCGCATTTTCTCTCCGTCAAATTCCATTCATGTGGGGGATTATTGGAATTGGGGTTATTTTTTAGGCTTATTTTGGGCCAACTTTGAGCTCAAATTTGAGTAGGTCCCATAAGTCTTTTGGGATGGGTCCAAAGAGGTGACGTGTTCCTTACCGCATTGCAAGTCACATGGTGCAAACAGTTTGTCAAAACCATTTATAAGTAAATGGAAAGTTGACGTCGTTTTCGGATTCGTGGAATGGACAATTAAAAAGTAAAATGTAGGTTTTCTTAAAATGTTTGTCCCACATTGAAACTTTAAGTGAGCTTATGTGGGTATATAAGCTCTAGGTGGACATACTTGGGTTGGGCTCCAAAGGGCATTCCAAGTTTGTAGAAGGGAGGAGTTATGGACAAAGTGAGCCTTGGCTCAACCACCACATACGCGCCACCGTCACCGTCTGTCTGACCAACCGAACCAGGCCGGGTGCGGGTTGTGGATTGGGTCCTTACATTAATTTTTTGGACAAATTTTATTTGAATTTTTTCCAAAAATTTCTTGTGGGAAAATTATTATTTTTGGATGAAATTAATTAAAATTTTGCACCAAATTTGAATTTAATTTTCTGTCCAAAAGGTGCCTCATCCAGTAAAAAATTCCCTTCTTTTTTCAACAGATTAAACTATTCTAAATAGATTTAAATCTACCCAGTTTCAACAGGTTCAATTCAAATTTGCATCTGTTCAGTTTGAATTCATACCTGTTTGGGTCTTTTCCTACAGTCACCAATCTGCCTATAAATAGAGACTCATTTCCAGCAGATTTTCAAATCTAGAAAATTAATTTCTCTTACCGGTTTTGCTCTCTTTTTGTATTATTCTTCATACTAGTTTTAGAGAATTTTTTCTTTGAGAGTATAGAACACATGTTCTGGTTCGCCGTACAAATTGCTTGGAGTTCTACTACAATCTGTATAGATCATTGTATCTTGGAAGATAGACGTCATTTATCCGTAAGCACCGAAGCAGGATGAATCTGACTTAAGGACAAAGTGTTACACACTCGACTTGATCAATTTTGTTTTTTATTCATTTCGGTAAATAAATTTTGTAAGTATTTTATTTTTGTTTTTTTGATTTGGTTTCGTGTTATTTATTTTACACAGAAGATTGTTCCAACAGTTATGTTTTGATTTAAAACCATTGAGATATGTTACGGATTTGGTCCGAAACATCCAAAATACAGTAGGTAATACTGATTGTAGAATTTATTTTAGATTGCAAAACAGGGTTGTTCCGAACCCTTCGAAGCAGAGTCGATTATTATTTGTGAAAGTATTGCAGTGGTTATGATCGACGGTTTTTCTGAATCCTCCAAAACAGAGTCTATTATTAATACACAAAACTCAATTGAAAAAACACAATCCAAGGGCTATTATTTTGCTAGCAAGGGCACTTTGAATCATCACCACTCATTCAAAGTAGATCAATTGCAAAAATATTTATTTTCTTTATATATTTTCATGATTTGAATCTGGCAGAATTTCTCTCACTCATCGTTCATGAGAAGGTAGTGGTGGATAGACATATTGGATAGGCCACAGTAGTAGAATTATTAAAAAAAAAAAAAATCATATTATGATGTTTGAAGGTGTTTGAATTCCGAGAGGTGTTTGGTTGTTTAGTAAATGTAAGTTGCTGTGTAATGTTTAATAAGTTTGGAAAGGCATTTTTGGAATACGAAAAAAGTAGAAAATATATGTGCTCTTCAGACTTTTGAAACAGTAGTAGATAACAAATGATCATATCCACTAATCAGCCTATAAGTCAGATTAATAGAATATGATGTAAACAACACATTTTTTTTTATATAGAAATACGTATACCCATAATCTTTATAAAATGAACACTTTGTTTTCTTTTTCCTATCTAACTTTCTTTATTTCCTATTTTTCTATTAGTAGCACCATTTTCCCCAACCATCACACCATTCTCTTCTACTCTTGACCAGTACCACCATTATTATTGTTTACAAATATTTGGTGTGTTGCCAAAGAGAGCTGAAGAATACTGTGTTGGTATAGAGAAATATTTGGCGATGGGTGGACGAAAACGATGTTAATCTATTAATTTCATTTTGATATTATAATATAGTATTTCAGTAAATATGTTGTGCATTTTTTATGATAAATATGATGAAATTGTGTGTTTGATGGATAATCTTGAATTGAGCACAAATTTCAATAAACGGTGATTCATACTCACCATCACGATCACTTCTTAAAGCCTTAATCTTGCGGCCTAATTGATTCTCAACTTCATTCTTATAAAGAACAAACTTGTCAATAGTCTCATCTTTGCTTTTGAGCAAATACACATAATAATACTTAGTGTAATTATCAAAAAAAGTGATAAAAAAACATTAAATAAATCCATATATGATAAATTACATTCTTGAGCATGAAACATGAAACATGATTAACAGAAATACATGTTTAATTGAAATATTGAAAACAAGAAAACAAACCAAATTTCGTGTGATACCATAGTGTCCTTAAAACAGATTAGCTGACTCACCATGGGTGTTGGAGGAACATCGACTTCTGTCTCCCAAGATAAGATGGTCTAGACCGGCTAACACAGAAGCACCTTCTGTTAGCTTTGGCGAACAAACAATGGCAGCACTCTCTTAACACAGGAAGAAAATTATAGACACAAATAGACTGACTGTATAATTCTGGAAGGCAAAAAGCTGTACTAAAACCAAGGAAGATGGGTCTCCTTTTATACACTATGGGGGAGAGAGGAGGAGCCTCCAGCCATAAAGGCTAGCCACTAATGCCTATGAAGGCCGGCCACTAATGGCCATTACCCTTGCAAAACTATTGGAGTAATGGACCAAAATTAATAGGAGAAAATATATGATATATTTTTTCTGTATACACAAGCGTGTATTTCTACAGTAGACTTGGCCCAAAAAGATTAGGTTGGTGCACCGCCAATCCAGCCCAGCCCAAACCTAACCCATTCCAACAAGCCTCAAGCCTAAGATCCAAGATCCACGGACCATGAACCACGAACTCGGTCCAGGCTGGCAGGCGGCACGCGCGCGCGCTCATTTGGCAATTTTGCCATAACCAACTTGGACTATAGTTTTAGCCCAAGCCCATCCTTGAAGCATCCATGCCTCCTTCCTTCAAAAAATTTGGATGCCCCAAATGGCTCATGCCCTTCTCATAATCTTGAGGTTTAAATACCCATCAAAGCTTTCCTCTACAATTAATGTAAAATTGGTAGTTATATACAATTCCCAATACCTTATTCATGAGGCAATTTTTATGAGACAATTTCTCATTAAATTCTTAATATTTTTGGTTATTCTTTTTGTGGTGTAAAGACCTTGTTACAAAGAATCTACACCCATTTAATCCCACCTCAACCAATGGTTGGGACCTACTTTAATTTCATATTAAAGTCACCAAAAAACCATTTTTCCAACAGGACAAACAACTCTTCATGACTTTTATTTACTACAAATGGCATGTGCTTGATTTTTACATGAGGAAATGGATTGCCCTCACCATTAATTTATCATTTACAATGTGAAGTAATTCTTTTGTAAAATATCTTCCTTGCTGAAGATTATGAAATGATTCCAAATTAGTCGTATTCACACCTTGATTGTAATACAATATGTGCATTGATTATTTGCCTGCATTTCACCTCCTTGCTTGCGATATTCGTAGAATCCGTTATGGTTAGTGCTAGGGTCCAGGGAATATTGAGTTTCTTTTGAGGGTGAGATCTACTATAAGGCTTCCCTCAATTCTCATATGCTTCCTTGCTTGGTTTCTTGAACTACCGGGTTCTTGGGTATACTAACATATATGTTTCTATTATCACAAATGAGAGGGGAATTTATATACAAGTGGGCCGAGCTAGGTGTTGGGCCTTAGGGCCGAAATAAAAAGGCTCGCGTGGAGAGGGCCGTATAAGTTACTCCGGTTTGGAGAAGTAGCTTTGAAGATAGACCGGTCACACAGCCGTGGTGAATAGCCTGGTCTTAGGAGGACTTGGTTCTACTCCGGTTAAGTGGAGTAGCTCAAATGTTTCGGTCTTCGGTGATTACTTCGGTTGTAGCATGTGAGAGACCGAAGTAAGCTATGGTTTGCAGATAGCTCGGTTTTAACTCCCTTATGAATAGCTCGGTCTTAGTATGGGAAAGCCGAGGTAAGGGAGAGTAAAATAAGGGCCGAATTAATAGTTACTTCGGTCCTGAAAGTAGTCCGGCCATAAGAAGAACCATCTCACTTGGTTTAAGCAGGGTGTTGGAGGATAAGCATTATCTTCCAAGAGTAAGAGTCCTAGGGGGACTCTACGTGAGGAGGAGTAATCCTAGGAGGACTCTGCACATGGGGGAATAAGAGTCCTACCAGGATTGTGCCACGTGAAACCTATATAAGCTCACCAATATCACCTTTGAAGAGGTAAAGCAACTTTTGCTCCCTGACTACATTGAGCTTTTGCCTACTTGTCTTGCTTTTTGACTTTGGCATCGGAGAGGTTTCCACGCTTGTGTTTTCAGTGACAAAGCGACGTCGAACGCAGACTTGATCAACAGGATTATACGAGAAGGTATAAATCTTTCCCGTACAATTGGCGCCGTCTGTGGGAATAGCAGACTAACAACCTCTTGATCAAGTTTTTCTCGAACATCAATGGCGAACAACGAAGAACTGCCTCAGTCCGCCATTGACGGAAAAACTCCAGAAGGGGGATCAAGGTCGAAGGCCGTATATTACCCTTGGTCCCTCCATGGCGAACTGGAACCACAAAGCGAAATTCGGGAGGGATGCAAGGGGACGAAGGAGGAATAGCGCCCCATCCTCTAAGCCCAAGACAAAAGCGCGAGTTGATCCTCAAATTGAGGATCGCGTCGAGCAAAACGAATCGATCCGTAAGATGGCGGCGGACATGAAGTCTCTGAAGCCATTGAAAGGAAAAGAAGTGGCGGCAGGAGAGGCGCAACAAGAAGACGCCCTCGCCACTCGGAGGGTCGTGGTAGGAATTCTACACCTCTCAACCCGAAGCCTCGGGAGGCGACACGCGATCCAGTATCTTCGGGACTCAATCCTCCAGCGAGGTCCGAGAGGTCATAGTACCTATTGGCCCTCACATACGCATCATACAAGGTCCAGACAGGAATTACCTAGGTCGTCCGACCTAAGGTCCGTGTTGGAAAAAGGCACGATGGAAGGAGGACGCCAGGCGCACGATCCCCACAGGTTCTGCCTTGCCGATTGGCTCATCGACGCATGGAAGCGTCGAGGTTGGAATGCCAAGGCCGTGCGCATACGAACCAGCGGATAAGGCATTGGCGCAGACCTCACCATTCGTCTCGAAGATTGAGAACGCCCCTCCGTTAGGCTTCCTACAACCCAAATTCACGACGTATGAAGGAAAAGCGGACCCTTACACCCACTTGAGCCACTTTCGCCGTTATGGTATGAGGCGTTGATGTATCCTATTCCTTCAAGCCTCGCGACCTAGGCTTGACTTGGTTTGAGAAGCTTCCAGTAGCCTTAACACAAAGACCGGTGGAGATCGACACTCTCTATCGACATAGGCGATAAGGAGACTCGAGGTCATACAACGAGACATTCAACCAGTTGGGGATCGCCAACCAACCTCGCCATATACAAAGAGGTCTTCGACTCTATCACCATGGCGCCACCCGACCATGGAGGCCACGATGGAGAGAGTGCATCGACATCGAGTAGAAGAGGATGGCGCAAGGCAAAAATGGGCGCAACCTCGACACGAAGACCTCAAAGGTCAATATCAGATCGCCAAAACCGAAACGGACACGGCGGGACAATGGCGAGGACCGGATAAGAGATGGCTAAGAGTCCGCACCGCCATAACCACGGTATTCAAGAAGCCGATCTACCGTATACTTAGCGAGATTCGAGACGAGCCTTTTGTCAAGTGGCTCGCTTAGGCGAGGCCGAAGGACTATGATGACAGAATCCGGATGCACCTACCACAAGGAAAAGATCTAGAAGAGTTGGTGGCGGCGGGCCACTGGACAAATACATAGAAGACCTCAGATCACAACAAACCTAACGGGATGCCGGTTGACCCCCCACCACAAGGCGTCATCAACGCAATTCATGGAGTCTTTGAACCCGAACTCGGGTTCAATCAAAAAGCGAGCACTTGAGAGAATACTAAGTGCCCAAGCTACAAACGTCATGACTTTTTCGGATAAAGACTTGGACAGAATATATTGCCCACACAATGATGCCTTGGTCGTCACTCTCCGAGTCAAGGATTTTGACGTCAAGCGGATTCTGATTGACCAAGGTAGTTCGTGTGAAATCATGTACTATGAAACTTTCAAGCAACTCAAGCTGCAAGACAAGGACTTAGCCCCTGCCGTATCCCCTTTGATTGGATTCAATTCTATGCCAGAGTGGCCAGTCGGCAAAATCATCCTCCCAGTCAGAGCAGGGAGTGTGACAAAGCAAGTGGAGTTCTGGGTATTAAAGGTTCCTTCCACCTACAACATCATTTTGGGCAGAACATGGCGCCATGCGCTCGGTGGCATCCTCCTACCACCAAGTGATGAGGTTCCCAACGACAGAGTAATAGAGGAGGTTTATGGGGATCGGATCATGTCGAAACAATGCTTTGTGACAAGAAGTATGTTCATTCGTGGAAGAACCGGAGAGTAACGAACTATTCGCAGACGTCGGCAAAGAAGTGCGGTGGAAGACTTGGTGGAAGTCGGGATAGATGAAAAGAACCGGACAAGTTCTTTCGCTTGGTTTATCGTTGTCCGAGAGGCTAGAGGTCTTGGAATTTTGACCTCTAACATCGAAGTGTTTGCTCGACCCCATACGACATGCCGCATTGATCCCAACTTCATCTGCCACCAACTCAACGCCCACCCATCTCTCCACCACGCCGAGATAGTGGCGAAGAAGTTGGAAACTTGTTGAAAGGGCAATCGAGAGGTGCACTACCCGGTGGATCTCCAACACAACAGAAAAGAAGAATGGGAAGTGGCGCGTCTGTCGTCGACTCTATAAAACAACAAAGCGTGCCCCAAGGATAGCTTCTCCTACCAAGGATAGATCAATTGGTGGACCTATAGCTTCCTCGACAGGCTACCATCGATAGCCATGCACCCTAACGGATCGAAGTAACGTCCTTCACCACTCCAAGAGGACTATCTTCTACAAGGTCATGCCCTTTGGCCTAAAGAATAGAATGGTCACCAAGATGTTTGAGCCATTGTTAGCGTAACAATGGAGGCTTACATCGACGACATGGTGGTCAAAAGCAAGGATGCGGCGACCACCTAACGGACCTAGATGAGATGTTAAGAAACACAAGCCTTAACGCTTCTAAGTCGCATTCTTTGGCAAGTTTCGGTTTCTGGTGACCAACCGGGCATTGAGGCGACCCTCCCAAATCAAAGCGATTCAGAGTTAGAAAGGCCAAAGAAGTGCGATATCTCACCACCGATTCATCACATTCTTTCGTCATTAAAAGCTAAGTTTGAGTGGGACGAAGAATGCGACTTGCTTTGGAGAGTTTGAAGGAATACATGTCTTCTCCACTACTTGTCACCCCGTGCAGAGAAGAACTCTTCCTCTACTTGGCAAGATCTCGTTGGTTCGGCGAAGGACTCCAACATCTACCCATCTTCTATGTCAGCAAGACATTATTGGGAGCCGAAATGAGGTACTTGCCTCTAGAGAAGCTAGCCTTAATGATGGCATCTAGGAGATTACTTTCACGCCCACACCATTTTTCCACTAAAAGCTCTGTTTGAGAGGCCAACTTTTCCGATGATTTTGAAGTGGGCGGTGGAGTTAGGACAATATGATGTGAAGTTCCAACCCAGGCCCAATCTTTGGCGGACTTCAGTTCACTCTGAAGTCACCAAGTCCGCCTAATCGACTGCCGACATAACCAAACTAGGGATGGAGATTGACGAATAGCGCAACCCCTAGTGCTACTCACCCAAGGCAGTAGAGAGGCGAGGAGAAGCCAACCTTACTACACCAAGTCAAAATTCACTAGCGACTAATGACTTGGGCCCAATTATGGACTCAAGAAGACACTAGCATGGAAGACCCCAAGGCATCGTCCACCCTCCACTTGTTGGAAGTTGTTTGGGAGATGTGGAAGCTCTTTGTGGATGGGGCATCCAACCAACATGGAGCAGACTTGGCATAGTCCTCATCTCTCCAGCCTAGTAGTGGAACAGCGATCAACCTTGGCTTCCCAAAGATCAAACAATGAAGCGCTTCTTGGGACTCAAGTCGGCCTACATGAAGGCCACCGAACTCATGGTCTCTGATGACTCACGGTTGGTGGTGAATCAAATTTCTGGCGACCACGCTAAAGGACTACGAATGGCTAAGTACCAAGAGCTAGTCGATCCGAGATCAAGAAGTTCGAAGTGGTGAGGATAGAACAGGAGGAGAATAGTAGAGCAGACTACCGCCTCAATGGCAGATACCTCCATCCCACATCCTCTATTGATCGACTATCCGCCTGCACAAGTATTGAAGACCTAGAAGAAAGAGGTATGTTGTGCGGAGTTAGGTCCTTCTTGGATGGATCCCATCATACTGTTCTCGAAGATGGCACTCTACCGTAAGATAAGAAGGAAGCCAAGTCGCAAAGAGCCCAGTCGCACGATTTTGGCTCTCTCCATCCTTGGCATTATACAAGAAGTCGTTCTCCGGACCTTACTTAAAATGTGTCCACCCCAGCAAGGTAGAAGCATTCTTGTTTGAAATACACGAAGGGGTTTGTGGCAGCCATCAAGGAGGAAGATCATTGGCATACCGAGCTATTTCACAAGGGTATTGGTGGCCATACATGCAAGCGGATTCAGAGAAGTATGTCAAAAAATGCGAAAAGTGTCAGAAGTTTGCACATCAAATACATCAACCTGCCAGAGAACTCCTACCTCTCACTAGTCCATGGCCTTGCGCAATGTGGGCCTTAGACATAGTGGGACCACTCCGAAGTTCTTTCTTGAGACTACTTCACAAAGTGGGTGGAAGCGAAGCCTTGGCGTCAATCAAGGAAAAGATGTGAAGAAGTTTGTCCGGCGGAACATCATTACGCTTTGGCATACCAAAAGCGATTTCGCATAACCGCACCCGAATCGCTTGATGGCGAAATTTTCAGAGGCTTTTGCGAAGAATACAAGATAGAGTTCTACAATTCTACACCGGGTATCCCCAAGCAAACGGTCAAAGGCGTCAAACAAGGTAGTTTTAGACGGATTGAAGAAAAGGTTGGAGAAAGCCAAAAGGCAAGTGGGCAAGAGCTCCCTCATGTTTTATGGACTTATCGCACCACACCAGAGAAACTCCTTTCTCCTTAGCCTATGGCATGGAAGGGCATTCCATTAGAAGTCGGACTCCCCACAATTGAGCGAAATTTTGATCCAGACTTAAATGGCGAAGCTATAGCATTGGAACTTGACCTTGCGGAAGAAAGAAGAGACAGAGCATTGGTTCACATCGCCTCCTACCAACAAGAGCTATCTAGGAAGTATAACAAAACTGTGCATCCAAGGCAATTCAAGATCGGCGATTGGGTACTTTGCAAGGTTATGGGCAACACATTGGTCCCAAGGGATGGCAAGCTAGGTCCTAACTGGGAAGGTCCTTACAAAGTGGTCGGATTAGCAGGCAAAGGGGCATACCACTTGGAAGACGAGGACGACAAAGCAATTCCCAGGCCATGGAACACGACCAATCTTAAGTTATTTTATTTTTAGCTTTTTTCTTTAAATTATGTGTAATTTTTCACTTTCAATAAAAACAAATCGATTCTTTTTTAGCATATTTGTTTCTAGTAGAAAGTAACTTTTTGTAAGCTAATAGCATTGTAACCATAGTCGGCCGAATTAAACCAACTATGACACTTCCTAAGCCCAGGATAAGGATCCAATAACCAAACACTACATTCTAGGTTGGCTGGAAAAACCAACCTAGAGGTTGGCTGGATTAAACCAACACTTTGTACTCTTCAGCCGAAGTATGGGTATGGCTGAAGAGTGGTTGGCTGGATTAAACCAACACTATGTACTCTTCAGCCGAAGTATGGGTATGGCTGAAGAGTGGTTGGCTGGATTAAACCAACACTTTATACTCTTCAGCCGAAGTAAGTTATATCGGCTGAAGAGTGGTTGATTAAACCAACACTTTGTACTCTTCACCGAAGTATGGGTATGGTCAAGAGTGGTTGGTCGATTAAACCAACACTATGTACTCTTGACAAGAAGTATGTTATATCGGTGAAGAGTGGTTGGTCGGATTAAACCAACTCTTTGTACTCTTCACCAAGTATGTTATACCTACCAAGAAGTGGTTATCGATTAAACCAAACTCTTCACCAAAGTAAGTTATATCAAGAGTGGTTGGATTAAACCAACTCTTTATACTCTTCACCAAGTATGTTATATCAAGAGTGGTTATCGATTAAACCAACTCTTTATACTCTTCACCAAGTATGTTATATCGGTGAAGAGTGGTTAAACTGATTAAACCAACTCTTTATACTCTTCACAAGTATGTTATATCGACTGAAGAGTGGTTGGCTAGTGAGTTAGATAGTTAACCAAGATCACAGTTTGGGCATATAAAGGTATGGAAAATTCATTACAAGTACAGGCAGACATTCACAACCGAAACGAGAGTGATGATTTTTCCATTAAAGATCAAACCAAGTACAATTGTGGGGCAGAGTCTTACAAGAGAGTTCAAGACAAAAGAAAGAAAAAGTACAAGTTCAATCAAGCAGTTATCTATCTCGGCATCGGATCGGCATTTCTTTGTTAGAGTAGTCTCGGTTGGAAGTTCGCCGCATTTTCAACAATTGATCCAACCGAAGGATTGATCGCGGCTTGCTCTTGGATGGCGAGTCTCAGTTTCTTCTTCATCATCATCTTCTCATCGGATGAACCAAAACCGCTGGATCTCGTCAAGATATTCCTTCAGCCGGAATAAAGTACATTGTAGACCTCGGTTTGGTCCACAACCGAGCTTCTCCTGACGCCGCCAGCCACACTTGAAGAATAAATCCTTCGCAGCTTCGCATTGCAAAGTGTAGCCGGCTTTGGCTTCTTTGAAGCCTTCCTTGGATGCATCTTCGATCTTTTTCTCCAACTCCCTTATTTCGGCGTTCTTCTTGGTTTCAAGAGCCCCCATCTCCCTAAATATTTATCTTCGTCTCGGTCAACCAGTCTCCGGTGCCTCTAGTTCGGCCGACCTTTGCTTCGACAAGGCGTCCTTATTGCGTGCCTTGTTGTTTTGGTTCCATTATTTGCTTATGGGCAATGGTGTTCTTTTGAATGGCCGCAAAGGAGAGTTCCTTGTTAGCCGAGCTAAGAGTTGGAAAAAATTAGGCGATCAAAAATACCAAAATCATGGACTTGGTGGATGACCGGATGGCCTTCACTCGGTGTTTAGGCGCTTTCGTGGTGCTCCATGTCTTTGGGAAGACAAACACCCTGGCGTGTTGAAGGCGATGGGTGATCCTTGTCGAGTCACCTTCGTCGATATCTCGGTTGTTGAAGACGAAGGGTGGAGCCCATTTGTTGTTGATGATTCGGTTGAAGGTTGAGTTCGGCTCGGTTGAAGGATGGGGTCAACCTCATCGCCCAAACGCTTTTAGCTCGGCGTGAGGAGGATTGTGAGGAAGAGCTACCACGTGGTTTGGTGAGTTGGTGGCACTTCGCCCTTGTGGTGGCGGTAAGCATGGCCTTCATCCTGTTCTTCTTCGCCATCTCTTGTTAGGGTTGTTGGAACAAGGACAATCTCTGCAAGGTTGGGTCCTGGGTCTTCAAGGAGAAGTCACCACCCTTGCTTAAGTCGGTTCGAAGTCGAAGAGTTTAGCCCAACTTCTCTCTCGAACTCGCAGTGCGGCACGGAGAACACCTAAGTTGGGGTGGCCATACTGGGAATGGAGGAAAGCTGAATCTGCAAAAAATAGAACAAGTGTTAGTTCGGTTATAGAGAGGAAAACCGAAATAAACAAAATTAAGAAATGCAACCGAAGTATGAATACCGGGCTCTCCTTTCTTCCCGTTTATTCTTTGGCCAGGGATCTGGGCCTGAAAGTCTTCAAAATTTCCAGAAACCCAAAAGAAGTCGTTGTCGTTCAAGTCCTTATCCGGTGTATGTTTTATTATTTTTTCTCGGCCACGGCGTATTCTTAAGTAATAACACCAGCCTTCATTCTTTGACCATATGGAGTATTGGTGTAGTATTTCGGCTAAACCGAGGTTGAGGCCGGTTTGTTGGTTTAAAACGGCTATACCCATTATTATTCGGTATGTATTGGTGGACAATTGGGTGGGGCATAGTCTGGTTTGTCTTAAAAATTCACATATAAGGGGCTGGACTGGGAATCTGAGTCCGGTTTCTATAATTGATTGGAGAGTAAAGGGAACGAAGCCTGTCTTACCCCAAGGATCTATGTCTTTTTCGGCCAGGACAAGGTTTACATCGGCTGGGATTTGGTAATCCTTTCTGAATTCGTCTAAGCCCCCTGGGGTTTCTACAAGACATCTATATTTACCCATTTTATTGTATAAGTTATAAATAAATTATATCGGTTGGAAAAGTGTGTTCAGTAGCTCGGCTGGGCGCAGGGAAGTGCCTGGCAACCTAAGTCTGCAAAGTGAGAAAACAAGTTGTTAAGCACTGATCACAGACCGTGCTACAAAGACAAAGCAAGAAAAGACTAGTCTTATTTCGGCTCTACAGGGTGCTATGGTATTTACCTCCGTTTCTGACAAGTGCTCGTTATCTCGGTTCACAGAGTGTTTTGTTATCTCGGTTTCAAGTGAGAGTTTTCTTATTTCGGTTAGGCGTCAAGGGGCAGCTTATATGAGTTCGGTTTAGGACTCAGAAAGCTGGCTTAGCCCCCCAGGGCTTAGCTCGGTCGAGGGTCAAAATTTCAAGTTCAAGTGTGTTTTTATTTCGGCTAAGGTATATCAGATGGAAACCTATTAAAACTACTGTGATGTGTACAAGTGTTAGTTCGGTTTCAGTTTGCCTATATAACAACAGTATTCTAGTCCGGTTGCGACATGATTCCAGATCTAAACCAAGTTCTACAGGTTGCATCATGATATTCTAAGGGCTTTTGTGAAGTTTTTTCAAAAACTAAGCATGAGAGAGGTGTTTTGCAAAAACAAGAAATAAACTATAGATAAATGAGTAAAATGCAGAAAGGAAAGCAAAAACCAGATAAATGGATCGGAGTTACTTACCAGGTGAAGAGTATGGAAATAGGATGGAAGCTTCAAGCACAGCAAGGACACGAGCTCAGGAGCAGGAAGAACAAAAAGAACACAAGGAGAAAGAGAGGAGATGAATAGAGAATGATGTGATTCGAAAATGAAGGGTTCTTTTTGGTGTAAATGCAAAAAGGGCAGGAACTGTTCAAAAGTTACGAAGTACGAGGGGCGACGTTACAGCTGGAGCTAGCCAATCGGGGTTTGCCACGTGTCAATTGGAGGGACAATCGATTCAGTTTCTACAGACTGAAGAGACGTTTTGACCGGACGTTCTTAGTTCGGCTTAAACTTAGCTCGGCTAGAGGAGCTAAAAAGGTTTTCAAGTTGTAACTTGGCTGGATAAGCTAAAAATCTTAGTTCGGTTTGTAAACGAGTAATCCCAATCATGCTTTGCAGATGGAATTAAGGGGCAATTGAGAGGGGAATTTATATACAAGTGGGCCGAGCTAGGTGTTGGGCCTTAGGGCCGAAATAAAAAGGCTCGCGCGGAGAGGGCCGTATAAGTTACTCCGGTTTGGAGAAGTAGCTTTGAAGATGGACCGGTCACACAGCCGTGGTGAATAGCCTGGTCTTAGGAGGACTTGGTTCTACTCCGGTTGAGTGGAGTAGCTCAAATGTTTCGGTCTTCGGTGATTACTTCGGTTGTAGCATGTGAGAGACCGAAGTAAGCTATGGTTTGTAGATAGCTCGGTTTTAACTCCCTTATGAATAGCTCGGTCTTAGTATGGGAAAGCCGAGGTAAGGGAGAGTAAAATAAGGGCCGAATTAATAGTTACTTCGGTCCTGAAAGTAGTCCGGCCATAAGAAGAACCATCTCACTTGGTTTAGGCAGTGAGGAGGGTGTTGGAGGATAAGCATTATCTTCCAAGAGTATGAGTCCTAGGGGGACTCTACGTGAGGACGAGTAATCCTAGGAGGACTCTGCACATGGGGAAATAAGAGTCCTACCAGGATTGTGCCACGTGAAACCTATATAAGCTCACCAATATCACCTTTGAAGAGGTAATGCAACTTTTGCTCCCTGACTACATTGAGCTTTTGCCTACTTGTCTTGCTTTTTGACTTTGGCATCGGAGAGGTTTCCGGCACACACCTGCCGGCCAGCTCACGTTTGTGTTTTCA
Source organism: Camellia lanceoleosa (assembly GCA_025200525.1). Lineage (NCBI taxonomy): Eukaryota > Viridiplantae > Streptophyta > Magnoliopsida > Ericales > Theaceae > Camellia > Camellia lanceoleosa. Next base: position 87,154,688 of record CM045762.1, on the reverse strand, counting down.
GGTGACAAAGCGACGTCGTACAGAGGAACGCAGACTTGATCAACAGGATTATACGAGAAGGTATAAATCTTTCCCGTACAACAAACATGGCCCTCTCTGTGTAGTCTTAAAGCTTAATAAGGAGTGGCACAGTTGGTGTTTAAAATTAAAGCATGTCAATCAAGTGTTTTACTTGATTTGAATACATGATTGTTCTTAAGCCAATAGATGTATTTTAGATCTCCACTATGTTGATCCCTCTTGTTACCTTCCTTTTCTCTTTTTATTCTTCTTTTTTTCTTTTTTGCTTTTCCTTTTTTGAGGGAAACGGACTAAGGCAACCTGATTATTTATCTAAAGCTTGTCTTGGTTTAGTGAGTTGAGTTGAAGCCAAGACCTCTTTGCATGTGCATAATTTACAAACTATGCAACAATTTTTACTGTTTTCATAATATTTAATTGTTTTAGGTATATTTTTGCCTTAATTTGTTGAGGTGTTGTGTTCCTACTTTGCATATAGCAGTTCATAAGCTTGATCAATTTGAGCATTTCCTTGTTTAAGCTGACTATTTTTTCCATTAAGCTTTGAACTCAACACAAGTTTAACTTGTTTGGGCTTGTAAACAAGCTTGAATGAGCTTATGAAAGTTGATTTCCCTTTTTTTCTTTTTTTTTTTCCTTTTGTTGTATTTTCCACTGTCCTGCTATTATAAGAAAGGAGATAATAAAAGAATTTTATATATTGTTCTATAATCCAGATGATCAGCTTCTTTTAAATGTTTAACACACATTACTTCTTGAATGATGTGATATTACACACAATAGTATGCAAGAATATCAAAGGCAAGCATGAGAAAATATCAGCTTTTGTTTTTTCTAAGAACTTTTAAACATAATTTTTATGAAATTTTTCTTGAAACCCATCTCAATTCAAATTTTCTTCAAATCTTCATCTATAATCCTCTTAAAATTCATCTTGAATCAATTTATGTCTAGATTATTTAAGCAACACTAGAGAGAGGAGGAAATTTCTCACCGTAAATGATTTTTCCACAATTTTTTCCTATGAACCTCTTTTCTTCTCTTCTTCATCTCTTATTTCTCTTATTCTTGAACTTAACTCTCTCTCTCTCTCTCGAAGTCCCATAATTTTCTAGGACACTTGTCCTAGCAAGGCCAAGCCTAACCTAGTGAGGTGTGTGCTTCACAATTCCACTCTCTTAAAAGAATTTGTATTTGTTCATTCATTTCTTAATGGGTTGAATTTTTTTTATAATAAATCTTTGGGTTTAGTTCGATTATTTGATTAAAAAAAGGTCAATTGATGTTGTTTGATTACAATTCTAGATTATAGATTATTTTATTTTTTCAGCTTATTTAACTCAGAAAAAGTGAGATTACTTGTAATTTTTTTCAACTTAAGAATGTGCCTGAATTCTTCTAAAATTGAGTAGAATAAGTTTGAATTTTTAATTTGGAAGCTAAATAGTATAATGATAGTAGAAAGAAATGAGATAAAGAGATATTATTTTTAATTAAATTCCATGTTTATATAGTAATTTAGTTGCCATTTTTATTAATATTAGCAAAGATAGTATCAATAATAACATTGAGAACACCAGGAAAATGAAATCTTAAAATACCACCATAGTGTATTTGCTAATCATTTTTCACATTGGTGGAGGTTGTGCCTCTTTGGGTTGCTTCAAACCATGGTTGTTTTGTGGTGGTTATGCCTCTAGTTGGGTTGCTTGAAGCCATGATTGTTTAGTTTGGTTGTCAGGTGGCATGAGAGGTGTCATACTCGTCATGGTTTTCATGAAAATATTGTTGGCTTAGAATTTTATTCTTAATTTTTTTTTAATACAATTGCAAAAGGATGTAGCCATGGCTAGAACTCTGTTTTTGTGTATATAACCTACTCTACTATACAACTATATCACTATGATATTGAATAAATGATGCACATGACAACCCAATTCCATTTGTATAAAACATTTCAATAGAGTCACTACTACAATAATGGTTAAAGGTCACACTTTCCAGAATGAATTTAGATAAGATTCATGCTTAAAAGTAGCAAATCATGAGTACAAACCTCTAAAATTCTGCTCGATGTGTGGTATGCTTTAGTCTGAATTTATGTTCAATGTTGAGAAGTATAGATAAGGAACATGAGGCTGCACCTGCCTTGCTCCATTCTACAGATTTGATGAATAGATTTATAGCTTTCTTTTTTCTTTTGTTTTATTTTAAAGCTATTAAATATATTTTATACAAGGCCGGCCCTGGCCTTACTGGCCTGGGCCCTAGGCCCCAAAATTTTGGCCCAAAAATAGGGCCTCCAAATTTAGTAAAATATTATATGCTCAATGTTTTTTTTTTTTTTGGTTTTTTAAAGGGCCCAAAATATTTTATTGAGTCCATGTATAGTTTAGCCCATATTTATTTATAAGTGTAGTTTTTTTGTTTATATTTATTAAAATGAAAATATATACATATAAAAAAAAATGTTTGGGCCCAAGAAAAACAATACATACAATATATGGACCCTATTTTTTTTTTTATTAACCTTCTTTATCTATTAGATTTTAGTAGAATAAATAATTTTGCCCAAATTTTTTTACATAGGTCTTTATCAGTTTTAATTGAATAATTTTTTCCTAATTTTTTTGCCCTAATTTTGTTTCATTAAATTGTTTTGTTTATAATTTTAATGATTATATGTGCAAGTAAATTTTTTTGTGGCTACAAACAAATAAAAAAATTATAACTTATCGTTTTATTCATGAAATTTTTTTTTTTCACTATAAGAGGGGCCCTCATTTTCAAAGTTCGCCGTAGGCCTCCTAAATCTCAGGGCCGGCCCTGATTTTAAAGTTTTTTTTTTTTTTTTTTCCCTTTCAATTTGACAATTCTAGTGGCTTCTCTAAGCTGCGTTTGCATTGCTGAATATATCTATTGAATTGTGGTTTTAAATTTGCATATCTAAACATCATTTATAATTTTTGGATTAGATACCACTCTCCTGAGGAAGAAATAGTCTTTGGACCTGGTTGTTGGTTGTGGGATTATTTAAGAAGAAGTGGGGCTTCTAATTTTCTGCTTCCACTTTCTGGTGGTGTTGATAACCCATCTGTTGTTGCTGCATGTGCCAGCTTGTAGTAGAAGGTCAATTTTTAGCCTAACATATAATGGCAGTATTCTAGTATTGTACCAAATAATATTCTGCAAATCAACTCATAATTAATTAATTTAGGTACTTCATAGCACAACAATTTAGGCATTTACAATTATATATTTTGGCGGTGATTAGTGAATGTGTTCCCTCCATGAAATGATGATGATTAACACCAAATCCTCCTCTCCATATTACATATTAGACAAAACTTATAGATGAGAGTTGAAACTTCTCATCTTGAAGAATCACTGTTTATATACCTTAAAATAGATATGTAAATGATGAAACCAAGAGCGTATCTTTCTCATACAATGTATCTTCAATTAAGGATGTGGATTATATTTTAAATGAAGCATAGATTATGATTCTCTTTTGAGGGATTTGAATCTATATATGCTTGCTGAAAGAATAACAAAAATATTTAAAAAATGTCTGTAGGTGGATTTGGATTCTGTATAGAAATATATTTTTTAAAAGGGCGTAATTCTCTGGAGAACTAAGCTGGAATATATTAAGGATCTGTCTAGACCATACAAATTTGATTAGAAAACATGCATTTACTAGACTCATGAGAAGGATTTGGACCATATGGATATGAATATAGCTTTGGAATTTGATTTCTTTATTCTTTTATCCTAGTATCAAATCTAAATATTGTGTTCAAATCAAGAGGGATTGTTGTATGAAATTTTTTTTTGTTTTTTGTTTTTTGTTTTTTTGTTGACATTATGTTGTGTCATGGATTATATGCTTAGTTAAATTAAATAAATTCATATTTTTTTTGTACTATTGCATCCCATATCAGTTTTAAGTATTTTTTGTTCTTTTATCTTACTGTTTTGAATTAATTATCATACTTATTAGTTGCGGAGATTTTATATGCTCAATTGAGCACTGAACTTTTCCTATGTTATGATTGAATTTTTGAAAGGCATATGCTATGTGGTGTTTTCTACTATTATGATAGACCTGGACTAGAGATTGCTACAAATTAGCAAGGTGGCAGAAGAGAGGTCATCAGGACTATAGGTATCACATGTTTAGTTTTTGAACCATATAGATAATGATCATATGACTATGACTTTGGTTGTGTTTGTGAATCTTAAATTTTGCTGAAAATAAAGAAAAAACTTGAGTGTTAGAATTATGCCAATAGACACATCTCAATTTCCTCCATTTTAGATTTACCAACTTGCGATGACCACTGCCACTAAACCAATTTCCCTATATTTCTCTCTCCTCTTTATATGTGTTGAATTATTTCCTTTCTCTCTTGTGAAAAAGCATAGAATTGCCCAGATCACAAAATCTTATATCCCTTTCCCCATTTTTGTCTTGGTTTGAATTTTTGGATTAAGTCATTTTATGTTTTGGCAAATTTTTGTCTTTGATTTGACAAATTGATCGATTTTCATGAACTGTGTTGTACATTAAGATTATGTTTGATTTACAAGACTAATAGTGAAGTATTAATAATCCTATTAAATTAGTGTGGTATCATTTGCTTGGTATAAACCACGGTTTAATTTTATATGCATTATAAAGTAGTACAAATTCTGGGAAGAACCAAAGTTTCAGATTCGATATAGGACGACTTAGTATTTCTTCATTCATTCCCATCCAATCAAAAAATATTTTTTTTTGATTGGGTGAATTGATTTCTTGATCCTGAGGAATCGTAAGATAAAAAAGATCTTTTTTATCAATTATTTGATAATTATTAGTTCCGGTTTTAGTATTTTTATTCTTGTTGGTATCGATCTTGATCCAGGCCTCAATATCGATTTTCTTTTTAAGACAAAAATGGAGAATTTTCCAATCAAAATATTTTCGATCCGGATTTTTTTCCATAATATCCAATTGGATTAATATCCATTGGATTAATAATCCCACCTCTACCCCATTACTAATAATCTTACAAATTTGTTGGATTAATTATCCATTGGATTAATAAGCCTAAACCAAAATGTTAAAACAAACATAGGATAATTGGGCCCACGGATTAATAATCTCAATCCCATGCTCTAATCCACCCAATCAAACATGCCATAAGAGCTTTGTTCTTCTTCTTCAATCAAAAACACATCTGAGTATGCGAAATTCATTTTGTCCCTTCATGATTTGAGGTCGGAACACTATACTCTCTATGGTTCAAATATAACTAAAAAACTCTCAAATAATTTTGGATTAAAGTGTCACCGTTAATTTTTCCACCCAAACTAAAGTGTCACTGTTAAAATAAGTGCACTAAAATAATCCAAAAACAGAAAGTCGACTAGGCATAGTCTTGGTTGTGCTTTACATTTGATTTTGTTTGATTTTTTTTTCTTACTTTGTAATTGTTTATGGCAATTAATGTGACCTTAAAAAATTGTCAATATGCACAAACATGCAAGAGTTTAATTAGGATACACAAGTGACGTCCAAAGGTAAAGGAGGAAATCATCTATATCTTAATGCCTTTACACTGTTTTAGTGACAAAAGATAAAATCATCATATTGAAAGAATTGTTACATTGTCCCAACCAACAAGCATCTTGAAGGAAAAAGTTCATAATTACTAAGATCTCTTTATTGATTTGGAATTTAGAAACCAGCTTGTACCGTCCTATATAGGTGTGGTTGGTTGGGTGATAATCTCTTTTTAGGTAATATTTATTGTCAAAAGAAGTAAACAAGCATCCGAGGTGAAAATCCTTTGTTCGGATTCTAACTTGTACTCCTGTTTGAAATCACCTCCTTACCTTGCAACGGGTTTTTCTGACTTGATCATATAGTGGAGAGGAGTAATAGAATAAGAGAATAGGAGAAATTTGAACAAGGACTTGATCATTCAATGGAGAGGTGCTGCTGGTTGACTCTGATTCACCAAAATCAACAATAACTACTGATGAAGACAAATGAAGGAGCTGCAGATTTCAGCCGAGCTACTCCATGGTAGAGTGGTTGATCTTCAGATCTTGTTGGTGGCTGCCATAAATGTTGTGGGTGGCCTGTCGATGGCTATGAAGACTTTGGTTCTCTCACTGCATCTATAAAAGGATAGTGTATTGGAGGGGTTCAAGTGTGGCAATTAGAAGAGAATGAAATCAAAGTGTAAGCAACAGAGTGAGTGTAACTGTGAGTAGAGTGAGAATGTTTTTTCCTCCTCCATTGTCGTAATATTTTAGTTTCTATCCATATAGTGAAATCTGCTACCCGTAGACATAGGTGCATTGCCGAATCACATAAATCTTATGTTTCTATTTTCCATGTGTGTGTTTGGTGTTCGTTAATGGTCTCACAGGCACAACAAGAGGCATTTTATAATTAGAACAAGGGAAAATAGAAATCCAAACAAAGTTACTTTGACTTGATCATGTAGTGGGGAGGAGTATTAGAAAAAGAATAAAAGAACAGGAGATATTCGTACAACAAAAATCCGACCAAATAATTTCCTCTCATAAATATGCGCTTTGTATCATTTTTTAAGAGGCTTTAGTGAGGTCTGATGAAAATTTTAAAGGTGCATGCAACTAGCTACCCACACTACAACATATAAAGGTTTTAAGAATTTTCCCTTTTAAATGTGAAAATTTTATTGTAAAAAATTTGAGGAGACCAATTTCAGTTGTTATGTGCATCACCAATAAAAAGTTATCTCAAAAAGTTAAAAAAGAAGACATTTAAAAATAAAATTTTGAAATGTCGCTAATAATTGCATTTTTGTTGACAAAAAATTTGATGCTAAAAAACTTGTACTTTTTAAGACAAAAATATTGATCCCAAATATAGTAATTCATTAATAAATGTTCAATTTCATTGTTAAAAAATATAACAACACTTTTGACATTTAAAATAATTTACCATTAAAAAGTAAATAAATTTTATCATAATGAAGTCTCTCTCAGTCCATCCTGATCCTCCAGCTTCATCATTAGTAGGACATGTTTAAGAAACTGACCTCTAATCTATAATCATTTACACATCAACCATATGAAACAGATCTTCTTGTTACTTTATGCTTTGAAAAATAAAATGATTTATAATGGTTTTGTTATTATGAGATTATGTGCAAGACGAACAGGGTCTTAAAATGGTTTTGGTAATGCATTAATTAACTTGCACATACAACCCTTACAAAGCATTAATTAAATGGGCACAACCTTACCAATTACAAAACATGAACTCAAATTTTTTTTTTCAGTAATGCTAGGGATCATGAAAAATATATCATGAATATTATTATGAAAGATTCTCAACCTTTGGATTACTCATACAATAAAACACCACACACTAATCAAGACTAATCAAGGGATGAAAAATTTTCATGATGTATTTCATGATATATTTTTCATGATCCCTAACATTACTCTTTTTTTTTTGGCCTTTTAAGTTAGTCCAGAAGTGCCTGTGTTTCAAGAAGCCTGCCTAAAACTTTTATTTACACTCACGGTGTATATCAATTCAATTTCAAGAAAAAATCAAATTAAAAAGAGCATTTAAAAAAAAATAGAAGGGTACTTCTATACCCACCAAAATTATTTGGATCCCATTATTTCAAAACACCACCAATAAATTTTAAAATTTGTAAAAATTCTTTAGACACCTCGACTCTAATTAGGAGTGTGTGTGGTGCGGTTTAAGAATAAAATTATAAACTAAATCGTGAATGGTGAATTGACAAATTGTCAAATTGCGGTTTGGGCTATTTCAATTTGCTAAGAATAATTTTAAACAATTATTAAACATTTGCATAATACACTAATTTGCGTAATATTTTTAATATATATCACACCAACTAATTTTATGTAATATTTTTCATATATCACTACAGGAAATATGGGATTAGGTGGCGTTTTTTTAACGGCGTTTTTTAAAACGCCATTATTTCTAATATTTAATGGCGTTTTGTAAACGTCTTATTTTTCTGTAATTGAAACGGCGCCGTTTCAAGAATCAAAGACGTTTTTTAAACGCCTTGGAATGGTTTCCATTCAACGCCCTCCTTCTCTCCTGTTTCACCTTTATTTTGAATATGATAAGCAAGTATAAGCGAAAATCTCACTCTCACTCTCGCGCTCTCACGCTCTCTCTCTCTCGCCCTCTCTGCGATCTTTCAAAATCGAAGGGCTACTCTCTCTCGATTTTGAAGATTTTCAATGTTCTCTCTCGCCCTCTCTGCGATCTCTCTACAAGTCTAAGATCTTTCAAAATCGAAGTCAGAGCCATTTCGAAGTTCTCTCTCAAAATCGATTCAGATCGGTGAGCTACCCTCTCTTTCTCCCCCCCTCTCTCTCTCTCTGTGTGCTGTCTAAACCCTAGTTATCTCGCTGGCTCAATTGTGATTCAGAGATTCAGAGTCGATTTGTAGCTTTGATTTTACAAGTGATTTGTTGTACATTTTGCATGTATAATTTAAATGTTAATGGTTTTCAGACAAATTGATCTGGCATTTTTATCAAATTAGATATGCTTGGTCTAATCAAGTATGTTTTCTACTTTGAAAAATTAGCAGATTGATAATTTAAATGTTAATGGTTTTGTTTATCATACATTCTCAAACGGTGGAGGCTGGCCATCACTTGCTTGTGCTTTGTGTGTTGTGACTTGCATGAAATTGACTGCAATCTTTTGTTCACAAAACCTATATTATGTCTCTCTGTCTCAATGCGCTACCAGTTTCACGGGACACATGTTCGTTCAAACCAGAGTGTATTGAGACGGGACAAAAATTTTGGAAAAAGAGAATTGCATGCCCTTGAAAATCTATATATAGTTATTACAATTTATCACAACAGAATTCCTTTCCTGGAATTGTGAATTGCTTAATACATTGGTAGCTTCACGTATCAAATACATAGCAATATGTGGGTTGATCTCTTCATGCTTGAAAAAGTGGTGATGCTAATTTGTGTGATTGATATTCATGAGGTTAATTAGCACAGAAGATGAGACAACTTCACAAAAAAAATTTCCCATTAAGCTGTTGGTCTTTTCAATGAACTTGTTTAATGTAATGAAAATTCAATACTTATGTTTTTGGTATTTTTGGGAAGAAATAATGTCTGGGAAACAATACTATTGTTTATATCATAATGACTGTTGTTCGTGTTACCAAACTCTTCCAGACCCTCATGGCGGAGCTTTGTTCACTTGCTACAACCTTTTTTTTCATTTTTTTTTTGTTTATGTTAGCGAGGTAGAATGAGCGAGGCGAGCTTGGTGCACACCATTAAGTCTCATGGAGCCTCGGTGCAAGGAATCACAAAGATGATTGGCTTATATTGTCGCTTCTTGTGGTCACAGAGATCATACTATATATGATAAACCCATTTTATTGCTTTGTTGGGGAGGAAATGATGGTTGACCTCAAATTACCATTGAAGCCAAATCGTACTGTGTGGGCTGTTCTGTGAGTGTCTCTTTTTGATTTATTAAATTTGAAATCGTGTGTCTTTCTAATTTCAATTATATAATTGGGATCTTTCAGATTCGGTTTACTACAATCCTTTACAATTTGGCTTCATATTTATCAACATGTTTACCTTGATCTTATTTAGTGAAATGATCTTGATATCACCAATGAAGAAGAATTATAATATTTAAGATCCAACAAGATCAATTTGATTTTTAGATGAACAATTTGAAATATTAATAGAAGCACATTAAGTTGAAAAAAAAAGAAAGAAAGAAAAAAAAAAAAACGGACCATTTAAAGGTTTTTGATTTGATCTTAAAAGTGAAACTTTTTCTAAATATGCTAATAAACATTTTCTTTATTAGATATATTGCACATGCAATACTCTCTCTCTTTGTGTACACATATATGATATACATATACATGTCTCTTGGAATTCTAAATGAGATTAACAATCGATTTACTAGATATTGAGTAGCAATTGAAACAAATATATTACACTTTTAATAAAAATTAAATGAAATCCAAAAAGGCAAATTCATGTAGACAATGAGAAGAGGACAATTTCATTTTTTAGTTGGCGCATGTTGATTTGTTGAAAGAAAGTACAACTGATGAAAACTTCTTTTCTTGATGCTCAGATCTATTCAATATTGTTGCCTATTGTCGTTTTCCTTTTCTTCTATATTCGCAGGAACAATGTCTATGATCTCCACCACAAAGATATTAGGTAATTATATTTGATGCATTTTAATTTCAATTTGGGAACCCTTTTCTTGCTATTGGCTAATTAGGAAGTGTCTAGTTTGATGCATGACTTGTACATACTTATTAAGTGCAGGCCTCTTGTTCGCTGTCTTGATTACTGGGGTCCTCACTGATGCAATAAAAGATGCAGTTGGCCGGCCTCGACCTGATTTCTTTTGGTGTTGCTTTCCAGATGGAATTCCTGTATGTAGCGTGTTAGATTTATTTTGTGTCCGTCAATCTAGTCTTGCATACCTTGCTTATGTATTTTTGTTTTGTCTCCCCTCCAGAGATATGATGATAAGTGGGGTAATGTCATATGTCATGGTAACCCTATCGATATTAAAGAAGGATATAAGAGCTTTCTGCGTGGCCATACTTCGTGTAAGCAACACTTCCTACTGATATGCTTGAATTTTTATCTTAATCCAAATGTGTAAGAAGTGAGAAGAATACATGTTGCTTGTTATATTTAATTTTTATTATGAATCAAACAATGAATGAAATTTGGGAATATTTGAAAGAGAGATGAAAGAGTTTCTGTATCCTACTTCCTCTTCCTCATATCTAGCTTTCTCAACTTTGTTATATCCTTCTCTCTGTTGCGCGCGCACACACACATTATTGTCTCATATTTTTCTTTCTTTTTTGGTTCCTCTCTTTTTTCTTCTTTTTCTTCCTCAATATCTTCTCTCTACATTCTTTTTACTCCTAATTTCTTTTTTTTCTTCCTTTCATTTCTTTGATCTCTCTAATAATATAGAAAACAAATCAACAGATTATTATTGCTCCATGCCTGTTCCTCATGAAATCTAGGATTTTTCGGAGTTGGAGTTATGAAATTAATTTGGATTTATGAATTAGAATTTTTTGAAAATGAGTTATGCTACTCTTTCAGCTAGCAGTTTCTAAACATTTATCTTTTGGATAGCAAAATCAAAGTAATTTTTTTGACTCTTGAAAGTAGTGTTTATATTTCTACTATGCTAGACAAAAATACCTAATTAGATTTCAAATGTTCTCATTCATTTAATAGTAGTTTATAGTAGTTTATAAACATTTCTTTGTGGTTGAACTTATATGTGTGTCCACCCCAAAAAGAGGCTTATAGATGTGTTTCCTTGAATTTTCTTATAGATGAGTTGGGGGCAGAAAATGTGCTTAATTATGTATGTTGAAACACATAACATGTGTCCACCCATTTATCGACGATATTTACAACCCTTTTGCGGGGTCCTTTGCGGTCTGGGATTTTTATCATGGTACTTAGTGGGAAAATCCAAGCATTTGATCGCAGAGGGCATATATCAAAACTATGCATTGTTTTTTGGCGTTTCTGGTGGATGACTATTGGCACCATTGGCGATGTGTTTCTTTGCAGCTCTCATAGGTTTGTTCTTTGGTGGTAATCATTCAATAGCGAGCAAATTGAATCATATCTGCGATTCGTGTCTTATGTTACTTAAAATATGTATAATTTATTATTGCAGGCCTTGTTGTCATAACATTTTGTTGTCTCTGATTCTTCCCACTTCCAAATGATACTAATGGTAACTTCACTTTTCTAAACAAATATTGAAGGAAAACTGCTCTTTTGATTTTGATTGTTCAATCAATTTGATAGAGTGGTCTTTTTCGCTAGTTTAGTTTTTAAATTATTAAAACTAAATTGACACTTTCCAAATTTAATTTATTCTAGTTCTTGTGAAGCAGGTGTTGAATGCTGGCAAAAATAAGCTTAAATCAATGGATGAGGTCAGATCTCTTTTGAGCTTACGTGCATTGATCTTGAATGGTAGGATCCATCTTGACCAACTGCATCACCTCAGTTTTTAATTTCTGATGTATCTAGTACTTTTGTTGGTTGGAAAATTACAATTTTAAATTTCCTTATTTCCGCTAATGAATCCCCCTTAGCCACCCTTCCCTGCCACATCCCAACTCTGAAGAACAAGTGCTTTTGCAATTTTGCTCTGGTTACGCTTCGATTAGGAGGAGGTGGCTAAGGTGTTGTATATTAATAGCATTGTATATTAATAGCATTGTAAATTGCTAGATGTTGTATATTAATAGCATTGTAAGCGAGGTGACCGTATCTGATTCATTTTATTAGATTCTCTGATGATTAGTTATTGTAAATTAGGAGAATTGGAAGAAGCAAAAACCCATTTTGATAGGCTTATTTCAATGAAATCTGTTCATTTTAGAGGGGCTTGTAATGCTCTCCATGAGGAGCTATACTGATGCTTTATTGGGGTCAATGATCTTTGGTAGTCTTCGGGTTATTGGTGTTAAAATATCTTTGATAGATGGGTTGTGCCTCAAGGGACATTCAAATAAAGCCATGTATGTGTTTGATATAATGCATGAGAGAGGGATTCCATGTACTGTTCATTTGTACAAGTCATTGAGTCATAGTTTTTGTAAGAGAGGATGGGTTGAAGAGGCGGAGTTCTTTGAGTCTGAAATTGAAGTCTTGAGGTCTTTTTATGGATAAAGTAATGTACAGTACTCTTATTAATCAACAAGAGCAAGAAAATGAAAATTGCTCTGATAAATTGCTCTGTTTTTCTCAATTAATCTAGAAAAAAAAAAGAATATACATTGCTCTCTTTTTCTCTTTTTCTCTCATTGACATGAGAGCTGAGATATCGATGGGAACTACTGCCTATAAAGCTGGTTGTTTGTGTATCCTAATTTTGAAGATAATGCAATATGTATCAATGAATTCTAGAATTGAGATGGAAGAAATTGCAAAGTTTCTATACTGTTCAATGGAAGTGTGCTATCCTCCTTTGACTAATGTATTGAAATTTTTGAACTCTCACAGGCGCATCTTCAGGTTCCTGAAGTGCTTCTCCAGGAGATCAAATCTCTTGACAGCTCACTTGTTGAAGAATTCTGGCAAATCTGGGCAGTACTGTTTAAGTTTTAAGGCTATAATTTTGGTGAGTTGTCCAAACACACTGACTATTTTTCTTCTTCTTCTTCTTGCATAATATTATATAGGTAGCTGATTCACTTGAGAAGGGCACTGAACGTGAAGACGAATGTATGATTAGTGAGAAAGAACTCTTTGTGAATAGGTGACAGTTCTTCACATTGGCATTTATATTGGAACTCTTTGTAGATTTATTTCAATACCAAAAGACATGGGGACATTTAATTACGGTGCATTTGTGGCAGGAATAGTAAGGGTGTGTACTACATTACCTTTGTTTTCTCCTAAATGGTTAAAAATAGTTAAAAGCTCTGATGAATTTTCTTTTTTCCTTTGAAGGGTGTTGTGCAGATTTCGACTGGTTCTGACACATTTGTGCTCGCAGAGGGTCGAATGACCTCGAACAACCATTTTAATGAAATTTCTTTGAGGAGGTAATAACTAAGAACTGCATTAAATCAATTCTCTCCCTCTTTATCTTCTGCCACCCTGTCGATGATCCTTCATTTTCTATTTATTTTTTTTGGATTTTATTTTGTGCTCTCCTAATTAGTTACCATGGACTATGTTTTAAATGGTTGTAGATTTGTGCGAAACTTTTAGTTGAGGCTTGAAAAATAAGGTTGAAAACTTGAGAGGAGTGAACCAATGGTCAAGCGATTTTGAGAGGCTTGAAAAGGGCAATAATTGCAAGATAAAAAGAAGAAAGAGGTGGGGGGGAGGGGGGTGTGCAGAACTGGGCATCACACCTAATGTTAGAATTGTATCACACTAATTCAAATTTATCTATATTACAGGACCGACGTTCACAAGATAATGTCAGCATCATCATTGTTGGTTTGGGGTATGCACTTGTATGCATTAAGTTAATTTAATCTAATGTTTTCCATTCTAATCTAATGTGTCAATCTATTGTACTGATATTAACCTTCCTAATTTGGTCTGGCGTGACTTTTGCCAAGAGATGATTAGCAAAGTTTGCCTCGTTAGAAGAAATTTTTGTTTATGAACTGGGCCAAGCTTTTACTACTATTATTGTGTCATTAGGAGTATGGATGTCTTCTCGCTTTCGCACGAGTTCTCAAGCTCGACTTTGTAAATAAATCCTCACGGTTCTAATATATTGTGTTTAGATATATTCTGTAATTGTATATGTATTACATCTTATTACATTGTTTTTTATTTTTAATTTTGTTTTCAAATTTAGTTTATTTATTATTTTAATAAACATCAATTATTAATTCTTAATAATTGTTTATGACATGTATTTTTTTCAACCATATAAAATTAGCACAATTTTCAAAATAAAAAAAATAAAAATAAAGGCTATGGCGGCGTTTTTGAACGTCACTATATCCCTATCCCAACGGTTAGATTTTTTAAATTTATAAATGTCTTTAACGGCGTTTCCAAAACGTCGCTAAATGTCATAGTGACGTCACAGTATAATTAGGACAGGACATTTGGCGGCGTTTTTATAAACGCCGCCTATACTAATATAACGACGTTTTTCAAACGCCATAAAGCTATAGCGACGGCCGCGTCCTCGGCGTTTGGTATTAAACGTCGCAAAAAGAATTAGCGACGTTTTCAGCACATATAGCGGCGTTTTTAAAACGCCGCTAAAAGTCGATTTTCCAGCAGTGTATGTAACACTAATTTGCAATAACTTTCACATCTTAAATTTCTCTCACACTAATTTTTATTTTGATATTTCATAGAGATAAAAACATATATAGGATAAAAGACAGTTTTAGTCCCTAAAGTATGTGTTATTTTTCAGTTTAGTCCCTTAAGTTTCAATTTTGTATTTTGGTACTGAAAATTGTTAATTTTAGTCAATTTAATCCTAAGTCTAACGTTCGTCTACATTAAGAATATGGATAAAAGGCAGTTTTGGTCCCCTAAAGTATACATTTCTTGTCATTTTAGTCCCTCAAGTTTTAAATTTTGTCATTTTGATCCTAAAAATTGTCAATTTGAGTTGGTTCTACCTCAAATTGACAATTTTTAGGATCAAAATGACAAAATTTAAAACTTGAGGGACTAACATAACAAGAAATACATACCATAACAGCATGGGTTAGATCCGACCCTTTCATGTTCTTGGATCCGAGATCCGATACTTTTTATTGTTGTATACACTCCTTCTTATCTTCTTGTTATACGGATTTAGTCATTTAGAGTTGTTGGTTATGTCTTGAACAGGTTAGGAGTTAGTTTTTCAAAGGAATTGCTGTCTATTTCTTTTCCTGTTTGCTCGAGTGATGGTTTGGTCACTCGAGCTGTTTTTGAGTTCTCTCAGTACTTTTGCAAGTCTGCAAAACTACTGGGAGTAGGGTGATCTTCGCTCAAACGGTCATTTCTCCATTCGAGCGGTCTTCTGCAGTTTGCAAAACTTATGGAAGTGGGTCATTGTGCACTTGAACCATGTATTAGTCGCTTGAGCGGTCCTCTGTTTTTGTGTCTTACGCTTAAGCGATGGTTTGGTCACTTGAGCGGTTATGCGTATATTAGATATGGAAAAGGACTTTTTTTTTTGTCACTTTTTCATTTTTTCTCTCTCTAAAACATTTCTGAACCTAATTCCTTCATACACTCTCTCTCTCTAGTTATTGCCTACATACACCCTAATCCATTGATTCCACCACCTTAGTGCTTTGGAATAAGACATAGAGCTCATAGAGGAGATTTATCTAATCGAATAAGATTTTGTTTTCAGCTCTGCCAAACTTCAACATTTGTTCTTTTCTTCTTCTAATCTTGAGGTATGGACTTCTTCAACCTTCTTGTATAATTCTTAACTTAGTTATGTGCTCTTCATCAAATATTGTGATTTGGGAGATGGAAGCTTTATTTGAGGTTTGGTGAAAAATGAGGGTTTTCAAAATGGGTTTTGAGAAAGGATATGGGAGTGAGTATGTTGTTGAGTGTTGAAATATTGAAAATTTCTCTTAAAAATGGGTTTTTGAAAGTAAAAGATATTTCATTTGAAATCATTAGTGTTTGACCTTTGATTAGAAAGGAAAGATGTTGAATTTTGAAAAGACAAAATAAAATAAATATATCTATTGATGATGAGGGTGGAGTTGGATATGTATTATCACTCCAATTTTGAGATTATGAAATTATATTCATTGTTGGAAATTTATCAGTTATATAGATATATTTGTTTTGGGCTATCGAAGGAAGATAGCTTTGATTGTTGTAAAAATTGTTTGAGGATTAGGTTAATTGAAACCAACTGCTCCTACATCTTGCATTGAACATTATTTCATACTTAAACATTGAAAATATATCATTTTGAGAAGAAAAAAAAGTGTATATATACCTTGGTGAATTTGGTTAGGGGGTGTAATTGTGGTTTTATTATGTTGGCCTGTGTGTCCTTAGTGAAAGTCTAGAAACCCGCGCGGTTAAGTGCCAATCCTTGCGGTCATTGGCAGACATGTACCTAGAGATTTCCAGTGTTTTGTATCCACTACCCTATTTTCTTAATTTAAAAAGTATTGTTTATGAATTGATATATATAACTATGGGATTGCATTGTTTTGAAAGAAAAAGTTTAACGTTTTGGTAAATGGCAAGCATATGCATTTATCATATGACTTTGTTAAACTTCATGCGTTGTTTTCAAGTATCTCTATTGGGTTTTAGCTCACCCTATGTGGAAAACAATTTTCAAGTGCTAATAATATGCCTCACCAAGGATGTAGCTTGGGAGGACTTTGGAACCGAGAGCTTCTTTTTGTTTCTTTTATGTAAATAATTGTTGTACAACCCTTGGGCTTTATATGTATGGAGTTTAACTCATTTTTATTGTTTCCAAGCATAGACTTGTAAAGATGTAGCCAGTAAGGCATTAACTTATTTGTACTTTCATTTGTTCCAGTTCACTCACACATGTCATATGCTATAGATTCAAGATTTCGGATTTATGAATATATACATGCATATGTCATCTTTTGTACAGTAAAAGGATATCAATGTAAGGTTAATATTACGTAAGTTTTGTTTTTCCTTTGAATATCATAAGGTGGGTTGTTATTATTATTTTGGAGTGTTACACATACTTGATAGACCAAAATTGTCTTTTATCTAACGATAAAATAATTTTTCAGTTATCAACGTAAACAAAAGTTAGAGGTAGGACTAAATTGATTCAAATTGACAATTTTAAGGACCAAAAAAAAAAAAAATTAAAACTTGAGGGACTAAAATGACAAAGAACATGCACTTGAAGGACTAAAACTGTCTTTTATCTAATATATATATATATATATTAACTATAAGGGAGTTGGATGATTTCTAAAGTAGATTAATTAAAACTAACCTGCAACCAATGGGGGCATATCGGTGCGGATTGAATAGTTTGGTGCAGATTGGGTAGTATTTTGCACAATCCTAGCTCTGATTACCCTCCATCGCCCTCCTTACCCTCATATGCCACTCTAGCCCCTTCCGGCACCACTGTTCGGCCTTTTGCCACCCCAATTCTCTTTTTACTCTCCAATATGAGAGAGAGAGAGAGAGAGAGAGAGAGAGAGAGAGAGAGTAGGGAAATAGAACATACGATTGGGGTTGCAAAGAAGGGACTAAGGTGGCAATTGGACTGCTAGTGGGGGTTGCGAAAATAGAAAGGGTAAAGAGGGGCTAAGGTGGCAATCAGACTGTTAGTGAGGGTTACGAAAATGGAAAGGGTAAATAGGGGCTAAGGTGGGTGGCCGAAGTTGTTGAAATGGCTAGAGCTGTTGTGGTATATGGGTGGATGTAGGGTTAATGTTAGGGTTTGGGAGGTAATTAACAGATGGGGCTCCAAATGGAATTTTATGACTAAATAAAATCGTAATATATAAACATTATGGATATGTAACCAAAAATAAATTATATTTGCACGCCATCTATTGTCTTAGTACACATGATTTACTTAGTACACACTACATACGATTTCACTTTTTAATTTTTTTTCCTTCTCAATTCACACCATAATCTTTCAAATAATACCAAAATGTCCTTATCTTCTCAAAACTAAAACCTTTACCCTAATTGCATCACCTACCGTCATCGCCATCAACCGTTGCCCTTTCTCAGCCTATTTTCCACCTCATTGCCAGCTTCTCTCTCCATCGTCTCACATTTCTTAGCCTCTTTACACCGTCATTGCTACTCATATTGTTGTTTTGGTCCCATCACTACTGCCACAACAATAAACCTCCTACTATCATTACCTTTACAATCCACGTCCGTAGTCCTTCCTCAATTTCTCCTTCCATTGACACCCCCTATTCGGTCCTCTCAATCCCCTTCCGTTATGGCCCAGCCCATTGTTCCCTTCACTGCGACCTTGCGGATGAGTAAGCGAGCGATTTGATTAATTAATCGAGAGAGATCGAACAATGAGAGAGAGAGAGAGAGATCCCCTTTTTAGGGTTTTTAGATTTTATAAAGAAGAAAAATGATGGGGAGGACATGAAGAGAACATCTGAGGAGGGAGTGGTCAGAAGAAGCTAGGGTAGAAAGGATAATGACTAGAATATAATGAGAAAAACTTGGGGGTGGCGAAGTGATGTTAGAGGTGGCAGTAATAGTGGTTGGTGGTGATGATAGTGGTGGCTAGTAAAGTGTGTGGTGTGCAGTGTGAGTAATTTAGAGTATTGTCCAAAAGGGTAATTTTCTTGAATGATACAAAAAATAAATAAATAAACAAACAAATGGTGTGTACTAAGAGATATGATGGTGTACAAATAAAATCACTCATGACTAAACGAGCATTTGGGGTTCTAGTAGCAACACCCAAAATAAAAGAGACTAGGCCTTGTTTGGCATGATTTAAAAAAGTCAAAAAGTTAAAAAGTCATTATCCTATTTAAGTCACATCATCTTATTTAAATCACATCACCTCTCTAACACATCACTTCAAATCCAACCCATATCCAATCCATATTTCATAAAAAGTCAAAAAGTACACTTATTTAGATCATCTCAAACCATCCCTAATTATTACATTTTACTCTTTTAAACTGTCACTCAATATTAGTTCACCACATTCAATTAAAAGTAATAGATTTTGTCAGTTTAAACTATTAATTTATATCAATGTAAACTTTTCACTTATATAAAAAATAAATATATACCTTACACATGACATATTAAATATTGTAAAAACCTTCAAATAACATTTTGCCCACGATAACAACCATATTATAAGGAATCATGGTTGTTGATGTGGGTGGAAGAAAAGAGAGAAAGGGAAAGATCTTTATTGTAATGCTCACATTGGTACAAATTGATAATTTAGAGTGATAAGTATTATATTTTTTAGTTAAGAAATGTAATGTGATATGAGTGATAGTTTCAGGGAGTTAAATGTATTTTACTCCAAATAATATATGCATTTAAACAAATATATTAAAGGGACAAAATATTATTGGGGTGGAGTGATGTTAATATTTACATAATAATTAGATTGAACTAGTTAATTATACTAAATTCGTATTGTAGGAGATTGACACTAATCTATCTTATATTTATTTTTTGGGGTACTTATGTGTAGGTCCTATTAACTAGACTTATTTATCTACAGGTCGTAACTAATAAATTTAACACTATAAAAATAAGAGATTGATAAATTTATCACTATAAATTTATTCATAAAAACAAAGAGACTGATAAATTTATCACTATAAATTTATTCATAAAAATAAAAGACTGATAAATTTATCTTTATTACTTAATAAATTTATCAACAGGACTTAATGAGTAATAAGTCTCAAAAGTAGGACCTATTGGTAGTTTATCCTTATTTTTTTGGGTAAATTATGTCAATTTTTTATTGAGGTTTGAAAAAAAATATATCGAGTTTTATAAGTTTGATATAATTATGTTGAATTTTTTTAAAATTTTAATTTACATAATACTTAACTCTATTTCTATCAATAATTCGTTACTTGTACGAATACAAAATTGTATGACTAAATTACACCGATTTCCTTTTGAGATTTGAAAAAAAATACAACAAACCCCATAGTTTTGGCATAATTAGACTAGCCCCTTTTTTAATAAACTTACATGGAGCAAAATTAATACAAATGGTGTGAAAAAAAAGAATAAACACGAAAAAAAATATACATGATAGCGTAAAAGAGATAATAACATTATTTTTATATTAATTTATCTAATGAACTATAAATGAAAATGGAACTAAGTGTTGTATACAAATTTAAACGTGAAAGGAGCCAAATATTACTATATTAGTATAATTTACCCAAATTATATTATCATCCATATTACATTAAAATGTATATTTTATTATTGTCTCAACAAATCACATGTATTAACTCCAATCATTTTAACCCCTTCTAAAATAAAAATCGTTAATCGTTTCTAGATCTTGGCATGTCAATCTTCTGTTCATTATTTATGTTTATGTTTTTTGTCATACACTACTCCACCCACTTGTAATGAAGCATGATACTGCCGACTTAGGTTTCGTTTGGTATAAAGGTTTGGGTTGAGTTGCGATTATTTTAGCCTTAAAAAAGATAAAATAAGTTTTTTAATTTAAGAAGATAAAATAATACATTTAAATCATAATTATTTTATATTTTCTTTCACAAAAATAAAAAAAATAAAAAAAAACACCTTTCAAATGAGACTTTTTAACTCCAACCTATGCAATGTTTTGGAAATGTAATAAAAAGTTAACTTTTTTGATTTTTTTAAATTTTTGTACAAAAAAAATTAAAAAGTCAAAAAATTAATTTTTTTATTAAATTCCCAATTTATTTTTAAAATAACTAAAAAATTAAAAAAATTAAAAAATCAACCTACATCTCCGACGGAATCTCAGAGGGAGGCTTATTTTACCTACAAAATTCCACCGAGTCACCGCAAGTTGACTCAACCGAGTTTTAATCACAAAAACATATTTCCCCATATCTACTCTTAACCCGCGAATAGTTTCCTTCGTGGTTTTCAATTTTCTTGCGAAACAAACACAACATAGAAAAAAAAAAAAAAAAAAAAAAATTTACGAAAGAGAAAGTGGTACCCCAACGTCTCCCTCACGTTTTCTGCTTTTCCACCCAATCGAAAAGCTTTAATAACCTCTCTTTCCAGATTCATTTGGCCCCACGATTCAGATCTCCAGATCTCTGGTTTTGTGCCATTTTTGGTGCTTCAAATCAAAGGACTAGTACATTTTCTGATTCTGATTCTGATTCATGGCCGGTCGTTTCGATTCTAATCCTTTCGACGAGGAGGAAGTGAATCCATTTTCAGTAAGTTCGATATAATTATGTATATACATATTTATGTACAATGTAGGTATTAAAGGGAAATTTTAAAAACTAGAATACTTTTACGTGTGGTTTTGCAGTGCTATGTATATTCTTTTGACTTAGATTTGATGGTTTGAAGCATTCTTGGTTTATGGACATTTTAAAATTTTGCTGTATGCATTTGATTAAATTTTTTTATGGTTGATTTGGTTGTTTGAATTGCCAGATCTGTGTATTGGATTTGATTTTGTCTGTGAATTGAAACTCTTGTTGTGGTTGATTTGAATGGCTTCCCAACTGTCTGGTTCTTTTTAATTAAAACTATCATAATTTAGTAATGTGCTGTTTGGCTGCTGAGTAATTGTAGCGAAAACAATGAAAAAAAACAAAAGTTGGAAATTGAATTTTAGAAGTTTCCAATCAAGGAATTGGGAAGTAAATAATCTCCAGCAAACGAGCCTGGTTGAATTATTTTGTGTGATTGAACTGAGGTTTAGAATTTTTTGTTTTTTTTTTTGGAACTTAAAAAACATGAACATTCTTTTCTTCTCTTTTCCTTGCTTCCTCAGTAGCCAAATGGAGTTGAATGAAAATTTTGTAATTGTTTTAGTGCTGTTTTTTATTGGGAGAAATTTGAGTTATTTCTGTAGAGGGAGCTACTTACTATACCGAGTATATAATTTTTTGGAGGTAGGGAAGCAACTTCAAAGTATGGATTGTTTGTTTCTGAGTTCTTCTGGTTGTCGATAGTCTGCCTTTGAAAGTAGAATTGTTCATTTACCTGTATTATGCTGTAGGCAAGTTGTGTTATCTTGTGGTTGACTTTTGCTTAAAGAAGAAACGGTGTATGTGTAGACATATATGTATGTCTACCGTAAATATATATAGGGTAATTTACAGTTTACATAAATACATATGGGGTAATTTGCACTGACCTCCCTAGAAGTTTGGAGAGAATATAGCAAATCTCATAGTTTTGACATAATTACACTGACATCCTTTTTAGTAAGGTTAAAAAGACCAAAATTAATGTAGATGGTATGAAATTACAAAGACTCACAAGGTAAAATATACATTTCAATGTAAAATAGATGATACTACCATTTTTTTCATTCATGCGACTATTGAATTTCTGATAAAAAGGGGGCCAAGTGTTGTATGAATTAAAACCTTAAGGGAACCCAGTGTAATTATGCTAAACTTGTGGGACTTACTGTATTTTCTCCAAACCTTAGGGGAGATCAGTGTACTTTACCCATATATTTGTATGCTATGCTATTATAAGGAGATGACACCGTCTTGGTGTTACCTCATTTATAAAGTCATGTTGAGGTTTTTATTCCAGAATGAACATATCATATATTCTTCTTACCATTTGGTGATACAATATAAGTTACTTTATAATAGATAGTTTGGATTGTAAGTGTTCTTTTTATGTGGAATGAAGAGCTTGATGTAATCAACTTGATGAGAAAGAGAACAGAGAGAGATAGTTAACTAGGGGGACAGTGGACCAGTTGACATTGGGAGAGGCTCTCTGATCTGATCTCTGGCTCTCATGTGCCAAGTATGTGAGTCATAGCTGGGAATACAAAACAAAAACAGACGAGTGTGAAAAAGGCAGCTCATGGATTTTCTTGCACAAGTTGTGTGTTGTATACATATCCCAGATTTCCAAGTTCTTCACTCAAATTTTTTTTATTTATTCTTCATATGTGGTCAATCAGAGTCTCAAATGTGAACAACTATTGTTGATCACGGCTATGTGTCCCCACACTTAGTTTTCTCATCCATGTCACTCCCTCAACATTTATTCCTGGTGCTAGTAAGTAAGACTTTGTTTACTTTTGCTTTATCTTTGAAAAGCAAATAGGACTTTGTTAGTCATATAAGATCACCAAATCTGCAAATGTTTATCCTCTAGTGATTGTATGGAGCCTAATATTTTGGTGATCTATTGTTCAAAATTTAAATGTTGGGTTTGATATGTTACTTTGGTATTTTGTTCTTCTCCTTATTCACATGAAGTGAAGATTGTACTTTTTTAATACTTTGCATTTATATGTAACTGCATTATGATTAATGTCAGGACCAAGCTGGTCGAGGGAAAGGTTCAGGTCAATCAAACTATGGTGGAGGTGCATTTTATATGACAGTAAGCTAATTTTTCCTTGATTTTTGTAGTTAATTTTAATTTAAAATGATACTCCATTTTTTTGGAAAAACTGAGACTAAGGCAGTTTGTTTTGTTGGAACACTTTATGGAAAAGCATACTTCTTTTTCCTCTGCTACATGTCCTTAGAATAGTGCGTGTATAAATACATCGATGTTGAGTTAATTGTGTATTGAGATAACATTTAAACCTGCACATGGACTTATTTCCATATTGATTAACATGAAAGCCTATGTAGTAGAAGACAAGTATGTAGATGGTTGTTCCTATCTTTGTTGTCTATTTAATCCAATGATTAACATTCTATAATTTTTTGTTATATATATTTAGAGAACGCCCATGAAATTCCAAATGATGCAGAAAAAAATTCTAGAAGGGTACAATGAGTTAGAAGTTCTCCGATACAAACAGCAAAAGATTCTAAAGAGGCTGAACAAGGATGCAATCCCCAAAAAATTATTTTTTGTCAAACAATATATGTTTCCTTCATAATTTTCATTCAAAAAAATATTTAGTGTTATCGAAAAAGATCCATTTCCTTCCATTAACAGCATAAATGCTGTTAAGTTCTAAAATTATCAATCAAAACTCACATGAGAAGTGTTGGTCAGCAAGTACTACATCAAATCCCAAAACAAAAAAAATAGTTACCAAAATATAAACTGACCTAAAATTAATTACGTGATACTTCTATACCTAATTTACAGAAATACCTGAAATAACAGAATTATGACTTAAGAATGAACTAATTCCTAATGGTTAAATGCATGTGTGGGATTCTTGAAACTTCATTAGCATCTGGCTGCTGCTAATCAAGATGATTTCAGTCTTAGGTTAATTGAAAATGTTAACTCTTAACTTGTATCCTTTTATGTTAGTAAGATTATAACCTTTCATGTATATGATGTGTTCAATTCTATATCTCTCTCTTTTTTTCTTTTTTTTGTGTGTGTGTGTGAATCTGTATGCTTATTTGTAAATAATCATGTTTGCGTGAGGCTGTGAGGAATACTATTGTTGACTTGCTGATGACAAAAAAGTTGAAATTGTGTGGAAACTTTTGGTTGTAAGATTATAATGCCAACAATTAGGATGAAGGATCTTATGAACAAAATGCGCAGTATGTTGTCTATGTGGACAATAGTTCAACCTATCAAGTTTAAATAGTAAAGGACACAAAGAATGTCACACATATAGTGATCTTACTTATATATACAGTAGGTAAGCAGTGTAACAGCTACCTGCAAGATTTTTCAACTAAAAAAAATCATATATGCTTTCTAAAGTTTTGGATGGCTTAGAAGCTATCATTTTGATCTCTAGCTTTTGAGTTCACCTTGACCATGAAATTGGTATCTAAATTCTAAGCATAAATTTAGATTTGTTGAGGATATTGTGCCATTTTTCCTAGTCATAGAATCAAATCAAGTTTTTGGAGCTTGTCTGTGTTGTGCAAACGAAATCCTTTTTTTGAATTAGCTAATTCAAAGCTTGTTAATTCTTAAATGAACCAATTCAAGTTTTTTGTATGCGTTAACCTAAACTTTTTTCAAATCCTTCAATTTTACATTAGGTTTCCTATCTCTTAAAATAAATGATCAAATGTAAAGTTTCCATAAAAAAAGCAAATTTGTACATTTTTTAGTTATTTCATTTTTTTTTCATGACCAAGCACCATATACTTATCTAATTCGTGAATTAATTGATTCTAAATTGCTCCATTCATATTTTTGGGCACAATTAGAAAGTGCCTTAATGTTTTCATTGGAAAACAGAGTATCATTATAATCCATCCTTTTAGCTCCTTGTTTAAATGATTGAACTATCTCCAAAAAGTCATCATTTCCATTTTATTGGTGTTATCATTTGAACTATTAACTAATTTTTATCTTTATATATATGATTTCCTCTTTGGAATTGTCAAAAGTATTTCTATGATTGTCTTTGTGGTACTTATTTTTTATTAATGACTATATTTTCATCAACTTGTATTTGTTTGAGAGTCACTTTTGAAATTTTTGACAAGTTTGATTGATGTTTAATTGTTGTGAGATGTGTAACGTTCTAGATAATATCATACACATTTATATCACTAGAAGAGGATATGATGTTGGTTGAACATATTGAAAAGTGGGTGAGTGCATATTTGATACATAGAAGTATGCCTTTGAATATAGGCTAAGAAGTACGAACACTTCTAAGAAGGCAACGTGTTGTGTTTGACACCGTGTCCAAGACTAACACGGCACAACACTCTTCAGACACTTCCCATCACTTAGATACACATGAAATATATTATAACTAACTTTGAATAAAATAACTTGGAATCCAATGATAAAATAAAAATAATGCAAATTAATACCTATTCTACTATTGTCTTAGGTTTAAATATTCATATATATGATATATAATAATTATTTATCCTTATATATGACATATAATAAATATATAAAATTATATATTTTGCATCATGTGTTGCGTCTTACATAATTTGAAAATTCACGTGTTGGCGTGTCCATGTTGTGTCACGTGTCCATGTTGTGTCACATGTCCATGTCTATGCCCATGCTTCTTAGGTTATAGGGTTTGATTTTTTGTAGATAACCACTTATCAAAGGGAAGCAACAAAGATGAGTCTGTTCACAAGTTTGCTTTGAAGAAATTATTATGGTGTAAAGTAGAAAAGTCTTGGAAGTATTGGATTGTAAGCAGGCAAATTTGACAAGGAGCTTTGTTATGGGGCTACATTTTTCTCAAGAAAATAATTATGGTAGTAGTGGAAAGATTTTGAGGTGCTTTGATTAAAGACAATGGAAGAGGAGGATAGTCAAAAAGTACATGGAAAAATCTAATATGAAGGTACATAAATATATAGCTTTTGATGAGGTGTTAGGAGAGGTGAACTTCTTTTAAAATTAGGATGGAGCATTGTTGGCAATGATTAGGCCATAGTGGTGGTGACAATGGTCGTGATGATGCTGATAACAAGTTTGTGGTAAGTGTTAAAAGTTTTAGTTATTGTGGCTCCTAAAGGTGATGACTTTGTGGAATGGAGAGGCTATGGTTTTACTTTTTTATACATTAGATGGTGTTGGCCTAAGAAGAACAGACACTTTCATGGAGGCAGCATGCTGTGTTGGACACCGACACTCTACAGACACTCTGTAGACACTCCTGAAGCATGTTAGACACTTCTTCGACATGTCTTAATTAAAATTTTAAATTTATAATATCATACACTTTACACTTTGTAGACATTTTGGTGACACTTTTTGAACCCTTCAAATGCGACTTATGTGATGAATCTTATCGTAGTAAACAATGTTATAACTTGTGCACTCTAGATATGTTTTAAAACATTTATAAGATGAACATATCATGTACATTTCAATGTTTTTACTATTATTTTTCATTCTTTAAATGCAATTGTTACATGAATGATATCTTCATGTTTAAGATTTGGAATTTATGGCCTTTTAATTTTAATCATTATTATCTTACTTTCTTTTTTATTTTTTCATTACCTTTGAATAAAATATTCATATATTTGACATATAATAAATTTATAAAAATATAAAATTTGATTTTGTCCCATGCATATTGTGCCCTGCATTTTTGAAATTGCCGTGTTAGCGTGTTTGTGTTGTGTGTCCATGTCTATGTTACTTAGGTGTTGGCACTAGTAAGATGGTAATAATAGTTTGCGAAAATTGATGGCAAGGTGATTAGGGCTATGGCAGTCATCAATTGTCAAAGGTGTTGGTGATGGCGTGGAGTCCTAGGATTGAATGAAATGGTGGTTGGTTTGTATTGACTATGTTTTGGAGGTGGTCATCTTCTGTTAATTGTGATGGTAATGGTAGTAGTAATGGCTAGCCAATGGTTGTGGTTGTGGTTGTAGTGGGATCGTAGCAGTGAAATCATTAATTATGTATGGTGTGATTGGTTGCAGTAAACTTATTGGTGTCAATTCTGGATTTTCCTTGGTGTTGGAGGTGGCATTGGTGCCCATTTGGGTGATGAGTTGTGGACATAATGAAGTGGCGGTGGCTATGGCAGTTGTTAACTTATGGGTGATAGAAGCAGTGTTGGCAAACATAATGTTCTTAATTGAGCCTTTGAGGTAGTTGAGGTGGCAATATATTGTTAAAGTAGTTGTACTAATACTGGTGTCTTGTTATGAACAGTGCTAGGTAATGGGAATAGTTTGTACCGTTCAATGTGGAGGCATTTGCTGTGGAGGTAGGTCACTAAAGGTGGTGATGATGGTGGTGGATGAGTAGGTAGTGTGGTTGTCTTTAGTTTCCTGTTTTTGATTTTCTGCTTATCAACCCTTTTTAGCAAGTATTGTATGTGATGCCTTTGTGCTATGAAGATTATTCAAGTTCTTTTTATCACAAAAGCTCTTTTTTTTTTTTGAAACACTTTTTGTGAAGGCCGTTGAATTGGTTTTTGGTGTATAGTTGGCTCTCCTTTTTGTATATGGGTTACACTCCATTGGTGCTTCTTTCTATATTATTCTTATACACGAAAAAAAAGAAAAAGGATTTCTGGTGGAATCCTGGTCAATAATGCTGGGTACACTTTTAACCTGACATTGGAATAAGACATCTCAGATTCAAATCTGACTGCTAATTTAATTATTATTATTTCTTGAACCAAATGCTCCTTAATATTTTTCTTACGTGCTTATTTTGTCTTGTATGGTCTATGTGATTTATTTTTCCTGTCAAAATGCTCTCTCATTGTCATAATTGTCTGTGTTTAGTTAACTTTGGTTAACTTACTGCTTTGTTCTTAAGCAACATTGTGCACAATGTTACCAAAAAACGCTGATAACCTAGCAAATTACATTTTGGAACACATGTTCCAAAATATGGTATACTTGCATTCTAAAACGGTAAATTTAGCGATCCAAAGTGATCCCAAATGTTTTTTCCAGTATATTTCCTTTTATCAAATATTATGAACTAAAATCTAAGGTGAGTGAAGTTTTGGCATAACAAAACGTCAAAAATGGGTCACAATACTCATAAAAATGTCAACCTGTATGATCAATTTGAAAAAAGAACATTTTATTGGGTGTCTAATTGTTAAAAAAAATTACTCTAGATTAGAAGTACCTTAAATTCTTATTGGATGTCTAATTGTTAAAAAAAATTGCTCTAGATTAGAAGTACCTTAAATTCTTAGTGTAAAAACTATACAAGTATACATCACACCACAATTATGTGGCGTATTGCGTTCCCGTTCCACATATTGGAATTATCCATGTTCCAGGTAACATAGATTGTGCATTTAAGAGGCAATTGTGGTTGCATAGGAAATTTGTTCTTCATACATGATCATGTATTCTCTTGCTTGTGGTTTACTAAATTTTGTTCTTTCTGAGATAACCAGAATCCTGGAAGTGTTCCCCCTGCTACAAACTCAAGGCTTTCACCACTTCCTCCTGAACCTGCTGACTATGATCGTGGTGCCACTGTTGATATCCCTCTTGATAGTGCAAAGGTAAATTAAAGTTCCAAAGATAGTGGATTGCATACTTGCAAATTTACTCTTTTTTTGTTTATAGGACAGTGGACTTTGCTAATTTAATTATCCTATGCTGGAATCTAGGATTTGAAAAAGAAGGAGAAGGAACTCCAAGCTAAAGAGGCTGAATTGAGGAAGAGGGAGCAGGTGCTTGCTTATACTGATTTACATTGTAGCTGCTGTATATGATCTTCTTAAAATAAGTCTGATACACTACACTTTAAAATTTAATTTTTATTTTTTCTGATTTCTTTTGAGTTTGCATGTAATTGTGGTTTGATTTGAGAGATCTCTATATTTATAGTGGAGGTGCTGTCAGTCATAGATTTTAGCTGGCAAACAAAAATTCTTAGCTGCTAGTTCATAGTGAGTAGGTGGTCAAAAAAAAAAAAAAAGAAAGAAAGAAAGAAAAAGAAATAAACGTAGCGCTATTTTTCTATGTTTTTGTTGTGGATTGGATTCCATGTAGATCTCTCACATCCTTGTTCTATATTTGGACACGAGAAATGCTAGAGACCCCAAATTCACCCAAAATGATGAGGCAATGGAGTTGGGCTGACGTACTTGAGTTTGTGACAAATCGAAAGTTAACACCTATTATGCCACATCATTGTGGGTCAAATTAGGGAAGCATTTTTTGGGGTCTCAAACGTTTTCCATTTGGACACCATAAGTGCTCCATGTGGCATAAATATTACATTTTCTTTTTGTTCACTTCCAAGCATAATCCATCCTTGTGGTAATCAATTATCAATTTTTATGATAGGAATTGAAAAGGAGGGAGGATGCTGCGGCACGAGGTAGTGCTATTATCTTAAAAGTTTGTATATGAAGGAATCAAATAGGTTGATTTGCAATCCTGTAATATATAGCATAACTTGCACCTTTTGTTTGGCAGCTGGAGTCATTATAGAGGACAAAAATTGGCCACCATTCTTTCCAATCATTCATCATGATATTACAAATGAAATTCCAATCCATTTACAGAAGGTGCAGTATGTTGCATTCACGACGTTGTTGGGTATGTCAACTTTAACTATTTTTTTTTTTGGCATTTAGGTTCAGTTTTAAGAATGCCTAGATGCCAAAGTGAACACATTTTCTTCTCAGTTCCTTTTGGATGGGATGAAAGAAAAAGCTTGCTGAAAATTTTCTGACTGCAAAGGAAATGTAATTTTTTTTTTCTAGAATGGAGGGCTAAACTAGGGTTAGTATTTAGTAATTAAGAGTTTTATCGTGAAGAAAAGGACTATTGAAAGGTTAATTACCATAGTAGGATTATGTGTCGTGTGCTGGAACTAAAATCAAAATTCAATAAGAATAAAAAGAATTGAAGAAGCTCACTCAAGTCTTCTAGGAATCTCACAAGTAGAAACTGATGTAGCATTGTAAAAAGAGTGCAGAATCTGTATAGAATCATTATTGACTTTCAGTTTTTGTATTTTATATACAAGAGTCCTCTAGAAGTATTTTTTTAAAAAGCAAAAGCAAGTTTATCTTCTTTTTCTTGTTTTTGTTTTTTCATAAGCACTCATAAATTATTCATACATGCCTGCGTTTGTCGTCTCCCTACTGATGGTGATGGAATTTCACAGAAAAGAGTTTCTAATAACCCCTCTGAATGAATTTGTTTATAGAAGAGTCTTTGACCCATTCCCTGTTGCCGCTTGACCTTTGCCTCTATATTCTGTTTGCTTCTTGCATTCTTGTCCACCACATTTTTTTTGTTCACCACATTTTTTTTGCTCCCTTTAATCTAGCCCACACTAAGGACCTATTGATAAGGTCATTGTTACTACTATTTTTTGTGATTTTATTTTATTTTTTTCCAAAAGAAAAAAATATATGAAATTACATACCCTCTCTCTCTCTTTGTGGCTTTTTTGGGGGAGGGGCTTAGTTCGTCTACCTCAACTACATGTTCTATGCAAAACCTAGTATTACAATGAAATTATTGCAAATCTCCTGATTTTGGAGATATTTTTTGGGGTAAATTACGCTCACCTCCCTTGAGGTTTAGGGAAAATACAGTTAATTCCGTACTTTTAACATAATTATACTGACTTCCTTTTTAGTATGACACTGAAACTAATGTAGATGGTGGATAGATATTGAAAATAAAGACAAACATACATTTTAGTTGAAAATAGATGATAACATCAATTTTTTATTCATATGACTAACACATTACTGATGAAAAAAGACCTAACTGGCATATGAATTAAAACCTCTAAGAGAGACTAATGGAATTATGTCAAAATTTTTGGACTAACTGTATTTTCTTCAAACCTTATAGGAGATGAGTGTAATTTAGTGTCTTTTTTTTTTTTTGGGGAAAATACTTATTAGTGGTTTTTTTAAAAATAAATTACAAAATCATGAAAAATATATGAATTTACATATTAAAGTTTATAATGAATACCACTTGTTTGAAAATATTTTTGAAGTGTACATTGGAGTGGTATTTCCCCTTTTTTTATGGCAATAATTTTAAAATGGCGTCAAAAAATTGATGTGAAATAAAAGTTAAAGACATTGGTGCATTACCATCTTATATGTTGGGCTACTCAACTGGTATACTTTTCCTATGTGCCCTTGAGAAGCATACCATCTTTGGTTGATATTTTTGTTGCCAATATGAATCTTGTGTTCAACCAATTAGGATGACTCTTCTGGAGTTGGGTTGACGTGTATTTTGTTTACTACATTGCTTTTAGTCTTTTCCTAAGAAGCATGGATAAAGACATGTGACATGACACAGATACGACATGAACACGGACACGCTGACACGTTAATTTTCAACAAATACAGGACACGACATGTGGGGGACACATGAAATATATAATTTTATATATTTATATGTTATATATATATATAAATATATTATTCAAAGATAATAAAAAATGCAATATGACACTAATTCCTATAAATTTGTAGGGGTTTTGTTTTATTATTGTATCTTAAGTTGTTTTTGTCAAACTTATAATTAGTTTCACATGTGTCTAATCGATAGACATGTGTGTTTAAGCAATTGACACATGTGTTCTCTAAGTGTCCAAAGAGTGTCCGGGTCTTTAAAAAAATTTAAAAAATAGGACACGCTTTGAAGAGTGTCGAATACGTGTCCTAAGAATGTTGATGTCCGATACGGACACGACACGAATACGTCACTTTCTTAGAAGTGTTCGTGCTTCTTAGGTCTTTTTTATTATTAAAAAGTTCTAGCAAGAAACCACTCAGTGAGTTGAGTTCTTTTAACTGCATTACATTTGCAGGCTTGGTAGTGTGCCTTCTATGGAATATTATAGCAGTTACCTTGGCCTGGATCAAAGGAGAAGGTTGGTTTGGAACTACTTTGTATGACCTAAACCTCTTTATGACATGTCACTATCATATGTATGCCATTCTTAATTTTTCTTGTCTTGTAGGTCCAACAATTTGGTTTCTTGCTATCATCTACTTCATATCAGGGGTTCCAGGGGCCTATGTGTTGTGGTATCGTCCACTCTATCGTGCTATGAGGTAATTTTCTATTCTCTCTACTTTTCTCATGCGCCATTGTTGGCCATTAGGCAATTGACTGGTAAGATGTATCATGTGCATTTTGTAAGGGGTATGAAATTACGGGCCCTCTACTTTCTTTGGATTGATCCCAAAATGTGTATTTGTGTGTTTTGTAAGATTTTGTGGGTTGAAACTAAATTGGATAGTCATTGTTGCGAGATTATTTCATTTTTACTCCTATACTTTGTCACGATTTTTAATGACGCCCCAAGACTATTATTTTCACGCGTACCCCTATACTATTTAAGTTACTATCAATTTTGCCCTTGCTGTCAGATTTGAAACGGAAAAAGTTAAAAAAATTATATTTTGGCCCCAAATTTTAAGTGAAGAAGTAGAAGAATGAGGAAGATGGAGGAGAAATAAACAAAAGATGAATGTTTTGAAATTTTCAAAGTTAGGAGAACTTTTGACATACCGAAACCGCCCATTACACGAATAAGTGAGAAAGCGAGGTAGTGTAGGACGAAGTAGAAAGTTAGGTGAAGAGAATGGCGAAAGAATAAAGTGGAACCGTGAAGAATCGAGAAAGATATGAAGTCCAAAAGATGGCTCGAAGAGAAGTCAGAAATGGAAAGAAAAGTCTTACTTTTTTTTTTATTATCAACTTTCGGAGCTCTGGCGACATGTAAAAAGAAGAAGAATGAGATATGTGTGAGGTGACACGAAAACTAGGCTATAAGATGAATCCAAGGACGTAAAAATGAGGTGAAACGGAGTTATGATGAAGAAGACACAAGGGCTTGAAGTGGTGGTGGTGGTGGTGGTGGTTTGGTGGGTTTTCATCTTTCTTTTGAAATTTGGGGCAAAAATGTAATTTTTTAAAAACTTTTTCCGTTTCAAATGTGACGGCAAAGGCAAAATTGATATGATTTCAAAAACTTTGGAGATAAAATTAAAATTAGTCGAAGTCTGAGGGTGTAATTGAAAATCGAGGCAAAGTATAGGAGTAAAAATGAAGTTTTCTCAGTTTTGCAACCTGAAACCAGCAAAATGTAGTTATTAAATGAAAGCCCTGCTGTAACTGAAACTAAAAAGATACAGAGAAGAACGTGCTCTTAATGGACCAGTATTGATAATGCTGAAGTTGATTAGCGAGTAACCAAAGGCTTGAGAGTGAAGTTTATATTGATGAGGGTCAGAAACAGAAAATTCAACTTTAAGAAAATTTTTATGCTAAAATTGGTAGATGTTTTGATGTGCTGGTCAAATACGGAAAATACGTTTGGTATGTCAATAATTGTGAGGATGATTGTGTTCCTTAAGAGCATAAATAATAATTTTTATTCGAGCCTTGATTTGTTGACATGTCAATGAATGTTTGAAAGATTAGGTCCATGAAACACCGACACTTCAAAATTGGTGTTGTGTCCGTGTTAGACATATATGGGACACCGACATGCAGGGGACACCTGTGTCCAAGTGTCGGACATGCCATGTGATGTGCCAATTTTTTAATTATTATTTTTTTGTAGGACTATGGGGACACTTAATGGAAATTGTGTTTGGATACACCTCAGGATACCTTAGTGAGTTTCTTTTTTTTCATAAGTTTAGAAAGATGATTTGGCGAAAGTAAATGAAAATAAAGAGGGAGGAAAGTGAAGGAAAAAAAAAACACATCCACATATAAATTGATACCTCTTATGTGTCCTAAAGTTATATTCATATACGTAGCAAACATATATATATAATTTTTGTCGTATCTCTACTGTGTCCATATATTTTTTCAAAATCACTGTGTCGGGTGTCCATGCTTCTTAGTTGGGATCTATTTGTAGGACTCTTTAATTAAAATCCTTTTTAGGCTATCTATGAAGCACGGGTACTTCGAAAACCATGCCGTATCTGTACTGAGTACTTACCGGCATATGGTAGTATGGTACTTCTGCATACATACCGGGTATACGAAACATGTACTCAAATATTT
This sequence comes from Camellia lanceoleosa, assembly GCA_025200525.1. Classification (NCBI taxonomy): domain Eukaryota; kingdom Viridiplantae; phylum Streptophyta; class Magnoliopsida; order Ericales; family Theaceae; genus Camellia; species Camellia lanceoleosa. The sequence goes on along the minus strand of CM045762.1, from coordinate 87,119,958 downwards.
TTTTTTTCTTAATGTTTGGCGTACCTAGATGTATCTAATATATACTCAAGCCAAGCCGTACCGTACTTCAGTTGAAACAATGTTTTCTTCTACTACAGAGATACAACTTCTTTCACTAGACTTTTTATTTTTATTTTTTGTTTTATGCTTAGCATGATTTTAAAATTAAATTATGGTTTGTAAATTATTTAATATATTGACATTTAATTTTACTTTATACCTTTATTTTTGGCATTAAATGTTAATTATAGATTGGATCTTAACAAATTAAACTATTTAATTAATTTTTGCATTATCTAAATTATTTTTTATTTTTTTACAAGCGTACCAAGACGTACCCATATCCTAATTTTTTTTTTAAATTTTACCGTATCGACGTACCCGTACCCGTACCTGTGCTTCATAGTAGGCTATGGACCTGTGGCATCCTTTTATTTGCTTCACCTCTCGTATACCTTCCAGGGTAAGAATAGGATGACGAATAATTGTACAAGTAACGTCTGTCATCTAGATTTGATATTTGGGCCACTATTTACATTTTTGGTAAATTATTGTCCTTCAAAATTGGGATCTACTCCAAAATGCTCTTTTATATAATTGTTTGTTAACTCTTCACAGGACTGATAGTGCTTTGAAGTTTGGGTGGTTTTTCTTGTCTTACGCGGTAAGATTTTGCTTCCTGTTGCTCTATTTGCTTTCTATGTTGAAAGTTTTCCGGAAGCCTCATTTTTGTTATTTTTTCTTATCCATGCAGTTGCACATTGCCTTCTGTGTCTTTGCTGCAGTTGCCCCTCCAATTATTTTTAAGGGGAAATCTCTCACGTAAGTTTTATTTCAGAGATTTTTGTGAGGTATACCTTCTCAAAATTCTCAGAGTTATTTCTAGTTGTTTCTATTGGGAACAATGAAGAATATTATTGGCTAAAAAGGAATTAGTGTTTTAGCGTGGATAACTCTATACCTATGATGACACTATGCAAACATGGATGGGGAAACATGAGAATTCATGACAACCTCAATTATTGATATAAAACTTTTGGATTTAGAATTTTACCACTCTTTTGAGTTCTTTTGTAATTGTTTGCCCCCCAAAAAATCAGAAACAGTGCACTTCTCTCTGATTTGTGGTGGCTCACTAGTCTCTCCTTGGCAAATGAATTTTGATCACTTGCATTCATCACATACATTGCTCTTAAAATTTGTTGGATATTAATGGCTAACAAGGGACTGAGATTGGACTTGAATCACATGCTGGTATACTACAAAGCACGGGTACTCTAAAAATGGTGTCGTACGAGTATCGGTACGGCGGTACGCGTACCAGGTATACCGAATACATGTCGGGTACGGCAAATACATTTGCGTACGGCATGGGTACGGCGAGGTGAATTTTTTTTAATTTTTTTACAGCTGCTAGAATTTGTTGCAGCCTATATTATTATTCTTTCAATTTTGAAAATATCAAGTAATTTATTTCCAACACTCTTTACCCATGAGTCATGGTTTTGCTTTCTTTTGAATCCTGTTTTAGACAATCCAAAAAGAAAAATAAAGAATTATACAAGCTGTTCTCTTTTTAGTTTTGATATTGAAACTTTGATTTGTATGTTATTGTTTAGCTATAAATTAAAAAAAAATTGACATACCCCAGCCATATCCCGTACCTTACTTTTTAGAGAAATTGCCGTATTAGTGTACCCGTATCGTACCCGTACCCATATCCGTACCCGCACCCGTGCTTCATAGATGGTATATCACCAATGGAATGGATATTGGATGAGACATTTAGAGCCCAGTAGCAGCATCTAGTCGACCATCATTGGCTGTTCCTATTTGTGTTGAATATCATTGCCTCCAACTAACAGTGAGGAAATCATAACCATCACATTTTCCTGCATCATAAATCGAGCCACCTAGAGACTGCTTTTGGTGGGGCCGAATCCACTTTGAATTTGATAAATCCATTGCTTTTGAAGTATGTGTTGTAAGTTGGTGTTTATTTTGTATTCTACAACTGACGTGCATATGATCCAAATGTGTGACAGGGGAATCTTGCCAGCAATAGATGTTCTGGGTAATCATGTTTTGGTTGGGGTGAGTTTAAGATCAATGAACCAGTTTAATTGCAGAAAATTGGCATTCTTATTCTATTTATATTTAAGCTAAGTAGAAATCTTATGCATTTATTCTCGTTTTTAACTGGAGAGAGAGAGAGAGAGAGAGAGAGACCTTGATTATCTAATGATTTAGTTAATTGCAGATTTTCTACTTTATTGGATTTGGATTTTTTTGCCTGGAGTCAGTGATAAGCATCTGGGTTATCCAGGTTTGTTAATTTGATTTCAATTTCTTCTCCTTCCTAGCACTCATTTTGTTCCCTTCTTGAACTTTAATTTTATTTTTTCCCAATATATGCAGCAAGTTTACATGTACTTCCGAGGCAGTGGCAAAGCTGCAGAGGTGAAGCGTGATGCTGCAAGACGAACAGTGATGGCAGCGTTATGATTTGTGGCACCCAAACGACAATTGCAGACAGACAGATTCTTTGGTTGGATAATGCTCTGTGAAATTGAAATCAATCACTATTCTTACAATTTTCAGTGCCTAGTCTGGTATAAAGTTCATTCATGTGATTTCTTAAATATGTATCAAAAAGGCAGATCCCTGGCAAACAAATTTGTTTAGGACAATGGTAGTTTTGCTAATCATAGTCACCGGCTACTTTGAGGCCAATCTTTGAAACATTATTGTTTTTAAGATTTTATTTTGAAAGGCTATATTTTGTTCAATCTTTTTACTTGTGAATTATTGTTTAAAAGCATTTTAACCTTTTGAGTGGCTACTCCTAAAGTACTCCTGTTGCTGCTGTTGAAGTCTTTTGTATTTTTATTTGAGTTTTAATACATGCTCCAATTTTACTTGAGCAGGTAAACAATCTGATTGAACTTTTGTATGTTAGCATGAGCCAAGATCTAGGTGCTGAAAGAAGCAAAGAGGTTTGTTTGGGTTACTTGAATTTCTTTTGTTGTCACCATTTTTAGGTATAAGAGAAGCATACCATGAATGAACTAAATTTTGGTTGTAGGGGAGAGAAGGGTAGTTAGAGAATCTCCCATGAAATAGCTAAATTTGTTTGTGAAAATGTGTTATGTAGTTAAAAATTATAAAAATGAGACATAATTTTGTATGTTATAAAGTGTTTGTTAGTTTAAAGAGAGCGATTGACAATGATATAATTATAATTGAAGTGTGTTAAAGTATATGTTAGAGAAGGGTGATGTTCACTTAAATGTATATAAATCTGTATATATAGATAAAATGATCAAAAATTAACCACAAAAAAAAGAAAGAGAAAAAAGAAAAAAATATAGTGGCACTCTCTCTCTCTGCCAATTGTGTCGTCACAGACAGGACTCTGTACCAGTGAACTACAATGTTAACAAAAGCTTTGGAGAGGAAAAATTGTGTTAGTTTGATGTCACAATTTCTGACAGTAATGAATTTTTAAAAAGCTTGTTGGAGATGCCTTGTGCTTTAAAAGCTTGATCACTCTTACCTCGGCTAATTAGTAGTATTCTTTGTTTTTCAGGAGTTGGACATAGTAAAACAAGAGTAAATATCATTTTTCTCTTAAACTATCACGTGTTTTTCATGTTAGACTTCCATATTTTGATTTTTTCCAATTTAGTACCTAAACCTTTCACAAATTGATCAATTAGACTTCTGTTGTCACCGTCTGTCTAGAATTAGACGGAATGTACTGACGTGGCATTTAAAATTTTATTTTACCCCCCAAACTATATCTTAAAAATTAATTTATCTCCCAAATTAAAAATCAATTTGCCCTCTCAAACTATACTTTAAAAATTAATTTGCCTTCCACATCAGCATATTCCGTCCAATTGTGGACGGAAGGTGATGACAGGGGTCTAATTGATCAATTTGTAAAAAGTTTAGGTATTAAATTGAAATAAATCGAAATATGGGGGTCAACGTGAAAAACGCGTGATAATTTTTTTTTGGGAGGGGGAGGGGGGGAATGATATTTACTCGTAAAACAATAAGCAGCAAAAAAAAAAAAAAAAAAAAAAAAAAGCAAAAGAACATAGAAAATGTTATGGAAATACTATTGAGGGAAAAAATTTCTAATATTTAAATTGATTGGTTAAACTATATAATCAAAGTAAGTTTAATTTTTTGATTATATCCAACTGAAGCATTTAGAACAATATCTTCTTCTGATTAGGAAAACACATAAACGATGTATATACATACACATATGAGATTATAAAAGAGATGTACGTTCCTCTTGTCCAAATCCTAGACCAGCAAGGGAGTGGTAGAGAACTTCTCTCTAGTAATTTTTGGCATCCTTTTAGCGAGATGTAAAAATACTTTCAAAGTGTAAATTTTGAATTTTAACATCGACAATCTTCACGAACTCTCAAATTTTGTGCTCAAAAAGTGGCTTCAAATGGCAAAACGCGCGTCGTTTTGGTAGTCAACAACAAAAAAAAAGCCAAAAAGCGCGTCGTTTTTGCATTTTTTGTTTTTGTTTTGCTTCATTTGACATTTTCCTTTTAACATTTAGGAAGAGGAATTTGAGCATTTCTCTCTTGATTTTCTGCATGAATTTTTGGATTCTTAGCACATAATGGTTCCTTTTTCTCTCAATCCTTATATATGTTGGAAAAATGGTTTGTAAACCATTAGTAGGTAAATGAGAAATTGACTCCAAAGTGCACCATTTGAGTATGGTTTTAAGACAAAATTTATTGAATTTAAAATTTGATTTTTATTTAAATAAATTTTTTTTGGGGGGTCAAAATTGAATCGAATTCGATACAGAATCATGTCTGTTCAATTGCACCTATTCATTGTAAGAGTTGTGTCACTTCATCGAAAAGTCATCACAAACCATTCGAAAAGCCACCAATTTTCTTATATAAGCAGGCCCCCATTGCATTCATTAAGCATCAAATTCATTTGGAGTTTTTCTTTTCTTTGGCATCTGTACTTCTTTTGTAAAAGAGAATTCTGCACAGTAAGGTTCGCTAGACTTGTAATGGTAGTGCTACTTCTGCAAGGTTCGATTATTGTTATCTTGGGAGACAATAAAATCTTGTGAACATTGTAGCGGGAGACGAATTTGTCTTACGTTATGTTTGGTTGGAGGATTTGGAAAGAGATTTGGAAAGGGAAATGAAAAAATATGTGAAATTATGTGAAATATTTGTATATTTTATTCACATTTCACCTACTTTTTTCCTTTTCGTTTCCAAATCCCTTCCTAAATCCCCAAATCAAATATAGCGTTAAGGAAATTATATCCAACACAAATCTTGATCAAATTTGGTTTCATTTTCAGATTTATACAATCTAACTGTGGTTCTTGATATATTGTATGGTTTGATTTTATCCAAACAATTTACGTTGTTTTCAACATATGTATTGTAACGCCCCCAAAATTTCGATCCATTTTGTAATTTAAAAACTTTAAGCATGCCCTATTTTATTGCAAGAAAGTATTAAATATGAAACATTGTCTGTTACTTGAATATTCTCTTCCTTATTGAACTAATCCCATAACAGTACATATTATGTTCATAAAACATATCATAGTTCAAGAAGTTAGAGAGAAATCAAATAAATATGCCCTAGTGGTGAACAAGTCTTCAAGGGCATTCCCTTGATTACACAAAACGATGGACATCAGTCCCAAAACACAACATAGCTTCAGAGCTTCAATACACAACAATCACTGAGCCCACATGCTCCATGCAAAAGTCTTCACCGTGTTATCACTTGAGTAGAGTCACACCATCAGTTCCTAAAAATTTGTTAGTTTGGGGTGAGCTAATGCCCAGTAGGAAACACTATTAATGGGGTATATAAATGATCGAGATGCATATAATCATTTTATACACGTGTTAAGATAAAATCTATGTTTTTCCCTTTTAAAATTTATGATGCTCAATGCATGATTCCGTTTAAATCTCATCTACAACAATAGGGTAGTAAATACGTTATGACGTTCCAAGCAAGAGCTATAAAACCATACACACATATACAGATTTATATATTGAAAATATTTTCACATCTGTTGAGTCATGAAACAGAAGGCTTGTAACGCTCCAAAATAATTACTATTATTCATACTCAATATCAAGACGTGCTCACAATGATAAATAAGTTATCTTTCATTGATTTACGATTAAGCTTTACAAAAGAGTGATATAATAGAAAGACAAGATAAAAGTTAGACAAATAAGAAATGCCCTAAAGGCTTATATCTTTTCAAGATGATACTTGGTTACAACAAAAGTAAATACAATAAATACACAAAAGAAGCTTTTGCTCTAAGTCCTCCCAAGCTATTGTCTTGGTGGAGGTATATCATTAGCACCTGAAATGTTTTTCCCACATAGGGTGAGCCAAAACTCAGTAGAGATAATCCAATACAGTATATGAATCTTAACAAAGCTATAAGGTGAATACATATGCAATGCTCGTGCCAAAACATTTTACATCTTTTTCCAAAACCATGCAATCCCAAGTTAATATCATGGTTTATAAATCATTTCCTTTACAATAGAAAATAGGTTTCTTTTACAATAGAAAATAGGATAGTAAATCACACTATGGGAACTTTAAAACAATACAACTTTTCCCGAAAATTTTGTCTAGAGGAAACCATAAACGGAGACCCATGTCAACATAGGCTATACAAATACTACTATGACCATTTCACGAAAATTTTGTCCGTGGGATCGACATACATGTATACGCACAATTTTCGGGACTTTCATCCTAGATACATAGGTTAACTAATTTGAAGTAACAATAACTCTTTCCTATATTCACCCATTTTCTCAAAACAATAGCATTTTCAATGTATAATTGTGAGATAATGCTCAATGCAAATGAATAAGAAAAAATAGTTTCAATTCTCCTAATTCACATACAATTTCTACAACAATCATAGCTATCCTCCACCGATAGCCCAAAACAGATATTTCTAAATAGATAATTAATATTCCATAAAGATAAACTTTTCAAATTTCAAGAGGTGAGTGATAATACATATTCAACTCTACCATCCTCATCAATATCAATCCATTTCGATAATTTCAACATCAATTTTATCATTTATACAAAATCAACATTTGAGGCATTTAGAGAGAAATTCATTTTTCTTTCCAAAATCAACCCAAAATATCAAAATCAACCATTTTCACCCAACTTAACATTATTTCCAACATCAAAATCATTTCCAAGAATCTTTTTTTTTAAAAAAAAAAAACCCCTGTTTTTATTTTTTTAACAAAAACCCTAGATTTATTCCAAAAATTCCCAAAATCACACTATTATTTAGAAATCACAAATAACTAAGTTAAAACTCATAGAAAGTGCGAAGAATCCCTACCTCAAGTTTTAGAAGATGAGAAAGAGAAAGTGTAGGAAGCCCAAGACACCAAAGACTGAATTTGCTCCTATTAGAACGAAGCCCTCGACAAGCTCTACATTTTTAATAAAGGCACACGGGTGAAAAGATCGACGAATCTAGGTATATTTGAGGGTAATAGATGAGTTTTAGAGAGAGAGTGAGATATATTAGGGTTTTGAAATGTTTAGAGAGAGAGGGGTGAAAAAGTGACTCAGAAAAGTGTTTTTCTGAACTGATATATGCACAATTTGCTCAAGCGCAAAATGTGTCGCTCGAGCAGCTAGACACAATAAGTTGCACCACTCGAGCACAAGAAACCTAGTTCAAACGTAGAATACAAACTCCCAGTAGTTTTACAGACAAAAGATTGTCGTTCAAGCGCAAGAAGCTTTGGTCGAGTGAAGAATGCAAACTCTCAATAGTTTTACAGACCTGCAAAAGTACTGGAGGTTCACAAAGATTGCTCGAGCGCAAGAAGTGTTGCTCGAGCGAATAAACAAAATTCTGGACAACAACCGTTTGAAAAACAAGTTACCAACATGTTCCAAACACTACCAACACAACCCAAAAGCCAAACTCAAAGAGATATAAGGGGAAACAAGACATAAACAACTGTATAAGACAATAAAACCCCAGATCCAAAACATACAATGGGTTGGGTCTAAACTAGAAACACTATAACCTCCCCCTTTAAGGAATTTCGTCCCCAAAATTTAAACCAAACATTAAAACCAAGTTTAAACCAATTACAACAATGATAGTCATTCAATTTCATCATCATGACCCATCCACCGGTTATATATTCTCATTAACATGATAAACGAGTTCTCGATATTGAATATACAATTCATCTTTTCAAAACATATACAATGTTTATATGTCATTAACATAACAAAGTTTTCAATACATGTTCAAACATCAATAAATAAGTCCGAATATTTCTCATGGATTTCCGCTTCATGCTTCCAAGTGGCCTCCTCAACCCTATGGTGTTGCCACAACATTTTTACCAATGGAATAGTCTTGCTTCGCTAGACTTGGTCTTGAGTGTGTAAAACTCTAAAAGGTCTCTTCTCATACGAGGCATCCTCATTTACCTCTAACTCCACCCAGTCCAACACGTATGATGGATCGGGCTCATACTTTTGGAGCATACAGATATGGAACACCCCATGAATCCCGAAAAGTCGTGGCGGTAATGCCAAACAATAAGCAACCTCCTTAATCCCCTCTAGGATCTCAAAAGGCCCAATAAACCTAGGAGACAACTTCTTGCTTTTCCTAACCTTATCAAACCCTGTTTAGGTGATTTCTTTAAGAAGACGTGATTTCCCACCTTAAAGGATAATGGTCTCCCCCTACGGTCAGCATAGCTCTTTTGATGACTTTGAGTCGTAACCAACCTCTTACGGATAAGTGCAATCTTCTTCGTCGTCTCCCGGATGAACTCTAGACCCAGCATTGGTGCATCACCTATCTCGACCCAACACATAGGAGATCTATATAGTCGACCATACAAGGCCTCAAACGGTGCCATACCAATACTCAATTGGAAGCTATTATTATAAGCAAACTACACTAAGGGCAAGTGCCTCTCCCATGACCCCTTAAAGTCAAGGACACAACCTCGAAGTATATTCTCAAGGATCTGAATAGTATGCTCTGATTATTCGTCAGTCTGAGAATGATAGGCGGTACTAAAAGTCAACCTAGTGCCCAAGGCATTCTGTAGGCTCTGCCACAACCAAGCCATAAAATGTGGATCTTTATCTGAAACAATAGTTATAGGGACCCCGAACTATGTCCCTAATATAAAGGTCAACTAAATAGTCTACCGAGTCGCTTGTGCGCATAGGTATAAAGTGCGCTGACTTGGTCAATCGGTCAAGCACCACCCAAATGGCATCATTACCTCATTGAGCCCTTGCAAGACAAAATCCATTGTGATGTGTTTCCATTTCCACTCGGCTATAGGCAAGGGTTGTAACAAATTCCCTGGCCTCTAATGCTCGGCCTTCACTTATTGACAAGTAAGACACTTCGATACAAATACGACTGCGTCCTTCTTCATCCGCTTCCACCAAACTGATGACTAAGGTTGTGATACATTTTTGTGCCTCCCAGATGCACCACAAGGCGTGAATGGTGAAACTCTCAGAGTACTTTCTCCCGATAGGAATCCGGTACAAAAAGACGGTTAAGATATCTAACACTCGAGTCAGAATACATGTTCAAGTCTCTTTCTACCTTACCACTGGAGATCTTCTCCCAAAGGGATTTTACCTCAAGGTCACCCCTCCGTGCTTCTGTAACTCAGCTCACAAGTGTAGGTTGTGCAACTACTGAAAACAAAGCTGCCAATTCAATAGACTCATCAAGATGTAAGTCCAAGTCACCAATAGCACCCAACATCTCCCATTCTCAGATGGCAATACAAGCTACACTACTAATGGATTTCTTACTCAAGGCATCGGCCACTACATTGGCCTTTCCCGGATGATAGTGCAACTCAAAATCATAGTCTTTCATAAACTCCATCCACCTCTTCTGCCTCAAATTCAGATCTTTTTGTGAAAACAAGTACTTCAGACTCTTGTGATCAGAAAACATCTCAAACTTCTCACCATAAAGGTAATGCCTCCAAATCTTCAAGGTAAAGATCACAACTGCTAGTTCTAAATCATGGGTAGGATAGTTCCTCTCATATGTTTTCAACTGATGCAAGCCATAGGCTATTTCCTTCATTTTCTTGCATCAAGACACAATCCAAACCTTCCCATGAAGCATCGCAATACATAGAATAGCCCAAACCACTCTCCGGAATAATAAACACTGGAGCAATGGTAAGTTTAACCTTAAGCTCTTGAAATAACTTCTCACAAGTCTCACTCCACACAAATTCGATTCCCTTTCTCGTCAGTCTAGTTAATGATAAGGCCAATCTAGAGAACTCCTTCACAAATTGACGATAATACACAACCAATCCCAAGAAACTACAGATCTCAAAGGCATTCTTAGGTTGTTCCTAATGTTGTATTGTTTCTATCTTGGATGAATTGATGGTAATACCCGGCCAATCCCAAGAAACTACAGTTTTCGAAGGCATTCTTATGTTATTTTCAATGTTGTACTGCTTCTATCTTGGATGAATCTACAGTCACTCCTCTTTCGGATACCACATGGCCTAAGAAATTTACTTCTCTCAACCAGAATTCACACTTCTCGAACTTAGCATACAGTTTGTGGGCTCTAAGTAACTCAAGTACAACCTGTAAGTGTTCCTCGTGCTCCTCCTTAGAGGGTGAGTAAATCAAGATGTCATCAACAAAGATGACTACAAAACGATTTAAAAATTCACGGAAGATTCGATTCATCAAATCCATAAACACGGCTGGTGCATTGGTTAGCCCAAAAGGCATCACTAGGAACTCATAATGGCCATAGCCCGTATGGAATGTCATCTTCTAGATATCTTCCTCCCTTACCCTTAACTAGTGATAATACGACCTCAGGTCTATCTTGGAAAAGCAACAAGACCCTTTCAACTGATCAAATAAATCATCTATACGAGGCATTAGGTACTTGTTCTTAACAGTTACCTGGTTCAACTTCCGGTAATCTATACAAAGTCGCAATGCACCGTCTTTCTTCTTGGCAAAGAGAGCTGGTGCTCCCCAAGGCAAAGTACTAGGGTGGATAAAACCCTTATCTAACAATTCTTGGAGTTAAATCTTTAACTCACTCAATTTATATGGTGCCATGAAAATTGGTGCTGTGCCAGGCACTAAATCAATAGAGCATTCAATCTCCCGGTGAGGTAGCAAACTAGTGAGATCCTCAAGAAAAGTATCTGGGTACTCACAAATTACCCTTGGTAAATCAGTTCAAACTTCATCGCACTCACAATTTAAGAAGTTTCCAAGAAGGCAACTAAGCTCACTCTGACCTCGCGGATTACATACTGGCAATGAAGCTTTATCGACCCTGTCTCCCATGAAATAAAAACAATCACCACTCAAGTTATAATAACCCTTTGACGGTAACAATCTATGACAGCTTGATACGATGACAACCAGTCTATATCCAATATAGCATAAAAAATCGACATGTCAATCAACAAAAATGCAAAAGGAAGTCTGCGATCGAAAACCTCTATTTCACAATCCCGACACCCTTGTTCCAATACAATCTCACCACCAACAGGTGACTCTATACTGAGTGGAGATGCTAACCGGGGAAATTCTAATCCCAATGCTGACGTAAATGCAGATAAGATGAATGAATGGGATGCACCCGTATCAATTAATACATTGGCAATAAAATTACACAACAAGAAGTTATCTCGTACTACCGAAGGCGCTGGCACTAAGTCTGGCGTAGTAACAACATACATACGCCCTGTAGGTCTCTGCTCCACCTGCTCACCCCTCGGAGCTCACTCCACCTACTTACCCCTCGGAGCATAAGATTAATACACTAACTAGGTCGAAGAGACTGTCTAATTGGCCCTCAAGGCCTGAACTAACTATGTAGGCTGGTGGCTCTGAGTTTGCCTTGAACTAGACGCACTAGGTGTGCTGCCCAACTGAGGGTAAAACCTCTTCATATACCCTGACTACCTACACTGATAACAAGTAGGCAATTTCCCTCTCCCCTAACTCTGGCTCTGAGAACAAGCCGTAGGTGGTGCAGACTGTTGCCTTCCTCTTCTTTGCGGGCAAGCTGGAGACTTGTGACCTAGCTGGCCACACTTGTAACAAGAGAAACCTCCCGTATTACCTCTCCTTGAACCTGAACTCGGCATAGGAAAGGTGGACCTAGATTGTACTACCTGGGACTGCTGTAGGGTGGAACCTCTCTGCCTCTTACTATCCCGATTCTCCCCCTGAACCTCTTAACTGCTCCTGAAGCCTCTCATCTGCTCCTCCTCTGCTTGAACTACGGTCTCAAGATGAGTTACCGCCTATACAAGGCGTCCGTAGTCCCTAATCATTGACCCAACTACTTTAAAAAGAAGCTCGATCCTCAATCTCTTCTCGAACTCAATACAACAGCGTTTTTCTATCGCCACGAGTTTTGGTGCAAATCTAGAAAGGCTTGTGAAAGTTGTCTCAAACTCGGCTACAGGCAGGCTAAGCTGCTTGAGCTTCAGAAACTGATCTCTCAACTTCTCCCTAGTAGTGGGAGGCAATAACTTGTCCTGGAAGGCGTTGATAAAGGCCTCCCAAATCACCCCCATACGCCCATGCGCATACTTCTACCATTGACCCACATCTCCCTTCAACTGGAGGGATGCCAAGGTCACTCTCAAATTGTTGTCCTCGATGCCAAGCATCTCGAACGTCTTCACCATCTGTTCTAACCACTTATTCGCCTTCAGTGGCTCCTTAGGATCACCCAAAAACTTATCCGGATTCGACCGGAAGAACTCCCTCTTTAAGAAGGACAACCCTGCTTCAGCAACTTGGGCTTAGACTTGATTCTCAGCCTTGAGAATGTCCATAGATTCCTACAAAGCTCAGGTCATCTCACAGGCCAAAGCACCATGGCTTGCTAACCAACTGGTTTGGTTACATTGGCCTGACCAACCCTTTCCTCTTGTGCCGAAATCTCATCCGGTAAAGGCATTTCATGTCTTCTAAGCCTACCATGCCTACCACCACTACGTCCATGTCCTGACATCCTAATAAAGGTAACAAAAGAATAGCACATTTACAAATGTACCGAAGCTAACTCACTTGCGTCCTAATGCGATGGACAACAGTAATTCACTCCACATAAGCACGAAGTCACATAAATACATACGAATTTCCTTCCTAGATAATGATCGTCCTATGGCATTGCCAGAGTTCTAATTAAAAACAACATTGATCAGGTGTTGCTTTAATAGGACTTCTAGAAACCCGTATACCCAACCAATATCTTAGGAATTAAATCCCATACCCATATAATCACATAAGCATGTTATCACATAGCATTACAAGCATACAAATATCTCTATCAAACGAGATAAACCCATTGTGGTAAGAACCACTTCTCACATACCCAAAGTATTTAAATCCAATATGCTCTAATACCAAGTTGTAATGCCCCGAAATAATTATTATAACCCATATTCAATATCAAGACGTGCTCATAATGATAAATAAGTTATCTTTCATTGATTTACGATTAAGATTTACAAAAGAGTGATATAATAGAAAAACAAGATAAAAGTTAGACAAATAAGAAATACCCTAAAGGCTTACATCTTTCCAAGACGATACTTGGTTACAACAAAAGTGGACTTAAGTCTAATATAGTTAAAGCCCTTGGCTTGTACAAAAGTAAATACAGTAAATACAAAAAAGAAGCTTTCGCTCTAAATCCTCCCAAGCTATTGCCTTGGTGGAGGCATATCATCAGCACCTGAAATGTTTTTCCCATATAGGGTGAGCCAAAGCCCAGTAGAGATAATCCAACACAGTATATGAATTTTAACAAAGCTATAAGGTGAATGCATATACAATGCTCATGCCAAAAAATTTTACGTCTCTTTCCAAAACCATACAATGCCAAGTTAATATTATGATTCATAAATCATTTCCTTTACAATAGAAAATAGGGTAGTGAATCACACTCTGGGAACTTCAAAACAATACAACATTTCTTGAACATTTCGTCTAGAGGAAACCGAAAACCGGGACCCATGTAAACATAGGCTATATAAGCACTACTATTGCCATTTCATGGAAATTTCGTCGACGGGATCGGCATCCATGTATACGCACTGTTTTCAAGACTTTCACCTTGGACACACAGGCCAACTTATTTGAAGTAACCACAACTCTTTTCTAGATGCACCCATTTTCTAAAAATAGTAACATTTCCAATGTATAAGTGTGATATAATGCTTAATACAAATGAATGAGAAAAAAAAAAAATTTCAATTCTCCTAATTCACATGCAATTTCTACAACAATCATAGTTGTCCTCCACTGATAACCCCAAATAGATATTTCTAAATAGATAATTAATATTCCATAAAGATAAACTTTCCAAATTTCAAGAGGTGAGTGACAGTACATATCCAACTCTACCATCCTCATAAATATCAATCCATTTTGATAATTTCAACATCAATTTCATCATTTATACAAAATCAACATTTGAGGCATTTAGAGTGAAATTCCTTTTTTTTTTCACCAAAATCAACCCCAAGTATCAAAATCAACTATTTTCACCCAACTCAACATTATTTCCGACATCAAAATCATTTCCAAGAATCTATGTTTTTTAAAAAACCCCTCTTTTGATTTTTTTAACCAAAACCTTAGATTTGCTCAAAAAATTCCCAAAATCACAACATTGTTTAGAAATCACAAATAACTAAGTTAAAATTCATATAAAGTGCGAATAATCCCTTTCTCAAGTTTTAGAAGACGAGAGAGAGAGTGTAGGAAGGCCAAAGACACCGAAAATTGACTTTGCTCCGATTAGAGCGAAGCCATCGCCAAGCTCTACCTTTTTAACAAAGGCACACGGGGTGAAAAGATCGACGAATCTAGGTGTATTTGAGGATAATAGATGAGTTTTAGAGAGAGAGTGAGATATATTAGGGTTTTGAAATGTTTAGAGAGAGGGAAGGGTGAAAAAGTGACTTAGAAAAGTGTTTTTACGAACTGATATACATACAGTTTGCTCGAGCGCAAGATGTGTCACTCAAGCGACTTGACATAACAAGTTGCACCACTTGAGCGCAAGAAACCTAGGTCGAACGCAGAATATGAACTCCCAGTAGTTTTATTGACAGAAGACCGTCGCTCGAGTGCAAGAATCTTCGTTGGAGTGAAGAATGCAAACTCCTAGTAGTTTTACAGAACTGCAAAAGGATTGGAGGTTCACAAAGACTGCTTGAGCGCAAGAAGTGTCGCTTAAGAGAAGGAACAAAATCTAGGCAATAACTGTTTGAAAAACAAACTACCAACCTGTTCCAAAAACAACCAACACAACCTAAAAGCCAAACTCAAAGAGATATAAGGGGAAACAAGACATGAACAACTGTATAAGATAATGAAACTAGGATCCGAAACATACAATGAGTCGAGTCTAAACCAGAAACGCCATAGCAATATGATGCTCAATGCATGATTCCGTTTAAAATCTCATCCACAACAATAGGGTGGTAAATACGTTATGACGTCCTAAGCAAGAGCCATAAAACCGTACATACATATATAGATTTATATATTGAAAATATTTTCACATTTCCTCACTCCTGAAATGGTAGGCTTGTGGACACCTAAAAACTTTTTTCTACATTCGTCCGATGATAAGTTTAAGACAAGGAAATTGGGTAACTTGACTCCCCGCACAAGTACCAATACAATATTGTAGCTTGCTTTTCGTGCTCCTTTCGGATACGATAGCCCTACAGTTCGGACTCGCGCGGTTCTGAATCTAATTTCACAAGTGCAATGTGAAATAGATAAACACAAATGAGTCCAAATCTAGAAAATCTTTTGGAAAATCAATTTTGAATCAAAATGCCAAAAATAGTCTGTTTTGCCAGATTACAAAGTCGCCACCTAAATATTTTTGAGAAATTTAGGAAACCCATGTGTAGCTTGACTTTTGTGCTCCTTTCGGATATGATAGCCCTACATCTCGGACTCCCTGTACCTTGACTTTTCGTGCCCCCTCTCGGAAGAAGAATAAGCTCTACAGTATCAAACTCCTGTGGTTCTGAATATGATCTCAAAAGTGCAATGTGAAATAGATAATCACCAAAGAGTCCCAATCCGGAAAATCCTTTGGAAAATCGATTTTAAATCAAAAAAATGTCAAAAATTGACTGTTTTTCCAGATACAGAGTCGCTACCTAAATATCTCTGGGAAATATAGGAAACCCACGACTAGTGCCAAAGGCCATGTGTCCGTCATCACCAAGATTGTCTCGGCTCGGAAACTTAGGTACGAGAGGGAAAGGTCATGAATTGAGCACCCCCGCTCGCTCGATCAAAGATCAGCCTCTACTAATCATTATGTGATTTTTATCTACATTATATGCTCTTATTCCGGTTTATTAGGCTAATATTATTATTTGATGTGCACACACACAAGTATAGACTAACTTGCAAAAATTGGAACACTTGATTTCATGTTTGTTTGGAAAATTGTGTCGAATATGTACCACTTGAAAAAGTGGGCTCAAATGTACATGAATCAAACTATCCCAATTCAAGCAATTAGCCTTCATCCACAAGCATTCAAGCAGTTTATCATTTAAGCAATTAGCCTCATAGCGAGCATGCTAGACATGGCAACATCAACATGCGATATGCTAAAGCGAGTAAAGGCTCACCTAGTATTCCAAGCCAAAAGAGAAACAAGTTAGAAAAATGCATGATTCCTAACTATGCGATATTACTAATGTAACATATGTGATATGCAACTAATAGGCTCGGCTACTAATATGGCATATGAATCAATTTGATAGCATGTGGTCTAAGCACGTGTTCAAAGAAGTGTTAAACTACAATGCAAGTTAGAATGATGAATCGAGCCTCAGTGCATGCAATACAAGTGGATGCAAACATGAAAGATGCTAAACAAAACAAGATATTCTAAAGCTAACCATCATAAGCAAGTAAATAAAAGGGAGAAAGACGTGGAGTTGGAAGACATACACATTATTACAACATTGCGCTCTCACGAAGGAGAGTTCGAATAAACTAATTTGCCAACTAGTTAAAGCTAAGCTAATTAATTAACTATTACAAAATGAAATGAATAACTTAGCTATACTACTTAACTAATTATTACAAACTGAATGATGCTAACTATTCTAGCTAGTTATTACAACAAATTAATCAACTATTCTAGCTAACTATTTTAATGAATACAACATGAAAAAGAGTACTAAGCTAGCCATTCTAATTATTCTGCCTCGAGAAATGAGGAAAGCTTATGCATGCATGGACTTTTCACCCGAAAAAGCCACAGTTTTTGCTGCCAGATGCCTTTGTCACACAATAGAACAGTTGCACTAATTTCCACCTCAGAACCTGTTCTATTTTGTTTCAAAAGTTGTAACATGCCTGAGGGGTACCCACGCGCGTTAAACAGTTCAGACTCCCGAGATCTCTTTGATCTCATGTCTCACGAGTGCAATGTGAAACATAGATGAGAGTCCAGATTTGGCAACTTTTATTGAAAATCCATTTTATTGCCATTTTGTCAAAAATGGACAGCGTCATCAGATCTCAGAGTCGCCACCAAATATTTTGGAAAATTAGGAAACCCATGACTCGGTGCCAAAGGCCACTGTTCGTCGTAACCAAGGATGCATGGCTCGGAACCTCAGGGATGAGAGGGGAAGGTCAATAATGAGCACCCCCGCTCACCCGATCAAAAGATCAGCCTTTAATAAACCATGATATGACTTTTATTTTCTTTATATGTTTATGTTCTGATTATTTTAGTAAATCCTAAAATTTACTATGTGAAGCATACAAGTATAGACTAGTTTGCTCAAATTGGAACAATTCAATTTCATGTTTGTTTTTCGAAAAGGGTTTGAATTTGCTACTTGACAAAGTGGGCTTAAAGTTTGTGAATTTGCAACTGCAAAGTGGGCTTAAAACGTACATTTATTGAATCATTCTAATTCAGGCAACAAGCCTTCATCCACAGGCATTCATACAGTTATATCATTTAAGCAAATAGCCACATGGTAGGATGCTAAACATAATAAGAAAATCACACACAAATGGGATGCTAAAGCATAAAAAAAAAAAACTCACAGAGATATCGACGTCCCTCGAACAGCTACAAAACAAAGTTAGTAAAATATGCATGATCTTATATACAGAATCCTAATGCAATTCACTCATGAGATGCACTAAAGACTCGGCTTCTAGAATATGGCATGTGAATCATCTCAAAACATACGATAGCACACAGAAGAATTGATTAAATCCACACATGTAAATGTAGCCGAATCTTAATGCATGAGACATAAATGTAAAGCATGGATATGCATGGCATGTCAGATATATACATATACACAGTTAGGGAAAGCGATAAAAGAATGGGATAGAAAGGAGCGGGGTGGGGGAATTATTACAACACTTCAAATATTACAGATCCGAATGAGGGAGAGAGGAGAGAAAAATAAAATAAAATAAAACCTCACAACACTCAAAATAAAAAATAAAATAAAATAAACAATTTCATCACTGGCATATTCCACTTCTTTTCGCATGTCCCGGGTTCTGCGACACCACATGATTCACATTTTCCATATTCAAGCGGTAAACCAAGGAACGAATTTGAAATCTGACTAGCATGGCTTATAGGGAAATCACTATTGGATGATGTGCAAATGTCCTGTGACTATCTCCTCTTCAGAGCCTCGGAGTTGTACCAGATTTGGTGATATGCCACGAGCAACACAGCCCATGTACTCAGCTTCCAGGGAGGGCCCACCACCTAAGTCACTCAAAAAATATTTGAAAGTGATTAGGAACTTCGCAATTGCATATATATGATGTAGATACCAACATTAAAAAAATCAGTTTACACCGAAAGCATCCATGACTCAATATTATTCATAAAAAAAATGGCAAACCACGCATGACTCAATTTTATACACATAAAACATATATGATAAAGGAAATGGTAGACCACCCAATAAACCCAATTCAGAGAGAGAGAGAGAGAGATAAAGCTAGCCCGTGGGTCTCTCCTCTGTGTGTATCTATGTTGTGCATGGATGTGTATGGTGGTGATGGGTCTCTCCCTCCTCCTCCTTCTCGTGTGCGTCTCTCTTCGGTGGTGAGTGGGTGGGAATGGTAGTGTATCCGTGGGTCTCTAGAGAGAGAGAGATAAATGGGTTAGAGAGAGAGAGAGAGGGTGTTGTTTGTGTGTGCATGTGATGTGGAAGGAGAGAGAGGGTGAAGCCGTGTGTGTGTGTGAGTGTCTCCCGTGCATGGTGAGGTGCCGAGGGTGGTGAGTGGGTGTGTGTATGAAGTGGGTAGCAGTGAAGCCGTGGGGGAGGTGTGCCGTGGGTGTGTTGCATGTGGGTTGGCCACGGTGGTGGTGGTGTTGTGTGTGTTAGTGTGTGTATGGCTATGGTGTGGGTGTGTGTTATGGTCTCCATGCATGAGTGGTGTGCTGGGTGTGTTTCATCCGTGAGAGAGAGAGGGAGAGTGCATCCATGGATGGTTGTGTGTGAGTCTCTTTGTGCCGTGTGTGCATGGGAGAGAGTCATGAGAGAGAGATTGAGTGAGAGAGAGCCCGAGAGTCACTTCGGACCCCTCCTCCCAGCTGCTGTGTGTATCCTGTATCCCCCTCCCTGCCTTGTGTGTCTGTTCCTCAATGAGTGTAGGTGATCATCCCGTGAGCTGTGTGTGCATGTGAGGGGTGTGAATGTGAGCTGGTGTGTGTGTGCATGCCTAGAGGGAGAGCTGGCCGTGTGCTATGTGCGTCTATGTGTATTCATTTTCAGCCGAGAGGGAGAGAGATCCCAGAGATAGATTTTATCCCACACCAAGTTTGTCCTCCACCATCTCCTTTTGAACACCAAAACCAATTGCCCTCTTGTGTTTTCTTTAATGGACCATCGAGACAGAGAGATTGAAATGCTGTATGTCAATGAGAGAGTGATATAATTGTTAAACAAACCTCCCCACTCACTCTTTCTTTCTCTTTAAAAAAACTTCTCCACCACCCCCCCCCCCCCCCCCCCCCCCCCCCCCCCCCCAATGATACACCGTTTCTTTTGTTTTTTTGTCAAAACTATCTTCTCTTTTTTATTATGCTCCACCATCCCTTTTTTTTTTTTTTTTTCTTTTTTTTCTTTCTTTTAGTAAAAGCCACCGCCCCATCATCATTTTTTTATTTTCTATTTTCCTATTTTTTTTGTTTTATTATTTTCTCCTTTTGTATATTTTTTTGTTTTCAATTTAGCTATCAATTAATATAAAACACGTACACACCTAATTTAATATGTACACACACATTATAAAACACTACAAATTAACAAAAATATTAGTGATGGCCAAAATGGGTGAGGTTTGGAATTTAACATTTCAATTTGATTTTTTTTTTTTTGGTGAGGGTGGTCAAAATAACATGCCCAAGTCTTAGGGCCGGTCAAAATGGGGTGTCTACAGTTGCCCCTCTTTGACAGAGCTCGAAGTCATGAAGTGACGTGAGTGAATGTCAAAGCCAGAAGATGACCCTTTTGACAAGGCCATAAGATTTGGGCAATCAAACAAAATGCAATGCATGTGGTTGAACCCGAAGGTTGCCTACGTATCCCTTTGCAAGGAATCAAACCAGCGTAGTTCAGGGGCAGAATGCAAGTGACATGCTCAAAATGCAGTTTGAAGGTTGGACTTACACGCTTCGCGAAGCCAGTTGTTTGAAAATTCATGATTATGCAAGAGAGGGAAGACCTCAACCAAGAGAAACCAACATCCTAACGCGTCTCACGCAAGAGGAGAAGGGGTGGTGTAGACAGATAGGCGCTTTGGGCTATTTTAAACCGATGTGGTGTAAATAGACAGCGACCTGACAGATTTTAACCAGGTGGAGTGGTGTGAGCGAGCAGTGCACTGTTGTTGTTAACCGATTTGGGTGGCCATGGATGCCGCTCGATCATATTTACAACTTTCCTATTCTCCAACGGGTGACAGACTAGGTTGGTTCGGATCCGCATTGAGACGCATATAAGCTATCTCAACCTATGGGGCTACCATACAGATTTCAAGCCGAGAATGCACCCCTGGATGTACCTCTGGGTATTTAAACCAGACTTTAGTCTCAGAAATTCCGAACCTTTTGCGTTCTAGGCATCGCCATTCAAACTCTAGTTTCCACCGTCGCAGTTGGTCTCCTAGGAACTCATTGCAATCACAGGCAGGTGGCTATACCAGACCACCCAAAGTCGTTCAGGCACGACAAACACCAAAGGAATTGCACCTTTATAGGATTTAAGGTCTCCTAGACCGCATAGGATTTAAGGTCTCCTAGACCGGGAGAGTGTACAAGATAGCGCGATGCGCAAGGTAGCGCGATTGAAATTGATGCACAAAGCAGTGCGGTACCCAAAGCAGGGCGATTGAAATTGATGCACAAAGTAGTGCGGTGCCCAAAGCAGGGCGATTGATGCACAAAGCAGTGCGGTGCCCAAAGCAGGGCTATTGAAATTGATGCATAAAGCAGTGCGGTGCCCAAAGCAGGGCTATTGAAATTGATGCACAAAATAGTGCGGTGCCCAAAGCAGGGCGATTGAAATTGATGCACAAAGTAATGCGGTGCCCAAAGCAGGGCGATTGATGCACAAAGCAGTGCGGTGCCCAAAGCAGGGCGATTGAAATTGAGATTTATGTGGTTAGTGCATAAAGTGAGATTATTGTGCGATAGATGCATAGAATGAAAGAAGGAATTGTATGTTCGAAACAAATACCATATACATATACCATGTATAGACAAAATACATACAAATACGACAATATACACCGACATGTATATACGGTATACAACAGACAAAAACACACACAGATATATACATAGACATAGAATATTTCGTTTGCAACTGTCAGCGGGAAGATGCCGTTACTGAGAAGGCATATTCCGTTTGCCGACGTTAGCACACGTATGCAAAACACGCAAAAAGAAAGGAAAAACACAAAATGCATGGACATGGGACACGGGGTGTCGAACCCCTGACCTCAAGCTCGGCCTCCGAGTCCTTAACCACTGAGCCACATCACTCTTGTGACAAGATATGCAAACGAATATATATACATATACTATACAAGACATATATATACATAAAACCAAAATCAAAGCAAAAGAAACACTCGATGTGGGGTTCGAACCCCTGTCCTCAGGCTCAGCCTCTCAATCCTTAACTCACTAGGCCAAAACACAGAACCCAAGCCACACCTGTGACTCAAATGTTCAAACAAATATATAAGACATATGTATACATAAAATGAAAACATAACAAAATACTCAATGTGGGGTTCGAACCCCTGACCTCGGGTTACTTTTGTGCTCTAAATTTTGCCAAAGCCACCCTTTCGGGTTTTCAACCTTGCGAGCTTTTGATTTTTTTGATTTTGATTTTGATTTTTTTTTTTTTCATTTTGTTCATTTCATTTTTTTTTTCTTTTGAGTTTCTATTTTTTTGTTTTTTCTACTCTAATTTTTGCCTAGGTTGTCCTTCCGGGTTTTCAACCTAGCGAGCCTCTCAAGGGTTACTTTCATTTTAACTTGTCCATGTTGATTGGATGTGAAATCTCTAGGCCATCTATAAGAACAACTGCTACACTTGACCAGTAGATATGGTGATGTAGGGACTAGACTGAATTGGGTCCGAATTTGCCCCTAGTGTAGTGGATAGGAACTCGGCTGTCCTTCAATAATAAAATCCATTCTCTCAAATTCTGGGTTTGGCCTTTCTTGGCGGTCTTCATTGGGAAACGATTCAGTTTTAACTCTTTGATCACATCCAACCTTTTGCCCCTAGTTCAAGGGCTCCTTCAAATCTAAATCACATCTGACCTTCTTGCCCCTAGTTCAAGGGTTGTTTCCAATCTGAATCACAGGCTCTACATAGTTCTGGCTAAGGTTCACTCGGGTATTGATACTCTCCTTTTACGCTCTAACTTTTGCCAAAGCCGCCCTTTCGGGTTTTCAACCTTGCGAGCTTTTCATTTTTTTATTTTTTTTCTTTTTTTTTGTGCTCTAACTTTTGCCTGGGTCGCCCTTCTGGGTTTTCGGCCCAGGGAGCCTCTCAAGGGTGGTATCTTATTGCCCCTAGTTCAAGGGCTACCTCCATTTCAGCTATGCAAGCCTCACACTTTTGTCCCTAGTTCAAGGGCTGTTTCAAATCTGAATCACATTCGACCTTATTGCCCCTAGTTGAAGGGCTGCCTTCATTTGAATCACATCATGGCCCCTAGTTCAAGGGCTATTTCCATTTGAATCATATTCGACCTTTATTGCCCCTAGTTTAAGGGCTGTCTTCATTTGAATCTCATCATGGCCCCTAGTTCAAGGGCTATTTCCAATTCGGCTATGCAAGACTTACACTTTGAATGATCATTGAATACTTCGAATTAAGGTTTGAAAGCTAAGGAGCTAAGGAGGTCGGACCTCGAGTTAAGAGGGATCCTATGCTGTAAAATCAATTCCAGGCCTGTCTTCGTAGGACCACGCAAAAACAGTTTTTGAAATCTTTTCACAAAGTGACTAATCACTCATACTTTTACGAAGATAAGATAGAACCAATTTGGACCAAGCCAGGATCCTTCTCAGTACCCACATTAACAAAAATGATCTCATTCATCAAGGGCTTAGCACACCTCTCTTCCTCTTAGTTGATCAAAATTTGCAAATCCCGAGGAAATTCTTCCTCTTCATTTTTATTAGAGTTTTGGAAAAAGTTTTGAAAAACTTTGGTCAATGTGATGAATTAAGGCACAGAGAAGTAGGTAGACTCTATGGCATTTTGTTATATTTTTTTGAATTTTTTGAAAAGAGACTATGACTCAGCAATGACACAGACTCAAAAGAAAACGACAAAGAAGACCTAGACAAGACAGAAATGTCTAGGTTAGCACTCTTGAAATCAATAGAATCTGACTCATTAGAATGACTCGGGTCTGATCCCAAATCTACAAACTTGGTGGAATCAAACTTAGACTCAATACTCAATTCAAATCTCAGAATAAAATCATTCTCAAATTGCCAGTCAAAGTGTGGGCCAGCCACAACATTCAAAATAAAGCCCGTTCAATCAACAGGTGGTGACTCCCCAATCACAGAGATGGTCGGATACCCTACAAGCTCTATTTATTTACAAAGGTCAACTTTGTGGGAAATTTTTTTTTATTTTATGTTTTTTTTATTTTTTTTTGTTTTTGAAGTACTGGTGCTAAACTGAACAACCTAAACCACTCATTCGAATTTGAGAATCCCCGTATAGATCCAATACATTGGACATAACACATAGCAGGAAAGAGAACAAACACCCCTATAGAGGGTGGGGTTATCCTGTCCTAGCTGGAAATGATCTAGGGTTTCCCTATTCAAACAAGCGGTATCATACATCCTAGAAATGGGAAAGCATCCTGTCCTAATTTGAAAGGTACTATAGCTTACTATATGTACAAGGTTAGTTCTACCTTAGGGGTTGAAGTCAAGGTGACGTTACCAAAGAGTCCTTTGGGTCATAACCAATAAAGATCCCAGGAAATCAGACGAGTCAAATAGCCTCTCTTCGGAGTCTGAGAACCTTAGATAGCAAAGCCAAATAGCAGAGCTACCTTTTTGACAGATCTTAAAAGGTTATAACACAAGGCCTCTAAAGTATCGTAAAGATAGGTGTAGTGTCACAAAAAGTGTGCTTGTGCTCCCACCAGCATCTGGGCAACATAGGGACTTTAAGTGTACCAATGCATGCAATGCAATAAATATATAATTGAAAATAAAAGTCATATCATGGAGTTCGAGTCAAGGTTTCATAAATCCCTAGCAGAGTCGCCAGAAACTGTAACATGCCCGGGGGGTACCCGCGCGCGTTAAACAGTTCGGACTCCCGAGATCTCTTTGATCTCATGTCTCACGAGTGCAATGTGAAACATAGATGAGAGTCCAGATTTGGCAACTTTTATTGAAAATTCATTTTATTGCCATTTTGTCAAAAATAGACTGCGTCATCAGATCTCAGAGTCGCCACCTAATATTTTGGGAAATTAGGAAACCCATGACTCGGTGCCAATGGCCACTGTTCGTCGTAACCAAGGATGCTTGGCTCGGAACCTTAGGGATGAGAGGGGAAGGTCAATAATGAGCACCTCGATCAAAAAGATCTACTCTACTAAACCATGATATGACTTTTATTTTCTTTATATGTTTATGTTCTGATTATTTTAGTAAATCCTAAAATTTACTATGTGAAGCATACAAGTATAGACTAGTTTGCTCAAATTGGAACAATTCAATTTCATGTTTATTTTTCGAAAAGGGTTTGAATTTGCTACTTGACAAAGTGGGCTTAAAGTTTGTGAATTTGCCACTGCAAAGTGGGCTTAAAACGTACATTTTGTAACGCCCTCAAAATAAAGACATTAAACCCATCAACGAAACATGCATCAATATAATAAAAGTCCAACCTCTTCTATTTAACTAAACTGTTCTGTACAAGAGTATTACATGTAAACAATAAATGCGGGTGCCATTAAGGCTTCTGACTTTCCAAGTTAACACTTGGTTACAATCAAGAGAGCTCTAGCTCAATACACGTAAAGCCCTTGGCTTGAAATTACATGCAACACATCAAAAGTAAATAGAAGTCAAAAAGTCCATCCGCCACTAGCCTCCCAAGCTAAGTCCTTGGAGGTGGCATGGTACCTGTACCTGAAAATGATATCCCCATGAAGGGTGAGCCACAGCCCAGTAGAAATACGCTAAACCAATTATGAATAACGCCTAAAAGATTAACAGTTGATACATTGGTCAACACTTTTACATTCTTTTACAATTTATTACAATTCCAAGACATTCAAGTCTATATTTTCCTTCTTTCCATTTCAACATAGATAAACATATTAGTTATATCTATACAACCACTGATAAGCATATAAGCTACTTCACATTTCCAAGACAAGCACATGGGTTGTATCTATATTTCTCAAGACAAGCATATGAGCTGTGCCTCCGGAGTTCATCCCCTATCTTCTCCCAACACTATCCGGTTTAGAGGTACATCCTCCATCTTCCCCTAAACCGCGGAGTACATCCCCCATCTCCTCCTCTACATATAATGCATATAAACACATTGGTTCTATATACAATCAATCAATACAATTAATGTATTCTACACATTGTCAAGTTCCATGACACTTTCTGCAGATTAGTTTCAGTTTACCTAATCATCATGCATTTGTCTACGACAAATTCAACTATCCTCCACCGATAGCCCAAAGCAGTTATTTCTATACAGAAAATAAATGCACAATGAATATATAATCAACATCTCAATTCCACAATTAATTATCCCAATTAATTAAACAATATAATTATAGCATTTTCCATAATTAACATTCAACCCTAAAGGTTCCATTTTCATCAATGATTCCACATTAATCTCATTTCTATGTACTAAACATACATATTGGTTTATTTAAAACAAAACCCCAAACTTTTTATAAAATTGCATAAAAGCCCCAAACTTTCTCAAAATTACACCACTATTCCCAACACATCAAAATGTCAAAATTCAAAGACAGAATCCATAAAGAGGAGTAGGATATCCCTACCTCAAAGTTTTGAGCTCAAAGGAGATGAAGACCCAACACCCTACTTGCTCCAAAATCAAATATGTTCAGATTAGATCGAAGCCCAAGTCACCCTCTATCTTTTTAACAAAGCACTTAGGGTAGATTCACACTCTAGGGAGATGATTTCTTAGAGAGAAGGTAAGTCTAGAGAGAGGGGCTCTCAAATTTAGGGTTTGAAGATATAAAACTTTTGAAAAAGTGAAGTTTAGATCGCTGCTGCGAACTGATATAAATAGGCTCGCTCGAGCGAAGACTTGGTCGCTCGAGCGACCAGACACAGAAAACCCTAGCTCGAGCCAAGAATGTCTCGCTCGAACCAACATCCCGAGCTTCGCTCGGCGAAGAAAAGCTCGCTCGAGCAGAGCTCGACCGCCAGTCTGCAACTAGACGCTTCGCTCGGCGAAGATCGAACAGATCGCTCGGCGAAGAAAAAGCTCGCCGAGCGAAATCATGGTGTTCGAGTCGATGCAGACGCAATCGCTCGCTCGAGCGAAGCCTCTCTGGCTCGACCCACCAGACACAAAACTCAACGCTCGCTCGAGCGACCAACTCCTCGCTTGAGCGAAGGACAAAAATTCTAGGCAGCAACCCTTGGTTCCCAAACACAACCAACCTGAAACAAACCTGCCCAACACATCCTATAACTCAAATACAATGTAGAAAAGGATGTAAACAAGACAATACTCAACCATTAACACCCACGGACACATGTCCGGATCACTGCACAATAAGGGTAAACCCGGGATCGCTATACATTTATTGAATCATTCCAATTCAGGCAACAAGCCTTCATCCACAGGCATTCATACAGTTATATCACTTAAGCAAATAGCCACATGGTAGGATGCTAAACATAATAAGAAAATCACACACAAATGGGATGCTAAAGCATAAAAAAAAAAAAACTCACAGAGATATCGACGTCCCTCGAACAGCTACAAAACAAAGTTAGTAAAATATGCATGATCTTATATACAGAATCCTAATGCAATTCACTCATGAGATGCACTAAAGACTCGGCTTCTAGAATATGGCATGTGAATCATCTCAAAACATACGATAGCACACAGAAGAATTGATTAAATCCACACATGTAAATGTAGCCGAATCTTAATGCATGAGACATAAATGTAAAGCATGGATATGCATGGCATGTCAGATATATACATACACACAGTTAGGGAAAGCGATAAAAGAATGGGATAGAAAGGAGCGGGGTGGGGGAATTATTACAACACTTTAAATATTACAGATCTGAATGAGGGAGAGAGGAGAGAAAAATAAAATAAAATAAAACCTCACAACACTCAAAATAAAAAATAAAATAAAATAAACAACTTCATCACTGGCACATTCCACTTCTTATCGCATGTCTCGGGTTCCGCGACACCACATGATTCACATTTTCCAGATTCAAGCGGCAAACCAAGGAACGGATTTGAAATCTGACTAGCATGGCTTATAGGGAAATCACTATTGGATGATGTGCAAATGTCCTGTGACTATCTCCTCTTCAGAGCCTCGGAGTTGTACCAGATTTGGTGATATGCCACGAGCAACACAGCCCATGTACTCAGCTTCCAGGGAAGGCCCACCACCTAAGTCACTCAAAAAATATTTGAAAGTGATTAGGAACTTCGCAATTGCATATATATGATGTAGATACCAACATTAAAAAAATCAGTTTACACCGAAAGCATCCATGGTTCAATATTATTCATAAAAAAAATGGCAAACCACGCATGACTCAATTTTATACACATAAAACATATATGATAAAGGAAATGGTAGACCACCCAATAAACCCAATTCAGAGAGATAGAGAGAGAGAGAGAGAGAGAGAGAGATAAAGCTAGCCCGTGGGTCTCTCCTCCGTGTGTATCTATGTTGTGCATGGATGTGTATGGTGGTGATGGGTCTCTCCCTTCTCCTCCTTCCCGTGTGCGTCTCTCTTCGGTGGTGAGTGTGTGGGAATGGTAGTGTATCCGTGGGTCTCTAGAGAGAGAGAGATAAATGGGTTAGAGAGAGAGAGAGAGGGTGTTGTTTGTGTGTGCATGTGATGTGGAAGGAGAGAGAGGGTGAAGCCGTGTGTGTGTGAGTGTCTCCGTGCATGGTGAGGTGCCGAGGTGGTGCATGGGTGTGTGTATGAAGTGGGTAGCAGTGAAGCCGTGGGGGAGGTGTGCCGTGGGTGTGTTGCATGTGGGTTGGCCACGGTGGTGGTGGTGTTGTGTGTGTTAGTGTGTGTATGGCTATGGTGTGGGTGTGTGTTATGGTCTCCACGCATGAGTGCTGTTCTGGGTGTGTTTTATCCGTGAGAGAGAGTGGGAGAGTGCATCCATGGCTGGTTGTGTGTGGGTCTCTTTGTGCCGTGTGTGCATCGGAGAGCGTCATGAGAGAGAGAGTGAGAGAGAGCCCGAGAGTCACTGGACCCTCCTCCCACTGTGTGTATCCTGTATCCCTCCCCGCCTTGTGTGTCTGTTCCTCAATGAGTGTAGGTGATCATCCCGTGTGTGTGCATGTGAGGGTGTGAATGTGAGTGTGTGTGTGCATGCCTAGAGGGAGAGCTGGCCGTGTGCTATGTGCGTCTATGTGTATTCATTTTCAGCCGAGAGGGAGAGAGATCCCAGAGATAGATTTTATCCCACACCAAGTTTGTCCTCCACCATCTCCTTTTGAACACCAAAACCAATTGCCCTCTTGTGTTTTCTTTAATGGACCATCGAGACAGAGAGATTGAAATGCTGTATGTCAATGAGAGAGAGATATAATTTTTAAACAAACCTCCCCACTCACTCTTTCTTTCTCTTTAAAAAAAACTTCTCCACCACCCCCCCCATGATACACCGTTTCTTTTGTTTTTTTGTCAAAACTATCTTCTCTTTTTTATTATGCTCCACCATCCCTTTTTATTTATTTATTTTCTTTCTTTTAGTAAAAGCCACCGCCCTATCATCATTTTTTTATTTTCTATTTTCCTATTTTTTTTGTTTTATTATTTTCTCCTTTTGTATATTTTTTTGTTTTCAATTTAGTTATCAATTAATATAAAACACACACACACCTAATTTAATATGTACACACACATTATAAAACACTACAAATTAACAAAAATACTAGTGATGGCCAAAATGGGTGAGGTTTGGAATTTAACATTTCAATTTGATTTTTTTATTTTTTTTTGGTGAGGGTGGTCAAAATAACATGCCCAAGTCTTAGGGTCGGTCAAAATGGGGTGTCTACAAAAGTACACTGCTAGATTTTGCACTGGTGGCCGGCAGAGGGCCTGCCATCCACTAATGATGGCTTACTGGCCATTGATGATTGGACTTCCCTGCTGCAACATAGAGCAAACAGAGCAGAGATAGGGTATTCTCAAGGGTTTGTTCGCACAATTTACCCCTCATTATTATTTGAATAGCTCAAAGGAGTAGTAAGTTTGATTCACAAACCACTAGTGGATGTAATTTCATTGCATGATGGCTTATGAATCAAGTGTACAAGTTCAATCAATGCAACAAAACAAGACTCTCAAAACCACCTCCCTATTATGAAAGATCAAGGGAAGTAGTTGACAATGAATCTTGAATCGTTTTCATCACTAATGAGTATGAAAGAACTCAAGACTTAGGGGTTCAATTAATGTCCGATTGAACCCAAACCAAATTATTATCTTACACCTTTTTTAGTCCATTTTAAATTACCAACCATTTTTTAACTAATTAAGTCCACAAGTGAATTTAGGTCCTTTAATGGGAAGAGGGCTCAAACTAAGTGTTGCTTTGGGCATGAAAGAAACATCATACTGTTGGTAATGAACCCCCAAGGGGATTAAACCATTAAGCATGACACCTCAATCTCGTGCTTAAACAAACAAATAGTTTGAAACCACTTTCAATGCAAAGAAAAAGCCAAGAAAGGAGGAAGGTTGCAGAGGTGATTAAGAGTGATCATAAGTATAGAAAGTCATAAATAAATACAATCAACTCAAATAAGGTGGTGTCCAAGGCTTAAAACACCAAACTTATGAGGACAATTACACTACAAGCGTGCAATATAAGGCTTAAATGCAATGAACACTTAAAAGTAGTCCTAAAATAGTGCTAAATAAGTCCTAAAACATGCTGGAATTAAGACAAAATAGCTAGGACAATAAGCTAAAACATGGATTATGCTAGGCTAGTAAGCAAAACACAAGGAGGGGAGGCTAACCCCTCCAATTTTGGACTTCAAAACATGATTTTAGCCACTGAAATAACTCTGAAAATCAGTGTTTAAAAGCTCAAAAAAAGATAGTGTAAAGGTGGGAAACACAAGGGTAAAGGCCTTGAGAGCAAGGTGTAAAGAAGGGTGAACCACCCCTCAACCTTTATTGGCCTTAAAACCCAAGTTTTAGCCTAAAAGTATAGAGTTTAAACAGTCCAAAAACAGTTGGAAAACAGTAGGAAAAAGAGTAAACAAAGCAAGTAAAGAAGCAAAGCTTTATACCTCTTGAAGAGAAGAACCAATCCTGGGTAACAAAACAAGACCAACACACCCTCAAGAGCTCAAACAAGGCTCAAAGGTACCTTAACTTGAAGATGGAGAGGTTTGGTTAAGAGTGTATAAGAAAAGGTGAAGAGTGTATAGGCAAAGGTGAAGAAATTTGCAAGAGAGAGAGAGAGAGAGAGAGAGAGAGAGAGAGAGAGAATTGTAGAGAGAGAAGAAAAATTTTGCTCCAAAATTTTTTCTAACCCCAAAACAAGAGGGGAGGTCCTCTATGTATAGAAAACATGAACCTCCCTTAGAAACATCTAGCCATACACGTGGGAGCAGATGCAAGTATCTGTGCAAACAGCTGACACATCTGTCACAAAATATCTGCAAAACACATTGGTGGCCGGCAGGCCACTAGAGGTTGAGGCTTAAAAATCCAAGGTTTGGGTCCAAAACAAAGGCAACAAGGGTGTAGGGTTTGAAAGGCTTAAAGGTCTGGCATTCCGTTGAGGAATTCGAGCACTTGAAAAGCATATACACTCATCATTAGGTGTGCAAGAGATGACGTCCAAGTCGTAAGGGCGGTAAAAAATGGGGTGTCTACAGTTACTCCTATTTGACAGAACTCAAAGTCATGAAATGATGTGAGTGAATGTCGAAACTCGAAGACGACCCATTTTGATAAGGCCGTTAGACTTGTACAAACAATCAAGACATAAATAAATGGTTGCGCTTGCAGGCTACCTACATATCCTTTTGCAAGGAATCAAACCAGTGTAGTTTTGTGACAAGATGCAAATGATATGCACAATGATTTTGAAAGTTGGACACGCATGCTTCGCGAAGTCGGCTATTTTGAAAACTTATGCTCATGCAAGATGATGCAATAAGTAATAACAGATGCGATATTGAATAACAATATATGAATGAACAACTTCAAGCTTAAAACCAAGACGACATCCTTGCGAAAAGATATAAAACACACTCTGACTATGCCAGAACACGAGACGAGGAAAGAAAACACAGCTTAGGATTACGCCTTGCGCATCCTGAGAAACTGAGAAATGAAAACTGCTCGGGGTCGTGTTTCATGCGTCCCGAGATGAAAACCGCTCAAGGTCGTGCTTTATGCATCCTGAGAAATAAGAAAACTTGCTCAGGCTCGCGCTTCATGCATCCTGAGATACGAGAGAAACCGCTTGGGCTCGCGCTTCATGCGTCCTGAGATAAAACACGCTTAGAGCCACGCTTCACGCATTCTGAGATAAAAGAGAAACTACTCAAGCTCGCGCTTCATGCGCCCTGAGATAAAACACGCCCAGGGCCATGCTTCATGCGTCTTGAGATAAAAGAGAAACCGCTCGGGCTCGTGCTTCACGCGTCCTGAGATAAAACATGCCCAGGGCCACGCTTCATGTGTCTTGAGATAAAATAGAAACCGCTCGGGCTTGCGTTTCATGTGTATTGAGATAAAACACGCTTAGAGCCACGCTTCATGTATCCTGAGATAAAACACGCCCAGAACTGCGCTTTTCTCGTCCTGAGATAAAACACGGCCAGGACCTCGTTTCACACACCCTAAGATAAAAGAGAAACAGCTTGGGCTTGCTCTTCACGCGTCCTAATATAAAACATGCTCAGGGCCACGCTTCATGCGTCTTAATATAAAAGAGAAACTACTCGGGCTTGCGCTTCACGTGTCCTGAGATAAAACATGCCCAAAGCCGCGCTTCACGTGTCCTGGGATAAAACACGCCCAAGATTGTGCTTCATGCGTCTTGAGATAAACCATGCCCAGGACCACACTTCACGCGTTGAGAAACCGCTCGGGTTCGTGCTTCATGCGTCCCGAGATAAAACACGAGAGATGTGCGATAGATGCACAAAGTGAACGTGTGCGATAGATGCACAATGCATATTCCATACAAGATGGACAACCGATGTATGATGTTAATTTGAAGACATGTTCTATGCAAGAAATGAAAGCATATTCTATGCAAAATTGATAGCATGTTCTACACATGAATCATGAATGATGTAAAACATGCGTGCAACATGCATATATGTGAAAGGCATAGTTTATGCAACGGAAGAGAACAAAGACGTAATTTGACAAAACGAATAAAATGATATTCGGTGGCAACTTCCGATTTACCTCTCGGAGGAATTGCAACATGTTCAAAAGGATAACCTCATTCATAGTAGCAAGTGGGACACGTTCACACACTGGAACGCAGCTGGAAGCTTCTAAAACAGAACCTTCCACAAACCACTTGGGAAGAAGAAGCTCAAAACAGCACCAGGACCCAACTGAGATCCACCAGCCACCTGCCAGCCACCAGGAGAAGCTGCTAACCACCAGAAGACCTTGCTGGCCACCGATGGCAGATTCGGGACAAATAAATCTTTTTACTTCGGGTCTTTAAGTATAGGTCTCAAGGCTTCATTTCCTCACTTCACTAAGCTTGAAAATCCTCTCCCTTTGTCTCTAGACACTTTCTCTCTCTAGATCCGTACTTTACATGTGTTTTCCAACGCCCCATGTAAACTTTTTTTGTAAGACCCTCTTAGTTCTCTACATTTTGAACCGATTGGATTTTGATTTCGTCATTTTTTCTCGGATTTTCACCACTTTAGGCTTGTTTCCCTCGAGTTTCTCTCAGGTTTAGTGAACTTTCCCAGGCTTTGACTTTTTCTTCCATTTTCTCTCTCCTAGGGTTGACTTTTTCTAAGTTTACCCTATTTTCTCCATTTTTCTTCACTTTTCACCTACTTTTCACCCATTTTCCAGAAGGCAAATGAGATTCCTCATGACGGAGCCCCTCCCGAGGTTCCATTTGTGTTTCTATCTCTAGCCGAGGAAGAGGAGCCAGCAGTTGCAGAGGTTGGGAGGAGGGCGGCTGAAGACATTGAGGCTGACCTTGAGGTGGAGTTTGCGCCAGAGCTCAAGCTAGAGTCATTACCATTGAGAGTACGACCCTTCAATCCAGTGACATATCATCCTCAGACGCATTTACGCCCAGCATTTTGGCTTGGTTCATTTGATTTTTTTTTTCAGATGTATAGAGGACCTCCTACTAACTCCTACCTTTCTTCCGATTCGATTGAGGTATGAACTATGTTTTCATGCATTCCTGCCTTTCCTTTATCAGATTTTGCATCATTCTTTGCCACAGGGAGACTCCAGTGCCTATAGGGGGTATGGAGCAATGACGGCGAGGGATTGGTACAATGAGCTCCCTGCCGGGGTCTGTGACATCGTCAATGAGGCTAGCTTCGGCCTTTTCTGCTCTAGTCTGACACACGTCATAGAGAGCCGCCCTCTACTAGGAGCGCTAGTGGAGAGGTAGTGGGATACCACCAACTTCTTCCACCTCTCTACTATTGGGGAGATGACGATGACTCCATATGACTTTGCCATGATCACAGGCTTAGGAGTAGAGGGTGATCCGATCTCTTTTGACACAGACATGGGGGAATGAGAGGCTGCTTGGATCGACCTGTTGGGAGTGTGCCCACCTTTGTATCGGTGTTCACTGAGCAGTTCCGCGGGAGCGAACCTGAGACGCTGAGGAGATGGAGCAATATGCCCGGGGCTTCCTGATGTTTGTCCTCGGTACCACCTTGTTTTCGAAAAGGTGGGACACTATGGGTTTATATTTGTTGAGTGCCCTGGTGACCCTTCCCCAGGTACGCTTCTATAACTAGGGCGAAGCTGGCCTTGCCTTGCCAGCCTATACGGCTATATGAGCTCTACCTCTCACCTGAGGGGAGAGTGGATCGGAGGCTACTAGCGAGCTTGGGAGGTATGCATGTCAGTTCCCTCTTTGCACTTTACATTTTCTATTTCACATTTTCTACTTTATATCTATTCAACACCTGTGCTTTCTACTTTTCACTTTCTATATCTGTTCATGCTATGTGTTTTCTGCTTTGCACTTTCTATATCTATTCATGTCATTAACAACATCGCTGCCATTTCCTTGCAGCTATGGGTTTACGCATATTTTCGCCTAGAGCTCTGGAGGCTTCTAGAGCTCTCTCCTTTACGTTTCCCTACTTGCGTCGATGCGATGAGTCGCGAGACCTTTGCCTTCTTCTGCCATTACTTTGATACTTTAGTTGCCGCCGAGGTAACCCAGAACACACAACAATTTTTTCTTTAACATTGCTCTGATTCATGCTTTGGCAACTGATGGCAACTAACAATCTATACATTTTTTGTTTGCAGATTATGCGACCTTGGGCCATGATCTTGGCTGAAGGGGCTTGCTTGATCCAGTCGTTTCGATGCCACCCTTGGAGTCTATGAGGATAGCAGATAGCCTATTTGTTGACGCAGTCATACAGTTGATGGTAGGCTTGGATACTGATTTCTTTAAAGGAGAGGGTGATTACACGACCTTTATTCAGACCCATCTTATGCCTCATCTGATGGGGGCTCACACAAGCGAGGGGGCAGGGGCTCCTGCGGTAGGTGAGGCGACTCGGGTGACTAGGGCCCATACCAGAGGGGCTCTCCTTGTTGAGTAGGCTATCCATTGGCTAGAGTTCCCCACTGCGCTTACATGCTGGCGCCCGACTGGGACTGCTTATTAGATTCTAATCGAGCCAGCAGAGGCTGGGCATGAGTTTGTCAGAGTTTGAGGCTCGTTCCAGGTATGGACCACACTTTACAATTTGCACCCGCACATTTCCATTTCAGATATGTTTATTCTAGACATTGATCATTTAAATGCACTTTTAGGCATCTATAGAGTATACGGGGAGCCTCCTCGAGCTGGTGGCTTCTTTGATGGATATGGTGCAGAGGAGGGAGATGTTGCTTGGTCTCCACGATATCTAGGTAATTTCTTTCAGTTCAATACACATTTCATTACTAACTCTGTTTGCACTTCATGCTATCATATTTCCACTTATACAATGGCATTTCAACTATAAGCTTTCCCAAACTACACTGATACACTGTATTGATACATTGCACTCACACACTGTACTTATACTGTACCTGATTTCTGCATACTATACTTGTATCTAATGCACACACTGTAGCTGATATGTTGACAACTTTTTTTTTTTCCTTCAAATTCCATCTGCACCGATGGTAGCAAGAAGAAGAAGAAGAGACGAACACAAAGACCTCCTCTAACAGGAAGAGAGAGAGAGAGACAGAGTGGAGATGAGAGCCACGGTTAAGGCAGAGATAGGGGCACTCGAGGCCAGAGCATCCTTTAGAGCCCATTTTAAGCGATGACAATGTTGAGATTAGTGACTCCGAGCAGTGAGTCAGCATTTTAAGTCATCTGAGAGCAGAGACGATACTTGCTCGGGATTCGAGAGTGGAGGTGACGCCGAGGAGGGTTCTAAGGCAGAGAGCGGAGATAATACCGGCTCCAGTTCAGAGTCTGATTCTGACAGCAGTGTTGATGGAGATAGTGCTCTCGAGTCCCCTCCGAGGAAGAGGATGAAGAGAGTATCTCGGGCCTGAGGCGACTGGCGCTAATTTTTATACTTTTTTCTTAGTTTCTTTTTGTTTGGTAGCATTAGCACATGTATAGCTTCAGATAGGTTTTATTTGTTTTTGAAACTTGTACTCCTCTTTTATAAAAAACCATTATTGGAATAAAACCTCGCAGTTTTTATGAAAAGTGTTGTTATTTTTGCATCATGAGCACATTTTTGCATGAAATAGAAATGGAATCGAATTTGCCAAGAGAACGCTTGATTGAAGCAATGTTCTTAATCGGGTAATGAGCCGACCAACAACCAAAATACAGAGATACAACTCGAGAAACAAAGCAAAAATAACTCAAATACAAATAAAGAAACTTGCTAAAACCAAAAAAAACTCAAAACAAGACCTCAAAACACAAAGATTGAGACAAAAGACATGCTGCCAACACTACCCAGCACATAGGTGGATGGCAGGCCAGAAAGGAGGACTGTCGGCCACAAAGAGAAGTTGCCGGCCAGAAGGGGGTGGCTTGCTGGCCACAAGAGGCGGCTAGCCTATCGGCCACCAGTGTGAGCAATCTCTAGATTGTTGATAGCTGGTTTCCACTCATAGCCTTATCTTCTACAAAAGGTTCAACTTCGTGATTTCTTCTCCAGAACCTCATTTCAGCTGCAATTTTTTCCACAAGTGGAGATATTCCTTGCCAAGAAGCTCATGGATTGGATAGCTGCTTTAGATGGCATAAAAAAGGTAAATTTCTAGGGTTTCAGTATAAATATACTTTTTTCATTGAGCCGTACTCCACTTTGTTTTCCATTCCTCCATGCTGCGGCCCGATACTGGGACCCAATTACATACGTTTTTCGCTCCAGGGGACAAGAAATATGCCCGATAATTGAAGAATTTCAAGCACTAATGAAATCCAACGCGATGAGGAAATCATGCCTCAGCCTCGTTTTGGCCATGCCCAAGCTTTGGGACGGATGTTTGGGCTCAATTTGCACGAGGCTCGATCTTTGGCCCACAATGAAGAGCTAGACATACCCAGCTTGACTCATCGATTTTTTGATATTGGTGACAGAGGAGACCTTCTCTGGTGAGGTTTTTGGCAACATGCCCTCTACTTATGTATGCTTGCACATTTCCTTCTTGCCCCTAGTTTCGGTGGATCTAGTATTCAGTTGATCGAAGTGGCCTAAGGTTTGAACGAAGGTAAGAGTTGCATTGGTTTGGCGCTGGCTGAGACCTTGATGGGCTTAGATGCTTTTCATCTGCGAGAGACTACCAGATTCGCAGGGAGTCCGCTACTTTTTTAGGTATTGTTTCCCACCCTTTCTTATACGTGTTTCTCACATCACTCGGCACTCATGCTCTATTTTTCTCTCAAAGCCCTTTTCTTACTTTTCTCTCAACATACATCTCTCTATTCTTTAATCTCTCTCTTTTTTTCATCCATTCCTAAGTGTGGCTTATGGATAAGCTAAAGGTAGTGGACTCTTGCCCTAAGTACTCAACTCAAGGTTATTTCTTCTGTCATCGGCTAGTGGATTTCTCGAATGAGGGATGGTGGTGCAACTAGATGTGCAGTAGGTCTACAGCTGACATAGCTTGGCATTGCCCTTGGCTTAATCTGACAAAGATAAGTTACAGCATGGCTCGACAGCCTGGCATATAGTTGATCAGCCTCACACACTGCGTGTTCTACTTTCCCTTCCGGTTCAGACGTCGGTTTGGGCATGATCAGACCCGCCCAAGGGAGAGGGTAGAGTACCCAGTTTCATTCCCTATGCATGGTTCACACTTGGCTAGGTACCTCACTGCTTGGAGGATGAGAGAGCTTCTGGCCCCTGCCCCTAGTTTTAGTTATGTCCTTTCTGGTGAGTGCTTGGCTTGGCTCGAGGATGAAGCACAAATCAGGCCCATTTTGGCTTCAGAAGCTTCCACAAGCACGAGCAGAGGACGTAGGAGCACTTGACTCACTTATGCCCCTAGTTTATTGCTTTAACCTTTTTTTTTCAAGTTTTAAGATGTAATAAAAGCAACTTTGATTTGTAACAGAGAGTTGGACAACTTTATGTTGAAATCAATGAAATTAAAGTTCTGAGCACTAAAAGTTTTCCTTTTTGTCCAAAAAGGTCTAAGTTGTAAAAGGTAAAATTTTGAACAAAATCAACTTTTATTAAAACTTTCCAAAACCATTTTCGAAAAGGATCACCACCTGACACGCACGGAATCAATCCTCAAGATGCACAACCCCGAATCAAAACATCATAAACTAACCCTGATTGAACACCACTGCTTTGCATTGTAACCAGCTCTTTTTCCCATAATGAAGATCACAACCGAACTCTCAGGTAAAGAACAAACAAAGATGACCTGATCAAACACATGGACATGACAGTTAAGTTGGA
The DNA here is from genome assembly GCA_025200525.1 of Camellia lanceoleosa. Lineage (NCBI taxonomy): Eukaryota > Viridiplantae > Streptophyta > Magnoliopsida > Ericales > Theaceae > Camellia > Camellia lanceoleosa. The sequence goes on along the minus strand of CM045762.1, from coordinate 87,080,832 downwards.
GGTGATTACCGCTGAACTTCAGGATAAAATTGCTTACATATCTCGAAGATGAGGATCAGGCCTTATGTAGTTCGGTTCAGGTTCACTCGAGTATTAACTCTGTCATTTTGCACTCTAACTTTTGCCAAAATCGCCCTTTAGGGTTTTCAACCTTGCGAGCTCAGTTTTTCTTTATTTCTAATTTTTCATGCTCTAACTTTTGCCTAGATTGCCCTTCCGGGTTTTTGGTCTAGCGAGTCTCTTAGGGATAGTATTTCTTTAACTTGTCCATGTTGATTGGTTGTAAAAATTCTAGGCCATCTAAGTCTATGAGAATAATAGCTCCACCCGACCAGATAGCTTTGATGATGTAAGGACCAGTCCAACTGGGTCTAAACTTGCCTCTAGGGTCATGAATGGGAGCTCGATTGTCTTTCAGCATCATATCTCCCTCCTTGAGATTTCGGGACTTAACTTTCTTGTTAAAAGCCCTGGCAATTCTGCGTTGGTAGCCCTGAACATGCTACAATGCCTTCAGCCTTCTCTCATTAAACAACATCAACTCCTTAAATTTGCTCTGTTGCCAATCTGCCTCTACTATCTGACACTCAGCCATAACTCGCAACAACGGGACTTCTATTTCAATTGGCAAAACAACTTCCATTCTGTAGATGAGAGAATAAGGAGTTGGCCCTGTAGACGTTAGCATTGAAGTTCTATAGCCCCAGAGTGCAAATGAAAATTTATCTAGCCAGTCCCTATAGGTCTCAACCATCTTCTGCAAGATGTTCTTGACATTCTTGTTGGTAGCTTCAACAGCTCCATTAGTTTGAGGCCTGTATGTAAATGACTTATGAAAAGCCACATTGTATTTCTCCAACAAGTCTATCACCTCTTACTTGAAGTGGGAGCCATTATCTGATATGATCTTGTTTGGGACTCTATATTGGCAAATGATATTGTTTTTGATGAACTTGGCCACATGCGATGCTTTCAACACTGCATAGGACTGAGCTTCCACCCATTTTGTAAAGTAATCAATTCCCACCAAGATATATTCATGCCCATTCGATCCTTTTGGTGTGACTGCGTTGATGACGTCGATTCCCTAGACTGAGAAAGGCCATGGTGAAGTTATGTTATACAGTTTTGATGGCTGGATATTCATGCGATTGGCATGAATTTGGCATTTGTGGCATCGCCGAACAAATTCAATACAATCCTCCTCCATAGTGGACCAGCAGTAACCTTGCTTGAGAATCTTCCGGGCTAGCATCACTCCGTTCATGTGCGCTCCGCACTCTCCTCCATGGATGGCCTCCATCAGGCGCTTTGATTCCTTTTCTTCAGCACATAACTTGTGCATTCCCAGATGACCTCTTTTATACAGTTTACCTCCGCAGATGATAAATTGGACGACTATTCACCGTATTCCCTTTTTGTCCTTGGCATTTGTCCCTGGTGGATAAATATCCTTTTCCAAAAAGTTCCAAATATCATAGTACCAAGAGTTTTTGTTTTGCGCTTCAACTATCGCGGCAATAGTTTCATAAGCCGGCGTGTATTTCTACTCAATGATAATCAGACGCATTCGGACTCCAAGTGGGATGTCTACCATGGAAGATAGAATTGCTAAAGTATCAGCAAACCTGTTGTTCTCTCTCAATAGATGCGTAAAAGTCAGTTTTTCAAACCTAGGAATCAAAACCTCCAAGGTCTCCTGATAAACCTTCATCTTTTCTTCTTTGACTTTCCAGTCTCCATTTGCTTGAGAAACAATTAAGCTCGAGTCCCCGATAACATCCAACCTTTTTGCCTCTAGTTCCAGGGCGACTTCTAAACCAATGATACACGCTTCATATTCTACTTCATTATTGGATACCTTGAACCGGAGTTTGAAGGCTAAAGGTATATGGGAATTGTCGGGTGCTATCAGCAACAAACCTATACCATAACCATACTAATTGGTTGCTCCATCAAAGTAGATCGTCCAAGTCTCCTGCTCAACTTGCAAAATGGCTTCATCTGGGAACAAGAATTCCACTGCCTCATCCCCTTCTACCGGGTGGTCTACCAGGAACTCTGCTATTGCTCTTCCCTTGACCGACTTGCGGGTGACATATTTGAGATCAAATTCGGAGAGAAGAAGCAACCAACGGGCTAGCCTACTGTAAGCATTGGTTTCTCAAAGAGGTATTTGATGGGATCTAATCTTGAAACCAGGATTACAGAGTGAGCTAACAAGTAGTGCCTCAATTTCCTGGTAGCTTGTACCAAGGCTAGGAAAGCTTTCTCTAATGGAGTATAGCGGGTCTCGTAATCCAGCATTTTCTTGCTCAAGTAGTAGATGGCTTTCTCCACCCTATCTTCAGATTCTTGAGCGAGCATGTATCCCATAGTCGTGTCTGTCACTGACAGGTACAGAATCAAAGGCTTCCTCAGCTCTAATGGCGACAACACATGCGAATTCTAGAGGTACTGCTTAACCTGTTTAAAGGTGAGTTGATATCGATCATCCTATTGGAATTTCTTCCCTTTCTTCAAGAGACCAAATAGTGGTTCACAAGTCAAGGTTAATTTGGAAATAAACTGTATGAACTGCACTTTACCCAGAAAGCCTCGCACCTCGTTTTCAGTGCTTGGTGGTGGCATTTCTAGGATGACCTTGATTTTGGTAGGATCTACTTTGATGCCCTTCTGTGTGATCAAAAAGCCTAGCATTTTCCTTGCTGTCACGCCGAAGGTGCATTTCTACAGATTCAACCTCAATCTGTATTCTCTGATCCATTGAAAGAATTTCTTCAAGGTGGTGTAGTGGCCCTCTCTTTCTTTGGACTTGACAATCATGCCATTCACGTACACCTCGACCTCTTTGGGGATCATATCATACAGAATGGTGGTCACAGCCCTCTGATAGGTAGCCTCGGCATTCTTTAGTCCAAACAGCATAACCCGATAGCAGTAGGTCCCCCACGACATAGTGAATATGATTTTCTCTTTATCCTCGGGCGCCATCAGAATCTGGTTGTACTAAGAAAACCCGTCCATAAAGGATAGCAATGCATGGCCTGCAGTGAAGTCCACTAACTCATCAATATGCGGCAGAGGAAAGTCATTCTTCGGACTGGCTCTGTTCAATTTCTGGAAGTCCACACACACCCGGATTCTACTAGACTTTTTCGGCATTGGGATGATGTAGGCCAACCAAGTCGGATACTTAGATAATAACAAAAAACCTGCCTCGATCTGCTTAGTGACCTCTTTCTTGATTTTCAAAGCCCAATTCGGACGGATTCTACGTAACTTCTGCTTGACAGGTTGGGCCTTGGGGTTAAAAGGGATCTGATGCTGTATAATCTCAGGATTGATTCCAGGTATGTCTTCGTAGGACCACGTGAAAACATCTTTGAAACCTTTTAATAAAGCGACTAAGCACTCGTTCTCCTCCGAAGACAGCGTGGACCCAATCTGGACCAAACACAGATCCTTTTCAGTACCCACATTAATAGTAATGATTTCATCAGCATAGGGTTTAGCAAACCTCTCATCCTCTCGATTAATCAAGTTTTTCAAAACTAGGAGAATTCCTTCCTTTTTGTTTTTATTAAAATTTTGAAAATCTTGGTCAATACAATAAATAAGCGGCACAGAGAAATACTCAGAATTGACAGTGTTCTCATTCATAAGATCCAGATCTTCAGTTACAACCAGCTCAAAAGAAAAAGAGGATCTGGACAAGACCTTGGCATCTAGGTTACTACTCCTGGGAACACCAGACTCAGACTTAGAAGAACCAGAACCTGATTTCGACTCCACAGACTTAGTGAAATCAGATTCTAGCTCATTACCCAATTCAAAACTAGACAGATAGCCCTCCTCCAGCTGCCAGATAAGAGATGGTGCCTCTGATGCATCCAAAATGCTGCTAGTTGGGTTCACACCCGGTTTCTCTCTGATCAGGGAGATAGTAAGGTTATCTTCTAAGTTCCTTAAGTCAGCCGCAAATCTATAAGGAGACAAGCTAGTGCTGCCCCTACTCCAAGTTCGCTGTTGTTTGAGTCACTTTCCATGCTCTGTTCAGCTTTAGTACTTGGTTCAGCCTTTTCCTCGGCATCACTATCTTGCAGTTGCAGGTTAAATAAGATTTCAAACCCAGGGACGTGCTGCTTCGTGGAATTCATCCAGGGAGAAAGCCACAAAAAGGGAAATCTTCTCCTTTCCAAACATAATAGCCATTCAGCGTTCCCTAGATTGGCCTGTGAATATGCTCACAGTGTCTCTTGGCTTGCTTGGCTCTGGCTCTGATTTCTTCTCCTTTCCTGATCTAGTCCTCTTTGGTGAGTACATAGCCTAACCAAGGGCAAGTGGATTGTGCGGCACATCTATCAATGCTGTGACTCCTTTTTGGTCACTTCTTTCGAGTCCCATTCTTGGAATATGTTGCAGTTTGTTCATGAAATAGACAGACTGGACGCTGACATACATGCCCTTATCGACGGCCACAATGGTCTGCACTACCCGGGCTTCAGCCAGAGTGAACCCAGAGAGGAATACATCCTCCTCACCATGAGTGATTTCCAACACTGGTGTAGTTACCTCTGGCGGGGAGATGGATGGATGAATTCCCGAAAACAATCGCCACTCCTTTCCCGTGAGGGTATTTCAAAATTTGGTGGAGGGTAGAGAAGACAACTTTTACATGATGCAACCAAGGCCTCCCTAGTAGTAAATTGAAGGTAGCTGGCATATCCAGGACATGGAACTTGACATCTTGCTGAGCTGGGCCCACCTAGACTCTGATTTACACCTTGCTCATGACCTTCCTGCTCATATTATCATATGCTCGAATTACTTGGGCAGTGGGCACAAAGTCTACTGGTCTAAGGCTGATTGCATATGCTGTGTGGGAAGGACAAACATTGATGGCTAAACCGGTGTCTATCAACACCACCGGTACCTATTTTTTCCTACACTCAACAGATATGTATAATGGTTTCTTGTGAGCTGAGCCTTCCAGCGGCAGTTCTTTGTCAGAAAAGGTTAGGGTCGGCCCAGCGCCACCTGGGAAGACCAATCCCACAAGCTGTTCGGGGATAGTGTCAATGGAGAATTTAGCTTTGTTTATTACTAACAGTATTGCCTGTCGCTGTACGCGGGAGGCCATGAGAAGACCCCAAATCGAGATGTCAACTTAGATTATCTTAAGCTACTTTAACATTGCCTCTTCCTCCAGCTGCTTCTCTTTTTATCTCTCAACCTCTCTGTCTTTCTCAGATGCCTCAGCTTAATCTAGGTGCAGTGGCTTAAAATACCGCCCACTTCTTATCATGTGATATATTTCTTCTACGCACCACGTGTTGTCTGGAAGGCACTCACCCCAGTCTTCGTCGGTGTGAGCTAGATGTAGATCGTCATCATCCCACCATACACCTTCAACAACCAACAAATAGTTATTCGGCTTCGTTCGGATCACTTTCACGTCACAGGTATCCCCCACAGGGTGTTGGGCCAATACTGCTTTCTGGTTGTCTTTAATCCTCTCTTGTGCAAACTACTTCAGCACAGCTTCCTATTCTATGTCTGCAGTGTTCACGGCATCCAGTTCCTGAGCTGAATTTTCCACTCTGGTGTTCTCCGATAGTTTTCCTTTTTTATCGGCCCTTTTGGTCACTACAGCAATTCCTACTTCCTTTTCCTCCAGTTTCATTTTAGTTCCTTCCTCTTTATTTGGCTCATCACTCAGCTACCTAGAGTTGTCGGTTGATCCATTCAAATCGAACTAGCCAATCTGCACATACCCTTAATCCTGTTTATCAAAGAATTGTAGGTTGTCTAGATCCTCTTCGAGTTTCGCCAAATCATCCAACCCTTGGCTTGAGCCATCCTCCCTAACCACATTAACCTCTACCAGAGTCGGCAACACCAATTCAGGCTTAATTTGACTGATCTGCACAACGTAGCAGCTTGGATAGTACACCCCGTTAGGCAAGTCCTCAAAGCTCTCCGGCAATGGACTCACACTTTCCTCCAAGGTCGACCTTCCCTCTACTGCAACTGTCACCACCACAGGCTTAGGTTGAAGTGCGAACGTCTCTATCATGCATAGAATTGTGCCTTCAGGAATGAACAACATCGGTCTTGGTTGGTAGAAAGGGGTAATATATACGGTGGGGTTGTAGGAGATGACCAGTGTATGGATTAGGTTTAGATTTTGAGGTAAGGGAACTTGATTGTTGGCCGGAAGAGGGTTTGTAGTTACATTTGGTTTCTGGAGTGATGTGATCACCTTGTTGTCAATGAGGTCTTGAATCTCATGACGCAGTCAGAAGCATTGGTCGATATCATGACCATGCTACTAGTGAAACGCGCAGTACTTCGCTGGGTTGTGTTTAGGTGGAAGCGAATCAGGTAGTGGGCGAGGCCCTATTGGTTTGGGGCGCCCTTTTTTGACCAACACCTTCATGGCTTGAGATAGGGTCATGTAGAGTTGGGTAAAGGTCCTCTGGGATCGGGCAGGGTTGGTTGAAGTTTGTGGAGCTGTATTGGCAAAGGGATTGGCAGTCTTGGTTGTGGTGGTGATAACGCTCACATCCGACGGCCTTGCAGCTATGCTACCACTAGTTGTAGCATTAGAACTGTGCACGAAAGGCCTTTTTTCCTACTTTTTCTCATCAGTAATCAGCCCTTGTTTCATGGCATCTTCGATCTGAAGCCCCATCTCATGGAGCTCGGTAAATGTGAACAAAGGTAGGACGATCATTTTCTGCAACAACTTCCCATGCAGATTGCGGACTACAATCCTTATCTAATCTTTCTCGAAAGGCCTTGTGGTCACCATTGAAGCTTTAGCCCTCTATCTCGTCACAAATTTTGAAAAGCCCTCATTTGGCTCTTGGCTTGTTGTCTCAAGATCATGAGTTGTGACATCGATCTGCGTGTTATACGAGTATTGAGCAATAAAGGCCTTAGCCATTTCCTCCAAATTCTGCTTAATGGAATCCTTCAACTTCGCATACCATATGGCTGTTATACCAGACATAGTACGGCCAAGGAGAGATAACTTTTACAATCTTGTAAGGCCCATCGGCCGCAAGATGTCCAAAAACAGCTGTAGATGAACCATGGGATTTCCGAAGCCGTTGAATCGATCAATGTACGACATTTTGAACTGATCTGGCAATGTCACTCTAGAGTCGATATACCTGTCCTCTATGTCCGGGATGGAGTTAACACTTTGTGCTCGCTTAAATAGCTTCTCTAATTTGTTGACCTTGAGTACAGTTGAGTCAACCTCAAACTCAAATGGAGCCTTAGTTTGATACACGGGTGCTTTGGAGGCTTGTGCTAGGATCGACTCTACTAGATTGCCCTGATTTTCAACATGGGCAGTGGCTTCAGGTGCTGGGATACCCGTAGGAGGTGCATGGGATGTAGAAGTCGCTGCCGGCTGTGGTTGTTGTTGTTGCAGCCTGTTTATTACTTCAGCTTGATAGGCTGTGAGCTTGGCCTGACGAACAGCATCTTGCTGTAGGGTTTCAACTGTTTGTTGAAGATGATGTATTAATTCTTCCATACTGACTGGGGGATACCGTGTCATCGGAATAGGCGAGTGATCTCGTGCTGGATTAAAAGTAGAAGACTGTCCCTGAGCCTGACTGGATGCAGATGAATTGAGCGGTGACTGCTGTAAAAACTAGACTCGTGAACTCTGCCTGACTCTCCTCCATCTTGTAACCGGTGGAAGTGAAGTAAACACGGGTTGTCCTCTAACAAGATCTTTGGCTTTGCAAAGCCTTCTGACTCGGGTCTAAAGCACTTTAGGAATGTCCGAATTTTCTGAAGCTATGGTGTTAAACTATCTAGCAAAAAGAAATAAAGCAAAAAAAGAAAGCAGTAATCAGAAACCGCATAGCACCTCAGCTAGTGATGTTACCAACATAGATGTAATCAAAGCTGTAGGACTGCACTCTAAACTGAATTCTGCCCCCAAAACAGATACCAAACTTGCAACTAATACGTACATTCCTGTATAGTTTCATTGTAAAACACATACCAGTTAAGTGAGAGCTAAAACACCCCTATGAGGGGGGTAAGGTTACCCAGTCCTAGTTTCGTTAGGAACTAGGGTTCACTATTCAAACAAAGCGGTTTCATGCAATCCTGTATTTGGGTGAGCATCCTGTCATAGTTTGGAACAGTCTTTATGGCTTTTCGATATGTAACTAGGTCGAATGGTCAAAAGGGTACCTCAGCAAGACTACCTAATATACCTCTCACACCTAACACCGAGAAGTGAAAGGAGGATCAAACGATACAGCGGTAGTCCAGATCCAAGGGTTGTCTTCCTATCATGGCAGAGCCTGTGACTGGTCAGCCTTTTGGCAAGCTTTTAGGGAAGCCTCCGGCAAATCGTCTAGGAATAGCAGATGGCAAACACAGTGACTTAGGCGCACCAATACAAATGCAATGCAAAGGAACACATAAGTGTAGATAAAATTTCACATCATAAATTTCAAGTCAAGTTCTCTAAGTCCCCAGCAGAGTCGCCAGAAACTGTAGCTCGACTTTTCGTGCCCCCTCTCGGAAGACGAATAAGCCCTACAGTATCGGACTACTGCGGTTCTAAATCTAATCTTACAAGTGCAATATGAAATAGATAATCACCAAAGAGTCCCAATTCGACAAATCCTTTGGAAAATCAATTTTGAATCAAAAAAATGCCAAAAATGGACTACTTTGATAGATACAGAGTCACCATCTAAATATTTCTGGGAAATTTAGGAAATCCATGACTCGTGCCAAAGGCCACGTGTCCGTTATCACCAAGATTGTCTCAGCTCGAAAACTTAGGTACGAGAGAGGAATGTCATAAATTGAGCACTCCTGCTTGCCTGATCAAAGATTAGCCTCTACTAATCATGATGTGATTCTTATCTTTATTTTATGCTCTTATTCCGGTTTATTAGCCTAACATTACTATGTGATGCACACACATACAAGTATAGACTAACTTGCAAAAATTGGAAAACTTGATTTCATGTTTGTGTGGAAAATTGTTTTGAATATATACCACTTGAAAAAGTGGGCTCAAATGTACATGAATCAAACTATCCCAATTCAAGCAATTAGCCTTCATCCACAAGCATTCAAACAGTTTATCATTTAAGCAATTAGTCTCATGGCAAGCATGCCAGACATGGCAACATCAACATGAGATATGCTAAAGCAAGTAAAGGCTCACCTAGTACTCCAAGCCAAAAGAAAACAAGTTAGAAAAATGCATGATTCCTAACTATGCAATATGACTAATGCAACACATGCGATATGCAACTAATAGGCTCGGCTACTAATATGACATATGAATCAATTTGATAGCATGCGGTCTAAGCACATATTCAAAGAAGTGTTAAACTACAATGCAAGTTAGAATGATGAACCGAGCCTCGGTGCATGCAATTCAAGTGGATGCAAACATGAAATACACTAAACAAAACATGATATTCTAAAGCTAACCATCATAAACAAGTAAATAAAAGGGAGAAGGACATGGGGTTGGAAGACATACACATTATTACAACATTGCGCTCTCACGAAGTAGAGTCCGAATAAACTAATTAGCTAACTAATTAATTAACTATTACAAAATGAAATGAATAACTTAGCTAAACTACTTAACTAATTATTACAAATCGAATGAAGCTAACTATTCTAGCTAGTTATTACAACAAATTAATCAACTATTCTAGCTAACTATTTTAATGAATACAACATGAAAAAGAGTACTTAGCTAGCCATTCTAACTATTTTGCCTCGGGAAATGAGGAATGCTTATGCATGCATAGACTTTCCATTCGAAAAAGCCACTGTTTCTGTTGCCAGATGTCTCTGTTGCATAGTAGAATATTTGGACTAATTTCTACCTCAGAACTTGTTCTATTCTGTTTCAAAAGTAAACTGCTGGATTTTTCACTGGTGGCCGGCAGAGGGCCTGCCGTCCATTGATGACGGCCTGTTGGCCATTGAAGATGGCTTGCCAGCCACCAATAGTGGCCTGCCGGCCACTGATGACTGGACTTCCCTGTTACAACAGAGAGCAAACTGAGCAGAGACAAGGTATTCTTAAGGGTTTGTTTGCACAATTTACCCCTTCTTATCATTTGAATAGCTCAAAGGAGTAGTAAGATTGATTTACAAACCACCAATGGATGCAATTTCATTGCATGATGGCTTATGAATCAAGTGTGCAAGTTGAATCAATGCAACAAAATAAGACTCTCAAAACCACCTCCCTATCATGAAAGATCAATGGAAGTAGTTGACAATGAATCTTGAACCATTTTTATCACTAATGAGTATGAAACGACTCAAGACTGAAGGGTTCAATTAATGTCCGATTGAACCCAAACCAAATTATTATCTTGCACCTTTTTTAGTCCTTATTTTATTACTCCATTTTAAATTACCACCATTTTTTAACCAATTATGTCCACAAGTGAATTTAAGTCCTCTCATGGAAAGAGGGCTCAAACCAAGTGTTGCTTTTTGCATGAAAGAGACATCATACTGTTGGTAATGAACCACCAAAGAGATTAAACCATTAAGCATGACATCTCACTCTCATGCTTAAACAAACAAATAGTTTGAGACCATTTTCAAAGCAAAGGAAAATTCAAGAAAGGAGGGAGGTTGCAGAGGTGATTAAGAGTGATCACAATTATGGAAAACCATAAATAAATGCAATCAACTCAAATAAGGTGGTGTCTAAGGCCTGAAACACCAAACTTATAAGGACAATTACACTACAAGTATGCAATATAAGGCTTAAATGCAATGAACACTTAAAAAGAGTCCTAAAACAGTAATAAATAAGTCATGAAACATGAAGGAATTAAGACAAAAATAGCTAGGACAATAAGCTAAAACATGGATCATGCTAGGTTAGTAAGCAAAACACAAGGAGGGGAGGCTAACCTCTCCAATTTTGGACTTCAAAACATGATTTTAGCCACTAAAATAACTCTGAAAATTAGTGTTTAAAAGCTCAAAAAAAGATGGTGTAAAGGTAGGAAACAGAAGGGTAAAGGTCTTGAGAGCAAGGTGTAAAGAAGGGTGAACTACCCCTCAACCTTTATTGGCCTTAAAACCCAAGTTTTAGCCCAAAAGTATAGAGTTTAAACAGCCCAAATACAGTTGGAAAACAGTAGGAAAAAGAGTAAACAAAGCAAGTAAAGAAGCAAAGCTTTATACCTCTCGAAGAGAAGAACCAATTCTAGGCAACAAAACAAGACCAACACACCCTCAAGAGCTCAAACAAGGCTCAAAGGTACCTTAACTTGAAGATGGAGAGGTTTGGTTAAGATGTATAGGCAAAGGTGAGGAAATTTGCAAGAGAGAGAGAGAATTGTAGAGAGAGAGCAAGAGGGGAGGTCCTCTTTATATAGAAAACATGAACCTCCCTTAGAAACATCCAGCCATACACGTGGGAGTAGATGCAAGCATTTGTGCAAACAGCTGGCACAGCTGTTACAAAATATCTACAAAACACATTGGTGGCCAGTAGGCCACATCAGTGGCCGGTAACCAGGAGCAATGGCTAGCAGGGCACTAGAGGTTGTGGGCTTGAAAATCCAAGGTTTGGGTCCAAAACAAAGGCAACAGGGGTGTAGGGTTTGAAAGGCTTAAAGCTGTGGCATTCTGCTGAGAACTTCGAGCACTTGACAAGCATATACACTCATCATTGGGTGTGCAAGCGATGACGTCCAAGTTGTAAGGGCAGTAAAAAATGGGGTGTCTACACTCTTGTGGTTCTGAATCTCATTTCACAAGTGCAATGTGAATAGATAAACACAAATGAGTCCAAATTCGGCAAATCTTTGGAAAAATTGATTTTGAATAAAAAATATCAAAAATGAACTGCTTTGCCAGATTACAGAGTCGCCACCTAAATGTTTTTGAGAAATTTAGGAAACCTATGACTTGTTCCGAAGGCCACTTATCTGTCATCACCAAAGTGTCTTAGCTCGGGAACTTAGGTACGAGAGGGGAAAGTCATTAATTGAGCACCCCACTCGCTCGATCAAAGATCGGCCTCTACTAATCATGATGTGATTCTTATTTACATTAAATGCTCTTGTTCCGATTATTAGACTAGCATTACTATGTGACACATACAAGTATAGACTAATTTGTAAAAATTGGAACAGTTTGATTTCATGCTTGTTTGAAAATTGTTTTGAATATGCACCACTTGAAAAAGTGATTCCATATATATACATTTATCAATTTATCCTAATTTGAACAATTAGCTTTCATCCACAACCATTCAAACAGATATGCCACTTAAGCACTTAGCCTCATGGAAGATATACTTGATATGGCAATAATCACACGCATGCGATATGCTAAAGCAATAAGTGCTCACCTCGTACTCCAAGGCAATCCAAAAGAAACAAAAGAGTTAGAAAAAAAAAATGCATGATCCTAACTAATACAATATGAATAATGCAACACAAACAATTATGACTAATGGGCTTAGCTACTAACATGGTATTTGAAGTAATTTGATACAATGCGATCCAAGCACGTATTTAAAGAGTTAAGAAATAACAATGCTTTAGTAGAATGATGAACCGAGCTTTGATGTGTGCAAGACATGTGGATGCAATGCATGGAAAATGTCAAGAAAACATGATGCTCTATACTACCATCATAAGCGGAGAAATAAAAGGGAGAAAGAAATGGGGGTTAGAAGACACACACACTTATTACATATTTGCCTTCATGCAAGTAGGTCTAAATGAGTGTCCAAATGTCTGAATTTAAACTAACTATTAGAAAACCAAATGAGTGAATTAAGCTAAGAAATATTAAATAACTAATTAGCTATATAATTTATTACTACAAGGATGAACAATAAAACTAACTATCTAAGTTAACCAACTATAACAATTACAAATAAACATTAATAATAATTACAGCCACATTAACTACAACAATAATAACTAATTACAACTAATTACAACAAGAACGAGAACATTTATTTACAATATTGATATCAACAAAGATGCACAAGGATTGCATGCACGTGACTGTTTTTAGAGGCAGCTTTGTCTGCCTCCCTAGGAATCTGCCCTGTTTCACCTTCAGCCATTGCCCTCTGTTTCTGAAAAAAACACACTATTTACAAACATTAGAGCCTGATTGGCCCCCAATGAGGCCCACCCGGGCCCAAACAAGGCCGGCCGTGCCCTAATTTTATGCAAAAGTTTGCTTCTGTGCTCTCAGGTGAAAATAGTGCTGATAGAGTTTTTTTGAGCTCTGTTTTGTCCCTTTTGCTCTTCTTTGTCATGGAACTTCAAGAGAAAAGCGGATTTGGTTCTAAAATTATCAACAAGCACATGTTGATGGCTTGATGATTTCGAACACAATTTAAACAAAAAATTAATAAATGCAATGAAAATGACCACCTCCTCTCTCTCTCTCTCATCATGGGAGCTCAAAGAGGGAGACAGACATGCCTTAAGTTTCATCAACACATCATGAATTGGTGCATGATGACTCTTGACCCTATGGACTCGGCATAACGTCTAGCCGAATCCAAGAAATCTTACACATTTTGTTTATGTCATTTTCATTGGTTTTAAGCCCATTTTATTAGTCACTTCCATTATTTAATCAATTTGTCCAAAGTGATGGTTAAGTCCATTACATAAGAAGAAATGTTAAACGAGAAGTGATTCGAAGCATGAAAGAGGGACTATGCCTTGAGGATGAACCTCTGTAGGGGTTAAGCCATTGAGCGTAGGTCTCTTTCCATGCCTTGAATAACCATCAATCTTTTTGAAATAACTCTCAAACAAAAGGAAAGAATAAAAGAGGGAGGTTGCAGACATGATTGTACAAGATTGATTTTAAGAATGAGACTCTTAATATGAAAAACAAGCAAAGAAAAGATATCAACTCAAATGGCTTGATGTTTAAGGCCTAAACAAGCAAAGCCATGAGGAGTTACAACATAATAGGCAAAGTATTCAAAGCAGAAACTAATTAAATGAATTAAAACAAGTCTAAGCAGCCCCTAATATGTAAAAACTAGTGGCTAAAATGATGTTTAAAGAGTACAAAAAAGAAAGGAAATAGCAAGGAATCACAAGGTTAGTGAATAAGAGCAAGGAGAGGTGGCTAGCCCCTCTATTTTTGAGACCTCAAACCATGTTTTTTAGCCTTTTTTGAACTCTGAAACTCAGTTTGAAGACTGGAAAAAAGTGTAAAGACAAGGGTGTGAGCTATGAAGTAAGGTGCAAGAAAGGGTGTTAAACCTCTCTACCTTTGGTAGCTATTCAAACCCAAGTTCCAACACTTGTAATGGATCCAAAACAATACAAAGACACCAAAAATTGATAGTAGGAGACAGAAATGAAAGCAAGAGAAAAGATGGTAAGCTTATACCTCTTAAAGAGGACAAGCTCTTGTTGTCAATCAAACTTGGTCCAAGCACACTCTCAAGCTTGAATTGTAATTCTCAAAGCTCAACCAAGGCTGCAAGGTTAAGGTTTGGGAGTTTGTATGGTGTACAGATATAGTTCAAAGATGGTAAGCTTGCTAAAAAATGGATTGGCAAGGAAGAAGGAGCTCTCAAGTGTGTGTATAAGCTTTTTGGAAATTGTTCAACCCTCAAAACAGAGATATAACCTCGTATTTATAGAATTTGAGCCAAATACGTCGAAAATATCTTCAAAAATAGACAGCTGGTAGGCTCCTGCCCAGAATAGTGTTTATCGCCCACAGGGCACGATTGGCCCCAAATGGCCACGGCCGGCTCCTAATGGGGCACGATCGGGCCCCAATGTGCTTCCCTATTTCTTTGCTTCAGGCTCAGTGTAGGATGGCACAATATTCACAAATGGACCTCTGAGGTAAGAACAAGGTAAATATGAAGGTTTTGGGATTGTTTTGAGGCCCAACCTTGGATTCCTTTGTTGAGAATTCGAATCAAACATAACGCTACTTTCATCATCAAGTGCCCAGGATGAAATGCACAAGTCTTGTGAGTGGTCAAAAATAGGGTGTTTACACCGTGACTCGTGCCAAAGGCCATGTGTCCATCATCACCAAAGTGTCTCGGCTCGGGAACTTAAGTATGAGAGGAGAAGGTCATAAATTGAGCACCCTACTCACCCGACCAAAGATAGGCCTCTACTAATCATGATGTGATTTTTATTTACATTATATGCTCTTGTTCCAATTATTAGGCTATTTTTATTATGTGATGCATATAAGTATAGACTAATTTGTAAAAAGTTGGAACACTTTGATTTTATGTTTGTTTGAAAAGAGTTTTTGAATATGTACCACTTGAAAAAGTGATCTCATACGTACATTTAAGTAAATCATCCCAACTCAAGCAAGTAGCCTTCATCCATAGGCATTCAAACAGGTATATCAACTAAGCACTTAGCCTCATGGTATTTAGGCTTGATATAACAACAATTGCACGCATGCAATATGCTAAAGCAATAAATGCTTACCTAGTACTTCGAGGTGAGCCAAAAGAAGAAAAAATAATTAGAAAAATGCATGGTCCTAAGTATGCAATATGACTAATGCAACGCATACAATATGCAAATAATAAGCTCGGCTACGAGCATGGCATGTAAGTCAATTCAAGGCATACAAAAGAGCACGTATTCGAGTATAGAATTTGAATTTTGACATTTGGTTAGTATGATGAGTTGAACCCTTATGCATGCAAAATGAATAGATGCAAGTCATGGAAAATGCTAAGGAAAATATGATGCTACCATTATAAGCAGGTAAATAAAAGGGAGAAAAAAAAGGGGGTTGGCAGACATACACAATATTACAAGTTTGCCCTCATACAAGAGGGTTCGAATAAATATCCGAATCTAAGCTAATTATTACAACACCAATAAATGAATTAGCTAAACTAACTAACTATTACAAATTCAAATTGAACTAATAAATTAGTTACAATAAAGAATTAATTAAACTAAGTATGTAACTATTACAAGTTCAAAAGAATTAACTAATTAATTAACTGAGAGATACGTAAACTAATTAAACTCAAGTGGGGGTTAAGGAACCACACGTGTTAATGCGAACATCCTCCCCAAAACGCCTCTGTTTTGCTGCAAGAACTATTTTCTCTAGAGCAAGTACTTCTGTTTTTGCCTCTGCTTCTGCTCTGTTTTGTAGGAAAATGACTCTGCCTGGCTAAAAAGAGGTGGTCGGCTGGCCAAAAAAAGTGGTCGACCGGATTCAAATGGTGGCTGGCTAGCCACTGTTGTTAGTATTGCCCTCCTACAGTAGACAAAGAACATAGTAGAAAGAGAGTGTTTCCAAGGGATGTTTATCCTCTCTGCCTCTCCCTATCATGAAATTGATCAAATGAGGGGTAGAATCGATTCACAAATTATCAATGGTTGCAAAGTTATTACATGATGATCATTGACTTGATTAGACAAAGGCTCAATAAGTGAAAATAAAGGACCAACAAAACCTCCTCCCTATCATGGAATTGATCAAGGGAAGTGGTTGACATTGATTCTTGAACCGTTATCATCACTAGTAAGTATGAAATGACTCAAGACTCAATGGGTTCAATTAATGTCCAACTGAACCCAACTACTTGATTTTATTATATTGTACCATTTTAGTCCAAATTTTATTGCCTATTTTACTAACCTTTTCAATTTAGTCCAAGAATGAGAGTTAAGTCCACTAAATGGAGAGAAGTGTCAAACAAGAAGTTGTTTTGGGCATGATAGAGATATAATGCCTTGGTAATGAACCTTCAAAGAGATTAAACCATTAAGCATGGAAGGATCTCTTTCTCAAGCTTAAACAACAGTCGGTTGAAATAATTCTCAAAGAAATAAAAAGTCAAGAAAGAAGGGAGAGTGTAGAGATGATTATGTGTGAACATAGGTATGAAAAGCATAAAATAAATGTTATCAACTTAAATAGGTTGGTATCTAAGGTCTAAACCACCAAACCTATGAGAACCACTACACTATAAGCCTACTATACAAAGCATAAATGAATTAAACACACTAACATAGTCCTAAAACTCACAAAAACAATGTTGGAATTATCATGGAAAAGCTAGAAAAAGTAAGCTAAAACAATGAGGAAATTAAGCTGGTAAGTAAGCTTAAGGAGGGGTGGCTAACCCTTCCACTTTTGGAACTTCAAAACTACTTTTTTAGCCTCTGAAAAACTCTGAAAATCAATAGGAAAAAGTTGGAAAATAGATGGGAAACACAAGGGCAAAAGCTTGGAAAATAAGGTTCAAAGAAGGGTGATTCACCCCTCTACCTTTGATAGCTTTAAACCACAAGTTTCAACCCATAAAAATAGTAGAAAAAACAGTCCAAAAATAGCAAATAAAGATAGGAAAGAAGTGGTGTAAAGAAGTTAGAAGTTATACCTCTTGAAGAGGAGTAACACTTTGATTCACAAACTAACAATTTCTCACCCTCAAGTGTTAAAATTCAAACTCAAGAACCTCAACAAGAAGCCCTAAAAATTTGGTTTAGGGAGTATAGATAGAGTGTATATAGGTAGTAAGGTAGAGAGAGAGAAATATTTTCAAGAAATTTGCACTTCACAAATTTTTCTAACCTAAAAACATAAGGTATGGCTCTCTCTATATATAGAACAACTGGTTGATATCTCGGAAATATCTGTATTGAGCCAGCTGGTGCAGTGTATGTACATGGGGGGACAACTGGCAACAAATATTTGTTCTACCTGAACAACTGGCCGGTCGGCCACTAGGGGGACAGCCGTCCACTTTTTTTTTGGCCAACCGGCCACTAGCCTACAAGCCTCTGGGTGGTCAGGCTTGAAAAAATACTGTTTTGGTCCAAAAGTGGTTCAAGGTTAGTAGGCTTCTGAGACTCAAAACTAAGGCTTCCTGCTGAGGAAATTGAATGTTTGTACAGCGTATAAATTCATTATTAAGTGATCAAACTGAGGCACCCAAGTATTAAGGGCAGTAAAAAATGAGGTGTCTACAAATATACAACGATTTTCAAAACCTGACTCAACTATCCAAACTCATACGCTATTTACCTTCTTCCAACATTTCCAAATATTCACAAGGTTGTAGGATCATAAAAGGAAATTATAATGCACATGATGCATGAGTCTGCAAATCCCAATTTACCTAAGGTTTATTTAAGTAAGATTTAGCAATAGCAGCAACAAAAGAATTTCTCCAACTTTCTCAATTCCACAACGTTAACATTCATCTATCTCAATACATATATATAAGACTAAATTTAATTATTTAGTCATTATAGTAACCTACATGGTATGGCATATATGAACTAAAGATTTAATATGATTATTGTTTCATATCTTTAGCCACAAGTTTTATCTAATTGGTCAATAAAAAGAGTGGTTTCCAAGTCTCCTACTTTGATGGGTAAGTGGAATAAAATTGAACACGAAAACTGGTCATCTCTCTGTTTATAAAAAGACATTTAGATTACCTATTAAATTATTGTGAATTCACATATTTTTAAGAAGGTTAAGAGAGAGAAATCATTTTTTCATAAACCTAAAGGTTAGGGTTTGTTTTCAATCATCTACTAAATATTTGTAGTTTTTTTGTAGTAATGGATTCAAGTATGTAAAGTTATTTATATAAAAATCATGATAGTTCTAAATCTTGACTTATGAAAGTGATTATATGTATAACACCATAAAATATGTTTACATGTGGTATCAAAGCATTGTTTCAGACTATCATGATTTTTCAATATGTAAATATTATTTGAATTTGATTATCACCATCAATTTCACACCATAGCCACGCTTTATAATTGTTCACACATGAAATCTATTAATTGTCAAAAATTTAATTGGCAGTTATTATGTTTTTAATTCATATTGAATTTTGTGTTGTATAATTAATATTTATATATCCGGTATTTATATCCGGTATTTATTATTTGAAGATGATACTGAATAAATTAATATTTAAGTAGTTGATTAATTTGTATGATTTAGTTTTGTCTTTATTATGAGAAAAGACTCAGTCGGTAATGATTACTATATTATTTTAGTGATTGTACAATTTAAATAATCAATATAAAAAATTAAAATTTTAGAAATCAAAATATAGGAGCAAAATTATTTTTTACAGATTAAATATTTTTGTTACGAAAAGTGGCGTCATTATATTTTTAGCAACGAAATTTGGACATTAATGATGAATTATTATCATTTTGAGATCAAATTTTTTGTCTAAGAAAGTAAATTATTTTGAGACTAAATTATTTTGTCCCTAAAAGTTTATTTATTAATAACATTTTCAAAATTTTGTCGTTAAAAGCCTTATTTTTGACTCTTTGAGACGATCTTTTAGCAACTATCCTCACGACGATAGAAATTGGTCTTTAAATGTCTTTTGTAATAAAATTTTTACTTTTAAAGATAAAAAAATTTGGTCTCTAAAACTCTTATATATTGTAGTGAATATCTGAAGATATCCCTATTATATAATAAATTGTTATTATTCTGATTGGCTTTTGTTAATCCTTATTGCTGTGCTGAAAGTTTTTTACTCATCTTTGATTTTGAGAATACATGATATAAGATTATTGTCTTACTCCCAGTTTATGAAAATTTATACATATAGTCTTTATATAAAGAAAAATTTCAGGGAATTTATTACGCACCGTATCAGTTTATTTAAATCGATCATTCTGGTTTATTTGTATGAAGTCGTATAGTTGATGTTTGCTGGGAATGGTTTTAGTAAGATCAATTATTATTATTATTATGATACAAATATTTATGGGTACCAAATTATTGCGATTATGTTAATGCTATAAGTTTAATGTTATCCTTATTATTGACCATATGTATATATTATTATGATGACGATCATGGTGGATAAATTATTATTTATTCAATAATGTTTATGTAAAGTTATTATTTTGATTTGAAATTTAAATTATGATACAGTTGGCAGTTGTCAAAGTGACTCAGTCGGAATGACACATAAATATCAAATCAAATAATTGAAATTTAATAATCTTCCCCAGTATTAAAAATAATAATTTTACAAATCACAATTCTTTAATTACAAAACTGTTAGGTTGGTCCATAGGTGCATCACTTCTAAGTAATTATTAAATTGAAATAGGATAGTTGGTGGGTATTCATAATTGATATTGGAATGAATATCTAAAGGTAACAGACCTACTTAATTATAAATATTTTATCAAGTAGTCCAATATTGGTGAAAGGGAATCTCCATAATTGTTAAATAGTATGCGATTAGAATATCACAAAGGTAGATCATTGTAATGCAATTTGTGATTGTTTAAATATGTATTTATCATGACTAGTTGTCAATTAATGTTAACTCTTAGCACTAATGTAGTGAGCTAAATTATTGATTAGAGTTTTATTTCGTTATATTTGTTTACTTTGCTTGTTTCAATTCTAAATGAAATAGATTTATTAAAATGAATAAAATAAGTTTGTTTCGATTCTAAATGAAATAGATTTATTAAAATGAATAAAATAAATTCACTTTCACATCGGTATTCTGGACTTTGACTTAGTATTACTATTTGAGAAATTTGCTGCTATTATTGACTCAAGTAGTGTAAAAGAAAAGGATTTTTCATAAAGTATGCAAGGATCAAACAAATTAAGTTTTATGTTTTTTATGCAAATGATTATAGCAAACATTTTTAACTTCCTTAAAATGATAATACTAAATAATGTGAAAGAAAATTTATAAACTGCTAATAAGTTTTTGCTGGGACGCTTATGGTTAAACTTACTATCATAAAGTTCGATGGTATGCATGGTATGTATGGTATGTATGAGCATGTCTTTGAATTGTCAAAATTGACTGCTCGATTAAAGAATTTAAGAATATTTGTGAATAAATTTGTTTTTTGTGCAATTTATTTTAAATTATTTGTCTCTTCAGTATGGGTTATTTATATTAACTATAATTCTATGTATTGTAAATAGAAAGTTAATAAATTGACTAGTATGTTTATTTAATAAGAGACAAAACTTAAGTAATTGAACTATCATTTATTGATCTTGTAATTCAAAGGAACTGAAAATAAAGATAAAAAGCCTATGGAAAGGCATAAAGAAATAGGCACCTAAAGAAAATGCATCTACTTAAGTTTTTCAGTCTCATAAGAAAGAAAATGGTTACTCATGTTTTTAATTCGATACAAGATTATTTTGAAACAAATTATATTATAATTCCAATTGAAGTTATTAGGATTTATTGGTTATTTTCGGACACTAATCATTATTTAGACTTTATTTATATATATATATAAAACATTTATGTTCATTATAATTTTGAAAATTATTTATTGATTCGTCCAAACTTAACCTTGATGGTTATTTTTTCAAAATTCAGAATAAAAGTTTAATTTATTTAATAATACCTCTTACGTTCATTCTGATATTATTTATGATGGTTTGTATAAATTAAAATTTGATGATGTATTTTTTTCAAAAATTTATTTACCTTGCATCATTTTGTTGGTTTTAAATATTGCCCGATAAATGAAAACTTCCCACTTCTGGCATGAGAGGTTGTAACGTTTTTTTTTTTTTTTCAAAAAAAGTTATACAGATTAGTAAATATGGATTCTTTTGAATCTAGAATTTATTGCTTTTAGTGGAAGTATGGGCTGCATTAAGGAAAGCAAGTCAAACACATTAAGTGAAGTGCTACAAAATATACAGAACTTCTTGATATTATCCAAATAGACGTTAATAAGCCTTTTGATACCTTGTGTTTGGTAAACAAAGTTATTTTATCACTTTTATATATGAATTTTCACATTCTTTTTGGTTTATTTATTGTATGTAAGATCTCCAGTAATAAATATCATTGAGGTGTACATTATTTAGGAATAAAGGCAATTAAACAAAAAGGTGGGAAATCTTAAAGATAGTACAAAACACAAATCTATTTGCTAAATTCTATAAAATGCATGATATTTGTGAATGCCTCAGCAGAATAATATAGCTAAGAAGCATTATTGTACTCTAATGAATATGGTTAGAAGTATGTTAAGTAATTTCTAAATACCCATATCATTGTGCATGTATGTTATTGTTTATATATTGAAATGGGTTCTTAGAAAGGCAATTATGT
Organism: Camellia lanceoleosa; assembly: GCA_025200525.1. NCBI lineage: Eukaryota > Viridiplantae > Streptophyta > Magnoliopsida > Ericales > Theaceae > Camellia > Camellia lanceoleosa. The sequence goes on along the minus strand of CM045762.1, from coordinate 87,058,673 downwards.
TTTGAATTATGAATATGAAGGAAACCGAACTTAAGATGCCTGCATGTTTGGGGTTATCTAATAGATGTTAAAATTATTGATCCACATGAAAAGACATTGAATTTTAGAATAATCAGTGGTTTCTTTATTCAATGGGCATTAGTTTTACTATCTTAACCATAGTACAAAAATTATAGAAACTGATAACCTTAAATTTAATACGAATGATGAATCAATGGGAATGGTAAATCATAAAATATGATTATTCAATAAGTTTGGGTATAAGTATCTTTATTTATAATTTTGAAAAAAATTGTTGTTCCTATAGTTGTTAAACAACTTAATGCTATGGAACAACAAATGAATAATCAATTATTCCATAATATAATTATCACCAATGAAAAAGTTGTAGAACAACTACAAGAAATAACATTAAGAAGATCTCATAAGGTAAAGAGATTTGTCATTTTGTGTCGGTGTTGATTTTTGACCACATAACCAAACAGGGAACCTAGTTGGAGAGCACGCGGCAGAATAGATTAAGCCAACAACCTGCCAACAAGAAAATGAGAATACCGTGGTGGTTCGTCCACACAGGGGCACTCTGATGATCAAGTTAGTCAAATAATCTCTCAAAGATATTGCACAAGTACTCAATACACAAATTAAAGCGTACCTTAGACCTACGAGGGTGCCTTACTTTTATAGCCAATAGTGTCTTAGTCTCCTAGAAGTCTTACTTCATAGGACTCAAGCATAATGCTTATCCTGGACTCTCAGCTGGATAGGGATACACTCCTCAAGAGCCTTATCCTTATTTCAACTAAGAACCTCCTCTTCTCTTGGACTCTTGTCCTTTATCCACACATCTCGAATTCCAGCATTACAACATTGAACCTTGGCAAAGCCGCAATCATCTCAGCGACATAGCATACCACTGTTTTGACTTGGTTTAGTCACCTCATGCATGCCTTATGCACTTGTAGTGTAAATGTTACAAACTAGCTTTGTGTGCTTCATGAAGTAGCATGTCCTTCTAGTATGTTTTGAGTCCATCTCAGCATGTTCTTGGTGCTGTTTTTCCATGATATACCTCTATTAAGGTTTGGTTTGATAGCCCCATGCATGCTCCATGCACTTGTAGTGCATTTCTGTTCACTAGCCTAATGTGTATCATGCTTTTGATCATCATTCTAGCATGCTTTTGGCTCAACTCTAAGAAACTTTTGTTCATGTTTTAGCATGCTTAAGCTCTGATTTGTATTGTTTTGGTCAAGCATGCATTGCTTTGTATAGCCATGGTTCAATCTTGCCCACTAGCTTTGTGTATTGAGTCCATTAGCATGCATTACTTGGACTATTTTCATGATTTGGAATCATTTGAAATGTGATTTCAGTATATGTAGTGTGGTCATACACTTGTATTTGTCACTCTTTCAATGCTTTGAAGGGTTGGTCCTTTATGCCCTAAACATGAGCTATTGTGAATGCCTTCATGCTTAAGCTTGCGAGCTATCATTTCAGTGTGTTTTTGGGGTTATTTTGCCATGATATAACTCTGATTTTTGTTGGTGAAACCATCTCATGCTTGGTCTTGGTAGGTGTAGTGTAATCCTCCATATTGGCCTCAAGATATTTTATGCTTCATGCTCACCATGCTAGCTTATTTTGGCTTCCTTCCATACATGTTTTAGCATCATTTTGGCATGATCTAGGACTGTTTTGGGTTGCCTTAGCCATATGCTTCATGTTTTGCATAGCTATAGTGCAAGTGCTTATGCTAGTTTCAAGCTTTGAGCACCATAGCATGATTCATTTGTGTTGTTTGGATGATTTGGCATCACTTAACATGACATTTCAGAGCATGTAGCATTGCCATGTTTCCACTTCTTTCACCTTTTGAGTGCCTCTAAGGGTTGTGCATTGTTGCCTTGTTTATGGCCTAGTGTGTATGCATGCATGCTTAGACATTTGAGCCCCCATCTTAGCATGTTTTGGTCTTTGTTTTGACCTATTTGAACTCTGTCCATGCTTGGTTCATGCATTTGTGCCATGTATTGCATGTCTCTAGAGTAGTCCTCCTTGGTAGCTTCGTGCCTTAAGGACTCTTGCATGCCTTGCTTGTGTTGATTGAATGATTTGACATTATTTCATACCTAATTCCAGTGCTTATAGTGTTGTCACACTTCCATGTTTGTCACTCCTTGAGCACTTTTGAGAGTTATGCTCTTATGCCTAGTTGATAGGTTAATCCATGTGCATGCATTGTTTTGCATTTCATGCCATCTTTCGTAGCATTATGGCCACTGTTTTGGCATAACTGAGGTCCGTCCATATTCGGTTAAGTCCATTAAGCATGTTGTTTGAATCATGTTACATTGCATTGTGTATGCTATGTTGTTGTTTGCATTGTGTATGCCATGTTCTTGTTTGCATTGTGTATGCCATGTTACATTTCATTGTGTATACTGTGTTGTTATTTGCATTGTGCATGCCATGTTATTATTTGCATTGTGCATGCCATGTTATTTGCATTTTGTATGCCATGTTACATTGCATTGTGTATGCATGCCATTAGCATTGGTAGGATAGCATGTTGTTTGCATGCTTGTTGTTCGCGTTGTGTTTAACATGCTTGTTATTGCATTGCATTGTGTTTGATATTAGGTGTTAGTCCAAACACGAGAAACGAGGGACGTTTCATACTTGAAGTGATGAAACGTGCCTCAATTCTCGTTCGCCGACCCTCTTGATCGTGCATGATAAAGGTTAAGGCTTTATGTGTCTTTTTGTGCATTCATTTACATTGAAATGTGCAATCTTGCCCCTCTGGCCATCATGCATCGAGATGCGCGATTGGTGGCCCGCGAGTGGAGAACCGCACTTCCTTGAGATCATGAAACGATAGGGAGGGTGGTTGTGCACACATATCTTGCAAATACATTGCCATGCCCCTTCTTGTTCTCTCGCTGCAAAGAACCGGAGAAATGCAAGAAAACCGGTCGGCAGACATCAAGTGGTCGCCAACCACTTTTTGGCTCGCAAAGAAAGGCAAGTGGTCGGCAGGTGGTTTCCCATATCAACAATTGGTCGGCCATGTTCCTAGAGGTTCCCATGGTGGAGCAAAAGCTGTCTGGAGCTTTGTACAAGGTTCTGAGAACAAATGAAAACAGAGGCAAGTTGGGGCATCGCAATGGATTTCCGAACGAGGCGACCGAGCATGCATACACTTCTCGCCTTAAGGCTCCTGTTTTATTGCTTTGCTTAGATAGCTAGCTTATGCCTTGGTTTTGTACTTAAGTAGTTAATGCGTTTAACTATTCATATGTGTTGTAATAACCTAGTTAGTTAACTTGTTAGTTAATTAGCTTCTTAATTAGTTAGCTTGTTAGTTAATTAGTTTTGGCTTGTAATAATTAGTTTAATTAGCTTAGATTAGCTAGTTAGCTTATTATTCGGACCCTCCGTCGAGGGGGCACAACTGTTGTAATAAGCGCTGCGTGTGTGATGCATGTCTTCCAACCCCCATTTCTTTCTTCCTTTTACTTAACCGCTTACGATGGTTAGTTTTAGGGCATATTTCAATTAGCATCCTTATGCTTCATATGCACCCATTCATTCAGATTGCATGCACCTGCCCTGCATCATACTAACTGCATTGTATTTTAATACATTTACTTGAATACGTGTTCAAACAGCATGTTATCAAGTTGCATTCACATGGCTTCTTAGGATAGCCGAGCCTATCTTAGTTGTATTTTTGCATGTGTTGCATTAGCCATCTTCACATGAACTAGGATCATGCATGATTTCTAACTAGTTCTCTGTTTTGGCTCGGAGTACACTGTGAGCGTTTACGCTTTAGCATACTGCATGAGATGTGTATGTTGCCATGTTAGCATGCTTACTATGAGGCTAACTGCTTGAATGCCTGTGGGTGAAAGTTGGATTGCTTGAATTGAAACAATTCATCAAAATCATGTTTTCTAAGCCCACTTGAGGGCGGCAAAATCCACGACTTAGCCTACTTGCGAGTAGCACCTCTAAACCATTTTCAAACAAACAAATATGCAATGTTTTGTTCCAACTTAGGCGATCTAGTCTATACTTGTATACTGCGTGCATCACATAGTAATTCTAGGTTAATAATCGGAATAAGAACACATGTGTTTTCAAAAACAACATATCATGCTTAGTAAAGGCCGATCTTTGATCGGGCGAGCGGGGGTGCTCATTGCATGACCTTCCCCTCTCGTACCCAAGTTCCTGAGCCGAGGCAACTTTGGTGATGACGGATACGTGGCCTTAGGCACAAGTCAGGGTTTCCTAAATTTCTCCAAAACAAAACATTTAGGTGGCGACTCTGTATCTGGAAAAGCAGTCCATGTTTGACACTTCTTTATTAAAATCGATTTTCCAGAACGATTTGCCAGATTTGGATTCTTTGGTGATTTATCGGTCTCACATTGCACTTTGTGAGATTAGATTCAGAACTGTGACACGAGTCCGAACTGTAGTAGCTAATGAACAAACAATTCGCGCCCTCACACGCGGAGCTGGGAGTTCTCCGGGCGGTCTACAAGGTCTAATCGTGCTTCGTAAGGAAATGAGTAAACAAAGGTCAATTCCAAACACATTTCTCATGAAAGGAGGAAAGATGGTGTAACCAACGGGTGTATTTACCCATCTCTCATACGAAGAGAGCGAAGGTGTAAGCTGAACGACGTCTCACGTAGATGAAAAATGCGAGCCAAACTACGTCTCACACAGAGAGGGATGAAAAGCTGCAAACCAAACTATGTCTCACATAGAGATGGATGAAAAAGTGCAAACCAAACTACATCTCACATAGAGAGGGATGAAAAGATGCAAACCAAACTACCTCTCACATAGAGAGAGATAAAAAGGTGCAAACCAAACTACGTCTCACGTAGATAGGGGAACATACTCCTACCACATTGGAATTGTGAGAGGAGGAAGAACACTCTAACCAGGCTGAAATCATGAGAAAAGGTCCTGAACCACTCAGGGTCGTGTTCTTGCACGCCCTGAGATAAAACCGCTCAGGAATGCGTCTCACGGGTCTTGAGAAAATTGCCTAGGGTGGCGTTCCCACATGCCGTAAGATACTCTAACCACGCAGAAATCGTGAGAAGAGGAAGAGACTCCAACCACGCTGGAATCATGAGAGGAGGAAGAACACTCTAACCATGTTGAAATCATGAGAAGATGTTCTAAACCTCTCAGGGTCGTGTTCCTACACGCCTTGAGATAAAAATCCCTAGGGAACGCGTCTCACGCATCCTGAGAAAGTTGTCTAGTGTCGCGTTCCTACACACCTTGAGATACTTTAACCACGCTGAAATCGTGAGAAGAAGAAAACACTCTAACCACGCTGAAATCGTGAGAAGAGGTCTTGAACCACTCAGGGTCGTGTTGCTGCACGCCCTGAGATAAAAACCGCTCGGGAACACATCTTACGCGTCTTGAGAAAAATGCCCAGGGTCGTGTTCCTGCACGCCTTGAGATATTCTATCCACATGGAAATCGTGAGAAGAGGAAGAGGCTTCAACCACACTGGAATCATGAGAGGAGGAAGAACACTTTAACCACGTTGAAATCATGAGAAGAGGTTTTGAACCGTTCAGAGTTGTGTTCCTGCACGCCTTGAGATAAAAACCGCTCAGGAACACATCTCACGCGTCCTAAGAAACCGCTCGAGAACATGCTCTTATATGTCCTGAGAAAAAAAATAGAGATCTAAAACGTGTTTCAGCGTAAAAGGATAGATAATACAAGATAATGCACGATGCAAATGGATGCAATGGGTGCTATAGATGATATGGTACATATGACAAGAAATATAATGGATGATGTTTAGAAAATGCAGTAAACAAACAAAGCGGTGCTTTAGAAAGCATCTCACAAGGTAAGTGGCGATGGGGATCTCCCATTTCCTATGTTTTCTACCTTCAATTCAAAGTTCAAAGGTCCTCAAATGTTGACAAGGGGTAAAATCTGCATGTAAAAACCATGGATGCCGCTTTTTTCCTTGATCATACTTACAACTTTCTTTATTCTCCAATGGGGTGACAGGCTAGGTTGATTCAGTATCCAGAATTGAGGCGCATACATGCTACCTCAACCTATGGGGCTACCATACAAATTTCAAGCTGAGGATACACCCCTGGGTATTAAAACCAGACTTTAGTCTCAGAAATTCCAAACCTTTGTGTTCTAAGCATCGCCATTCGAACTCTAGTTTCTACCGTCGCAATTAGTCTCCTAGAAACTCATTGCAAACACAACCAAGATGCTTCTGGAGGGGAATGGTGTTCAAGGAGAGCACTTTTGATCGCCATTTTGACTAAGTAGGCTTGAGCTCGAGGTTGAGGTACACACATACTCTAGAGAAATGACAAGATCTGAGAAGGTGCATCCAGAATACAATCTCAGAATTTTCTTGAAATTGAAACAAACTCAAATGCTCTAATTTTCCCTTTTCTCTTTTGCTTTGCAATCCAGAACCTATGTAGCTTTAGATAGGTCCCTTGTCCTGTTCTCTCTAAATTGGGATCAAATCCTGCAGTTTATGAAAGAAAGAATTTTGTTTTGCACATCATGTTGGGAATGGCACGACACTTTGAGTACAAAACTATTTGTTTTTAAAACTGAAACCAAGAATGAGTTCTTAACCGGGTATTGAGCCTACAATTGACCATAGTGCACCATATGACTCAACAAAGGCAAAACAAAGAAAACAACCTAAACACTCCCATGTACACTTACCGAAATGAAAACGACTCAATACAAACAAAAACAACAAACACGACACATGGATGTTTGCTACTGGGAAGAGATCTCTTGGTTCACAGGGAGCCCATTGATTCTCTAGGTATTGTTTCCTATCCTTCCTTATTTATGGTTCTCACATCACTTTGGCACTCAATCTCTATTTCTCTTAAAAGCCCTTTCCTTACTTTTTCTCCTAGCACACATCTCTCTATTCTTTAATCTCCTTTATATTTTTTATCCCTCCCTAGGTGTGCTTGATGGATAAGTTGAGTTATGGACCCTATGAGGGGGTTGAATATCTAGCTCCATTTCTAGTTCGTGCTTTGCACTAGGCTCGATACCTCACCACTTGGCGGATAAAAGAGCTTTTGGCTCTTGCGGCTTGCTTCAGTCGTGCCCTTTCTAGCGAGTGTGTTGACAATGGAGAAAAGACAGAAAACCTAACTCAACTGTGCCCCTAGTTCATTATTTTGACTATTTTTTTTGTTTGTTTTTTGGCTGAAACAATTTGACCAACATGAGAGTTCAGATTAACATGCTTGTTCGAATTTTTGCTTTAAAATCATGTAAGTCAAGCCGTGAGCACTAAAAATTTTCCTTCTCTTTTTTTTAGGTCCAAGAAATTGTCCGGTTTTAAAAAAATGGAATAATTTCTGCGAAAATTAGTTAACTTCACAAAAATCCTTAAAAACTATTTTTCTACCCGACCAACGTGGAATTAACTCTTGAGATGCACAACCCTAAACTCGAACTTCATTTGTCTTGTAGCTGAATCTTCGAATGGAATAGGACAGCCGAATTTGAATGAAGATGAGCCAATTTGGACATGGATAGGATAGCTGAGTTGAATAAGAACAAGCCAATCAACATGGATGAGACAAACAAGCTAAAAACGGTTGGGGCCAAACTTCAAGACAAAGTTGCCTACGTATCCTAAAGATGGGAATCAAGCCTTACGTAGTTCTTGATTAAGGTGCACTCAAGTATTAACTCACTCCTTTTACTCTCTAACTTTTGTCAAAGTCACCCTTCTGGGTTTTCAATCTTGCGAGCTCTATTTTTCTTTTTCTATTCATTTTTCTTTTCTTTTTTCTATTCTTTTTTTTTTTGCTCTAACTTTTGCTTGGGTCACCATTTCGAGTTCTCGGCCCATCGAGCCTCTCAAGGATAGAAAAGTTTAACTTATCCATGTTAATTGGTTGTGAGATTTCTAAGCCATCTAAATCCACGAGAATGACTGTTGTTCCTGACCAAATAGTTTGCTGATGATATAAGGCCCCATCCAATTTGGTCTGAATTTGCCCTTAGTGTCATGGATAGGAACTCGATTGTCCTTCAGCAATAAAATTTCTTTTCTCAGATTTTAGGATTTGGCTTTCTTGCCAATCTCCATTGGCTTGAGAAATGACCCATCTTTGAATCTTCGATCACATCTGGCCTTATTTGCCCTTAGTTCAAGGGCTGCTTCTAATCCAGTTATGCAAGCTTCATTTGATCTCATCTGACCTTATTGCCCCTAGTTCAAGGGTTGCTTCCAATCCGGCCATGCAAGCCTCATATTGTGATTGATCGTTGAACATTCTGAATCAAGGTTCATGGTTTGAAAGCAAAGGAGTCGAGTCTTAAGGCTGAGAGTGATCCTATGTTGTACAATCTCAAGATCAATTCCAGGCTTATTTTCGTGGGACCACGTAAAAATATTTTGGAAATCTTTTAATAAAACGACTAGTCGCTCGTGTTCGTCTGAAGACAATGTAGGACCAATCCAAACCAAGCCAGGCTCCTTCTCAGTACCTACATTAACAGACATGATCTCATTCATTAAGGGCTTAGCATGCCTCCCTTCTTCTCAGTCGATCAAATTTTGCGATTCCTAAGGAATTCCTCCCTCTTTGTTTTCATCACAGTTCTGGAAAAAGTTTTAAAGAACTTTGGTCAATGCAATGATTTAAAGGCATAGAGAAATAGGTAAAAATTATTGCAGTTCCATTTTAAACTTCTGGCTCATTTGGCTCCATGATAAAAACAGACTCAAAAGAAAGAGTGAAAAAGGCAAACAAAAACAAGACAGTGATATCCGAGTTAACATCCCCGAAATCACCAAACTCTGACATAACAAGACTGACTCAACACCCAATTCAGAAAGTAAAATAAACAACAACATTCTCAAATTGCTGAAATCAGTGTGTACCATCCACCATATTTGGAGTAAAATGAGCGCCACCCACAGGTGGTTCATCCCTGATCACAGAATAGTCACGTTATCCCCCAAGCTCATTGATCCAGCACCGATAGAGTTTGTAAGACTTGGTGAGGCAATGACCTTGTTGTTGATCAGGTCTTGAATTTCATGGCGAAGACGAAAACAACAGTCAGTGTCATAGCCAGATTACTGATGGAAGGCACAATACTTCGCAACATCATGCCTGGCTAGAAGGCGATCAGGGAGAGGCCAAAAGTCAAGGGGTTTGAGATGGCATTGTCCTATGAGAATTTGGAGAGCTTTGGACAAGGTCATGTAAAGGGGATTGAAGGTGCAGTTACTAGTCTTGGAAGTATTGACAGAGGGGTCGGCAGGTGTTGCCTGGCTTACCTCCTGATTCAAAATGCCCCCAACCTGAGCGACAAAAGTGTCATCCCCAGTCTTTGTAACAACTACGAGCACTTGTTGTTTGTTCAACCCTTGGACCTTCAAAGACTCTATAGCCCACCGGAGATGTGCATAGGGATCAATACTTGCCCTGGCCTCGTTCTTGCCATTTGCTTTAGCTTTGCCAAGGGATTAGGTGGCTACATCAGAGCGAGGCCCATTTGTTGTTGACATGTCATCGCTTAGACTCGAGATAGCTTTGGGTTGGCCCTTTCCAACTGTAGCTTGCCGCAAGATTGGGGAGCTTTTTGTCGTGAAATTTCTGGCATGTGATGTGGTCGATGATGGAGCCAAGATCACAAAGGCTAAATCTATTATAGTTCTCTGAAGATCTTCAATCATGCTCAACAGCTCAGAAGTAGTGGGTTCAGCCATTGGTGCCGACTTTGTATTTGATGAAGTTTGAGAGGATTAGGGTTCAAGTGCATCAATCATACACAAGTTCGTGCTTTCTGGAATGAACACCTTAGGCTTGGGTAAATAGGCTAGGGTGATATATATGCTGGGGTTGTAGGTGGATGGCAGTATATGGATTAGGTTCAGATGTGGAGGTAATGGGTTAGCGGTGGCATGAGGTCTTTTTTGTGGAGCTATGATCACTTTGTCAATAAGATCCTGAATCTTATGACGGTGGCGGATGCAACGGTTTGTATCATGATCATGTTGTTGATGATAAGCATAGTATTTAGCAGGGTCATGTCTTGGTGGAAGAGGACTTGGGAGGGGTCGAGGGTCTAGGAGCTCTAGGTGCCATTTTTCTAGCAGAATCTTCAAAGCTTGAAAGAGACTCATGTAAAGAGGATGAAAATTTTAGGCTTTGGGCCAAGTTGAAGTGGTTGGTTTTAGGCTATTATCAGCAAAAGGGTTTTTGATGGGATTGTTGACAGTGTTTACTTCTGAGCATTTCACAGCTATGCTACCACTGGTAATAGCATTGGAATTGCAAATAACATTCTTCCTCATAGGCTTATTACCTTCCACAATGATCCCTTGTCTTATGGCATTCTCGATTTGAACCCCGATTTCATGGAGGTCCTTAAAGTTGAATAGTAGGAGGGCTATCATTTTCTGCAATAGCCTTTCATGCAGATTTCTGACAATTATACAAACTTGCTCTTTCTCTGGAGGCCTGTTTGCCATCATAGCCGCCTTTGCCCTTTATTTAGTCACAAACTTTGAAAAGCCCTCCTTCAGTTCCTGACGCGTTGACTCAAGATCACGAGTTGTGACCTCAATTTGTGTGTTGTAGGAATAATGGGCAATGAAAGATTCAGCCAACTCCTCCCAGTTCTGTTTCATAGAGTCCTCCAATTTAGCACACCAGATGACAGCTATTCTAGACATGGCCCGGCTGAATAGTGATAACTTCAGAACTCGGGTGAAACCCATTGGTTGCAGGATATCAGAAAATAAACGTAGATGTACCATAGGGTCTCCAGAACCGTTGAAACAGTCAATATGCGGCATTTTGAACCGCTCCGGTAAAGTAACGGCGGATTCAGTATACCAGTCCTCAATATCCGGTATAGAGTTAACCCCTGTGCCTTCTTGAAACATTTTTTCAAGTTTGTTGACTTAAGCAGGGTCGGGTCAAACTTGAACTCAAAAGGTGCCTCAGTCTAATGAACTGGAACTCTAGACATCTGAATTGGGATTGGATCTAGCTGGACGGGAAAAATAAGAACTCCTTCGGCCGGTGGATCCTGAGCTGTATTGGTAGTGGTGCCTGGCCATGTTAGGTGTATACGAAGCATAAACTATAGCCGGCTGTTGTTGTTGTAACCTATTCGTGACCTCAGTTTGATGGGCTAGGTCATGCTGGAGCAAATCTATTGATTACTGCAAACGGATTAGTAAGTCTTTCAGATCTGATGATAGATATTGCGCCATTCTAGGAATAGGTGATTGTGCTTGGGGTGATTGTCAAAACAATGGAACTGGTGAAGCCCGTCTGACCTTTCTTCGCCTTGCAACTGGTGAAAGGGAAGCGAACACCGGCTGTCCCTGAACTAAGTCCCCGACCTTATAAAGTCTATCAACACTAGTCCAGAGTACCCGAGGGATATCGGAGCCTTCTGAAGCTATGGTTCTAGGATTACCTAGCAAAAGAGAAAACAGACAGCACTTCAACCCAATTTTACGAGAATGGATATGATCACAACAGAAGGACTGTACTCCTCACTGAATTTTGCTCCACAAACTAATATAATTGAACCACTGATATAAAGCACCCCTGTATAGATCCACTGCAGAGAACATGGCAGGTAAAGACATCCAAAACACCCTTATGAGGGGGGTAGGGTTACCCTGTCCTAGCTTTGGCATGATCTAGAGGTTAACTACTTCAAACAAGTGGTTTCACAACATCCTACATATGGGTGAGCATCTTGCCTATTTTGAAACAGTCGCTAGAGTGTACTATATACACTAGGCCAATTGGGCAAAGGAGTACCTTAGCAAGGTTACCTAATAAACCTCTCACACCTGACACCGAAAAGTGAAAGGAGGATCAACCGGTACAACAGTAACCCAAATCCAAGGGTTGCGTTCCCAACGTGACATTGCCTACATCTAACCAGCCTTTTTGGAAAGCTTTTGGCAAGCCTTTGGCAAATCATCCAGGATGTCAGATGGTAAACACAGTGACTTAAGAGCACTATACAAATGCAATGCAATGAACATATATATGTAAATAAAATATCACATTATGAAGTCCAAGTCAAGTTCTCTAAATTTCTCCAATGAGACGCCAGAAACTATAGCTCCTGAGGGGTTTAGTCTTCTCGGCACAATAGCCCTACAATTTGGACTCCGTGGTTCAATCGGTTTCACAAGTGCAATGTGAAATGTAAAATGAATGAGAGTCCAAATCCAACAAATCATAGAAAATCCGCTTATCATTAGAGATGCCAAAATGGACTTCATTATCAAATTTCAGAGTCACCACCTAAATATTTTTATAAAATTTAGGAAACCCGTGACTCGTGCCAAAGGCCACTTGTCCGTCATAACCAAAGTTATCTTGGCTCAGGAATTCAGGTATGAGAGGGAAAAGTCATTAATTGAGCACCTCACTCACCCAATCAAACATCGATCTCTACTAATCATGATGTAATTTTTATAGACATTAAATGCTCATGTTCTGATTATTAATATACTAAACATTACTACGTGAAGCAAACAAGTATAGACCACGTCACTTACTTTGGAATGTTTTGATTTCATGTTTGTTTTAAAATAGTTTTGAATATGTGCTACTTGAAGGAAAAGCAAGCTCATATGTACATTTATCAAAGTCGTTCCAATTTAAGCGAAATAGCCTTCATCCACAGGCATTCAAAGAGGTATTTCAAATAAACAATTAGCCTCGTAGTAATATGCTTGACATGGCAACACAAACACACATGTAATATGGTAAAGCAAAAATGCTCACCTAGTACTTAATCGAGGCAAGCCAAAGAAAAAGAAAGCAATTTAGAAAAATGCATGATCCTATATGCAAAATGGCTAATGCAACACATACAAAATGTAACTAATGCAACACATGTCATGTGAAGTAACTGAAAGCACGAGGTAGCGCACATAATCATTTAGGAATTGGAAAGAGCATTATACATAGGGCTGCAAACGAACCAAGCCGAGTCAAGCTTTGCTGAGCTCGAGCTCGGCTCGTTTACTTATCGAGCTCGTTTATTGAGCTCAAGCTCGGCTTGGCTCGGCTCAATAATTTTTTTTTAATATTATTTATATTATTTAATATATAAAAATGTATTTATATTATTATTTATATATATATATATATTTATATATTTTTAATATATAAATAATGTATTTTTATATATTTATATATTATTTAATATATAAATAATATATTTATTATATAATTTAAATAAAGATAAACGAGCCGAGCTTATGCAAGCTCGAGCTCGGCTCGTTTACTAAACGAGCCTAATATTCGAACTCGAGCTCAGCTTGTTTACTAAACGAGCCGAGTAGAACTGAGCCCTTAACGAGTCGAGCCGAGCCTGTTCATGAACAGCTCGGTTCATTTGCAACCCTAATTATACATGATGAACCAAATTTTACTACGTGCAAAAATGGATACAAGGCATGGTAATAATATGAAACAAAAACATGATACTATATACAAGCACGGTAAACATATAAATAAAAGGAAGAAAGAAATGGGAGTTGGAAGACATACAAATATTATAAGTTTGCCCTCACATAAGAGGGTTTGAATGAATGTCCTAATTAACTAATTATTACAACTTAACTATTACAAATTCGAATGAAACCAAAACAACTAATTAATTATAACATACGAATCTAAAAGCTACTAATCTAATGGACTTGAACGGGAGGCGAGGAACTGCAAGTGCACAACCGAGGACACCTTCTGAAAACCTCTGCTTGTCGCTAGAACTCGCCTCGCTTACAATCGTAAAATTGTTCTGTTTTGGCCACAAGATCTGCTTTGTTCTGTTGTAAAAATACCACTACCTATACAAAAATTGGTGGCCTACCGCCTAAAAGAGTGGTTGGTCAGGTAATGATGGCCGGTCGGCCATTGTTTCTAGGAATACCTCAAGCAACAAAACTAAAACAAAGCAAGACAGAGTGTTTCCAAGCGATGTTTATCCTCTCTGCCCTTCCCTATCATGAAGATGATCAAGGGAGGAGTAGATTTGATTCTCAAATCATCAATCATCACAAATTTGTTGCATGAAACGATAGGACAAGAGCTCAATAAATGAAACAAAATGTAAACAATATCTCATTCCTATCATGGAGTTACCTCAAGGGAGGGGGTAGACTTGCTTCATGAATCATCGAACATCACTAAAATAGTATGCGATGATCCAAGACGCAGTAGGTTCAGTATAACGTCCAACTGAACCTAACCAAATTTTATTATCTTTTTACCTCTTTTTACTCCAATTTTATTAGCCTTTTTACTTTACTTTTCCATTTTCATATCTTTTCTTCCTTTTTGTCCAAAGGTGATGATTACGTCCACTAAGTCCAAAACAATAAAGATCAGCAAGCATGACTTGACCCAAGAAATAAACTCTTCAAGCCCTTTTCTATGGGGGAAAGTACAAAGGAGGAATCAAACTCATTTACAGGCGATAATGAATTTAGAGTCAAACCCGAAACGGACAATAATGACTCCAAATCCAAACCCAATAATGAGCTATAATAATCATTCCTTTATGATTTCCAAGGGTCTGACTAGAAAATTAGTCCCTTAAAAGTAATGCACCGGCAATAAAGGAAATGTCAAACAAAAGATCATGCTTAGCATAAGAAAGATGTAACGCCTTGGTAATGAACCTCCAAAGAGATTAAACCATTTAGCATGAGGGTTCTCTTTCTTATGCCTTGAGCGGCAATTTTTTGTTTGATACAACTCTTAATCAAAACAAACAAAGAAATGAGGGATGTTGCAGATTATGAATGAAAAATGGGTGATTACAATAACATGAATATATACATGAAAGCTATAAAAAAAGAAAGAAAAGACCATCAACTCAAATGGATTAGAAGCTATAGCCTATACACCAAACATAAGTGTAATATTCAAAGCATAAATTAAATAAACACATTAAACAGCTTCTAATCTCTGGGGGGAAAAAAAAAATAGTGGCCAAAATTTAAAAAAAAAAAAAAAAGTAGAAAAGGTAAAGCAACAAGTTATGGAACAAGGCCTAAGAAAGAGTGGCTAATCCCTCCTCCTTTTTGTGAGCTTTAAATCACATTTTAAGCTTAAAAACAACTCTGAAATTGGTATGAAAATACAAGAAAAAGAGGGAGAAAAGATATTGAAAAAGTTCAAAGATTACCCTTTAAAGAGAGGAAAAGCTTCCTAGTTAACAAACCATAAGCTAAGACTCTCAAGAGGCTGAAATTGTATTCACAAATCTCAGCAAAAGCTTCAAGTTCAAGCTTGTAAGGTGTATGTATGGTGTATGTATATTACAAGAGGTGAGGGAAGTGTGTTGACCAAGCTATAGGCTCTTGGCAAATTTTTTTAACCCCAAGCCATGAGGAGGGGCCTTGTATGTATAGAAAAACAGGTTCTCACATCAGAAATATTTGTAAAGAGATAACTAGTGCAAAGCATGCACATGGGGACAGCTGGGGACAGTTGGCTGCTGTAAAATATTTGCTGTCGGCAAACATAATCGGCCGGCCATGAAGAGGTACGGTCGACCACCTAAAAATGGCCTGCCAACCACTTGTTGGCCAGCTCTTCTCTGAGTGGTTAGGCTAGAAAAAATAAGGTTTTGGTCCAAAAGGGGTGCAAGGATTAGGTTTTAAATCTTGAAACCGAATCATTTTGCTGAAGATTTTGAACAATGGCACAGCATAACATTTCATTATCGAGTGTTCAGATTGAAGCGCCTAAGTCTTAAGGACGGTCAAAATGGGGTGTTTACAACGCCAAAGGGTAGCTTAAGATCATGACGACGACCACCTACTCGTCAGAGAGTCACTGGAGGTTGGCCAAAGCTCGCCACCCACTGACGGCAACGAGTGGTGTTGGTCGGTGGCCAGTGGTAGCGGTGGGTAGTGGCCGAAGATGGCGGGTGAGAGGATAAAATGAAAATTTATTTTAAAAACAAGTAAATAAATTTTTTTTTGTGTCTTTGAAATTAATTTCACTCTTTTAAACAAAAATAATATACCAAGTTTTCGTTTTCAATTTTTAAAATAAAAATAAAAATGAGAACAGAAAATAAGAAACATAAGCAAATGATCCCTAATGAATCATTTTAAGAAAATTGCTACCATTTTAAAATGATATTTACAAACATTTGAATTTGGTCTTTCTAACAAACATAATTAAAAAAAAAAAAAAACCAATAATAATCAAATTTAAATAATAAGAAAAAAAAATTGTGAAAAATGTGGACAAGACCATTCAAGTTTAATAGAAAATCCAAAGAAATCCTACTATATTCACTATGCTTCATATTTTATGGGAAATCATAAATACCACAACTCAATTTGTTGTTTCTATTTTCCACATTAAAACAACATATAAGGAAAAAGACAAAAATACTAGTGTGTAACATTTAAGTTTAACACCATTGATTTTATTAATTATTTTGAAGTTTTTTTTTCTTTTTTAAATTATTCAGAGTGCCCAAATGTTTACAGAATTTATCATCAATAGTAGGGCTACAAAGGAAATGAACTATTCATGAACAATTTGAGTTCCGCTAATTTAAAGCTCGTTTAAGTTTTGCTCGTTTATTAAATAAACGAGTTTAAGCTCGATTTTTCGGCTCGTTTATTAATCGAGTCAAACTCAAGCGATCTCAAACTCGACTCAATTAAGCTTGTGAATATAAAGAAAATAAATAATATTTACTTTTAATAATATATCAAATAAATTTTTAATAATTGAATTATTATTATTATTATTATTATTTTAGTATTTGTGTAAATTTACATTTGATTGATGAAATTTATTATTAATATAAACATTCTTGTAGATTTTACTCATAATATTTTATTTTCTCATCTTAATAAGTAACTTAATTTTAGTTTAATTCTTTTTTCCAAGTTTGAACTCGAGCTTGTCAAATATTTACTAATCTAAGCTCGAGTTCGATTATTTAAGCTTGACTTGAGTTTGGCTCGAGCTCAAACTCAAATAATTATTAATAAACAAGTTTGAATACTCAAAAATTCGATTCCACTCAACTTCACTCATTTACATTATAAAAAACAATTTTCTTCTCTTCATCCGTGATTGGAAGAGGGTACTATTGGCTCATAGGGGCCCACCATGGGTCCCGTTTCGATAATCCGAACTGTTCAATGTGTAGAACTCGTCGAGTACTATATTCTTGTAAAAAATCACATTGATCGAATATCGATAGCTATCTTATCGAATTATATTTCTGTCAACCGTTTATTTTTTCACTGTCTATTTTTTTATTATTATATAAAACTGATTTGATCACGTAACTATCGATATCCGATGAACATGAGTTTTTACAGGAATATAGTATTCGACGAGTTCTACACATTGAACGGTTCAGATTATCAAAACAGAACCCATGGTGGGCCCTGCATAGGCCCAACAGTACCCTCCAATTCGATCACGGACCGGAGGGAAGCCAGCCCCATAAAAAAATATTTTTGAAGGCTTCATGCTGCTCTAACACCTTTGTCCATACAAATACAATACGTTTTTGTGGTCATATAATTCATATCACATTACATCATATCAAATCATATTCATAATAGGCTTTCCAGTCTATCATTAGTATGGATAGTCCTGTTGGGTCATGGAGGTCCATTTCAATAATTCAACCCGTTCAATGTAATAGAGCTCGTCGAGTATATCATCATTGTAAAAATTCATATTGATCGGATATCGATAACTATTTGATCATAACACATTTTTGTCAATGACAAATATGATGTTCAAAATAAATTGTGACAAGAATGTGATTTGACCAAGTGGCTATTGATATCCAATCAACGTAATTTTTTACAAGAATGATATACTCAACGAACTCTATACATTGAAAGGTTTGGATCATTGATATGAGCCTGCATCAGGCCCACCACACTCAATAGGACCATCCAATTTGAAAGCAACTGAGAGGAACCCCTCTATAATAAAATACATATATGCATACACCTTTAACAAAATGCATATGGTAATATTTTCTCCCACAATATTATATCTCTATTGTAAGAGCATAAAAAATACCTTGCACATGTACTCATTGTCATCAAGCTCAAACTCTTCCAAATGATATTGTATGACCTAAAAACACAACTCAAGTAAGCTTACTGGCGGGTGTGTACGGGAAAACTCCTCTGATACCTAAGTCAATTTAAAGGATCAATATGGGGTAAAGCTCTCTAGGAATTCTATAAACAAAGTTGCATTACCTAGATTAGGTTTAACTCTGAGATTTTATGTGTTCCATATGGTTAGAATCCTAGTAGGATTCTAATTCCTACTCGTAGAGTCCCACTAGGAATCAACTTCTTAAAGGATAATATCTATCCTTTAACACCCTGACTACTCAAGTTCCAAGTGGAGCGTCCCAACTTCTAGCTTGGCAACTAGACCGGGCAAACCATATGTCCGGTTGCTCATCATTTGCACAACTACATTAGCCAAGTCTTGCTCACTTTAGTGAAGACAACCGAACAACAGCATGACACAAACATCGTGGTCCATTTTGCCTGATCCAAGTATGTGGTATGTCATCTATACCAGTCAAACTCTTGACTAGGTCAGTCAAGGCTTACATCAGACAGGCCCATTTTGCCCGATTGACATCTTTAACCTAGACTAAAGTTAGCTCAGCCCATTAGGCTGATGTAAACTTCCCATACAATTTATCTTTGCTTGGCCCACTGTTGTGTTATGCTTCCAGTGGGTAAGACACCTTCATTTTGCTAGGTCACCCGAAAGGACGTTGTTCTAGGTCACCAAAGTTAGACAAACACTTTGCTAGGTCGCTAGAGTTGCTTAGCAAAGTCCGCTTTGCTAGGTTTCCAGAGTTAGCCAAACACTTTGCTAGGTCGCCAAAGTTAAGCTTAGCAAAGTTCGTTTGCTAAGTCACCAGAATCAAACAAATACTATGTTAGGTTGGCAGAGTTAAGCAAAGTTTGTTTTCTAGGTCACCTAAAACAGACAAACACTTTGTTAGGTCGCCAGAGTTGCCTAACAAAGCCCATTTGCTAGGTCACCAAAGTTAGACGAAGATTTTGCTAGGTCACTAGAGTTAGACAAACACTTTTCTAAGTCGCTAGAGTTAAGCTTAGCAAAGTCCGTTTGTTAGGTCACTAGAGTCAGAAAAACACTTCGCTAGGTCACCAGAGTTAGGCCTTGATGGGCTTTGCCCGGCTCACCAATTCGGTAAAAATGTCCCTCTTGTCTATAATAGTGCAAAAGTGAAGTGGATATTGTCTATAGAAACATCAATGCTCTCCCTATTGGGTTAACTACAAGCTAATCCCATTAAGTCCTCTTGACTTTTCCAATGCACTAATAAATCCTATATTACCTATGTTGCCCTCATTAAAATATTATCTAGCAAATTTTTTTATTTTCTCTGTCTATAGCAAATCTTTTCATATCTCTCTCTCTCTCTCTATAGCATATCTCCAAAACCTTCACACTATCATTGCTCACTATTACCACAACTGTACCGATGTTACCGTCGCCATCTAGCCACCACAACTACTACTGCCACCATCGTTATCCAAACATCACCACAATCGCAAAGTCATCTTCCATTCACTACCGTCATTATCCATTCGCTATTGTAATAACCCTGTTCCATTTTACGTTAATTGCTCCTTATTATAAATGTAATTGATATGATTTTGTGTGCAATTATATGAAAATATGTGGTTTTGAATTTCTATCTGTTCACCGTAGGAATATCTGTTTGATTATCTGCTTTGGAAATTAAATTGAAGGCCTTATCGGCCATGAAACCCGAAATTGATTACGCCATTGTGATTGGCATAATTTTTAGAGCCTATGATGAAATTTGATTGGAAATTGATTTGGATCAAATTAAATTGATTTAATTAATGGCATAGTGCTCAATTATTTAATATTAAATAATTATGATTGGTGGGACTTGTAAAGAGAGGCACTTTACACTCAATTCATACACTTGAGCTCAAAATCAGATTTTTGTGCCTTATAAAGAGAAAGGGCCGGCTATAGAGAGAGAAAGGGAGAGAAATTGTGCAATTTTGGCTTAAAGCTTGGAAACCTTGAAGATTTCTCAAGAATTTGCTATAGATTGTGAGAATTAAAGCTCCTAGGTGAGTATTTCATGGATTCTAGTTTGTAATTTTGTGTATTCAAGCTAGTTGGGTAATCAAGAGTAAGTTTGACATGAAATTGGGTTGGTCATGTTGAATTGAGGGTCAATGTATGCATGCATGTGTGTAATTGTTTTGAAATTTGCATGTTTGAACACAAAATACATGATCCATGTAGAATGTTGGTTAAAGCTCATGTTTGTAATCACCATTTGCACCATGTAAGTTGAAATGTGAGTGATATCCCACATGCATTTACAATTTATGAGAAATGAGTTTGAAAATACATAGAATTGTTATCATAGTAGCAAGTTTGGTGTAAATTGGGACATGCATGTGTTTGATTCATGAAGTTGAGCTTCATAATGATGAAATTTGGTATTTGTATCATGTTAGCACAAGTATATTTGAAGTTTCAACTATAATATGCATGAAATATTGATGGAATGTATAGGGTCGAGCTCCAGGGAAAACCAACCAACCGATCACTGTGAGTAATATCTTAACAAAGATATATGAAATATGTTGTTGTCCAAATTACTTACTTCTATGTAAGTTTTATAAGTTCGTTGATTCGATTGGTAGACAATGTTGCTATGCCAAGTGAATGGGCCAGAGGCTGTTTTGACAAGAATGAATGCATGGGCCAGAGGCCATTTTCACATGAATGAATGGGCGAGGCCGCTTGACATGAATGAATGGGCCAAAGGCCGCTTTTGACACAAATGAATGAATGGGCCGTCAGTTTTGACATGAATAAATGAATGGGCCAAAGGCCGCTTTGATACGAATATGAAAGGGCCAAGGGCCGCTTTGACATAAATGAAAATATGAATTGGGCCCAAGGCCGCTTAAAGCATGTTGTTCTACATACCGCTTGTATAACTCCTTCATTTGATATTATTCATCGAAGCTACCACGCCATTCATGTGTTTGTAGGTGAGCCAAGAGAAGTCCAAACCCACTCTGAAGTCTCTGTGAGGAACAACATAGGTTTTGAAGAGTCACCTTATGCCTCTCACGCATTTAGACCCGCTTTTGCCTTTTTGTCATTCTGCTTTTATTTTGTCATGTGTAAGTCTTTGAATATGTTGTACATAGTTTTCTTGGGTTGACTCGATATATATGATCCTCAGATGTACGTAACCTTGTGTAGTACATATGTTAGTTGTGAGTTATTAATATGCAGCTGTATGGTTTGTTATGATGTGCCATGTAAGCACAACTCTATGGATAAAGTTTTTAACTGCTTCCATTTGGCCCCCATTAACTCTGTTAGCATACATTGGTTTGGTTTCGTGTCGTAGGTAATCTCCGACATCGCGTTATGTCCTTAACCCACGGGGGCGGGTTCGGGTCATGACAGAGTGGTATCAGAGCTTGAGTTAATAACTCACACACTTGTCCAATAAGAGCAGTAAACGCCTAGAAAAGATCTAGGATGCATTCATGTGATAAGTATGAATTTGGAAGCATTGAGAATATGCTTAAATGTTTTGATATGAACAACTATATGTTATAAATTTGTGATTTGCTTGCATTGCAAATTATTTGAATATGTATGCTCTCTAGTATATGCAAATTTGTGAAATTTTTGTATAAAGTATAATGTAAGTTTAATCAGATGGTGAGAAAAAGAGGTGATGAGATAGATGAATGCTCTACTACCAGAATAGACAGAATGGAAAGACTGATACAGGAAATGGAAAAAACTTTGAGGCAGCAACAGGAGTGGTAACAACAGTGGTAACAACCACACCCTTCACCTCTATCTCCGGCACCTCCTATGCCGTATAATCGTAATGACGATCGAATAATAGCACTCACCAAAGAATTCAAGAAAATAAAACCACCACAGTTCCATGGAGGACTAGATCCGTTAAAAGCCGAAGCATGGGTTCTCGGCATTGAGAAACTATTTGAAGTGTTCCCTTGCTCAGAGACACAGAAAGTACTTCTAGCCACTTTTATGCTAGAAGACGAGGCAAGAAGATGGTAGATGTTAATGCGTGAGAATCATAAGGATGTTGACTGGGTGAAATTTCTGGAAATTTTCTATGACAAGTACTTCCCGCAGTGTGTTCGAGATAGAAAAGTAGCAGAGTTCATGGAACTTAGGCAAGACAGTATGACTGTAGCCGAGTATAAGGCCAAATTCACTGAATTGGCCAGGTTTGCACCACATGTGATTGATACGGATTACAAGAAAGCAAGGCATTTTGAAGGTGGGCTTCGCAGCGACATTTTAGAAAGAGTGAATGTCTTGAAGCTAGAAACTTACATTGGGGTACTAGACAGGGCCATCATATCAGAGGCTAACATAGCTAGACAGACTAAGGCAACAACTGACTGGAAAAGTAACAAAAGGCAAGGCTTCTTCTCAAAGAAGAAATTTTCGAAAAAGCAAAATACGGGCTCCTCAAATACTTCAAATTCTTCTCGAGACATAGCTCCCATGTGCAATATTTGTAGTAGAAAACACCGTGGAGCTTGTTACCGTGTGTCAGGAGCCTGCTTCAAATGTGGGAAACAAGGGCACATGGCCCGAGATTGTAATCAAAATAGTGGGAAACTAGCAGCTAGCTCAACTGCATCAATCCCGAAGCCGGGAAATGCTATGAGACCTGCTATCACCGGGGATACCGTGAGACAAGGGAGAGTTTTTGCGCTTATTCTGGGCGATACACGGAATGCCAACGCAGTTGTCTCAGGTACTATTTCCATATGTAATGAGGATGCTTTTGTGTTAATTGACTCCGGATCCACACACTCTTTTGTGACATGTGCATTTGCATCTAGACTGAGTAGACCTCTAGAATTACTACCATATCTGCTATGTGGGTCTGCTTCATCTGGGGAATCAGATTGTGAATCTATATACCGCTTTTGTTATATGGGTGTTGAGGATGCTATCCTATATGTCGATTTGTTACCCATGAACTTTAGGCATTTCGATGTGATTTTGGGCATGGATTGGTTAACCAAATATTGTGCCACCATTGATTGTGTGACAAAACGGTTGTATTTAAACCACCATAACATAAGGAAATTGTGTTTGTGGGTAATGCAAAGGCTTCCACATTATTTGATATCTCGCAATGAAAGCATGTAAACCGATCATGAAAGGGTACCAGGTTATTTGTGCTATGTGTATCGAACAACTGTGAATGTTGAATTGAATAGTATCCCTATTGTTAGAGAATTTCCAGATGTGTTTCGAAATGAATTACTAGGGGAATTGGTAGACAGAGAGATAGAGTTCACTATTGAAATCGCTGTGCACCCAAATTTATTTCCAAGACTCCCTACGTAATGGCTTACCTAAATGAAAGAATTAAAAGAAATTGCAAGACTCCGCTGACAAGAGATTTATTCGACCTAGCACTTCATTTGGGTGCACCAAGATTATTTGTGAAAAAGAAGGATGGAACCCTATGCTTGTGTATCGATTATCGGGAATTGAACAAGGTAACAATAAAGAACAAATATCCCTTACCCCGTATTGATGACCTGTTTGACTTGTTGCAGGGATCACAAGTGTTTTCCAAGATTGATTTCAGATTCGGGTATCATCAACTGAAAGTAAAGGCAGAAGATGTTGAGAAAACCGTATTCGTAACGAGGTATGGACATTTTGAGTTTCTTGTTATGCCATTTGAGTGACTAACGCCCGAAAGATTTATGGACATAATGAACCTAATTTTTAAACCTACCTTGACGAATTTGTTATGGTTTTTATTGATGAAATTTTGATATATTCTAAAGATAGACTTGAACATGAACATCATTTGAGAACCGTCCTACAAATACTTCGGGAAAGGAAATTATTTGCTAAACTAAAGAAATGTGAGTTTTGGTTGGATGAAGTTGTTTTCAGACATGTGATCAACAAAGAAGGAATTTCAAGGACTCAGAAAATAGAGGCAATTGTGAATTGGCCTACACCGACTAATGTGACAGAAGTCTGCAGTTTCATGGGCTTAGTTGGGTACTACAGGAGATTTGTTAAGGATTTCTCAAAAATAGCTGTACCTCTCATCCAACTGACATGCAAGGGGTAACCGTTTAAATGGAATGACGAAAGAGAATCAGATTTCATGAATCGAAAACTAGATCGACTAACGCATCCAAGATGACATTGCCCATGTATGGAAAAATTTTGTGATTTACAAAGGATGCGCCTTATAAAGGTTTGGGTTGTGTATTAATGCGTAATCTGAAAGGTTGTAGCTACGCCCCTACGCTTGAGACCGCATGAGAAAAATTACCCAACACATGATTTAGAATTGGCCGCAGTTGTTTTTGCTTTGAAAATCTGGCGGTATTATTTGTATGGGGCAAAGTGTGAAGTCTACACGGATCACAAAAGTCTGAAATACTTCTTTACACAGAAGGAGTTGAACATGCGACAGAGGAGATGACTCGAACTGATAAAAGACTATGATCTTGAGATTCAGTATCACCCCAGGAAAGCTAACACAGTTGCTGATGCCTTGAGCAGAAAATCAACGGGGAGCATGGCTTGTTTGCTTACTGAACAGAAAGAGATCTTGCAAGATTTTGAGAAGTTTGAAATTGAAGTGTTAATGTGTGAACAAGGCGGATTGATAGCCGTTATTACAGTCGAGCCGGCAAACATTGATGAAGTCAAACAGAAATAGAAAGATGATGAATTCCTCAAGCAGGTGATAGATGAATTTGAGACAAGTTCGAAACCAGAGTTTGGCGTTGTAGATGAAGTGTTGAGATTTTGAATCGAATGTGTTCCGTATATTCCTAACTAAAGAAGAGGGTTTTAGATGAAGCCCACAAATCAACATTTGCAATACATCCTGCAACAATAAAATGTATCAGATTTGAAATGCACTCTATTGGTGGCCTAAGATGAAGAAAGAGATTGCAGAATATGTGTCCAAATGTCTTCAGTATCAGCAAGTTAAAGCTGAACATCAGAAACCAGGCGGTCTACTACAACCTCTCCCTATTCTTGAATGGAAGTGGGAGCATGTGACTATGGATTTTGTTGTTGGCCTACTGCACTTCTCGAGGTATGGATTCTATTTGGGTTAGAAGTTGATATACCGACTAAATCACATTTTCTACCACAAAACTACATTTAATGCTTATAGATTGGCTACTATTTATGTTGATGAGATCGCCCATTTACACGGAGTTCCTAAGATTCATTGTGTCGAATAGAGATCCAAAATTTGTATCTAGATTGTGGAAGAGTTTGCAGGAAGCTATGGGGACGGAACTAAGGTTCAATACTGCATTCTACCCACAGACAGTTGGGCAATCAGAACGAACAATACAGACTTTAGAAGATATGCTTCTTGATGTGTGCTTTGGATTTTCGTGAGTTGAAAGATTATTTGCCGCTATAAATTTGCTTATAATAATGCTTCCACTCCAAAGATTGGTATGGCACCATACGAGGTTTTGTATGGTAGAAGGTGTAGATCACCAAATTGTTGGATGAGGTCGGGATAGAGCTTACTTGGGCTTGAAATTGTACAAGATACTTTGAGAAAATCAAAACTATTCAAAGAAAGGCTCAAAACAAATTTTCAGACCCATAAAAAGAACTATGCAGACATTCAAGAAGACCCTTGAGTATGAGGTCAAGGCCCACGTGTTTATCTGGTGTCCCCAATGAAAGGCCAAGTCAGTTTGAAAAGAAGGGCAGTTGTCGCCCATTACATTGGGCCGCTTGCATTCTCGAAAAGCTTGGTCTAGTTGTTTATAGAGTTGTTTTGCCACCCGGATTTGAACAAATCCATAATGTGTTTCATGTGTCGATGTTGAGGGATTACCTCCGAGACACGTTTCATGTGATTAATTATCACCGGGTAGCCATTGATGAAAATATAGAATACGCCGAATGGCCGGAATGAATTGTCGACTGGTAAGTGAAACAATTGAGGAGCAAGTCCATCCCAATGGTGAAAGTGGAATGGAGAGAACACTATAGGAAGGATGCTACATGGGAAAAAAAGGATAAAATGCGACTACGTTATCCACATTTGTTTCCCGACGAAGGTAAAATAAGTTTGGAGGACCAAACTTCCTAAAAGGGGGAAGACTGTGATAACCCTATTCTGTTTTACGTTAATTGGTCCTTATTATAAATGTGATTGATATGATTTTGTGTGCCATTATATGAAAATATGTGGTTTTGAATTTCTATCTGTTCATCGTAGGAATATCTGTTTGATTATTTGCTTTGGAAACTAAATTGAAGGCCTTATCGGCCACGAAACCTGAAATTGATTACGCCATTGTGATTGGCATAATTTTTAGAGCCTACGGTGAAATTTAATTGGAAATTGATTTGGATCAGATTAAATTGATTTAATTAATGGCATAGTGCTCAATTATTTAATATTAAATAATTATGATTGGTGGGACTAAAATCAGATTTTTGTGCCTTAGAAAGAGAGAGGGCCAGCTATAGAGAGAGAAAGGGAGAGAAATTGTGCAATTTTGGCTTAAAGCTTGGAAACCTTGAAGATTTCTCAAGAATTTGCTAGAGATTGTGAGAATTAAAGCTCCTAGGTGAGTATTTCATGGATTCTAGTTTGTAATTTTGTGTATTCAAGCTAGTTGGGTAATCAAGAGTAAAGTTTGACATGAAATTGGGTTGGTCATGTTGAATTGAGGGTCAATGTATGCATACATGTGTGTAATTGCTTCGAAATTTGCATGTTTGAACACAAAATACATGATCTATGTAGAATGTTGGTTAAAGCTCATGTTTATAATCACCATTTGCACCATGTAAGTTGAAATGGGAGTGATATCCCACATGCATGTACAATTTATGAGAAATGAGTTTGAAAATACATGGAATTGTTATCATAATAGCAAGTTTGGTGTAAATTGGGACATGCATGTGTTTGATTCATGAAGTTGAGCTTCATAATGATGAAATTTGGTGTTTGTATCATGTTAGCACAAGTATATTTGAAGTTTGATCTATAATATGCATGAAATGTTGATGGAATGTGTAGGGGTCGAGCTCCAGGGCAAACCAACCAACCGATCACTGTGAGTAATATCTAACAAAGATATCTCAAATATGTTGTTGTCCAAATTACTTACTTCTATGTAAGTTTTATAAGTTCGCTGATTCAAATGGTGGACAATGTTGTTATGCTGCATTAATGGGCGAGGTCAAGCTTTTGACAAGAATGAATGCATGGGCTGTGAGGTCGCTTTTGATACGAATGAATGGGCCAGAGGCCGCTTTGACATTAATGAATGGGCCAGAGGCCATTTTGACATGAACGAACAGGCCAAAGGCCATTTTGACACGTAATGAACGAATGACAAAGGCTTTTGACATGAATAAAACGAATGGGCCAAAGGCTTTTGATATTTAATAAGGAAAGGGCCAAGGCCCATTTGACATAAATGAAAATATGAATTGGGCCCAAGGTCGCTTGAAGCATGTTGTTCTACATACCGCTTGTATAACTCCTTTATTTGATATTATTCATCGGCTTGCTCACGCCATTCATGTATTTGTAGGTGAGCCAAGAGAAGTCCAAACCCAAATTTCAGGAAGTCTGTGAAGGAATAACACAGTTTTGAAGAGTCGCCTGGCCTCATGCACGAGACCTGCCGCTTTTTGTCATTCTATTTTATTTTGTTAGGCGTAAGTCTTTGAATATGTTGTAGATAGTTTTCTTTGGTTGACTCGCATATATATGATCCTGTATGTACGTAACCTTGTGTAGTACATATGTTGGTTGTGAGTTATTAATATGCATCAGATGGTTTGTTATGATGTGCCATGAAGCACAACTCTATGGACAAAGTTTTAACTCGCTGCTTGGCCCCATTAACTCGTTAGCATACATTGGTTTGGTTTGAGGTCAGGGTAATCTCCTCGACATCGGGTTTGCGATGTCCTCAACCCACAGGGCGGGTTCGGTCATAATAATACCGCCATCGATCTACACTCTATCGTCACAAATCCACCATCGCTATTCACCAACCACATTAGCTATCACCGATCTACACTCTACATCTCGATTTCCACTCACATCGCCGATCCAATCGATCTAGTTGTTTCAATGGTGAAATTGACTCCATAATGTCTCCAAACAAATGTGATTTTTTCAAATCGCACTTTTCCTCTCTCTCTCTCTCTCTCTCTCTATTTTAAAACACATTTGTTGTAAATTTATGTTTCAATGATAAATTTATCAATTGTTGGCTATGTATATGTATGTAGGATGAGAGTGTTTTGTGAATAAGTGAATAAAAGTGTGAATGTTAATAAGTGATTGATGTCTTTCTTTCTTTTTTTTTTACAAATTAATCGATAAATTTATCGTTGAATGTATCTTTAATTATCATTGTTGTCAGGTCAAATTTTGATATTAACACGGTGATAAACTTATCAATCGATTTTATTCAATATGTTGTGGATCAAGTAGAAATGAAATTTTGAATGATAAATTTATTACCGATTTTGTTCAATATACTGTTGTTGTTATTTATATATGTTACTCTTGTTAAAATAATTCAAAAACTATTCTCAAAAAAACTATCACCAGAGGTGGTCATTGTCGCAGGAGGTGGTTGTTGGCAGAGAAAGAAAGAATCCTAATAGTGTTGATAATAACGATTAAGAAAGTGAAGGAATGGCATTTTAGAAAAGAAAATGTTGTAGATTCTGTAATTTTACAATATTTTATTAAATATCTTATATAGATGTGGACTCTATACTTATGTAGACACATCTCATATAAGATATTTAATAAAATATTTAATAAAAAATTTTAAAATTCTTAACACTATAGTGTCCCATCTCTATCCTTTGACTCAGACCCATTTTTCTGTTCAACAAAATCAACTTCCCTTCTCTTCTCATTCATTACAATGGGTCCACACCCTAAAAACCTAATGGTTGACTGATATTGTTCATCAGCTTTTAGCTATTACATTTATTTTCTGGTTGGGACTTACATGTATAGAAAATAACAAAATTGCAAATGGGCTCATTCTGCCCCATGTGTAAGACCCAGATCTCTTTCCCGTCACTTCTCAAACATGTAAATAGTAGCTGTAACAACTTTCCTTCCAACAACTTTCCTATCCGACAAGTAAATAGTAGTTGTAATATCTTAATATTTTATTGTCAAGTGAAATTACTTACATTGGTAGCATAGGGTGTTTTTAAAAGATGATTAGAAGTTATTTTTAAATTTTTTTAATTTTTTATGAGAAAATAAAGTAGATTAAAAGTTAAAGTAATTTTTAACCCACTTCTCAAAAAAAATGAGCAAGAATTGCATTTGTTATATGTTTATTTCTAATGATAATCAAGGATAGTATCTCACATTGCAAATATATATATATTACTTTGAGAATTGATTTTTTATTTTTTTACAAAACAAGTATAAAAAAATAAAAATAAATATTTTGTGATAATTTTTAACTTCTTAACTAAATTGTGTAATTTTTAAAATAAGTTCAATATAACAATTATGTTAGAGTTGATAACTACATTTCAATTCCTGTAAAGTCTAATTTCTCTCTATATATATATATATATATATTTACTGTTGGGATTGGCAATATTACGCTATTAATAATAATAATTTGGTTCCCATCAAATTGTCCAAGTTTTTTAAGAAAAGCCTTCTAGTCCACCATCTAGATTTGAGGATGATGTTGTACGTGATTGTAGGAACTGGTCCTTATTTCAATTATCTAAATAATTCATTTTATAAAACTTTTCAGGTGATATCATTTACAAAATAAAATAATTTTGAATTTATCAATACTCATCTCTTTATTTTGTCAAGTTTATCTTAAAAAAAAATTAGATGATCTATTTTTAAAATCACAATTGTTAAGTTTACTTCTTAAAAAAAAAACACGGTAAAATAAAAGAGACTACGAGAGGGTCATTCAAAATGAATAAATTATTTGAATCATCAAAATAAAACTCAACAAAAACCTCACGCAAGCTTGGACAACATAATTCAATCCAAATTATGGACAGTAGAGAGAAATCCAACCCAAGTTTAAAAATAGAAAACACACAAAATTGGAGGACAAAAAGATGAATGTATCTCGCTTCTTTTTTGTTCGATTGTCATCAATAAAAAGTTTTTCATTTTGCCCATCAAAAAAAAAGATAGATGACTGATCCAACGAAAGTGATTTTTGGTAATCTTGAAAATATTTCTTCATACCATTTATCGCGTAATATTTGTAAAGTTATTTCCCAAAACAAAACAAAAATAGATGGATTTCACTGTTTTAATTAATCAACATCAGTTAAAAACACCATATAACATTATCCAAGCAATAAAAATAATAATAATAATTTCTCCAACCATCCAACAGTGTCCTCGTTGTTTGGTAACATATGAGATTAATTCTAACTTATTAAAATTAAAAATAGATAAAAAAAATTAATAAAATAAAAAATATCATATTTAAATTATAATTGTTCTCAAATAAAAATGTCAAAAGCTCATCTTAGATGAAACTTTGCAGTACGGACTCCTCCCAACTGCTTCGACTGTTAACAGCACTCCTGCCTATATATAACTGTGCTGCACTCCAAAACAAAGAGTGAAAATAGAGTTCCCAAAACGCAGGCGAAACAACAGTAAACGGCGATGGTATGCTTGTGTTTCATGGTGGATCAGACGAGGAAGGTGAGGAGGAGTAAGCCGGCGTCGGATCATGCTTCGCTGAGGTGCGGCAGCGGGAGTTAGCGTATGACATGAAGACGGAGACAAGGTTCTGCTACACCATTCTACTGAAGTCATGGAAAGCAATCATCTGTACTTTTGTGGAGCCACTCTTCGATCTTACCCATGAACTATATTAATATGGGCAATG